>CM048046.1:17302500-18502500 GCA_026259375.1 Verasper variegatus | reverse complement strand
ATCATTTTTGTTGATTTCTCTCAGAATAATTCATGAATCTTGATGTAAAAATGTGAACACATTCAGGGGGTAATGTGTGGTTACTGATTTAACTGTGGTTTCATAGGGGTGGAGGGTTTTCAGCTGCTGGACGGTAACAAACAGAAACCTGTAACTAGCACCATAGAGAAACATAATGTGGCTTTAGCTATAAGGCCTGTTTTAATCTAAGGGGCCTTGGCGGAGGTCTATGATCAACTGAGTGTAATTCTAGCTTAAACTATGTTGGAGTTCTTTGTATTTCCCAATATAAAGTCATTAATCTTAACAGGGTTATGTGTTGTATTCCCACTGAGACCACCATTATTTTTTATGTGTTTTTTTCTTTTCTTTGCACAAACCTCTTTATTATCTTTGCACTGTGTCAATATGACAACGTTCTCTCTGTTGCTGTCTCTTCATCTCTATCTCGCTGACTTCACCGTCTCCTCCTCCTCCGGCTCTGAGCTCTGCAAATACGCCAGAAAGCCGGAGCTTTACTGCCTGCAGATCCCCTGCTGCCGTCCACATATCACAGTTGGAGTGTGTGCTTTGGAGAGCCAGAGGCTGCGTAGATACAGCTCTGCAGCACTGTGGACTGCTTACTAACCAGCGCCGCTGCTGACCAGCTGGAGGTGATGCAAACTAAACTGATACACCGAGCGTAAAGAAAAAGCTTCTGTCCACCATTCCTCTATGTTTGTTGGTTTATCATCTTCAGGAGCGGATCAAAATATGAACATTTAAAGCCAAATCTGCAGTTTAAAAGCAATCAAAGGACTTTTCACACTTCAGATGGATGTATTTTGATGTAAATGCAGGGGTTAGAGTGAGCAGAGCAACAATTTGACCTATGACCTTTGGTTCTGTGAAGCTCAGAGCAGCATTAATACTCTGAGAACACAGATGCAAGTCTCCCCACATTGTGAAAAATGGTATTTATTAAAAGTTTATTGTTTAATTTCTCCACTCTGGAGAAATATTGTTTAATTTCTGCTCTGGACTTGCTCTGACCTTCTCTGTATTGAAGCCCATCTTTGTTTTCTCTCTGCCGCACTGAATAAACAGACAAGACAAACAATCAGCTGTTTAGCGAATGTCTCGGAGCCGAGGTCCTGTTTGGCAGCGTCACTCTGCTCAGTGGCTCTTTGTTAAGATTTACACACAGTGGACGCACAAAAGCATTAACAAGCACCACTCTGTTTGGAATCTGTCACTGCGACGACGACGCAGACTCTTAATACTTGGCAGAGCTAACTAATAGATGAGGCTGGCAGCTGAGAGGCCTCCTCTAAGCTTATGTGTGGCATTATTTCCTCCGCATTTGTCAAATGGAATCAATCACCCGTACTTTACATTGATTGGTTTGTAGACGGGCGTGTTGTTTTGGCTTTTGTATTGCCCTTTTAAAAAATAACGTGAATACAATACAAAGTGGTCTTTCCGTTTGAATGAAGAATATGGATGAACCGGTTTACTTTGTTCATTTCTTCGCCACTTTAATATCAATATGTTTTTTACTACGAGCAAGTTGGTTGTCGTCGTTCAAACATCATGTCAAAGACTACAAAGACTACAAGCAATCCTGAGAGCTGCTTCTCTTCTTCTTCAACTTCCTGCAAATATTCCAAAAGTCTGAATTATCCAAAGAGGGAAACTTTTACTTCTGAACCTCAGTTAGCAAGTTCACCACGAAACCACACATGCTGGCAGAATAAAAGCCGGCCATTGTCCTTTCAGCAGCAGCGGCAGCTTCCCTTCAATTATAGATGAATCAGTTCCTTTCCCACCCTCCGACCCCCAAATCATCCCTCATTCTTCTTCCTTTCAGCCCCGGCCATTACTGCCCCTCCGAACACCTTCAGCGCCGGCGTCTCTTTCCGCCTCCCACCCTCATTTGTCACGCAGGAAGTCTTTTAATGGAGTTAACCAATGGGAGGAATAATGAAGCGGCCAGAAGGGGATCCATCTAACCCCTCGTGTTTCTGTACATATTTAAAATAGAAACGCAGCCACTGAGCTCGTAGTTGTACGACTGCTCCACTGTCATGTCGGCCTGAGGGGCGTTCAAGTTTAATCATTACAACTCAACCTTAATCCTGTGTCCAGACATGGAGGTCATTTTGAACTTTTTCATGTTTTAAATGACATATTTTTTAAGAAAGTTTACTTATAATATTTTATTTTCAGACACAGGTGTCTCTGTTACCTTTGTCTTCACACAGTTGACGATTTTACTCCCACAAAAGGTCAATTAAACCATATATTTAAAAATAATAGTTACATCTCATCAACATTCATTCAGTAAGTGGGAGGTTTGTGTCGTGAGGTTCTCTGACATGTGAAATCAGAACCCTGTGACCAAGGAGTGAACGAACCTTATTTGTGTTTCTGAAACCTTCACAGATCTCTACAGCAAATGTGTGTGTTCAGGAGCAATGTCCCAGTTACTGAGGATCATACACAGATTTCTCTTGGGGTGAGAAATCTTTTCTCCGGTAAAACAAAGGTTTCTGATGAAAACTGTTCACAATGAGGACTTTTGGAAAGTGAGTTTCCAGGCCAGCTAAATAATTAGAAAGTCATTGATTTGGCACAGCAACAAATGCATTTTGATTAGACCGGCTTGGTGCATGACTTTGGTGTTTGTGTAAGATTTGTTAAGATGGGGCACCTGATTTGATATTTCTGTTTTGCAGGAGTTCTTTACCTGTGGAGCTGCAATGCTGAGTGCAGGGTTGGCCAGTTCAAACCTCTCCTGGGATTTCTCTCTGGCCAGGCGGGCCGCCTCCTTCACCTCTTTAAACTGCTCTGCAAACTGCAGGTGGAGGGAGAGAGGAGTCCATGAGTCACACTCTGTCACCTTATGTGTACAAAGAAAACCTGAATAGGAACTTTTTTACAGACAAATCAGTTTCTGCTTTTAGGTTTTAAAAAACACAATTCTTTATCAATATATTTGTGTTTTCTTTTTATTTATAGTTATTTATAATTAAGTTTAATTATGGTTAAACTGTAAATTATCATAACTCAATTACATTTATTTGTCATATCAGTACTGTATTTAATTTGTTTTACTTCCTAATATTGGTGTCTGCATCGGCCCCCGAAAATCTAGTTAGTCGAGTTTAAAATTGTGAAACAATATACCATGTTGAAATCTTGAAGCTTAATTAATATCACGTCTTGTGAAATGAGTATTTCGTTTTTTTGTTGCCATAGTTTCAGTGAGGGATCCTCACCTGCTGCAGCTGCTGCTCGGTGGAGAAGCCCAGTCCGTACACCGTGTTGGCCCGGCTGTCCGCCCACTGGCCGAACTTCTGGGAGGTTTTGGTGAAGGTCATGTTGGGGGTGATGGTGCTGTTGATGATAGCCTGGCACCACAGGGAATAAAAGAAATGACATGAGTTAAAATAGAGTGGATCGATTATCGTGAGAGTGGGACATAAAGACGGAGAGGGATAGAAACTGAGATGAACCTTGTTAAGAGAAATCCCTTTAAAGTCATGGTCCGACTCATAAGCCCCTTTTCCACTGGTCCAAACCCCCACTACCACCAACTAACATCTGGCTTTTGTCTGCAATAGGCATGGATTCAATCGTTCAGCTCAGGTCAAGGGCTCTGCAGGAGACGCAGGATTTTATTGGCTCTGGCTCCGATCGGAGGGAAAGGAATCAGGCAACTCCTCTCCTGACAACGTGAAAGGAGTTAATCACGTTTGTATTTTAAAAACACGTACACCCCCTAATTTTTTGTGTGAAAGCTGTAATAGACTTTATATAATGATGGACAACAGGAAGGTCCCCCAAAAGTGAAGCCAAAGAGTGTTAATCACCCCCTAGTGGCTGGTTGCTGTAAAGGTCATAAACCCCGACATACATGAACCAAACCAAAAATTCAAATTTCAGGTAGTTCTGCTCACACGGATGTTTGTGCAATTGCTGGGACTGACTCGGGATTTGGGAAAGTGTCTGTGGGACGACTCCATCCCCTGATTGCAACTCTGGCTCCAAATGCACAAGATGGAGACACATCGTCTATCTTTCGTCTAACTGGGACATAGACTTACAGTGTCGGTAAAAACTGTATGGACTCTTTTTTTCAGAAGTGCAGATGAGTCAGATCTTAGACTCAAGTAGCTGGTTTTCTGCACGTGTATTTATCTGCTGCACTTAGACACGTGCATTTATCACAGCACAAAAACACAACCTGGTTTTCAAAGGAAGGTAATTTTCAAGGACAACTGATTCACAATATCCAAAGCCAGTAGAGGAGAATATAAATAATTCCTGTCACATTTATATGTCGAATTCATTACAGCACTTTGTTATTTTTCATTTGGACGTACTTGACCAGAAACTGTGCTGATTCCCATCTGATTGTGAAGTGGCCAACTATGCAGCAGCTTGTGA
Organism: Verasper variegatus; assembly: GCA_026259375.1. NCBI lineage: Eukaryota > Metazoa > Chordata > Actinopteri > Pleuronectiformes > Pleuronectidae > Verasper > Verasper variegatus. The sequence continues at coordinate 18,498,069 of CM048046.1, read as the reverse complement.
GGACGCTCATTAGCAATAATAAATACTGTTGATATGTAGAACCTGACTGTAACACAACTTGTTACATTAAATGACGCACAATCCAGAGCCGTCGTTGTTGTATCACATTTAGTTAAATGCATCGTGTAGACAACGACCAGGCCACAGAAAGAAAGACAGCTCAGTGAGAAGGTTTGTTGTGGTGAGATCAAAGATCTGCTCAGAAACGCTCTCACGTGAACAGAGTGATAAGGGGATTTGTTGCCAAATGTAGAATTCATTAGTCTCTCCTCCAAAAGCCTCGGTAGAATAAACTCGTACATGTGGCTGATAAGAACAAAGCACAGAGTTTTCTCTGAGTTTCACTTTGGTGCTAAGAAGATATTCCATTAGTGCCTTAATGTTGCTGTGGATTTGTTATTACCCACGTGGACAATGTGCATATTTCATGAATGCAATCCCACATGCAAATGGAAAAATAGATATATTTCTATTTACCTCCAGAACCTCAGGATAAGATGCACAGAGTGGGCAAAATCACATGAAAGTCAGGATGATAATGAAGAGCCAAAAATACTTAATGACAGAATATTGCAAAAAACTAATTAGATTTTTCCCTCTGGATTATGTTACACAACTTGTCCTGTTTTAGTTGACAGAAATATAATCATGGCAGATTTAATGGTTGCTAAATACAACAAACAGCTTTTTTGGTCACCTAGAGTATTACACGCTACGGACACACTGGAGGCGGAAGGCGCCACTAAATGCTGCCCGCTTCCTTTCGGCGCCCATGTTAATCAATTGGGCTGTTCACACCGGCAGCGAAGCGCCGCGGCCGGCTCACGATCTGCAGTGGTGGTTTCGGTGTCTTTCAGCATCCCATACTTTTGATCTTCCTGCTGTTCTCCTGGAGTTTTAATTTCCCTGATTGTTCCCCCCCCCCCCCCCCCCCGCATGATGAAATTTCCCCATCTGCCCATCCACTGTAATTGTTTAGTTTTTTTTAATTATGCACAAAACACACATTTGTCAGTTGTGTCTAAGCAGACAGACACACACAAGCAGACAGACAGGCAGAGACAGAGAGAGGGGTGTGAAGACCATCATCATTTACCCCCGAACCCCAACATACACATCTTGGTATCTGGTGACATTTTCAGGTCAAAAAACAAACAATGAGCAATTTTACAAACATTTTTCAAGAGGAGAAATGTTTTTTGACCTGAAAATGTCACCAGATACCAAGATGTGTATGTTGTGTGTGTCCCCCCCCCCCCCCCCCCCCGTGAATAAAGTCGGCCTTACACACATGAACAGCTCCGTGCTGACCCTGCTCTGACCAATGAAAGAAGATGATGTTGTTTCAAATCATTGCCTTTGTGTGATACATAAATAAGTGTGTGTGTGTGTGTGTGTGTGTGTGTGTGTGTGTGTGTGTGTGTCGGGCTCTTACTTTGGTCCCCCCCACGCTGATGATGCGGTAGACGCTGCGGCTGGCATCGTAGAAGAAGGACACGGTGACGGCGTGTTTGCTGGCCGGCAGCCAGTTGCGTTTGGTGGCCGGGTCAATCTGGAAGACATGAGCTCTGGCGCTGAAGATGGGCTGCTCCCTTTAAAAAAAAAAAACACACACACACAACAGAAAGACATTAACACACAGAAGAGAGGGTTCCAGTTGTCGCACGCCGTCTCCTTGGCTTTGTGTAACATGCTGACCAGTGGTTATCAGCTGGATAATTTACAATTTAAACAACAATGTGCAAACCAGAAGGACACTTAAAGATCAGCCACAGAAAACATGACATCAAACCCACATGGTAATGCAAAAACATAGATATTTGCAAGTATAACATGAAATAATTCTTGAGGACAAAACCCCAATTCATATATAATTCAATCCAATTTAATATTTCACTTTTAATGTCAGATCTGCAAAACATAAATCCATCTGTGACATCCAGAATTTCTCAACGGCCCATTTTACAACCTGAATGATGAATTCATGCTCGTTTAGAATCTAATTTGTAAGTCGCTTGTTTTCAGGCGGACAGACACAGACACGTTTTGGATAAACGGTATACTGACAAAAGCGAGACATGTTTGTTCAGCAGCTTGCTGACGGTAAATCCTGGAACACAATCTAAAAAGGTATCAGCGTGGCAACATTTGGACAAACCAGAAAGCAAGAAAACACAAGGCTTTTTCCCCATGTTGAATTTCTTTCGATTAATTTGCCCAAATTTGGCATCGGCTCCTGTTGACTTCCATTACGCTGAGCTTGTTTTTGTCCCACGAGCTCCTGCTGGCAGTGACGCAGTAGCAATCTCTTGTCTATAAAAATGGCTCAGTGTCCTTTTTGAGCTAAAACTTATTTCCTTTCTCTTTCAAAAGCTTCTATATTTATAGTTAGTGGCAGCCAAACGTGAACTCAACGAATGTGTAAACATGTTTCAGCTCTTCAAATAGGCCGAAAGAAAAATATGTGGACATGTCAGGGACCAAATCTACAGATAAAAAGACTGAAACTAATAACATAACCAGATGAGTGTGGGCACACGTGTACATTTTGGAATGTACTTCATCTTTAGCTCTGCCAAGTATGTCATGTTTTCACTCCTGTCCGTGTGATTGTTGGTTTATTTGATTGTTTGTGAGCAAGAATTCTCAATCACTGCTGGAGGGACTTCCTCGAAACTCGTTGGAAGGATGTGTCACTTTCTTTGCTTCTGTTTTTCGTGGATCAGGCACATATAGGGAACTGATATCTATGAGTGTGTGTACTTTGGTGCAGCGTATTGAATTCAAGCGCATGCGTTCTAAAGGGTGCCCTTCTAGTTTTATCATTCATTTTCTTTCCATGGCTCCTACTGTGAATACATCACATTCAGTCGGACCTCTTCATTTGTCCCTCAGCTCTGTCGCACACAGCGAGTTGCGCCTGAGGTCCAGATTTACATGTCCGATTTTAAGGGGACATAAATCTGTCTTTCTCAATAAGTTTCTTTATGTGGATGATTTCACCGCAGGATCTGAATTTTAAGCAGAACAGTTTCACACCGTCCCTTCAGCTGCAGCCGTCACAGTGAAACACTGATGTGAAGACGGAGTTATCCCAGTGAACAAGAAACATTTTACCACATGAGTTGTGGTTTTATTTCCAAATCAAAGTTACTGTATGATTTCACACTTAATAAACACCGGTGAAACAGACAACTGCTTGTTGTGCTCAAACACAGATTATTGAACACCAATTAAACATTTTAAATAAAGTTCATCATATCAGTCCATCGACTGCACAACTTTGAGCCTTTGGTTTACAGAGGAATCTTCCCAGTTCTGCTCTGAAGTTTTCTCCTTTGTATTTTACACCATGTACATAAATGTAGGTGTTATTTTTAGGGTGTAATTTTTTCAGAAGCAGCAGAAATATTCCAGTTAATAAGCTTTCTGCTGTTGCTTTATGAAAAAAATAGGGCAACCATGATAAGAATGCCTTCACAGTTATTCTTAAAAACATGTGCACGGTAGAAAAATGTTAAACTCACACTCAAGAAACCATTTTTAGCTCAGTGATCAAAGCCACGAGGCTAAAACATCTGTTCTCGTCATTAAAATTAATTGGATATCATTATCTTTTCTTTTGTTTTTCCGTTTGAGGGAAAACTGTGGTGACCGAATGCAGAATGACGATGGAGTCGCAAATAGGACAAAACACTTCCAATTTCCAAATGTGATTGTTTTTTCCAGACATCCTCAAGGTCATCGACGCTCTCCTGGTGTAATGAGGCCGACGGTGCAAATGAAGCTGAAGATTTGCTAACCTGCTAGCGGTCCAATTAGCCGTCCTGCTCCGTTTGGAGACAAACACACACTCGCTGTGGGGACTGACTGTGGAAACGGGCTCGCAGGACCATGAGGGGATATACAGACACGTCATGCAACATTACACCACTAATGTTTGCATAATGTTAATGTATACAATAAGATGCTCCCACGGAAAGTCAATTATACACCGACATTAATGAGGCTGGGAGGAGGCCCCAGTCTTTGTCTTAGCAAAGAGAAGTAACCATTTACTATGTAGGTCATCACTGGCTATATGGTGCATTGTTCCTGTGGGATTTGTGTGGAGTTACCGAACATTTGCATACAAACAATGGTCGTTCTCGTTCAAACACAGATTACCGAGGCTGCAGATGACCACAGCGAAGAGCAGCACGGCCAAGGAAGCGGATTTAGGTGACGTGCAGGTCCACAAAGACAACAGCTACAGATACAATAAATATAACTAACTGATGATGTATATATATATATTAAAAATGTATGTGTCCGTCTGTCGGTCCGATCAGCTGTTTTCAGACATTAACTCCTTTTCCATATGAGGATCACAGCAGAAGATTGTCCAAATCAGATGCATTCAAAACGACAGGAAAAGACCACGGAGCAGAGGTGCCTGAGTAGAGCAGCAGGAGGCCGGACATGACGTATAAACTCTGCCGCGAAAGTCACAAGTTTTTGTTCAAAGCATTCGTCACGTGTACGAAATTCTCCGGACAATATCCTGCTGCAGTCTCACGGAGGCTCTCCTGGACATTCTCTGGAGTTTTTACTTGGGGACCTGAATAAAAAAAAAAGTGCAGAGAAAGTCTGGAGCAACTGACTCAACAGATTTGCGTACTCACGTTCAGCCCCTGTGGAGTTCACTGCACGTCTGAAAGCAGCTTTACAGACAGACGATGACAACACACTGGTACAGACAGGGCATCTGTAGATTAACATGAACGTTGCTTCCAAGCATTTCAATCACTGCATTAAAATTCCCTGCGCCGTGTCTCACAGAGCGAGTTACCATCTCTATCATCAGATCTACTGTGTCCTTGAGTGCGGCCATTTTAACTGTTTATTAAGTGATGCATGTAGTTTCCAATAGTAGAGACCCAATATCAGTGTAGTTTTATGAAAGCAACAAACATCGGACACAAATCAAGCACAACAGCAAAACGTGAAATGTGAAAATACTCGATAAAACTAATTATCTGACTCCATAACCAATAACCAGGGCCTTAAATTCATTAAGCCAATAAGCCAAAATAGAGCAGAGCAAAATAGCTTCACTCAGGTTTTTCTTTTTCTCATCTCAATGTAAAATGAAGACCGCCTGCTCGTCCCCCCCCGTTCGTTTGGCCCGTCTTCACGTTGCTCTGTGACCGCGAGCAGCTCCGACAGGTCGAGGTTTGGTCATACGGGCAAATTAAAAGTGGATTAAACTCCTCCTGGGGTGAAGGAGAGCAAACACCGCGCAGCAGCTCGGCAGTCGCAGAGGACTCGTCTAGACTGATGCAGTGCAGTAAAGAGAGGAAAAGCCTGGTGAGCTACAATCTGTTGTACTTCACACAAACCTGATACAATTCAGTCGAGTCTGTGCAGCTTTTAATTAAATCTGGTGCCGTGTGAGTAAAAAAACGTAAATGACTGGGCAGCAGGAGGCCGATGCTCACACCTGACAGTTTGAATAGCTGTTAGAAATAAGAGAAGACAAGTGAAACGTTAAACTACAGAAAGGACGACATGTAATTCAATGTGCGTCATTAAGGGATTTAAATTGAATAAAGGGAGTCATCATTCTATTGGCTGACTTCTTTGCATTGCTACGAGACAAACAGTATTCAGATCATGGACTTAAGGGGAACGCCACAGTAGAGCACATTCCTCCGCCCCAACAGTCCCTTGAGCAAACCAAATTTAAATTAACTAGATCCAGATTTTTATTCCCGCACCAAGTTGCACACACTTAAAAATATCAGCTCTCTAAACATGTACAATTCTTTTCATCAAGATCTATGAATGCTTCCGTGTGAAATCAAGGAACATGTGGGAAAAACACCCTCTCATCTCACAATGTTCAAGAGGGTGAAAGAAAAATCGCACCCTGCACCGTAATCCTGCAAACAAACGCAGATGAAGCCATGACCTCGTGAGTAAATTATATAGATTCTGGGCGTATGGTCCTGGTAGAAGTAGAAAGAAGTAGAAAGTAACATGAAATTAAATATACATGATAAAAGAAGTGGTTGAGTAGATACAGTGAGGCGTAACCCCCCCCCGATCCAGTGGGGTGTAATCAGGATCAATTATTGTTAATCTATTCCAGGTCATATGTGCTGTATACGTCCGCCCGCCCCTCCCCCCCTCACCCATACACACTCACTGCGACTCGTCCTTGAATGAGTGGAGGCGGAGCTTCAGATTACAGCTCACTCATTTAAGGGGTCAAAAAACGTGAAAACATGTTTTTCAAGGAGTAAATCTGTCGCTCTTGAAAATATCCACAAGCTACTTTTTCAAGTTATCATTAATATTACTTTTATCGTAGAGATTGGGACAATAGACTGCATCTGAAGTTAGTGGGAATGTGCGGACACCTAAAAGTGATCACCCAGTTTATATACATACATGTCGACAGCTGCTTTCATCTGGATCAAGGTGTCACAACATGCAAATAATAATAACAATAATAATAATTATATATTTGCTAGAAATAAGTTGTCCAGCCGGGGTTCGTTGCACCAAACACAGACATATACATCTGCAAAGTGAGTTTCTTCCACATCTTCAAATTGGTTGTTTTGTTCAACAAAGAATCAAAAATGTCAATATCATTTACTTTCCACAGGTTATTTGTTTCAGGTCAAATGTGAATAACCAGATTAAAAGACAAAATCATTTATAAATATCCAGAGTTGTTCTCAAACTAAGCTGAGTTACCCTGAGATGGTTTTCAGAGACGGTTTTCATAACAGGCACAAATCTGCCTTTTTTCATTTATGGAGAACAGCTCGAAACGTCCTCCTTGGAATTCTTCTTATTTATATTCCAGGTCCGAGTGGAGGAGACAGAAAAACAGAGACAGGTAAAACCTGGGGGACACATGCAGGACGTCTCTGCTGGGATCCGAGCAGGTCATCAGGCCTCAATCTTGTGGTTCTAACCCCAATATGTGCGGTTTGACCATAACAGGTCGCAGGGGACTTCACCACTGGCTCATCGGAGGATTTTGATACAGAGCCAACTGGCAGCTTAAAAACTAAACTCTCCCTCAAAGAACCTGAGAGTGTGCATTTGGAAAAACTTCACTTGATATTCTGCCATTGTCGGAGGACGGGAGAATAAAGCAGCTGAAGTTTTAACGTTTTCTTTTATCCACAAACCACCCTCCACATAAAAAGCACAGCCACACAGAGGAGGAGGCAAGCGGCCCCCGGGGACCTCAGGTATACACCCCACCTTCATGATAAACTAATTGCATTGAAGCATTCAGAAGCATTTCAAGGATATGGGTGCACATCTAATGAAATGTCAGGCTGAGGCAAACAAACAGTTCTCCGGTTTCCTCCTCCAGTCTGTCCTCCTGGAAAATCTTCTGCCGGGCGTGCACGCTCTTCCCCTCAGCTTCTCATTCAAACAGATGAAATGACTCCTCTCAGGGAAAGGAAAATATTACAACGCTATTTGGCTTCTGCCTGCAGCAAAGGCCGTAAACAGACGGATTTCTATGACGGCTCCATCTGGACGAGCTGGAAGTCGGACAGTGCCGGGCTGAGTCTTCTACAGGGAGCCATCACAACACAAAGGATAAACTCCCTCTGAACTAAGTGGCTGCATTCAGCGCAGGCCGTCATGCTCCATTTCAACACACCGCTTGGACCAATTTGTTAAAGGTTCATTTCCTCCCGCGGAGAAAATCACATCATGACACGTTAACTGACATTGATGTAGGAAAGTCACATGCTGAGTCACTTCTGAATCTCCTCCTCAACAACCGTCTATCATGGAGAGGAGCACTGATTATTATTATTAATGTGGCTGCTACTGTATCTGACAAAGAAAAGCAGTCAACACTGGACATGAACATGTGACACGTTTGATTGAAAATGACTAAACCAATTCATTTTCTATTGATTGTTTAATATCTGCAGCTCTAGTCTTCAAGTGTTTCAAATATCTGGGCCTGCTCGGAAATGAACGGCTGCAAAATCTGCCATAAACACAACATGCAAAAATGTACTTTCAACCAAACAAAAAAAAAGATACGATCTGACAAGGACAAGACGACAAACAGACCATCAGACTCTTCCAGATGTTAAACTCCTAATAATCTTAAAGTACCCAGGGGGGGAGGCGAGAACACAAATATCCAAGTCAGGACAATCTCTGGAGTTTCTCCTTCCGGCCGCCTGGTAACCACTCCGGATAATGTCCAAATGAGCCCATGTGAGAATACAGCTGGAGATCATTTAGAGGATTCACAGCATCCAACTGAGGATGTTGATGACACAACAGGCGCAAAACTAATTATGGATGCAAAACTACAGACAATGAGTTTCGAGAGCGTCAATGTTTTGTAAAGGCAGCAGAATTAACACGTCCTGCATGTTCTACAGACACCAGCCGTCATTTTCTGTTGTTGTGAAGAAGTCTGGAGGGATAATCTCCAGCAGTGTTGTTCATGTGTGAAAGGCAAAGTCAGGAAAGTGTCTGGACCCAATTGTCAAGACATATTCCCGAGTTTGTGTCTGAAAACAGCTTTTCCAAAATGCGGTGGACAACAGACAACAGGTTCCTGCACTGACAGCAGTGTGACTAACCACCATGGTACAAAAAGTGCTCTAATACACATCATCTTTTTTTCCCTGCAGGTCACAGTTCACGCTGTCTGCCTCAAAAACACATTTTCCCCTCAATGACTGTGTCACAGTGTGTGATCAGAGCTGACAGCAAGCTCGCTTACACACAGACCTGAAAACCAGAGGCAACGCAACAGCACCCGACCCAGAACCAAACTATCCTTAACAAACCTTAACATGAGCTCCATCTAATTTTAATGTGTATAAAAGCGACGATGACGTTATTTACATGTCGGAGGTAAGTTCATTATCCCAGTGAATGCAGGACAACAAAGGAGAACATCCTTTCAGTGTTGTTTTTTACAGCACAACAAAATGCATTTTCCTCAAAAAGCAAAGGCCACAGACTTGCAGAGTTTCATAAATTGTATAAAAGGGCTGAACAAGTCAGTCTGAAAACAATTTCACAGCAGAGCGACACTTTGACGGATAAAATCAGCACAGCATTTATTGATCAATTAGTTCAAAACAACGTGCAGAAACTGAGCGAAGCGTCTTTAAAAGGTGCTCCACTGACTGTGCGTTGTCTCTGCTGCTGAGCGTGCTGATAGTCGCTGAAGCAGAGAGGTAATACGAAGCCCTCCGCTTATTCAGGTTAGACTGGATGCTACAGTGACTCACTGGACTGGGGCTTAGCGTTCAACAGAAGCAAAAGAAGCTCATAGAGGGAAAGCAAGAGTTAACAAGTAACTGCTGATGATGGCACCTGTAAAAACTTACATAGAGCCCATTGAATTCTGCATAAATTCTCCAAACTGTAAAGCTTCTCATTGCACTTGGCAGAGCTGCGTGTACACAACCAACATATATTTACTAAATGAAGAATGGCTTCACAATTGAATCGATCAGTTTAGCATTAGTCATTTTTAAATCACTGCATATTGGATGAAGTTCGATATCCAAATGACCAAAAATACACTCGTTACAGAATTTGAATATTCCCATGTCCAGATTTTACAACTAACACTATATCGTATTTTTACTAAATGATTATTGTGGCCGAAAGAATTTAACATTTAACTCGTTGTGTGTTTTATCTCATTTTTAGCAAATATATTAAGCTCAAATAATTTCGAAACCCTAATAATAAAACACTGGAACTTTTCCTTTTAATAAAGATTTTCCTCATGACTGAGACGGGATCTTATTGACCCCGAATATTCCTTATTATTTATTTATATAATTCTATCTAATTCCATTGTTTTATTCTCATTGTTTCCTCCTTGTAAAGCACTTGGTGACATTGTTAAGAAAAGCGTAACATAAATTAAAGGTTTATTATTACCGGGGTTGTGCAGACAAGAGGATGATGGTAATTTCCCCATTAATGTATTACATTTCAACTATTCACAGTGGTTTTAAATTATAACCATAAACATTGAGAAAAGGCTCAGGGGCTCTCAGTGTAGCATATTTACTTTCTGCATATTCAGTGTCTCGCCACCTACACACACACACACACACACACACACACACACACACACACACACACACACACACACACACACACACACACACACACACACACACACACACACACACACACACACACACACACACACACACACACCATGGTTGCGCTGTGCATCTTTTCCCCAAGTCATCACTTTTTAATCCTCTCTCGCTGCTGCCTCCATCTCTCTTCTGAACTTCAGCACCCGTTCCCCCACCCAGAGTCCCTGATCAGAAGCTGCCCCCTCCTGTCTGGCCTCGCAGTCATACACGACCGGTTGCTTCTGCAGAAGAGAAAATAGTCCTCAAACTGCCAGAAACGGAGCCTATGAGCTCTGTGGGCTGTAAATAGCCTGTGGAGGGGGTGAAGCTGTAAAGCCACCCGCCTAAAATCCTATTGGATCAACTTAAAATCCAACGTCTCGCACTTGAAACGGCGAATCAGAGAGCCAGCGAGGGGACTGATGACAAAGACATTCAGTAAAGGTCAGAGCGAGAGCATGAAACACGTATGCAAATGAACTTACATACATCTGAGGATCCAGTCGCCGTTTCTCTCTTATCTCACTCTTCAACTTTCTTAATAAATACCAGAGGGACTCGGAAAGGATTTTAATTTCTGAGACTTTTACTTCCTGGCTTGTGAACATCTTTAGAGAAAGCGAAATGAAGAACTAACGCTGTGGTTGGCTGAACTGTCCTTGCTCGTCATACATCTGCAGCGAGGGGCCATGAAACTGCACCACATACAGCACGATACCATATCTCATTATCTGAATGTAATGTTAATGGAAGATATACTCACAGACTCTGTGTTTAAAGTATTGCTGAAACAATGACGCTGTAAATCAATCATCAAATTATATATGTTGATTAGGAATTAATCTTTTAAGTCATTCATCAAGCGAAAATGCCAAATATACAAATATAAAATCACTGACCCTGCAGCTTCTCAATGCAACAATTTACTGCCTTTCCCTGATTTTTATCAAAGTACACTGATGAGTAGGTTTCGGGCCAAGGACACAAAATCATATCGGTTTTATTTATACACCAAAGCCTGATATAAACATCAACAGGCTTTACAATCTGCATGGAGCAAACAACACCCTCTATTCTTAGACCCTAGATTCAGAGGAGGTCTCACCTTCAACATCGATCATCACCATTTTCCACATATTAGTGTGTGGCAATGACGAGATATAAAATCTAGAGTGACATGAAGCTTTAGGCAAATGGATCGTACCAAGGTTTTTTTTTTGTTATGTCTTTTGGTTCCTCTTTTCTTTTTACCACAGACCTTGTTTCCATGATGACGGTGGATAGAAACACAAAGAGAGATTACAATGACACTCTGTACAGCACAAAACCTTCACCGAGGCCCAACAGTCATGTTTAAACTCAGATTTTGTGTAATCCTGCTAACATACGCACAGAAAAGAAAATAACACAAAGTCCTTGGTGGAGGTAAATATTGAACTACAACACTTTTTCTGCAAGATACTTTGGGTTTTACAAAGAACAAGCGCCTCATTATTTCCATTATGATGAAACCTCTACTCAGCCAGAATAACAAGAGACCAAATGTGAGTGTTGTTTTAAAAAGGTCCAGTGTGTAAGATTTAGGTGAAAGGGATCTATAGGCAGAAAGGAAATATAAAATAATCCTAGTGATGTTTTCACTAGTGTGTAATGATCTAAAATTGTACGAATTGTTGTTTTCTTTACCTTAGAATAACCCCTTTATATTAAAATACTCTATTTACATCAGGAACTAAAAACCTTTTGAGTTATTACGACAACTGAAGGCTGCCACAGGTTCTCGTTCATGTTTGGAAGAGGAGGGGGAGGTGAGGGTGTTCAGCTGCAACATGCAACTTCACCACTAGAGGTCACTAAATACTAAACACTGAACCTTTAAGACAAATGTGTAGCTGCCCTTTCAGCTTTGTAATGTTGTTCCACTGGAGATGAAAGAGGAGATTCGTCTTACGTAACCAGTCACATGATAGCGATATGATTCAAGTATCTTTCCAATTGAGAAAGAGTTTCAAAAGATGTAACGGGCACTCTAACATTAACACAAAGAAAATCCTGATCTTCAGTCTGTCAGGTTAAATAACAAGTGCTGACCCACGACCCTGTGATCGTCCTGGTTCCTGCCTCCCTCTGAATGCAGTGGAAGTCAGTGTAAATGAGAGCGTCGGCTGAGTGCTTGAGCAGAGCATCGTTTTTCACCATCTGTGCATTAACACAACACACAGCTGAATCTCTGCTGTGGTTTCACAGCCTCCGGGGACTTCACAGTCTTTGCAGAGACGGGGGGAAAAAAGCTCTCTGCGTTTCTTTTTGTCGGCCCCTCTTTGTTCATCTGACACTGTTCCTCCTTTATGCGTCTGCTTCCTCTGACCTCCAGCGGCCTCGTGTCCACATTCCCGGACCAGCGAAAGTGTGTTGCCCACAGTCTGGCAACATGACACGCTACAACTACACACCAAAATAGCACAGCGAGGGGAAACGCTAACTCACAGTGTAGCAGCTCAACAAGTCACCATATCTCTGCAGCACGAACCACAAGCCAACATGCTGCATACACCGAATTTCACAACGTGGGGACACCTCTGGAGTTGTTATTATTGTCAGTTCGACGTCCTCTTAGATCAGGAGACGTCGACCATCTCACCGAGCGTCTCTCCACTTCTCCGGTTCATAAGAACTCACTCCACATTATACCACCACAAGCAGTTCGCTGGCAAAACACTTGGAGAAACGGCTGAAATGTGAGCTGTGTTCGTGTTGAATGACAGCGGACACTTCAGTTATCTGAAGGTCGGCTCCTCTGGCAGGAGTCAGGCCAGTTAGTTACTGCGCTCTCACATTTGTGAAGGTGACGCAAAGCACAGAGAGTGTTTTCTGTGTTCAGGATATGAAGGTCAGACAGAGAGATGATGGGGGGGGGGGGTCTGTCAGCTCAATCCTCCGGCGGCACCGTTATTCACTTTCATGTCAATAAAACGCAGTGAAATGAAGTGAATACAAAGAGACATGAGTGTTTACTGTTGCAGTTGCAGATCTGTCTCCATAACAGCTCATCTCCAATAAGCTCTTCCACTCGCAGAGCAGCTACTTTCTCCTTGATGCTGAGCATGTTTCCACAGAGACCGACCGATAGAGCAGCCGCTTCGATTTCGACATCACAGATCGTGTGTGAAAGTTTGCGTGTGACGTCTGATTTGCAGCGATATGAGGATTCATTTCTTTTAGATGATTCGATACAGACATCAGCAACAGAAACATTATACAATAACAATCCTACTAAAACTAATTCCAGCTGTACAATATGATGATATTGTGTCACTATTGTTTCATGTTTTCCTCCGTCGTTTACTTTGTTGCGTCACAACTCACAGTCTTTACACAACTATTTCTCATCATTTGAACAACGATGGAAATTCCCATCGAAGCGACAAAAATAAAATCACTAATGGCATTTGGCAGCTTTTCTTCAAAATAAAGGCCCAACAACAAATAAAACAGTTAATTATCTGCACATATTTCCTCTACTTCAATTACAAAATGTATTTAATCAACGCAAATATATCCAGTTTACGTCATATGATAAAGGAAAGCACCAAAAACTCACATTTGAGAAGCTAAGATCTCAGAATGTTTGATATTTTAGCTTAAAAATTCCCAAAACACAACTGATTATCACCAGTATTTCTCAGTCAACGTGTGGCAGCAGCTTGTTCAGTCGACCAATCACCAGTCAGACAGAAACCTGAATGAAGAAAGCTCAGCGGCTCTTGTAGTTGTTGTGATACTCCGTCAAACACTGAGTGGCTTAAAATACCCATTTCACAGCACAAAGTGGAAAACTCTGCGGCACATGCGTGACAGCCGTGTGGTTACGTTGAACACTGACGTTTGACATGCAAGACGTTCCACGATCTTGTCAAAGATGATGCACAGTTTAAACAAAGCAGAGATGTTTCGAAACAGTCGAGCTGCAGCGACTGACAGGACGACGTATGATGAAAGAGACATCAAGCGACGACGACACTAAGCGGAGATCATGCCGACAGCATCTGCACGTCATGACAAGCATGGAACCTCCCCTCAGATCGCACAGTGAACAGCAGATTCAACAGATGCTGAGGGAAGATGAACATCATGGGGACATGATGAAGGTGGGTTTGGTTCGGAAGCAAATAAATGACTGATGAGGTCGGGATGGGCGCATTGATCCCCAAACTATCGATATCAGATCTTTGCTTTGTGCTTTTTCGAGAAGCTAAACTAAAATGTACAAAAGCTCTTTCTCAGTTTCACGCTAAGCGTCAAGCTGCCCTGCTTGAAACTTAACAGGGACTCCAACATTAATATTCAGTAGGTTTCACGTGTGCCTCGTAATTTTAGCTGAGTGACATCGACATCCACGAAACTAACTCTTTAATTATGAATAAACACAATGAATTTGGCTCGCCATTTATCGGTAGGAGATCAAAATCTGAACTTGCAGTTATCGCCCATCCCGGCCATGCAGAGCCACGACACAGAGACGACCACAGCGGGTTTGTTTGTACCTCTCTCGGTGTAGCGGGTACATTTTACAGCTCGTAGACAACTCCTCTGCAGCAGGACGAGAGGAAAGAGGACAAGAGGAAAGAGGATTCAAGTTACAAAGTGGAACAATGTACCTGCGGTGGTCAGGAAACCCTCTGCTGCGAAACACAGACTTAACACTCACTTAGGTTCGTAAAAACTAGAGCCCGACCGATTTATCTGTCTGTACGAGCCTTTCACAGACATATCGGTGTTTGTGTTTATGTTTGTCAATATTTACTTCACAGAATAAACAAAGCAGAAAAGATAGCTTATATCATTTAATAATTAAAAATGATTAAAAACGATTTTCTACACCCTAATATTGGCATCTGCATCCATATAGGTCGGGCTCCAGTAAAAACCACAGTAATGCTTTGATGAGGTTCACTTATCAAACAAAATACACATAAGTTTAGGTCATTTCAACATAAAAACACAGAATTATAACACGGAAATCACAGCATCACTTGAAACATTTGTTTTAAACTTTTAAACTTCCTCACACTCACGTTGTCGAGGTTCCCTCAGTCCAGTCCAACCAGCCACGTTGAATTTACCAGAAAGCTGTCTTTAGTTGGACTGATTAATAAACAACTTAAAGGATTTTTCTCTTTCCTCTAATGTGTTATTTTGATTTTTAGAGTATGTAAAAGTTTGAAAGATCCTTAAGTCTGTGGTAAAGGGTCGTCAGTAGTCAGGCCAATATTTCAGGGGTATTGTGACGTCACGATCCTCACATCTTCATAATCCACAGCAGACTGGTCTGTCTTAAAGAGATAGGAGCTAAAACCAAGCGTTTCAGACAGAGAATGAAAAGGGGAGCTACAGCAAAAACAACCTTTTCAAGCAATAAACCAAATTAAAATTAAGCAACGGAACATGATCATAATGTGTCTCCTTTCAGTGGATAAATGGTAAAACTACTTTATGTTGTAAATAATGGAAGCTACACTAACAATATATTTTGAATTGTCAGCAGCTTGTTACAGGAGATTTAAGGATTCACATTATATCAAGTGTAAATTTTGTTTTCAGTGTGCACTCTTACAGGAGCTCAGACGAGGTGGATGAACACTTAGAGACAAGTTGTAT
This sequence comes from Verasper variegatus, assembly GCA_026259375.1. Taxonomy (NCBI): domain Eukaryota; kingdom Metazoa; phylum Chordata; class Actinopteri; order Pleuronectiformes; family Pleuronectidae; genus Verasper; species Verasper variegatus. The sequence goes on along the minus strand of CM048046.1, from coordinate 18,482,251 downwards.
GTGCACCTGTGCGCCGACCATATATTTTGTTTATGGACTCGAAGGGGCAGTTAATCAAGACTCTTCTCCTGCCGGCGCTCACTTCAGTCAGGACGCTAAAAGAGCTGCAGGGCGTCTCTGTCTTCCAGCGCAGGTTCCTGTCTGACTGTGCAGAGTGAGTGGCCCTGCAGCTAAATCCAGCTCCTTTCTGATTTCTATTTGGACAAGGTGATTGTACTCTGCTGCCTCGGTGACGCATGCGGTGACGGTATAGCGGCATCAACATATGACATCAAAACACAGCAGTTGTTTGTCTGAGGCCTCCTGTCGGACTGTAAGTGTTCCTGCTCCTGCAGATTGTTGCACAACAGGTCCACATAACTGCTGCTGTGCCACTGACATCATAAGAAAAGGCACCTGGAGTTTTCCCTGTTTTCCCTGAGGCTAAAGTTCAGAACCTACGAAGGCCACAGGGCCATGGACCCGCTGACTCCTGATGCAGCTGCTGCAGCAATTTGGTATAAACAGGTGAGCATCAACATCATGCAGCATCACTTTACTGCACTGGTCTGAATTAAAACATGATGTCTCCTGATTGCAAACTGTATATTGTGGCATTTCAAATTGAACTGCAGTGTTAAATCTCACTTTGAGGATGTGACAAAGGTGAACTGGACTTCCATTAAAAAATGCACATCAGTACAACACAGAAGCAGCTCCATTTAAATGTCACTAAACTGACCCCAGAGGGACGAGGCTGACAGCCAGGACTCTGGACATGTGAGGGGAGTTCAGGTGTGTTAGAGCTGAAAGCAATGTCCTCATGCATCATTCAAAACACACACACACACACACACACACACTCACCCACACAGGTAACGAGACTGAGCACAATGGGACACCAAGAGCAAAACCACTCAGAATCCTCTACAGAGAAATCAGCGTGGAAGTGGTCCAAGCTCCTTGCTCTTCTCTCTCCCTCTGTGTGTGTGTGTGTGTGTGTGTGTGTGTTGCAAACAGCAGAGGAGAGAGAAGAAAACAGGAAAACGGAGAGTGATGCATGAGTGACCTCTGTGAGAGAGAGAGAGCGAGAGTGAGTGTATGTGTGTGTCTGTCTGTGTGTTTTATCACATGACCATGAAAACACCACGCTCAGTTTTAAACAAACCGTCTCTGTGCAGCTCAGTTTAAAGCAGCTGGGATGTGTCGCCGTGGAGATTCGACCTTCTGTGGGTCACAGCTGTGATTCAGGTGTGAATGAACATCAGATTCTCATGAAACTGGGTCAACGCATCACCAATCGAGGGGTTTTGGTCTTTGGTGACACGAGAAATGGACAGAAAACAAACGCAGTGTCACATGTGAACTGATCGATTCCCCCAAAATGCTGTAAAAGGAAATACAAAAAAAATGCGCTTCTTAAAAAGGATCGAACCGCCAAACGCCCGGGGAAAAAACCCCGCAAGTCAGCACAAAGTTCACTTTCCACGCATTTTGTCATCCGAGCAAATCACTTCCAGACGCATTTCACACACAACTTACCCCATGCTCCGAGGATCTGGGTGCTGGTTCAAGGGAAAGATTCCACTCACGAACTCTTTCCGTCCCGTGTTTCCTCTGCGTCTCCAAACTCGATTATGTTCTCGTGTGAAATCCTGAAGCGCAAGTTACATTTCTGAAGAAAGAAAGAAGAGAAATCACTTCCGACTCCGGATTCCCTGGTCCCCCCCCTCCAGCAGCACTCCTCCTCTCAAGTCAGTTGTTGTACTCCAGCCCGCTCGCCTTCTTCCCTTTGTCCGCCGGTGTCCACAGCCGGCGACACCGCGGATCCGTCGTATGCTCGTGCGTAATTACGCACCGTAAACCCGCCTTGGCTCCGCTCTGTGGGCCGCACACACGGAGGAATGTCGATGGAAGTCTGGCGGTGGAATAGTTTCAGCTCAAACCGCCCCGAGGACTTGCGCTATGCTCCCCTGCTCTCCCCCCTCTGTGCCAAATCTCACTGGGATCCCATTCAACCAATAACAGTCGCACCACGGAGCCTCTTCCGCGCCACCTAACGGCCGAACCGCAACACTACGAACCAGCAAGGCCAATCCTGTTCCCCACTTCTCCGGTGAAATGTCACAATGTGAAATGTAATCTGGGGAAATGGCCTGCGGGCCGTTTTAAAAGCCCCCTCGGTGCGTATTTATGAGGTGGAGCGTAATAAAAGCTTGTCACATCTGAAATGACGTGAGGAGGAACAGGAGCCAAATGGCTGTTTACAGCAAAGCTCCAGTCAGATGAGCAGAAACCATCCCGCTGTCTGTTGAGCTCACATTAAATCAGATGATGTTCAGAATAAAGCTGTTTATAAAGAGCTGTATGACAATCCTATCAAACACTGTGATGTATAAAATCTAAATATCCTCCTGATGATGGGCCGGGGGGGGGGGGGGGGGAATCCGATTGTAAAAATACCATTGAGCTGAATAAACCTACTCTACAATATATAACAGGGATGTGTATCCATACAATGCCTTTATTCATCAGAGCGTATTTCATAGCAATGGTCCTGTCATCAAATAACTCACTTAATACAAGTGATACTGAAAGATACTGAAGGATAAGATCAATAATCACGTTTCTCTTGAAATTCCTCTGTACATGACTTTAGAAAGTTGTTCTGATATGTTTGTCAGTAACATACAGGATATACTAATTTACACATACACACAGAAAATATAAAACTAATAGCGTCATTGTATATTTTATATATGTTTACTGCAATGACCTCACCAATATAAATGAATGCATTTGTATCGCATTTTTAATGATGTTAAAGCAGCCGATAAAGGTTTTAAAAGAGTACAACTTTCACGGAGTTACTAATTGGTTAAAAAAGAAGAAGAAGAAAAAGATATTTCAACCACTTATTCTTCCTTGTTCAAGCTTCACAGACTTCCCTTGTGAAACTGGTGAAAATCACATTACCATCATGCTTGGAGAGAGAGAGCTGCTCTTCACCCCATTAACAGGATTTGGTGTCACCACAGATTTGGAATAAATCACTTATTTGCCCGAGTGTGGGCTGAGGATGGAGCGTCAAATGTGGTGGAAGAGCGAAGAGGAGCAGCTCGGCGATCCCGCTGCTCAGTGGCCTGTTACAGAGATGCAGCTGCTCCATGTGCTGCAGGGAGGCAGCAGGCGGCATCAGATCTCTGCCTCACATGCAAACAACCCCTCATGCTCCTCTACAGGGTCACTCCTCAGCCGGTCGGGGGCAGTTTGAGGCCTGATGCTGAACCTTCAGGTCTCTGACACGCAGGCCCAGTGTGCAGACACAGCTGGGTCCTCGTGTTGAAGGGGTGTTTACCAGTCGGGCTGTGGCTGAATCCAACTCATGATATCTCATGGGAAAAATCCTCCAAACGCACCTTATACTGCTTCTTACATTCAACACCTCCTCACATGTTTGATGGTATATTCTTAAATTAGGTCATTTATATTTACAACACTAAACTATATCCCTGCTCTCGTGAATCCCACCTGTACATATTGTTTTTATAGATGTTTCAGAAAGCCCAGTTTAATTCAGCGTTAACTAAAAACAGACAAATGTATCTATGCACGTTCTCTCTCTTGATGTAACGTTTGGAAAAAATAAAACGAGCCGTGAATAAAGTAACAGTCAAGTCTTTTCATGTTGATTTTCATTCTATGCAGAAAGTACTCGAAGCCGGGTTGAGTGCTTTAATAATAAAGACAATAAGGGGATAGTGGTGTTACCATGGTATCCTCATGAATTACTTATTTAACGCTCATCCAGGATGGTGCCACATCCAGGTTACTCTGTATTTACCTTGTATGAAAGAGCAAAAACACATAGTCCATCAATGTCCCCTATCAATGATGGTAAATATCCAACATCCAGGTTGTTATGTCAGTTTAGCTCATCAGTTGAAACATGAACATATAAGTTAAATTAATCAAGAGCTGCACAGGTTTGGGGTTGAAAGAGGTTGAAATGTCATTCAGTCGATTTTTTTAACAGAACAAACAAACTTTCCTCTGAATTTGAAAATCTGAAGATGCTCCAGCCTCAGTGATTTCAGCTCCATGGTTTTAGTGAAAGGTTTAAATCCTCAGACCAGCCGGGGACGTAGAGGACGCTGTAAACACGCCACAGTGCACATCAGCCTGCTTCTGATAACTGCTGAATAAAACTCACTGACATTTTGAGGCTGGTTTCACGTGGAAGAGTCACAGGCTGCTTTAGGAAAATGGTCTCTGGGCCTGAAATGACTGAGAGGATAACATTTTTAAAAAAGATGTATGATTTGTTGGTTGCTCATTAATCACACGGAGAACATCGTGACATCTGTTTTTGGTGTTTTTGTTGATCTGCAACTGTGTCTTTCTTCATCATCAATCTCTCCATAAGGAGGCGGACCATCAGATCATCTCTATCACAGCTGAAAGGTCATTTGTTTCCACGACTTGATGTGAGATCTGTTCATAAACAGAACCCAAGAAAGAATGAATTCAATATTGTCAAGTCAACAGACATAAGGAGCTGATACGTGGGTTGAGCAGTTTCCAGAATGGAGCTTGTGACCCCGGGAGAACCTTATGATAATTTGGCTGCAAAAAAATCTTTTATTTGTTTTGTTTTTTTGCTTTTACTGCTGCTGCACTAACGGGAGTAAACAAAGCCAGATCAGCAGATTCAGAGGAGGCCTGCTGCAGAGACCTGAACTGTTGTGTTCATCCGGGTGTCTGACATTACACCGTGGGACCTATTAGCTCTGAACAAGGCTGGATTATCAACTGGGCAGAGTGTGAACGTTTCCCAAAAGCCCCAGTGAGCGGATGGTCTGAGTTCATTTGTTTCTTTGAGAATGTGTTTGTGAAGATGTAGAACTCGCTTCTCATCTCAATTAAATTTAAAATGACAAGAGCCTAAAGATCCTGTATGGTTACCTCCCCCAGAGCCACTGTCTTGTGGAGGGACCTTTGATTTAATAGCTTCTGTATTGAAGTTCATGCTGTACTCACATGGTTTAAAATCTCTTAATGCAGAATACAAATAAATACAGAAAAATTGCACTGAAGTAAAGTAAAAGTACCAGATTAACTTTTCTACATGAGTAAAAGGGTTACTAAAAGGGTAAGTACTTTTACTTTTAAAACAATTCTTTAAAAACAACATGAGCATACAACGCAACGCATTGTAATAACAAAAAGTAGTTGAGAAGAAAGTACAGATATTTTCTGATGAGTAGAAGTGGAAAGTATCTGAAAATGAATCTAATCAAGTAAAGTACAGATACCTATAAAATGTACTTTGTTACATCCAACCACCGTGGGGTTGTCAATAGGGGTCTCCAGCTAATTAATAAAATTATAATTATTATGACCTGAAAATTGAAGAAATTACGATATATTGATGATTGGAATGTAAATGTTATTATAATGTAAAAGTCATTAACACTGTGGAGGAGGAGCTGGGGTCACTTCTTGTTTTAGTCATCACAGTATGTGAAGGATTTGTTTGACCAGCAGGGGGCAGCAGCGCGCACCGCCACGCTGCCCCCTCTTGCGGAAGAAGACGGAGACGTCGCGTGGATGACGTAATAAAGCAGCGACTGTTGATGCGACACACGAGGATGGTTTAAAGAGAGTTTCTCGTTGTTGTTTTGTCAAACATTGGTCACAGAGGTTTTCTCCGAGGTCTTGGGGACGAGATACAACAGACATGGCGGACTTCTCGTCGCTGGGACTGTCAGACTGGCTCATTAAACAGTGTCACCAGCTGGGAATCAACAAACCCACTCCGGTGCAGGAAAACTGTCTGCCACCCATCCTCCAGGGTGAGACCTTATATTGAGACCTTATATTACAGTCTGTGCTAAATGTTAAGGTGAAACAAACATCACCCGGTTATAAACATGTAGTGTAAATATCCTCCTGACCACTGAAACCAAACTCCATTGAAGAATCTGTCAATTTAACGCCCCGTGCTTGTATCAGAGAAGGAGGATGTGAAGTTCTCTACAGTGAGCAAACGTTGCTGTTTTCAGGAGTTATGAGCTCGTTTGTTTTCTGAGGCCAGGCTTCCTATTTCTCCTGATCAACACTGTTAAGATTGATGTGATGTCACTGAACATGATCTCTCTAAAATGATGACCAAACCATTCCTCTATATTGGGGAGATCTGAGCAGTCAAAGCTGCAACGGTCCGCAGCTCATATCTCCCTGAATAAGGATCCGTGACTCATAAAAGTTCAATTCCACTGGTTTCTCATGTGACCAGATCAACATGGAAGTTTTCATTAATAACTATTACACCAAATCACAAAAGTGTAATGATTTGACAAGGAAGTATCCAAGTTTGAAATTTGAGGCATCAAAGCTGAGCTGATTTGACCAGAAGGTCTTCAATCAAGCAGAGTTTGGTTTTAGAAGTTGGTCATTTTAGGTGGAAATATTCATTGAAGTAACAGAGCATGTACTTCAGTAGACCTGAGCCCAGAGCTGGTGTACGAAGGTGTTTTTATATTTGTATTATTTGAACACACAGGTCGGGACTGTATGGGCTGTGCCAAGACTGGCAGTGGGAAGACGGCTGCGTTTGTGCTCCCAGTACTGCAGAAACTGTCGGAGGACCCATATGGTATCTACTGCCTGGTGCTGACTCCTACCAGGTCAGTGCTACTTCAGCTAAACTTTATGCCATTGGGACAATTTCACAATACTTCTCCTCCCATTTCTCCAGCTAATAAATGTGATTTCATGCAGGGAGCTGGCCTATCAGATCGCTGAGCAGTTCCGAGTCTTGGGGAAACCTCTGGGTCTTAAGGACTGCATCGTCGTAGGAGGAATGGGTAAGTACACATGTCACTGCACGGAATATATATATATTTGATCCCATGTTGCCCGACCTCTTGTCATGTTGCTCAGTAAAGGCAGACATAACAGTCCTCTGCTGGGTTCGGGTTCAGCATCTGTCTAAAGCTCTCCTGTGTGCTGACCACAGACATGGTGGCCCAGGCCCTGGAGCTGTCCAACAAGCCGCACGTGGTCGTAGCGACGCCGGGTCGACTGGCTGATCACATCCGCAGCTCCAACACCTTCAGCATGAGCAAGATCCAGTTCTTGGTGGGTTCAGGAGTTTTCTGCTTTCACTTGTATATTCTGATTATATATGTTTATACCAAGAAGACCAATGTTGCAACGTTGTGTTTCAGATTATGGATGAGGCGGACCGGCTGTTGGAACAGGGCTGCACTGACTTCACCAAAGACCTGGAGGTGATCCTGGGGATTTTACCGGCCAAACGTCAGACGCTGCTGTTCAGCGCCACGCTCACCGACACCCTGCAGGAGCTGAAGAGCATCGCCATGAACAGACCTTACTTTTGGGAGAGCACATCAGAGTAAGAAGCCTGCTGCTCTCAGGCTAATGACAAGATTATTTAGCCATGTCAGCCTTAGAGAAGAAGGAAAATTAAGTCCTCCTAAACTTGTATTTGTAAGTATCTTAAAAAGCAGTCAGGGTCAGACTGAGTCAACAGTTTTCGCCTCATTTCAGATGCATCATTTGCCTGAAATCGTGTGAGTTATTAATGAAACAGGAGCAGCAGTGTGGAAACTGAATCTGATCTGAGGCGTAACTAAAGATTGAACAGCGTTTTATGCACAAATGCCTTTGGATGCCCAAGAGTTGTTCAAATAACTGGAGCTAAATGTTACGTGTGGTTGATCCAGGTTTCCCCTGGATGAACTTCTGTTCACATGATTTGCGGAGTTCAAACGAGCGCAGATATTTCATGGAAAGTTGTGGAATAGAAACTTTAATGAACGTTTAATCTACAGCAGCACCAGTTTCACCAGGAAAGAGTCAATCCACCATTAATCCATAAATACAGGAGGATTGCGCTGCAGTTTTTTTTTTAGAAAAAAGATAATAATAAATAAATGCTAAGATGGCACAAAGTCTTCTTAAATGGTTTAGCCTTATTCTCTGGGGAGGAAAAAATCTGATAACGCTGTTTTGATCCGTGTTTTCAGATTTTCACAGAATCATCTCAGTTTGGTCATTACTATGAGTGTCAAAGCATTTTACTGTTCATCATTCCCCCTGTATACAGTCTGTGATTTCTATACTTTAAATAAATCTGGACCTGAAATCAGAATGCACATGAAAGAGTGAATCGTCTTGTTGTTTGTTGTTAACAGGACGCGGACGGTGGAGGAGCTGGACCAGAGGTTCATCCTCACTGCAGAGAGGGTGAAGGACGCCTACCTGGTGCACCTGATCCAGACGTTCACTGACGAGCACGACGACTGGTCCATCATCGTCTTCACCAACACGTGCAAGTACGATGCCCGGTTCTGATTCAGAGGCTCATAGATGTGCAGAGTTTCTAATGGAGGCTCTGCAGCTTAAATGAAATATGATCTGTCACTATGTTGTTAATACATATAAAAGCATACATATATAAAAGTATATTTGTCTCACAAGATGATTGGTGTGTTATTTTTCTTTCCTCAGGAATTGCCAAATCCTCACCATGATGCTGCGGGAATTTCACTTTCCAACGATCTCCCTGCACTCCATGATGAAGCAGGTGAGACTTCATCTCAAACACTGTTTCTCTCACATCATCCTTCAGTAAATTAGAAGTAATGAATGTCTGCTGGAGGATGTTTATATGGTTATGAGGGAAACACCTTCACTTTGGAAGAATAACAGCTGAAGAGGAGACGAGTTAAGTTTGCACTTACAAAGAGTTAAAGTTTGCTTTGTTTAAAGGAACGCTGATAACGGAGATTTCCTCCAACACAGCGATGTTTCCTTTATCACCAGTCGTTACACAGCTGCTGGACAAGCTCCTGCTCTATGTGGAAAACTAATTAGTCCAATTAAAGAAGCAAAGACAGAAATGAGCACAGAGCCCTGGTGATAATACAGAAACAATGCAAGTGTAAGGGATTAGCGCAGGGAAGCGCTTTAAACCAGATGAATGGGCCTGCAGAACAAACGACAGCTCTTTATCTCCTCCAGAAACAACGTTTTGCAAACCTCGCCAAGTTCAAGGCCAGCGTCTACAAAATCCTGATTGCGACAGATGTAGCTTCCAGGTAAGAAGCTTTGCTGAGCTGCAGCATCTCGACTCCACACAGTCTTAAACAGATTCTCCACTGAAAGAAGCCTGAGAGCATTCGTACAGGCAGCTGTACACAGGCGTGATCACGTTGTTTGACATCTGTTTATTTCTGTCCCACAGGGGTTTGGATATTCCAACTGTCCAGGTCGTCATTAACCACAACACCCCCGGCCTTCCTAAGACCTACATCCACAGGGTCGGGCGAACAGCAAGAGCAGGTACAGTTAACACTAACCAACACTGATCCTCCAGTGTCGTCTATCGATATACGTCTTAAACAAATGCAGCTCACTCCTGACCAGGTTTTCTTCCTCTGCAGGCCGGAACGGAGTGTCCATCACTCTGGTGACACAGTATGACATCCACCTGGTCAACGCCATCGAAGAACAGAACCGTAAGTCACAATCCGATTCATGGGAACATGTTTCCCTACTGCCTCTGGTTTCATAGACTCAGATCCATCATCTGTGTCTTTAGAGCTCGGCCTGATAACTGTAGGTGTCGGTGGCTGCAGGGTAAACAACTGGTTTACTTGAAATGAAGCAAGTAGCAAATTAATCACACAGGTTAGAACTGATCAGATTGCATGTTATGGTCAGGACATTCCAAGACAGCGATACCCATGTGACGTTGTCACGTTTAAGGACAAGTATAGAATTTATAATATCACGTTTGTATTATTTACTTTGATAGAAAAGGGTCAAATGATAAGAATGATACTCTTTCCTGAATTTATCACAAATCAATGGGAAAATGTTTGAGACATGTCATGAGATAATGTTCCAGGCCACACGTGAAGCCAATGTCCAGTGTGCGTGCGTACACTTTTTTTTGATGTACCCAAACTGTTGTTTCTGCAGAGACGAAGCTGAAGGAGTACCCTGTGGAGGAGAAAGAAGTCCTGCAGATCCTCACCCAGGTCAACGTGACCAGGCGACGCTGTGAAATAGTACGGACGCCTCTTTTCCTCTCATTGCTGAATGTTTCCAGTATTCAGGATAATTACTGAATCTCCAGCCATGTATATTTATTTTTTTCTGATGTTAATCTTTCCTGATTTGTAGAAACTGGAGTCATCCGACTTTGATGAGAAAAAGGAAACCAATAAGCGGAAACAGCTGATCCTGGAGGGGAAGGCAAGTTCCTTAATGTTTACAATCAACCACTAAAACCTTTGTTTTTGGCACAATTTAACAAATGCTATCAAGGTGAATAATCACAAGCTTCAAGTTCAGTTTATTCTACGTGTTTGATCGTTTCCTGTGATTTCCCAGAGAGGAACTAATCTGTAACTAGAAACTTATGTTAAAGTGTGTGGAAAGAGCAATGTCATGTGGTTTTAATTGTAGAGAAGCTGGAGATAGTTACCTTGAGTCTCATCAGAGCACAAACTGCTGCTAAATATGTAAAATTAGTCCAAAACAGTTAATGACTGAAGAGCATATACCTCAGCCAAGGAAGAGCCATCTTCACGATTGTCTAGTAGAAATATAAAAGAAAGTGATCTGCTCCTTAATCCGCACCAAAATTGAATGGATTCATTAAATGTAGTTTCTGCATAATCCTGCTTTGACAGGTGAAAGTTTATTAACTTTAAGAACTTTGTCTCTCATAATTTACAAATCAGTTCTTTCCAGGAAACAAAAACATGATAGAACATTGGTCTTAATTGCGAAAGATCCCTGTGACAAACTCTGATTTGAGATGGTGTCATGCAGTTTGGAAACAGTTTAAATAAGGACATTTCCAAATGCCCTCTTGCTAATTTGTGATCATCCCTCCGTCCCAGGATCCAGACATGGAGGCCAAGAGGAAGGCCGAGCTGGAGAAGATCAGGACACAGAAGAGGAGGTTCAAACAGAAAATCCAGGAGAGCATCCAGAGACAGAAACATGGACAGCTGAAAAAGAAACTGACAAAGACAAAACACATGGAAAAGAAAAAAGCTCCACAGGCAACGGCATGAAAACAGCTGACTCGTGTATATCTCGTTTTATTGTATAATATTTTCCTATTTGTCAGCATATGCAAATAAATTCATACCGTGAAAACAGTTGCTTGACAGCTTTTATTAGTTTACTTTAACAAGGGAATCACCATGTTGTGATGAAACGTCACTGCAAATAAGATTCATCGTTTCAAACAAACAGGTATTTACATCACATTGAGATCTTGAGACCATTCATGTCATCTCTGTGGATGTAGAGAATCACGGGGGTTGGATGCAAAATGTTTTATAACTAACTACAACTGAGACACTTAATAATCACTGCACATGTTGCGGCTCAGATGGAAGGAGGAAAAAAAAAAGCAATAAAAATGGTGGCAGCAGGTTTTTAAAGCTATAACATGTTAGGAGTTGACGTGTGAAACTAATTCATCGCACAAACGGAAAAAGACAAAGTACAAACAACTACCTCTACGTCAATTAAACATGGCGACGTCTACTCGCAGAATGATTGTCACATGTCTGTGGAGATGGGAAAGCAGGTGAGAAACAACAGTGGAATACATTCTGTGTTCAGATTCAGAAAAAGCATAGTCCCTGGAGGAGTTACAAAACTACAAGTCCCCGGACAGTTCGAGGAGAAGATACAAAACTAAGGAAAGGAAAACAGCCTCGTTCCCGGTGTCTGCAGGGTGCTACAAAAAACGGATTTTAGTAAAAAGTACACAAACATGGCTAAATTACACCCGAACGACACGACGCGGCACAAAGCAGCAAATCATGACAAAAGCAAAGTTTGGATGAAATCGGGGGAGGGTATTTTTTAAAGTTTTTTTTATAGGATCCACATAAATCTGGAGAAACTACAAGGAAAACATGAGCAAAACAGATTTGCACAACTCAAAAGTCCACAAAAGAAACTGTACCAGCCTCCATTTGCTTTGACTCCACAGAGAAGGAAGGTGGCTTTCTTCTTCTTTTCTTCAGCCCATCCTTAACACAACCCAGCTGTACAACTCACTGACCTCATGTTTTTATTAGAAAAATAAAATATACTGAGTCATTTTCTGTGGGTTTTCCGCAGCACTCTCGTGTCTGGAAGGTTATTATTTTAAATGCTGGTAGTTTTTAGTGATTTTAACTACATTCATGCTTGTGCTGCAGCTGTTTATCTGAAGGTGATTGGTTCTAGGCACTGAATCAGGTTTTTCATTCACTTCATTTATCTCCTTGCCGCCGTCCCGTCAGTGCTGAATGGCCTCTCCACTATGTGACTGGGATAAAGTGTCTTTTTAATCCACACAAAGAATCCAGATTAAGATTTGTTTTTATTACAGGGTGTATTTGAGGTTCAGGTTTCATTTATAAAGACTGAATTTGTCAACTCACGACAAAGTATAAATTTGCAGATTTTGGTCGCTGCTCATGTGCAGCGTGCTCTGTGTGACCGGGTCACGTGACCGTCAGTGTGGCTGTGCAGCCGGTGAACATTCACAAAATCAAAATGCCGTGTGAAAGGACACTGGGTCAAATCTGTGGTCATCTGTTGGGCCTATAAAGTCCTCAAACCACATGTATTCAACGGTTTAACCCTCAGTGACCTGAACTTGTTTTCCAGATGTGGATACTCTTATCCTCCTCCTCTTCCTCAGCCACCTTCCTTTTCTACTCCTTACCTGTGGTGGATTGATTGCCACGGCCTCCACTACTACCATCCTCCTCTCGCCCCTGGTTTCTTGTTTGGTTTCTTTTACCTCGAGCAGGGATTTGCGTGATGAGTGTGGTCAGTCCACAATCCCCTGAGGAGTCACTCGATGCAAAGTGCTCAAGCATTTGCCGATCTAAGCGTACACAGATTGTTTAAAAGAAGACATCTGGTCACGAAGCACAGCCGGACATCAACAACCCCTGCGTTCAAAAGATTAAAATAAGGAAAAAGCCTTCGCTGAAACATCAAATGACACTGAGCTGAATATTCAATGCTGGTCATGTCTGATAGTTTCTATGACTTTTTTGCAATTTTGTGCTCTGTGATAAGAAAGGTACTTCAGAGAAGAAAACTGTCCCATGATGATCGCGATATCGGAGGGATTCGCGCCTCATGCCTTGAAAAAACAAAAAGTCTGAAATCCCTGCGTCGCTCCACCACTGGCGTGTGGTCGAAACCACCCCATGAAAGACCTTGTGACTGAACCGGTGGTTCTCAAGGCATATGGAAGGTATTTCAATTCAAGCCTCCTCAATATCAAGCACAGAAACCGTGTTTGTATTTCCTCTCCAAGAGGGCGTCGACCGCTGCTTCTTTGAGGCTGCTGAGGTTCTTGGGCCCAGTAGATGACTGTTGGTGCCGCTCTCCTCCCGTGAGAAACCTAATTTAAAATAGTCCGGGACATCGTACAGGTTGTGCAACCAACTGACTCTTAGGATGGGGATATGTGTTGCCTGTTTGAAGGCTTTCTGCAACCATGTCGGTCCAGGTTTGGAGAACTTGTTCTTCAGGTTCAGGTGGGAGGACTTGGGTCCTCCTCTGAAGATGACTGTAAGAACTTCTCCGTTCTCTCCTGGAGACAGTGAGGTGCAGGGGGTTGGGTGGGTTATTTTGTTTAGGAGTTGAGCCTCATTTGGATTCCCACGAGAGACCGTCAGGATGTCTCCCGTTTCCCTCGGCAGCTCGACCACACGCCCCCATCTTCTTGACTTCCCTCCTTCACTACGCACGGGCATCGGTCCCTGCCTCTCGCTTGTTCACTCGGCCTCTCTTGCCATCTCCCTGCCCATCTGTTCGAGCCCTCTTCTTCTACCCTCTTACTGCTCTCGCTGGTCATTGGTTTGGTTTCGCTATCCCGTCGCTTTCACTCGGTGGTGCTTCGGTTGTAGCAGAGGAAAACAGGTATCCATTTTATGTTTTTATTATTTCCCAGATTAAAAAGCTGATGAACTAAGCTCAGCTCAAGCCTAGCTCCCTTCTTCAAGCATCCTGCAAGACACAACGCAGGGTTCATTAGTTTTTGTCCAAAGAGAAATAGAGAATTAAAAGTCACAACAGTTGCGAGAAGTTTACCGAGCTAAGCTTTTGAAAAGTGATTTTATATCTCTGTCCATCATGTAAGGTTCATAATGAGCATTATAAAGGCTTTTGTCACCTGGTGAGTGTTTTGTCAATAAACACATCACAGCGAAATCCTGATTACCCTTGAAGAAACCTGAATACACTTACACTTTAATACTGTGACAGTCCAGTCACTCCGCCATGCTGATACGCACGTTCACCCTGGTAAGTTGAGTCCTGTGACAAAGCCACGTCGATTTGGGACTTGAACTCATCTCCCAGGTAGCTGTCCTGAAGAACAAGAGGACAGCAACATTACAGCAGACCACTTCAGACTCAGGACTCCTTCAATTCTAATGCAAACCTTTCCCATAAGATTCTTTCAGACATGCACTAAACTCCAATAAAGATGTGAAGTGTGTTTGTGATAAGAGCTGACGGGGGTGCTGTAAACATGATCATGTGATTTCCGCAGCAGAGTTAATATGTTACTTCCTGCCTCTGTCTGCTGCAAAGGAATTTCAACAATAGTTTCACTAGTGAGGTAGAGTATTTTAAGGATTACAAAAAGGGACAACTGACCAGTATCTGTATTAAAAAGAAAAAACAACTCTGATAACTAATGAAAATATAGTAAAATATAGTACATATTATACTAATCATGAACAAATCTTAAGCATGGATGTGTTACCTGGGAGAGCTCTGGCTGGGAAAGGCCAGGCTGGCTCATCTGAGAGGGCTGGCTCATGGATATGTAGCCTTGTGTCAGTGGCCCCTGGGAGAAGGACTGTGAGGCCCCATCCTGGCTGACCTGGCTGTTTGGTCCATTACCCTGACCGCTGCCCTGGTTCCCAGAGCCACGGACCCTCTGCCGCCCGCCACGTCCAGGCTTACTCTTCATAGCACCACGACCTTGATGAGGGAAAAAATGAAACAGACATTATTAATTATTCCCCTTTTAAGATGTGGACCCAAGTTTCCACACTTTCAGACACTGTTTTATTTCAGTGCGGTTCTACCTGCAGCGGGGACCGTTGGTCTGACCCAAGTAGCTGGGTGGAGGCATAGGAGGCATCACCAGGTTGAAGGGTATGGGGATATTCAGGGCGGCCATGTGACCGGGGCCGGCCCCAATCATCCCGATCTGGTCATGAGTTTGAAAGTACATGGACGGACGTCCTGCTGAAAGAAAACCCATTTAACATGGCTCATGTAAATACACAGTAGGTAACAGAGTTTGAATTAAGTTATTGTCTTGTGTCACACCACAATGTACTGAAAAATAAATAGTCCATACCAGCACTGCTGCGGTCGTAGGCGGAGCCAGGGATGAGGGCCTCTCGGGCATCATACATCGCAGTGCTCATAAAACGCCCACCCTGGAAAACACAACACATTTCCATTCAGTACAGTTGCAAACCTTCTCCGATTTGGGGAAACAACTAACAATTATTGTCACTGTTGCCCCATCAAACACTTGGTCTGTTCTCTAATCTCACTGCATGAAAAATGGACATAATGTCAAAGAGCCAAAGTTAGTGTCTCCAAATATCTCGTATTTTCTGGCCAGTGGTCTAAAGCCTGAAGATGTTGAATTTGCTAAGTAGGGGAGTAAAAACAACGCAAATAATCAGTTCATTTTTTGTTTAAATCTTTTTAAAGAAAAGAAAACAGTAACACTTCTTAACAGCTTAGTCAGAATCAGTTTGCCATCTTGTCTTCTGATGTACTGGTTCCACTCACAGGGTTGATGGTGTTGACCAGCTTGCGAGGCTTGCTGAACTGCATGAGGCTCTCCCTCAGGTTGTTGAGGGGCCCCTCCACCAGGACCTTCTGCTCCTTGTAGTTGTTCAGCAGGTTGTTCCACAGCGGCTGCTTGGAGAGGGCCTTCGGGTTCCCCACAATGATCACACCATACCTTCATTCACAACACACACGAGCATAAGACTGCTGATCGGAGACTGTGGGGCAAATGTTTTGTGTGATGACAGCATCGAATTCAAATTACTCTGGCACTAGTTCTTGAGTGTTGAAATTCCAGTAGTCTGATTCCTCCAACTATGAACCAAATTAGATGAGTAGGCATGTCTAACCTCAATTAAGATTATTACAAAGGGGATAATATGAGTGTTTAAGTCACCATAAAGAATGTATCAGGTGAACGTTACACAGACTAGTTGCCAAAAAGAGTATGTATCTGATTTTCATTACTCCTAAATTTGCTTCTACATGAAGGTCTAACAAGTGCGCTGTGTGCTGTGCCAGCTTTAACAGTTTTATTGAGGATCTTACTTGGCTCTTGTCAGCGCCACGTTGAGACGACGAGGGTCATTCAGGAAGCCGATGCCCTGATGCTCATTGGCACGGACGCAAGAGAGAATGATGAAGTCCTTCTCTCTGCCCTGGAAGGCGTCCACGCTGGCAATTTCCACTTGCTGCAAAGGAACATGACACGGACGGGGATGAGGAGTGATCCTGACAACCTCAGTAAATGTTAACATCGACTAAAGGGAGAATTACGTCCGTTTGAATTTTAATAAACTTATGTAATTTCTGTGAGGCTTTCAGGGAAAACAACCACTACTCAGACCATCTTTGCTCAGTTGACACGGTTTTTAATCAAAACATTACTTAGTCATCTTCTCAGATCTGAGTGGTACCTGATAGAGTTTGGTGTGCAGGGAGCCACTGAACTGCATGTACTGGACCAGGTAAGAGCGCTGACCCTCGTATGGGGTGATGATGCCGATTTGGTCGGGTTTGGCTCCAGCCTTCAGCAGCCTGGTGGTGATCTTCTCCACATTGGCAGCCTCGGTCCTTAAAAACACCAGCAGGAAAAATTACCTCACAACTTCATGGGAGTATCCTCAGTGGTTTTAAGACGTAAATCGTGTATGCTCTGAATCAACTTTATACACCTGTGCAGAATATGGTTTAAGAACTTTTCTAGTTCATAAAGCTGCAAATAAATGAACACAATTAGTCATGTGTTTCCCTGCACTGTTAAAGGTTAAGGAAAATAAATAAAATAATGGGACCAATTAAATCTCACTTTCAGTTAAGTATATTCCTCCATCAATGAGGTCTATGTCCCTGACATTTCTGTTTACGGCTGCCTTACTGGTTGGGGTGTGAAGGCTGCGAGCAAACAGCCCATAGTGTGTTTGCAATCCTCAAACAGAAGAGGGAGGATGTAGCGGTGATTATGAAAACAATCATCTTGTGATCAGGTGGTGTTGGGTCTATATAAATATTACAAACTAAACTCTGTACTGTTTCCAACAAGGCAATGCACACAGAGGGAGGCGTCATCTAGCCCTTTCCCAGCCATTGCATTAAAATCACTTTGCAGGTTATGTATGAATGAAGTAACGCAAGAATATTACCTGTTGAGGTAGGAGGTTCCAGAGCTGGCTATCTCCTCCTGGCCCTGAGTCACGTAGAAGAACATGGGCTTGTCCGGCTGTGGCCACTGGAAGTCAAAGCCTTTCTTAATGCGATCAGCTGCGAAAGGCAAGGATATTTTAAATATGGTTTTAGTCTTTTAAGGAGTTTGTAGAATTTCATTTACCTGGTGAGGTTCCAGCTGAAGTGAAAACTAATTTGTCCCTCCATCAAACCAGATAATGAGCTGCTAAACTTTGACAAACCTGCGGTGACGCCATTCTGCAGGGAGCCCTCGTAGAAAATGTTGGAAGGGAAGGCACTGAGGGCAGGGTGCATGCGGTACTGGACCTGCAGGCGGATTGGTCGGATGCCCAGAACCACCAAGCGCTCAAACAAGGACTGGGACAGACCTGCCTTAGCTGCCTTCTTACACATCACTACAGGACCCAGCTGGCAGTGGTCGCCCACCAGAATGAGCTGTGAGGAGGAAGAAGTGCAACATGTGGGTTAAGAGGGAACATTTGTGTAAAACAATCTATACATTTTATTATTCAATTATTTTTTTTCTTGGTCTTAAAAGCTAAAATCCAGATTAGTCATAAACATTACTAAGATCATGTCAAAAGACGTGTATAAGTATGCACCTGTAATATTATTCATATCATATAGATAGAGCCAATCAATCAAATTTGAAGTTTTAGCCAAACATTATACTGATGACATCTCAACATTATAAGTTGTTTTAGCCAAACATGGCGTGTACCTGCTTGGCTCCCAACACCACGGGCACCATACACTCCGGCTCGGTGGCCTGGGTGCTCTCATCAATCAGGATGGAGCGGAACTGCATCTTGGCCAGGCGGGGGTCTCCAGCCCCAACACAGGTGCAGCAGATCACATCAGCATTCTGGACAAAAAGAAAGGAAGACGGTTTATAGACTTTTCATTTTAAGATATCTTTTGATTACTTATTATTTTGAATGCTTAGTCAAAACTATTTGTTCCACATTTGTTTTGAAGAGTGACACCATTCACAGTTTTGAGTTGGAATGTTGGTGTGACACTTTGTAGATGCTCCTCACCATGAGCAGCTCCCTCTCAGCGGTGCGCTTCAAAGCCCTGTAGCGTTTCTCATCAGCAGACGACAGCTCACCAGTCTCATCCTTCAGCTGTTGCAGCTTCTGTAGCTCAGGCATACTGTGGAGCCAGAGACGAATCGGGGTGGTAGTTAAATGTTAGTTCGATATTACCAGTCTGATCTAATTAATAAATAATTTTAATGCACGCATCATGTGGTGGTGGAAGCTTAGAGAAATGTTTGCAACATGTCATGGCTCAAGATCAAGGCCGTCAAGCTAAATTTAGAAAAGTCAATTATTTTAGATTCAGTTTTTCCCCCAGGATACAGTAGCAATTGTTTGCAAAGAAATTTGACATTTTTCATGACTGAAGCTCTATTAGACCTCAAAGATTATTCTGACTGAGCACCAGTTCTCTCGATGTACAATTAATTATGAACTAATTCACAAAGGGGTCTAGTGTGTGGAGGACATTTCCCTACATGCCACTGACCTGTCCATGTTGCTGATCTGGTTGTGCAGAGCCAGAAAAGACACGGGTGACTCGATGGCCTCACGGCTCTTGGCGCACAGCCTGACGACCTTGAGTCCAGTCTTGTCAATCTTCTCGGTCAACTGGTCCACAGCGATGTTACTGGGAGCACATACCAGAACTGGGCTGCGGGACACACAAACATATACATCATAAAAACAGTTAGCAGAAGAACCGTAAATGCTGTTACTTGATTAAAAAAAAATAATGTCATCACATATTTTTTGAGAGTACCGCTATAAAAACTCTTACCCATTGCCCTGTCGGGACAGGTGGTAAACAATAGTGGCAGAGGTGACAGTCTTTCCGGTGCCGGGAGGACCCTGAATTAGACTGAGAGGCCTCTGCAGCACCGTCTTCACAGCATACACCTGAATGTGTAGAGCAATTTAGAAAAAACTGTTATGGTCAGATGTTGCCAAAGCAAACTATGTCTATTTTGAGGAAGAATCTCCTGATCGCAGGGGAATCTGGTCAGTGAGGTCTGACCTGTGAGTGATTGAGGTCAGGCAGGCCCTGAGCAGTGAAGCGCTTTGGCAGCTGGCACTTGATGGTGACATCCTCCACCTCATGGCCCAGCAGTTTGTGGTAAATGTAACCAGACACAGAAGTCTCATCCACTGCAAACGTCTTCAGGGCGCTTTGCATCCTGCAGCAACAAATGTCAGTTATTAACAATTATTTATATCATATGGGAAACTTTGTATTATATATGCATTATACTATATTCCTGTTAAGTAGAATAATATTATGACTAAAGAAATGGGGTATAAGAGTTTTGCCTACCTGTCAAAGGAAGTTGACTTCCACACAAAGTCTACCTGGAAGTTGTGGGGGATTTCAACAGGTGCTCCAACGCTGCTCCGCAACTCGATGGCAATTTCATCTCCGTAGTCTTTAAAAACCGGCAGTTAAGGAAGTTCAGCATTATCTGTACATTATGTCTAGTAAGTGGGGGTAGATGGTTATGTTTTACATTAATGTAATGGAGAATGTGCTGTAATCTGCATAAAGGATACTGTCAGGGACTTTGATGACATGACCAATGCCTTTCCACATCGGGGCCAGATCTCCTTTGTATCGCAGGCAGATTTCATCACCCTGCATCAGCCGCATATCTGGGATTGATAAAAAGGACACATGTTAGAAACCCTTAATTACTCAACCCCCCCCCCAAAAAAAACTAAGGAGCATAAGCTATGTTCTCAAATCAAACAATACAATACCGTGAACCTATAAAACAGCACAAAACCCCACTACAAAAACAGAGGCAAGGACAAAACCAAGCACACATGCCACCAAAAGATGCAGGGTCAGGGGAGGTTTCGTGCAATTCTGACAACTGAAGAGGGATGGGAAGGGGCTCTATCAGCACCACAGAACCACATGGAGGAAGTCAAACTCAGCGAATTACCACCTGAATCCGTCTTGGGCAGTGTGAAATAGGCAATCCGCTTTTTATTCAGACCCAGGTCCCACCTGACTGTTATATTGTCTTGGGTCTACAAAAGAAAAATAGGAATATAATATCAACAAATGAATAATAGGTCAAATGTTTAATATCACTGTGACAAGATTCCTGGAGAGGGCAAACAATAAAAAATAACAAAACTCAACTTCAGCATATTTTTAAATGCAGCATTAGAAAATAATAATAAATATAGAGGACATGGACAATCAATGATAAACACTATTCTGTGAGTTAGAATCCCCAGGATCTCTTGAGGTCTTTTAAGTACCTGGGACTCCTTAAGCTTCTTGTCGTAGTCAGCCTCCAGTTTGACCAGCGGGCCAAAGATGTTTTGGTACTGGTAGGCGTCCTCGTACCGCAGCAGCACATGCTGGGGTTCCTCATCCACGCCCGGTTTCTCCAAGTCCTCCAAGGTGGCGGTGGGATTGTCCTGTGAGGAATGAAAAGGTAACTACTAGCCCTTCACTTCATCACATCACAGAATTTAAATCCACAAAAAGATTCCCTTTCTCACTTGCAGATGCCTCTTAAAAATGGAATTCAACAGGTAGATTAACAATCCTGTTAAGCAGCTGTCACTGGCTGCTCCTTAACCAACTCCAGTTAAGTTTTCAAACTTCTGTGGACGACACTGCTCAGTCATCAGGCACATACCTTCCAGAGCTCCTCAAGCTTGTTGATCTGCTGGGCGGTGATCTGGCGTGCCCGAAGCTGCTCCTGCTCCGAGGGGATCTTCACCAGCCAGGACAGAAAGCAACGATCCTGGATGAGGGGTTGCCACTGCGAGCTGTCCCAGTTGATGTCTTTTAAGCTACTCTGGCTAGCACAGGGCTGCCTGCATGGAGACACAAGGTAAGAAAAACAGAGAACTTGGCTTACATTCAATTTATATGTGGGTTACAACATGATATAAATCAGTGCAACTTCCTCTTCCTACAAGCTTGTCAAAGACATGTTGACAAATATGTTGGCTGAACAAAATGTAGAACAGTACCGACTACAACTTTGAGGAAACATACATTTTTACAAGAGCACTGACAATTTGTTTCTCAATCATAACATTGTCTGCTCGGTAAAATAGATTTCGATTTCAAATTTCTGGTTTTCATATTACTGATTTGGTCATGTTTTTTCTAATTTTAATTGGGATAATGTACTGCACAGCTAGTTCTGGAAATGGGCTTTTAACTTTCTTGCCTTCAGAAAAATGTTTACGTTTTTATTGTCCTAATTCTGACCAGGCAATTTCGTTTTGCAGCCATAAACATTTATAAGGTAGCTACTTTTATCATCTGACTGACTATTCAGGCATTTCAGAGGGACTGCGTCAGTTTCTGGAGCCTCAGGATGCAAAGAATTTTCATGTTTCGCTTTCAGTTGATGATTCAGAGTAACTTATGATAAGAGGTTCAAAGTTGTCCACAAGGAACCTGTTTGACCAACACATACTGAATTTGAGGGCATTGGTAACTGAACTGTCAATGTAAAAACGTACTGCCCGGCCAGCACTTACCTGCAGAGTAACACCACCACGGAATCAGCTTTGGCCGGGATGAAGCCCAGCAGGAAGACATTTCGACAGCCGCAGTTGTAACACTCCAGCACCGTCTCTCCCAGTGGCCCATCTTTATGCAGAGTCACCTCTTTGCATTTGGCTCTCACCAAGTGATTCACAATGTGGCTGGTAGTAAGAGAACAGGAGTCAGATGATTAAGAAAAAGAAGAAAATCACACTCAATGACACTTGTTGTGGCAGCACTGCAGAAATCAATTGACAGTTTATGTAGTGTGTGACAGACACCGGGGATCATTTTACAGTTTTTAAACAAATGGGTTGGTTAGTTAAACACTGTTCCTTACCAATGAAAACACAATGAAAAGTCTTGTTTAAACTACATCATGCAGAGCTCTCTTTACACCCATTCAACATCATCTGAGTGTTCACAGCTGGCTGATTGTGATGTGGGTGAAACTTAAAACTTTTAATTACAAACGTACAGTCCAAATTTTTACTAGAGACAAAAAGGTATTGCAATGTTTGTTATTCCGGTCTATCGAAATACTGCAATTTTGGCACTTATGTGAGGTGATCAGAGGAGGAGTTCATTACACACCTGCCAGATGTGTTGCCACGTCCATTACAGAACCACTTCTTACTGGTGTTGCAGTACACCACACACGCTGGATCATGGATACCACAGTAGCTGAAAAATACCATCAAAAAACGCATGTGAATTACTGCAATATTAAATTAACATTCTGCCAAGTGAGGTGACGCCAGACGGACAACAGGCTGGATTAGTGTTAGAGGGGATAGCAGACTGTACCTTACATGTAAAGTTTAACAATAACATTTTCAAATCATTACTCGATAAATAATTTTACCTTGCAAATTTCTTTGTCGTCATAAGTTTTATGCAAAAGCAACATTGTACAATTTTCCACATTTGTTTATTACTGCATATCAAGAGGTACAACGAGTTGTCAACTAAGTGATTACATTGTTGACTATATTGATAATATATTACTCACTTGAGCCATTTATTCAAAAAATGCAATGTTATCAGCTTCTCAGATGTGAGCGCTTGAGTCCCCATGATAGCTGTCTGTTCAAACATTTGCTTAGTTAGTGGTGTATGGAAAGATCTGAATGAGAACTGCAGGGAACTGTTAGTGATCACTCAACAAGAGCCACAGACAAAATAAGTAATATTATAATATTACCGTGCAATCGTCTAAAAAAAAAAAAAAATCAGCAGTGAGACCATTTCCTCAGTAATCTCAACTCAGTTTAGTGGGTGCAACTAGGTAATATTAATTCAACAGTCCTGCAAGTAAACCCGCCCTGACTGAAACTGTTTTAAGTGGTGTTGATTCAACTTTGCTGACTTGGAGGTGCTGTAGACGTATGTGCAGTTATAAAAGGACACGTGTTTTTTACGATTTGGTCGACTACATTTATATGAATGACACAAGGTTCTAGGTTCGTGAGGGACTAGGCTCCTAAACTCATGACTAACAACCCTCTGCACATCTGTTTCCCTGCCTGTTTGCACTTTATTTGGGAAAAATGTGAAACAACGGATGAACACACACCTGCATCAACTATTCTCACACACTCCACATAGTTTAAGTTGTTGCTTCATTTGCAAAGAATGTCCCATTGCACCTTTGAATGTATATAGTTTTAGTTTTGTATTATATATGACTTTTGTGTTTATTTTAGTAAGTTCTTTCTACCTGGCTTTAACTTTAATATAAGTACTGCACTGCTGAGCTGACCGGGTTCTTCTTGTCCAACACCTTCCATTGTACAACTTGAAATCGAGGCTAGGCTACATAACAGAGACACATCTGTATGATCCCATTCGGGTCAAATGCAGCACCGACTACATCGCTGACGATCGTACAGTCGAATCACCGCCCGTCTTCAGCGGGTTCAACACAAAGTGAACATTAAATGGTGTCTTCGGGGGTAAACAGGACACTGAGGTCCCGGCATGGTGCGGCTCCTCTACCTGCATGCGTGCACGGGCAGGTCTTTGGTGTAGTACGTGTCCTCCTCGTCCTCCTCGAAGTTGAGCTCGGCCAGCAGCTGACTGGCTTTGGCCACGGAGTCCTCCACTCCACCGTTCAGGAGAGCCTCATCAGGACCATTGACCTGCAGCACAGCACAAGCTTTACCAAAAAAGAACTCACCCAATGCTAACGATTAGCAGCTAGCCGCTAGGAAGCGCGGAAAAAGACAGTTGAGTTAAATGGGAGCTGACGTGTTGTCAGTTCTCTCGACGCTTGGATCTTGTTGACAAAGTTAAAACCCGCGAAACCGAGCGGGGTCGAAACAAACCCAACAAATAACCACCGGATGTTACTTTACGAGTTTAGTTAACGAGGGTTTCTAGCTAGCGGCAAGCTAACAGTTAGCCGTTAGCTGCTAACCTCCAATAATAGCGGGGTGGCGGATGAGCTAGCCGCGGCTAACGTCAGTGCACCGCAGTTTTGTCGCGTCTTCGCGTGAAAATCAAAGCCCCGCACCTGGCCGTCCAGCTGGCTCTGGGTCTGGCCTTGGGTCTGCGTCTGGCTGGGTAGCGTGAAGTCGGTGAAATCGTACTCGGAGCCCTGGGTGTCCGCTCCGAGCAACTCCGCTTCCTCGGTGTCCAAGAAGGTGAGGGTCTGGGAGCTCGGCCCGTACGCCTCCACGCTCATCTCGACTCTACACTTTCGCTTCACTCAACGACTTCCGGTAGTTCGCCCGTGGATGAACTTAGTCCTCGCGGTGTTGTGTTCGTGAGCGACGCCCGGGAGACCGAGGTCTGGGCCGAGGGTCTGAGTTTGAACCCGGACAACAAGCGGAACCGATGAGAAGCTCGACTGATCCGGCGGCTCCGTCACAGACCGTCCCGACGTGTGACGTAACTGTGGACCAGAGGCACGTCACCACCGCGAAGAGCTCTCACTCTGAGGTGTTTTCCGGAGACCCAAACAGCTCCAAGAACTACTGCAGATGAAATGGATGAGATTTCTTTTTATCAGTGACTGACAGTGACAGTACTGAGCTGCAAATAGGTGACACCTTTCACCTTTATGCAGAAGAACTAAGAATAATATAGTATGGGGAATAATAACATATGCATTACTGCACACATAATAAGTAATACAAACATGCAATACCTATACATGCAAAGAAGATATAGAAATATCCATGGCATAGAAATAATATATACAGTGTAAAACAGGAGATGTTCGGCGTGAGTGAACGTCATTCACTGAGCTTCCCCTGACACTGTCCGGGGGCTCGCTGGGGAGGCCACACACAGTGCACAGCTACATTCTTACCACATAAGTGTGGCGATCCTCTATGATAATGCTTACGATGCATATGCTTCTTTACTCAAAATAAATATCCAGTTCACACCACAGACTGCATGGACCTGGACTCTGGGTCTGGAAAGTAAAGCCAACGTGGAATGCCTATAAGTCTGCATTGTATCTAAGGGCCAGCAGGGGGCGACTCCACTGGTTTCCTGACAGGATCCTGGTCTCTCGTTTCAAGTTTTACTCCCAAATAACCTGTAGTTCATTTTGTAGAGTTAGATCACGGTCTCATTCAGAATGAAATAGCTATGGTGTGGCTACCGTTTGATGTACTGTCTGTACATGTATGACTACATATTCAAAATATACAAACTATGCACATGTTCAGAGTACAACATGTCAACAGCACCAACAAATAATTAAATGCATAAATAAATGTGTAAATAAAAACAATATGTACTTAATTTTATGAGCCAATTTTGCTGCCAAAGCCAAACACATCACAAGTCCCACAAAAATGATGGATTTGTTAACAACAAACCATCCATTGTTCTAACAAAGTGATGTAAACATATCTGTAGTAAAGCAGTATGTTTACTTCTGTATTCTCAAACAACATGCTTGTTGAGTATAAAAAAAACTTGTGCGGAGACTTAAACCATATCTGTGCAGAAATCAGACAAATTATTTAAGACAGAGCTGTGCTTCTAAGTCACATCTATGATCTTTGATTGGCACCTTTAATACAACTGTGTGTTTGTACATTTGACAAGACATTGAACCATTTTTCATAAAATCCACTGGTGGAAAAATACAAAGTTGAAGTATTGGACACAAACATTATTTACGATCCTTTAATTCTTTACCTCAAAGCTTTTTCTTTTACAAAGCCAGTATTACTTATTGTACCAGTGCTATGTTAATGTCAGAGGCAGAGGAAACTCCCTAAACACAGGAACTCACATTAATTCACAGAGCCGTTATGTTATTGTACAACAGAGCACGCACACAGAGATAAAAACTATTCTTGAGGTAGCCACACATCTGACTGGACAGAATCAGTAATATATCTTTGAACTGACCCGCTGAGCATTTTTAAGGCCTCATAACACACATAAACAACAACAAGGCACAGGAAAGAGTCAGGGTCAGAGGTCACCTCGTCCGTAAACTCGAGGCTTTCACATTTGAGAGCGGACACATTTTTTAGGGGGAGCTCCTCCACAACTCTTTCACATCTCAGCACTTGTAAAGCCACACAGTAAAATACTAGCACCTGCAAACTCATTTCTAAAATTTGCAATATTTCCAGAAGAGTTTTAAACCACATCAACAAGACAGGAGGTAAATGCCAAAGGCTGAGATGAGAACTCAAAGTCTGAGATGAAGTTCAATGTCAGATGATGCTAGTTTCTCAAAACTAGGTATGGCAGTTTATATATATATATATATATATATATATATATATATATATATATATATATATATATATATATATATATATATATATATATATATATATATATATATATATATATATACACACTACATCTTTGTATAAGTGTTGTTGGTGATACACAGGGGGGTGCAGCAGCAGCATATACAACGTTCAATGCTACATTTACTACTGAAACGGAAGCTGTGTTTGGTGGTGTCGGACGTACTCAGCGACCGCTCAGCCGTCAGGAAAATACTTGTGAACACAGTGAAACAGACAAATATTAAAAAGAGAAACTTGACACCTGGAGTGTGGCACCATCGCAGACACGATGAAAGAATATGCTGCAGGTTGAACAAACCAAAGCTCAGGAAACTAAAGCATAAGTCACCCATAAAGCATAATGATAATTAATGGGAGGGGAGGTTAAACATGGGATGGATGTGTGTGAATATCTGGAAAGCTACATATTTTGAATTAAAGTGACTGAAAATAAAATAAAACATACAAATCCTTTGAAAAATGCGGTTCAAATTCCAGAATAAGTAAAAGTGGATGAAGAAAGTGCTACAGAAATAAATGTCCAGGCCCAATTCTGACTGAATAGAGAGTCAAACTCCACATCGAATCAAATATTCAGCTACATGTGATTCAATGCAGGGAGCAACAGAAAGCTTTCATTAGCTTATACCCATGTGGTTTGCACAATTATTGGAAAAAACTGTAGCAAACGATGAAAAGACAAATTACTGGTTTAAACATAGTGTAAGATCTGAAATAAAACGTCTCTGATGGGACAGAGATACTCTAAATCAAGAAACCAGGGTTGTGATGTCAGTTCCTTGCCATAATCCAATGTGTGTGCGTGTTTATAACATTTGATTTGTTAAATGGAAGTTATAGTAATAATTGCAATGGTCAATATTTTCTCAGATAATTGTGCAACTCTAACAGAATTAGAACACGAATCTCCTAAACTGACAGACCTGAGATCTGTAAAATAACATTGCACAGCCTGGGGCAAGATCCCAGGAGCATCTGTTTTGAATTGGGCCGAAAACCTGGGGGAAGATGAGCTGGAACCAACCCGTTCCCTGATTAAAATAACCTTTGTAAAAGAAGGCAAATTTACAACTTCTTATAAAGAAAAAGCACTCAAGAAACAACTCAACATAAAATGTGAAACAGCACAGTTGGGCTATAGAGCAGCTGGAAAAGTATCTGAAGGGAACTGAAATTAGATTACAGCTTAATGCTGAACACCTCTACATAATGTATCATGTTCATTTACCATTTACAGACATCCAGGTGTGAAGATCTGTTGACTGAAACATATTGTGACAGATGGAAACTCAAAATTTAAGGATGAAGAAAACCTTATTGTATAAAGCAGATTTAGCAATTTCCCCAAATGTGACTTCTATAACCAATTCAATAACCCTAACCCTATAAGGTGCAATAATAGTAGTCACTTTTGGGGTAAAGGTTGCGATATTTGCCACATTACAAACCGTCTGGAACTATTTGAACTGCATATGAACAAATAGGAGCAGCACTTAGCTGCTGTGTTTTCTCCGTGGTCCTACAGTAAGTCCCATGTTCAAAATGTCAAAGTCAAAATGTTTCATATTCCTTGGAAGTGGGAGAAAGGCTTACGTTTCAGTGTGACTAAGGGTTGTCTTCAAACTCCCATTTTATCTTCTCACCATCGGGAGACATTCAAACGTAACAAATAATCAGGCTTAGCGAAAAACAACAAGCAAAAACCTAAAACAAAGAGAAGCAAACACTGAAAACGTTCTATATGCTGACGTTTTCATTTTGTCCAAATAAAGACAAAGATTTTAAAAAGGAGGACGTTTGGCTACTTGTGATTAAGTGCAATTTCTCTTGTGTGACGAGTGCTGGAGAGAGGATGGTTGGCATCCGGAGGTCACTTAGTGGAAGTGCTGCTGGCAGTGGAGCTTCTCCTCAGCCTGGTCAAGAAGCTCCAGAATCTCCTGGACGATGGCCTTCAGTGCACGACCCAGGTCCTCACCACTGTAAGGCTTTCCAAGAGGAGGCACGTGGATGAAAGCAGAGCGGCCGTGACTCAGGTACAAAGACGTGTAGTAGGTGAAGTCACAGAGATATCTGTCAGAGAGGGAAACAGGGCGTTAAGGGAATGAAAGGTCCGTCTCTACTTGTATTCATATGATCACCAATTGTGACAAACATATATAAAATCACTATAGATATATAATCACTGTTTATGGCATCACTGTAATTGACTACAAGTTTTTACATACCGACTATAGATGAACCTTATACTGCAGTTTACAATAAGCCATTTGCTGTTTGGCTGAATCATGTGTTTAACCGAGTGAAGCTGAATACATGAATCAGCCTCTGTCCCTGCATGAGGTCCAGAGGTGACAGGCGAAACAATCGGCTGATTCCAACTGGAGAAATGAAATTACCTCCCAGCGTCTTTGGAGACAGACACAGCTACTCCGAGCCCCGAGGCGGTCACTCTCTTACAGACTGATTCCATGTCAATAACTGAATTGATGCAGTCTGGGCCTCCCACAATGCAACACTGTGAGTCAGGACAGAAGCTGCTGTTGTCCAGACCCTTATAGCCACTATTTCGGCCGCACTTCTCCAGGGTGACAGTGGTGGCCATTCCTGAGACTCCAACATGAACAACCAACTGGCAAAGAATCCAATAAAATTCACAAAGTCAGAATTACTGAAATAATGTCCCATAATACAAATTATTTACAGTAAATACACCAAAGATATTCTCGGGTCCAAAAAATTATCTGTGGCTATTTCAACAGAACCAGGAATAGTCAAATTTATTCGACACAAAATGTATCTGAACACAAGGTGAAACCCAAGTTCAATTTTTCTAAATGTTAACGCCCATGTAGATAATGACACACTCAAGCCACTAATTAGTTGCATAATTTGATAATTGTATATAATTAAATTTAGTTCAGCACGTGTGCCTTGTATTTGTTATTATCAGTTCTGTTCTCTGGGCCTGTCAGATCCAATTATCACAAAGAACAACGTGAACAACGTGTTACACCACGTTCTCCTCTTACCAGCGGATGATACTGCTTCCATAATGAAGGAACCAAACTCTGGACTGTCTGGTACTCTACAGGAACCTCGTACACATGCAGGTCCACTTCGCTGCCCAGTCCCAGCTTCTTCAGTTCCTGACAGGGTGAAGAAAAAAATAATAAAGTAAAACAAAATTCTGGATTTTGACAAAGTACATCAATTTACTTTGGGTTAGGGTTGTCCTCCAAGCTTTCAACCACAACAGCATCTTTCTCAGCTAAGTTCTCAGGTGCCATTGGAGAGTACAGTTCTCTGTGACATGGAGAACTTATTGCCATGAAATATGGTTAAAGGCTTCAGAAATGACAAATAAGTTGGATGCTAATTTAAATTATGTTAAAACCAAGGACAACTATCACATGTCAAGCTCAACAGTTCTTGTTTTGTTTATATACAGAGTCGAACATTGAAAGCAATTAGCAGTCAACAAAACAGACCCACACATAAGTTAGGACAAACTCTATTTATATAGAGCTTTATTATCTTGTTTGACTCGTCGAACTGTATCTTTTTTCCTTGTATTGTAATTGTATGGTAGTTGTAATTGTGCTGTCTTTTTTTTGTTGACTGTCTTGTTCTCATGTCTCTCTTGGAAAAAAAAATGTCAATGAAAATGTCTGATTAAATAAACATTTAAAAAATGTAATAATATAATATTCAAGAATTGAACTTAAATTTTTTGCTATGTGCATCAAAATCATCTCAACTCAAAAGGTCTGTGTGAGCCTGAAACAGCATCTTGCAGTCTTCATTAACATCAGTGGCAATAAGGAAAAACTATTGAGGTCTTTGAATTTTGATGGTAAACGTTAAGGAAATGCAGTAAATCATTTCTACAAATTGCAAAAGATATACATTTTTGTAGATTAGCAAGAGCAGTCGTTGCCCCATTAGGATGAGCCTGATACAGAAAGAGGCTAAAACTAATTAGGTCGACGATACAATCGTTCTGTATAAGTGTTATTTGAGTTTTAGGGGCTTTGTACTTTATTTCCTTCTCCATGCACCTTGGAAGTGTAGGTGACATCGTGCAAGAAACCTCTACTTAGCTAATTGCCTCATTCATCTGCTCTCTCATATCCCACTGGCAGCCATACTTCCACAAATGAAGTCCATACCTTTGCCTCTTAATGCAAAAAATATACAGTATATATATAAAAATAAAAAAGATCCAACATAAGTCAAAAACAAATAAGAACGCAGGTATTAACAAAAACTATTCAGAACTGATAATGGTGATCTATGTGTTTCTGGGAAATTGATGGTATATTTTGAAACTCTAAAAATAAAGTAAGTAGAAATAATGAACTGCAATACTCGGCCACTTTCATAATCAAGCAAGAAATAAAAGATGCAGTCACACATATCATAAGTATGACAAATGTGTATCTGATTCACAGCCAGTCGACCAACACCTCCCCCAATCTCCCTGCAGGACAAATTGCTCTGGACACTGACCCCCACTTGCTATTGAAAAAGGGCTTTTCTGACCACATCGGTGACCCCGCCTCAAAGCGGCCTTTTGTTTGCCTTTAATATCCTTATCAAGTCCGTCTAGACACCCTGACAACCACCATCATCCCCCACATGCAGTTTCGCCAGCAGGACACAGGGAACCTCTGGGACACTCTGCGGCACATGTGTGAAGCCGGCAACTATCAGAGCATCATAAAACTGTCAAACAAACAGGAACACATCTGGCTAATAACACGACAGACATGATGAGCTTTTATATTTTAATCATAACACCATTTTGGAGAAGCTTCGTTTTCTTCAGTGTAATGAATAATGGGAATTACAAACAAAATCAACTGCAAATTCAAAAGTTAAGATATTTTCATCGAAGAACTTACTCATATCATTTAGATATCATTAACAGAGGGGTGAAACCTACCTGCACTG
Organism: Verasper variegatus; assembly: GCA_026259375.1. Taxonomy (NCBI): domain Eukaryota; kingdom Metazoa; phylum Chordata; class Actinopteri; order Pleuronectiformes; family Pleuronectidae; genus Verasper; species Verasper variegatus. The sequence goes on along the minus strand of CM048046.1, from coordinate 18,450,383 downwards.
CGACCCAGCTGGCGTTGACCGTGTGCTCTCCAAAAGGCCCAAAACCTACAAAACATGGGAGTTATTAGAGTTTCTGAGATGTTTCCATGCTGTGCTGGTGAAGACACATTTCTCTTACACCATGTTTCTAATAATGAAGCTTTGGAAAACGATGCTGTAGTGACCAGTGATTTCAGAGAGATTTATTTCAGAAATAGAACATTTCTGAAGAAAAAGCATATGTGAATACAGCGAAGCTTTCTTTACCAATATGAAATGAGACGATCCGACCTATTCCACTATTATTACCTGAATACGATCTCTTGACTTGTTAGGGACTTTTAAATCTTTTGGTTTGACTACAAGACGAAGTTAAAGCTTTGCTGAATGTAGCAATTGTAATAAAAAGCTGTATATCTTATATCTTAAGTTGTTTTCTAGCAAACAACTGCCAATATTGTATATTTTTCGCCAAACATAAAACATCTTTTGTATTTAATTTCTATATTAAAAGACTGAGACGCTGCTGCATAAGATTTGCTGTAAAATCAATCACTAAAAATCTCCCCCCTGCACCGCTCCAAGTGACCTGTACAATAAAAGAAATGCAGCAGCAGCCGATATTCACTCAGGCTTGTTTATACAGGGATCTATAACTGATCCCCCTCCACCACATTTCCGAGGGTCAGTGGGTCCCCAGGGGTTGGGTGGAGAGGTGGGGGGGGGATCGGTCTGTCTGACAGGCTGCTGAAAAGGAGCAGCGAGAGGGGCCAGCAGCTGCCAGCCGGCCAGCTATTGTGAAGGTGCAGTTCCCAGGCAATCTGCACATCTTCGATCAGCTGGGACTCCAGGCCTCCGCACCCCTTTGTGTCTGAAAACACCAAGTCACTGACTCTGTTAACTCCGCTCACATTAACTGTTGGAGAGAGTCGTGTTCGGCCAAATATTACATTAAAATAAAAATCTGTAACTATTTCTTTTAAAGACTGTTTTTAACTCCTGAGCGAAGGTTGTGGTTTCAAACTCTTCTTGAACACTTGATATAGAGCAAAACACATATTGTTATTGATGAACATTACATTGCAATTAATAGTTGATATCGTTTTATTACCCTGCGCTATAGTCGTTTTTTGTAGTTTAGCACTTAAGGTGGGAGATGAGTCACATTACATCAACAACACAGAGTGAAGTATATTATATTTTCTAAACTCACACAGCTTTGGTACGATGCAACTGACAAGAACAACGGGGGTCCAGAAATCGTATCTATGCAGAGATCGTGACTGACAATAAGATATTAAGACTGGGACAGAATCATTGGTTGGTTATTGGTGTTATTAACTTGTAACCACATTGTCTGTAAGGACACCGTGTCTGTGAAGAGACCTGGTGCTGAGAACAAATAGTGTTTGACAGTAGATGAAACTAATAATGAAAAGCAGCAAAGAAGTAAAAGTCAGACTCTCTTCTTTGTTAGAAAGTTATTAAAGGACTGAATAAAGCACGGAACAAGAAGCACTGACAGTTTTACTACTGAAAAAGAACTGACCTTTTCTGCTTTAATTATTGTCTTTTATGGACATTGTCCCAGGCACATATGAGTTGAATAGGCTGTTAAGCTTTGGTACTGATGATCTAATGCATTTACATTAAAATGACTAATTTCATCTACAGAGAAGAAGAATGGACGTTAGGAGACCACAAGAAATGAATCAATTCCACGTATATGGATTTTACACATATAAGTTCACCGCTCTCACTTTGTATTGTTTCATCAAGGCCCTTTAAAAAGACAACAGACATTAGCAGTAGAAACTCGCTGGTCAGTAGTTTCTACTGACATGAGACCTGAGAAAAGAGCGAGGGAGCCAACACGACGCTCTCCTCAGCAGAAAGCAGCTGGAGCAACAACACCCTGACGCCATTAACGTTCCTGTCACTCCACAACTTTTTTCAACCGCCGGCAGACGACGACCGACAACAACCGACACGACAAAGAAGAGACACCGACCTGTGACCACCACCGTCCGTTTACTGTTGTCCATCTCCCGGCCTGAGGCTCTGCTGCTCCTCCGTGTCCCTGTCGCTCTTTATTTCCAACCACGGACCGAAAAGAGACCCGACAACAAACACTCACACACAAGTACAACTGACGCCTCTTCTGGCATCAAACTGCCGGTGTTTACGCTGCATGCGACGTGACGCGATGACGTCAGCAGTGTGACGCACGATGACGCGCTGTGCTGTAGAAGTCTCCCTCATAGACAGACAGACAGACAGACAGACAGATGGACTGACAGATAGATAGATAGATAGATAGATAGATAGATAGATAGATAGATAGATAGATAGATAGATAGACGGATAGATAGATAGATAGATAGATAGATAGATAGATAGATAGATAGAGAGACAGACAGACAGACAGACAGACAGATAGATAGATAGATAGATAGACTGACAGATAGACAGACAGACAGACAGACAGACAGACAGACAGACAGATAGACAGATAGATAGATAGATAGACTGACAGATAGATAGATAGATAGATAGATAGACAGATAGACTGACAGATATATAGATAGATAGACAGACAGACGGATAGATGGATAGATAGATAGATAGATAGACTGACAGATAGCTAGATAGATAGATAGATAGATAGACAGACAGACAGACAGACAGACAGACAGACAGACAGACAGATAGATAGATAGACAGATAGACTGACAGATAGACTGACAGATAGATAGATGGAAAACAATTTACCAATAAATAAAATAATTAAAATAACTTAATATATAAAGCCAGCAAACAAATCATTCGAACTTGTATCTGTTTTCAAAAGAGCTGATGTTCTATATTTGTCTTGTGAATGAAACGACCTCAGTGAAGAGAACCTGCTGTTCAGTGTTAGAAGGGGTTTGGCGGTACGTGAGTGTATCTGACGCCAGAGGGCAGCATCTTATAATAGCTCGGTTATTTCCCCACCGGAAACTCTTCGAGACTCGAAGAAGAACAAGAGGAGGTAAAATCGTGTAGGACCAAGACACAAAATCAAAAAGACATTAAATCACAATGGTGAGTATCTGACTCGTGTTTACGCAACACGTTCGTTGTTGTGTTTTAGATTTCAGTTATATACGCGTGTTACCGAAGCGCCGGCTCATGGTGAGGCCCGCCGACGTTGCGCTAAGCTAAGTGAAGTTAGCTACCGAGGCTAACTGAAACACGGTGTGTGTTTGCTGGGTTTTTAACACAAAGCCACAGCAAACCTCCTTGTATCGCGCTGCATGTGCTGAAGTGCAGGTCTGAGTGTTATAACCTCTCTCAATTAATACAAACTACAGTCATCATCAGCCATTGCGTTTATTAGCAACTCCCTGAATAAAACATGAGTCAGTGTGAGGTTGATATGAAGTAACATCAGTTGTAACTTTGGTTCATGGGGAGAAAGATGATTAACAGACAAATCTAAATTTTTTTTCAAGTTAAATCGTGTAATTATTCTCGGAAACGATCAATTGTCTGTCACTGACAGATTACGTAACATTTGGGATTTACACCTGTAAAAGGCAACAATAGTGAAGTAACTGAGCTCCGTGAATTTTAAATAAGAACTTTGGAAGCCACCTAATTCAGGGCATAGTCCCAGTGTCCCGGGAAGTAGTGTCCCTATAGTCAGTAATATGAAGGTTGGTCTAGATGATGTTAATCAAACTAATATATTAGGGATATTCATATAGATTGAAAACAGGTAGGACTTCCTGACAAAATGTTGATCTTAACGTTCATCTACCAAATACATCATTGTTATCCTAATTCCTTTTGTATGACATGTTTTTCTGTCATTTTGCAGCTTCCCCTCTCTCTGCTGAAGACTGCCCAGAACCACCCTATGGTGAGGAGACACTGCGCTCTTGCTGCTTTGCAAAAAATGCTGTGTTGAATTGTTAATGTTTTAAAAAAAGGTTAAAGATGATAAATAATGTGTATTTGGTTTGTTTCTTCTCCCTGCTCAGCTGGTGGAGCTGAAAAATGGGGAGACGTATAACGGTCACCTGGTCAGCTGTGACAACTGGATGAACATCAACCTGAGAGAAGTTATCTGCACCTCAAGGGTAAATACATAAACACCGACAAGTATAGTAGAATGTATTTATAAAAAGTCCCTCATGATTATTTTGAATAAAAATGATGGTGGGTTAATTGCCAAGATGTTAAATGACAGTAAATGACCAACACTGGCCTGTCAATTTGCGACATTCAAAACAATACAAGATAGCACAAAGATCTTCTACTGTCTTCTAAGTTTTAAACCGAAACTCGTTAGTAAAACTAAAGCAATGCTTGTTTTTAAAAAGTGATATTATGATTAGCTGACACTTCTGCTAACCTCTGACAGGATGGAGATAAGTTCTGGAGGATGCCTGAGTGCTACATCAGAGGAAGCACCATCAAGTATCTGCGAATCCCAGACGAGATCATTGACATGGTGAAGGAGGAGGTGGTGTCCAAGGGCCGCGGACGTGGAGGTGCCCAGCAGAACAAACAGCAGGGCAAAGGAAGGGGAGGAGCTGGCCGAGGTGAGTGGAAATGCTTCCTGCAGTTCAGACTTCTGCAGCGGCATTTGTTTTAAGAATCTGGCGAAGAGATAATGTTTTGTGGAAATCTGTCTGAACAACATTTGTCACATAATTAACAGACTCTTGTTAACTTCTGCTCCCCTCGTGTCTCTGTGTAGGTCTGTTTGGTGGTCGTGGCAGAGGATTGAGTGGTCCCGGTCGGGGCCAGCAGCAGCAGCTACAACTACCGCAGCAGCAGGATAAGAAAGCAGGCAAACCACAGGGAATGAAGAACCAGCACTGATGGACAACAGGGCCCCATCAACAGCACACCCTCTTATTCAGTCATTACTCCTTCTGTACACCTCTGGTGTTTTCTACAGCTGAGATGTTTGTCAGGACTGACCGCTGCAGAAATCACACTGGGAGAAGTTGAGAGAAACTGTGCATTTGCACGGATTTTTTGTTTTTAGCATCTTTAAGTTGGTATGACGTTTTTTTATGACAATATACCGGTGTGTCAGTCAGAGCTAATAGACTTCTTTACTGTTCTTTTGTAATACGAATCATTACAAATTTACAGCTTGTATCACAAATCACATTTAGATATTCAAAAAGTACTTGTTCATCAGGTGGTATACTGGAACGAGGTTTTTGTTTATATTTTTTGTGGCCGTTTGCTTGTCAACTTGTCTCCTCGGGTGTGGTTTTGATTGGTGAAGAAACTGCCCAGCCCCAACTTCTGTTGCATGATTTTTTTTCCCCTTTTGTTAACTTGCTCTTTATTTCTGTGTTTTGTGACCTAATGTTGTTTGCAACATTTTTGTTTGGCTGCCGATCACAGCAGGTGAAGAGTAGACGAGCAGTTGCAGGAGTCGGTCCCTGAAAATTAACACTTCTGTTAAAGCATTTAAGAGGCAACATGTGTTGATGATGCAAAAAAAGTTTCTCATGTTCTTAAGTCTGATGTGGATGAGTCCAACATGTGTCAAGTTGGTTGGATATCATTTTATTTTTGTATCAAAAGACAATGTTGTAAGTTATTTACATGAAAACATGAGAATAAAACAACTTTTGTTAAGGCGGTTGTGTTTATTTAGAAAAATATTGAATTGCCACACATCTCAGTTGTTTGGAATTTGCCTCAGTGTCACAGCATAATACATCGTGAAAAGAGACAAAACACATAACCCCCCTCCCCATAAAAACAACATCTGTGGATGATAAACACAGAATATAATGAAATACAGTAAAAACTAGTGCTAATAGAATGTCTGGTGCTTAAAAATACACTAAAAATACAAGATGGTAGTTATAATAATTAAATAATCTGTTTAAAGATTAATCTGTGATTGGTTACTATTAACCCTTTTAGCTTCCATTTCATAATTAATCATTTTGATTATAGAGATTATTAGTCAAGAATCTGCAAAAAAGACTATTGTATAGACAATGGTTTAAAATTTCACAGATAAAGTCAGCAAAGTAACTTATTCACATGAAGGATTTATACCTTGCATGAAATGATGCCATTTGTTTAAGTCCCAAAGTAACAAACCTGCAAAAACATGTGCGGTAACAAGACTGCTGATCATTTTAATATCATTTACAAGTGTCTGAATATTTATTCTTGGTAAACATGGTAACAGAGATCAGATCAACCAGCCCAGAGCTGAATTTAGGAAATGTATCTCAATTACTTGCATGCAGAAAAAAAAAATTGTTAAACAATCCTGGAATGGATAGATACAGATACAGACATTTATATTAAGGGACAATGGACTTTTTCCTTTAGAGACCACACAAAAAATAACAACTTACCTTTACAACCACCTTCTTTCCCTTTGTCCTCTGCCTCTCCCATCGTTTCAGACTCCGCTACTCCCTGTCTTTCCAACAGGTGTCACTATTGAGTCACCAAAACATTAATCTGGCCCTCACATCTCTCCACCCCCACCCCCACCCCTCCTCCTCTGTGCTGCTGCTTGTCTGAACTGATCTAATGTTGCTGAAATTATTGTTTTGCACCTGACAAAGCGGTTTTTACTCCTGCTCTGCTTCAGTTGTCTTAGGTCAACACCTCTGAGGTCTGACTCACCGATTATGGTGTCAAGTAAAGTGTCTTGGAGGCACTATGTTTATTTTTTCTCAAAAAAAACTATACTTCTTTTCTTTGAAGACTGCTCCTCTTCTTATTTATGAAAACAATATGTCTTACTGGGAGTGAATTTTGACCAGTACACGATGTTCAGTTCATCTTACCTAGTATTTCAGTAGATTCTGGATTTACATTTAAAGGATGGCATTACCACATGATGCCCACAATGACAAGATGAGTCAACATCTCCCTCTCTGTTATATGATTTTTTTTTCATTCTAGCTTTGAAACCCCCATTTCTGAATATGTTAATTAGAAGATAAAATCTAACAATCAGCATCCTGTAAAATAAAATTGGGAAAGCTGTAAAAAACATATATAGGGGAGAAACATCTGAGAAAACGTTGTGAAGACGACGACCAGAGGGCAGAATAACCTTCAGAATTTAATTAAATTCAACATTAAGTCTTTGCCAAAGCGACTGAATTGCCCCGAAGGTTCATTTTAATGGCACTGACATGAAACACGGAGATGGTTTGAATGTGGGGAATATTTTCCCCCTCCCAGAATGAATGCATGCATAAAATCCAAGATGGCATTTGTGAGGGAGGGAAATAACACTATTTTCCACTCCCTGTGAAGTCAGTGCTCAAAGACCGTGCTAAATCATATCATCTCATTGCGAGGCTGAATTGTTGACCGTGCTAACAGGCTTGGACTTTGTGTGTGTGTGTGTGTGTGTGTGTGTGTCTGTCTGCCTGAATGCTTGTGCAGAGGGTGTTGGGGCTCATCTCAGTTCTAGGTTATTGAGTCCTCCTCCTCTTCTTTTCCGCCTACACATTTTTACCTCACACACACACACACACACACACACACACACACACACACACACACACACACACACACACACACACACACACACACACACACTGCGCTTGCCAGCCAATCGCTACCTCTTTTCCTTTCTATTGCCTTCACCTGCGTCACTCTGCTTGTGTTGCCATGGTGATCACAGATGCTCCCCCCACACTTTGTCTCTCCCCGGCTCTTCCAGTATGAGGATGATGCTGACTTGTGGCTGGTGATGCAGGCAGGCTGCAGACGTCATCACTTCCCTTGGGAGGGAGGCCTATTTTTACCACTGGGCACAAAGCAGACCGAGCTGCCCAACATATTTATGGAACCTCATCTAATCCCAGCCTGCCAGGAAAACATTTCTCCCGACTCGTTGCATCCCTGTCTCTTCCTCTCCAGTCATCTCAGGGACATGCAGTTCTTTTTCAGGGACAAAACAGATCATCTTGTTTTAGTATCTGTTGCACTGTTTTTTCTGTGATATTGTGAAACTGAAAGGGGATTCCTCACTCTTACTCACCCTACACAGGGAGGTCAGAGGTCAGTGGTCACAGTCACCATGGGAACAGCTTTGAGGGCCACTCAGTGTGTAGTACCACGAAAAAATAACAGTGAAGGAAGTCTACATTAAATTACTACAGGTTTCTAACTGGTAATTTTGAAACTGGCCAATGGAACTTCCTGTTGATGCGATGTCATAATTGTGGAAGCATGTGTGTTTATATGTACACATACACACGTCTATATATATATACATAGACACTCCTTGTTGTTGTGGGGCTAAAAAGAATACAGTTAAGTTAGACATAATACAGACTTGAAGCAGAAAAAGGACAGAATGAGAATTAAGCAAGTAAATACAATAAAATACAGATGGATATATCGAAATGCAGTAATGCTGGAAAGTTTTCAGACCCTAAGTTCAGTATTTTGTTGTAACTGTACCTCTTTAATAACAAATTGGAGAGTCACAACAGTCTGGATACCTTTGTGAATTAGAAATAAAAGTGTTAATTTCTAATTAGTTTCCAAAAAGCAAAAAATGGTTTTCACTTTGTTATGATGATTCAAGAGATCTATATTTTCACTGTACGAGTACAATGGAATTTTGTGTGGAACAAGCTTGTAGATGCCTAAATGATAAAACAAAAAGAGATATAGAGAAGCGTCTGAATACTTTCTGAGGCCACTCTCTTGGCTTGAAATGAACAATAATGAATGTTCAAATGCAGGGAAACGTTCAGGTTTGATGTTGCTGTATTCCAGAAAAATACATGCGCTAATGTAACAGTATCCTGGTCCGGAAAAATATATATTTTGTATGTTTTGTTTGTGTTAGAGTACCTTCATCGTCATATTGATAATAAACTAGCAGTAAAGTGAAATGGTCAAGATTCAAGACACAGAGCTGACTATTGCTTTTTAATGAGGAAACAAACAGTGACCTCTTGTGTGAGTGTCCTGCGTGTTTTGTTGACCCATCCATCCACCCATCCATCCATCCATCCATCCATCCATCCATCCACCTATCCATCCATCCCAGCCTCCTCCTAACACATAGTTTGCCAATCTCGATACAACAGTAGCCTGACTTCCTTCTTTGGTCTCAGCATAATTACTATGGCAACTGGAGGTCACCTAACAATAACATGCATGACATTTCCCTGTATTTCTTCTGTTAATGTCTTAGCCCTTTTACTGATGGTGATACGATAAAAAACGATATGAAGGGCTCATTCTGAAGCAACAAAAAAGAACAAATGAATCAACATTTATGGACATTATCATGAGAGCGGGCAAAACGTCAGTGTCCAAAAACTATGATAACTTTTTGTCATGTTAAACTCTTTGCAAAGGTATATTGCTCACGGTTTATGTTTTTTCTTCTTTTAAATAGATTTAAGGGGAAAGGAAGTGAAAGTGAGCATGTGAGAGAGTGGTACATCCTTTACCAGTTACGAGAAAAATCTTTGTTTCTCCACTGCAGGCTCAGAACCCCCACTCTCTCTCCGACGATACTCAGCTTTTAGACTAAAATATCTCTCCTCTGTTGGTTTACCTCCACCCACTTCCATTTCCGCCACAGCGTAAGGAGATCTGACATCACAGGGTCCATCATGTGATCCACCCGCAGAATGCTTTGCAGTGATGGAGAGGGCCTACCTTTGACGCACTAACCTCCTCTCTGTAACCCTTTACTAGCCAGACGACTGGAAGTAAAGGAAACAAGGGACATTAACACATGGCACAGTGATTCATTATTAGGTTTTTAGGTAAATTAATTGATCGCTGGTTTATTGGCTGCTCCGTGCATCTGTGTATTAATGGACGAAACATAAACAACAACAGATGAAGTGGGAGGAAAGAAAACACAGGCTTCACTACTTCACTACAGCTTTATAAAACTGATAGAACATGACTAAAGGATTTCTAAAAAACAGAGCTGCCATTCTCTGAAGTGCTCATTAAACTTACAAGGAGGATTTCCACCTCGTTCATCCCTCAGAGACGTGGGGAACAAATCCACATAGAAAGAAACCCACTAGAAGGAGATGGTGGCGATATATCATTTCAAAAACACTTAATCAGCCTGATATAATATCAAAATGGAAAATTTGATTTTAAAATGAAAAAGTGGCATTGGAAAATCTGCAAAAGAAAATGGAAACTCTCACGTGGAAAAACCCACATTGCATCTATCACATGTTGTTCTGGGTAAAAGCCAGATTCAACTCCAGACTGGTAACTGGCCACAGGAAGTGTAGAAATCACATCAGTTTCAGATTCAACTTCCTCATATTTCGATGTGTATGAATTAGAGGGACAATATCTCAGCTGAGGATAACAAACAGAAAGGAGCTCATCGCCTGCTGAGAAGACATCAGCTCTTGAGCACACAAATGCAAAATAAAAACCACATCAAACCTCAATATACCACCTCACTCTTTGTAGCGTATAATCCCCATGGCAACAGAACTGGCACCAAAGATCTGAAATGCAGTCAAATGAAATCAGTCAAAGAAATCCGCAGTCGACGTGAACATGTCGAGGATCAGAGACTTGTCTCTTGCCTGATGAATTGTAATTTGGACTATTTTAAGTTTTCTCTCAGTTTTCTCTCTCTAAGTTAGTTAAACACAACCTGTTGATCAAGGTCACTGCCCTTCGAGTCCTGACAAAGAGCATTTTACACCAGTTCTCTGATCACTACACTGGTTGTCAGTGTCAGAGAGCTGGTTTTTATATATGTATGATTGTCCGGCTGGTTCAGATTCAACATGTATATGTGAATATGAACCTTCCAGATCTCTCAGGTTCTGCACATGGTTGCTAAGTTACTTTCAGCCTCTGTGCAGCTCCCATCTGGATAAAACTCCATGAAAATATCAGATTCAAGAGGATGGGGTTTTACGTTTAAACACAAATTGAAGATGCTGATGTGTTTGTCAAGACTTTTGATAACATTTGCTGTTCCATTACCTCTGATTGCTTCTTTTAATTCTGTTTAAATAATTCATAGTCGTTACTCCTGTCTGCTCTCATCTGCTTTTACTCATATATATTTTTGCAAAGCTGGTTTGTATTTGAATTTGTTTTCATGTCCTTGCTAGTGTTTGTGCGTTGTTTGTTTTGCTTGGATCAAATGGTAAATTGCTTTGTCTTCTGCTTACGCATCTCTACATTTAGCTTTTACTTAATTGATATTTGTTATCTGTTTTAAACATGTAACATGTTATTTGTTCTTATTTGATTTTAGGCTGCCAACTTTACGATTATCCAGGAACCACAGATGGAAAATTACCCTTGATATGTGTTGTTATTAATATGAATAAGAATATCTTATATCTTGGAAATAAAAAGAATATCATCATATCCCTATTATTGATTTACCTCCATCCCATAACTTACTTTGAATGTGACTGTATAAATAAATGTACCTTTCAAAAACACTGGGAGAACTCATGTAAATACAGACACACGTCATCAGACTACATCCCTCGGACGTGATAGTGTGGCTGCAGAATGGGGCTCAGAGTGAGACCTCCCTCCTGCCTCCTCCTCCTCTCTGGTCGCTTTATTCATATAAAAATCTGCAAAACGTAATTTCTGCCCAATGCGCGCGCTCGAACGTGACATAATGGAACGTGCGTGCCTAGAAAAGCTGGAGGCTGTGCGCGCGGCCGAGCACTAGGTTCGGATCCAGCTCCAGAGACTGTCACCGCTTCGTGATATTTAATAATACCTGAGTTCAACAGGAGGTGTTTGACATTTGTTATGGACCGGACTCCGCAGTGAGAACCACCTCATCCTCATCCTCATCACCCGGAGACAATGATGAAGAAGGACATGGGCCTGAGACTGGCGGAGGACGAGGACCTCAAGCCGCATCTCCGCGACGCCGAGAGCATCCTCAGCTCCCCGGACCTGGGGCTCCTGAAGCTGGCCTCCCCGGAGCTGGAGCGGCTGATCATCCAGTCCAACGGGATGGTCACCACGACGCCCACCAGCCCCCAGTTCCTCTTCGCGAAGACGGTGTCGGACGAGCAGGAGTTCGCCGAGGGCTTCGTGAAGGCGCTGGAGGATCTGCACAAGCAGAACCAGCTGAGCGGAGACGGGCAGAGCCAGAGCAGCGGCCTGGACCTGGGAGCCAACCTGGTCCCGGTCACCCTCCAGCCGGACCTGCCGGTGTACACGAACCTCAACAGCTACGGCACCGGGCCGCTGGGAACCACCGTCAACTACACCACGGACACGGTCCCCTTCCCGCCTCCTCCGGCTCATCACCTGGGGGCAGCGCCGCAGCAGCAGCCGGAGCTGTCGCGGGTCCCGCCGCTGAAGGAGGAGCCTCAGACGGTCCCCGACGTCCAGAGCTTCGGGGAGAGTCCGCCGCTCTCCCCCATCGACATGGACTCACAGGACCACGGTAAAGCCGAGAGGAAGAGGCTCAGGAACCGGATCGCGGCCACCAAGTGTCGGCGGCGCAAACTGGAGCGGATCTCCAGGCTGGAGGACAAGGTGAAGTCTCTGAGGAACCAGAACACCGACCTGGCGTCCACGGCGAACCTGCTCCGGGAACAAGTGGCCCAGCTGAGGCACAAGGTCCTGAGCCACGTGAACAGCGGCTGTCAGCTGCTGCCACACGAGGTTCAGGTTCACTAGTCCGGGGGACGGAGCTGCCAGCGACCAGCACATAAGCTCCATGGACTCTTTGGTTCTCTATGTAGCCCTGATGTGAGCTCTTCAGGTGGGACCTGAGCGCCAGGCCACGTAGGCTGAACTGTACATTAATAACCGGCTGCTTTAAAACGCTCTTAACCGGCTTTAAAACGCTCTAAACCCCCGGGAACATGTGGTAAAACACAATGAAAAGATAATCACAATAACAACGAGACTATCCTGTTGTATTCGGCTCATTTGGACAAGTTTTATTATCTTAATGAATAACCAGAATCCACGTGTTTTAGCTGACGCGTCCGCCTGGTGGCGTAAAAGAGTCAACATTGAGCATTGGTTTATTAAATAAAAAATAATATATTGGTTTATTCTACTCATGCCGAAATAAAGAACATGTGTTATGTACAAATTGCTGTTTTACCTAATATCTTTTTTTACTGGGGAAGAAAGCAGCTTTAAATTGATAGTTTGTTCAATGGAGTATGGCCATGGGGTTTACAGATGGGGGGGGGACTTAATGGGGGCTATGTGCTCAACTTCAGTAACAGACATTTTTTTTTTCTTGTAAAAATTTGTACAGACTGTCTTTTAAAGTCTTTGACCAAGTAGAGTCACAATATTTCTATGAGAAGAATATGCATTGAGGCCCTTGAGACCTTCATGTGTGAGGAACTGCTGCGAGAAAGATGCATATGCAAACCCACACTTGTTATATAAGGGATACATCCTCATATGTGACTTACATTTTCCGACGGGAACAAGTTTTGCATGTCGTTGACAAACTCGAATGTTGCCCACAGCCGCGTGTCGCAGGGCACAGCAAATCAGTGTTTATCATCTTGAACCTTTGCAGACACTTGTAATTATCTGTTCGTACTCTTCTGTGTCCTACTTCAGTGTGTTTTCACTTCAGTAACCTTTTTGTTGCGCTGACTGTTTGTGTCTAGCTCCAACCTACAGTCATTTGGCTTCGTGCCCCCTGTGTTCTGAATTCAATGCTGCTCGGCAATAAATATTGTTTCCATGTACTTTGGTGAATCTCTTGTGTTTGCATTCACATTGAAGAAGTATCTGTGTGCAGGAGTAAACCTGATATTAGTTATGCTAGTTATGGATATGCCCTAATTTGAGCATTATATATTCTTATTGTTATTATTATTATTATTATTATTTAAATACTAGGTATTAATCAGAATGAGTGGAGTGAAGAATTGGTTTGGTCTGTAATAAGCCTCAAGGATAACATTTGAAATCAGTTTTTCTGTTTAAGTTACAACATATTAGTATCAAGACAGTAATGAATAATTTAGTGGGTTCATGCTGCGTTTTGCTCATTGAACTGGAGCCTGAATGAGGGAAGTCGGTGTTGTGTAATAACAAGGTTTGAGCTGCAGAGTTTCTACATCGTGGCATCACCCTGGTGTCTCTCTCCCTCTGCTGGTTCATTGGGAAACTTGCAGAAGATGTGAACTCACCAGTGGTTTCAAGGCCATTGTTTTGTGAGAATAGTGCAGTTTTATGATTTAGGTGTATTAGCTCCTCAGAAAGTTCTTGGAAATGAAGAATAGTCGCATTCCACGTGATGCATAGAATCCAGCATATTGTCAAGATGAATAAGTGCGAGCAATCAATATAATCAAACGTGCTTCTACTACTTATTGAGTGTAATATCTACACGTCTCTGTAGGGATGCTTAAGATCAGGGTTTGATGAGCGTATTGATGGTTGACCTTTCATTGATATTAGCCAGCCAGTGTCATCCACCAATGATGAGCCAGAGGTTCAAACTAGCAAAATCAAATTTTCATATTAACACCTTTTTGGATAATAGTAATGTAGGTATATGTGAGACAGGAGTGTATTTATTTTAATACTATATCGTTTTCCACCTAAGTAGATCTTTTAAGAGTATTATATTTCACTTATTGTATTCTACAAGAATGAAAACACTGGAATAGTGATCCCCAATGTGTTAAAGAACAATATTGCAGGAAGAAGGCCTCAGTCACAGATCAAAGTACTTCCCATCATCCTCCTGACGCTGGCTGACTATAGGAAGTACATTTAATTTGCCTTTTAACACATTTCTTATTTATTTAGTATGTGTTCAATACATATGTGAGATTTTCTTTCATTTTTCACTTACTCCTGTGAAGAGTGAAACATCTTGGCGGTTTGGACGAGCAGCATCTAAACATTTCTCTAAAAAAGAAGATGTTTGGCTGCTATACCTTGATGACCCCAATCTTTCATAACTCCACAACAGTTTGTGTTTAAGGTCACTTCAGGATATTAGAAGTGACTGTGACAGTAGGGTTCTTATTTCCACAGGAACAAAATCTTGAAAATCCAGAGTCCACTGATTGTTAGCAACTTTTTTTTTTATTGTTTTACCACAAAGTACAGATAAAAACATCCACAGCAGATTCTCTCATCTTAACGGCCCAAACCGAGGAGGATTTGAAGAGGCAGTGATACCAGACCAAATAAAGTTCTATGTTTCTGCGTGCTAGTAGAAGATCTAACGTCGGCAACCTCTACCAAGCTGGGTGGCATTTCTTTTAGTGCAGACACTGTAGAGTGTGTGTATTGCTTCGTAACTGAGTGACACATTCATTCACAAGCAGGCCTATAGAAATGAATGCAGATACAGTACAACATGGCTCTTTTGGGGTCTTCAAGGTTTTTTACTGACTTTTTTTTAACTCTCCTTTTTTTTTGTAGATGTTGCAAGCCTGAGTTGATACAACACAATCCACACATATGACTCAAAGGTACAATATTTACAGATCTGGTGTATATAGAGAGGAAGACATATTAGATAGGATGAGAGTTTAAAAGTTTGGATTTTACCGGGAAAGAAACAGTCACAACCAGTAAGAAGAAAAATATAAGCAGGGGAAAAAAATAAAAATCTGAAAAATAATTTCCCAGGTTTGTAAATTTCCAAATAATCACATTTGACTATCGAATCATTACTTTGTCTGGGGCCTCATTTCTCACACTTTAATATCCTTCTGTGGTTCCAGGTTTATTTTATGCTCCACTTGACAATTGCACCTCACATCAGTTAGACTTCTCTGATTCAGATTTAAGCTTGACCATAATTATGACTTCCAGAGTATCAATCCATTGGTAGTAATGCCTCATTTATCATCGTTGTTACTGAAAAAAAAAAATTCTAATTCAAAATTGCACTGCATACCAGCAAGCCGCGAGTAACAATAACAGAAAATTATTTCTGAACGACCAGAGTTCTTGTATTTCCACCAAACAGCATACCCTGGGAATCGAGTTTGAACTGTTGGAAACTGTATTAAACTCCTGTTCATTTCTGAGGGCAGGGAGGGAAATCTGCGTCCAGAGTGTGGACAGAATATTTTACTCCTGTGATGACTCAAATCAAAGTGGTAGAAACTCAGCAGCTGTCTGGTCTGTGAAGGTGCAGCCTCCAGCTGTTTGACTTTAAACAGTGGTGTCCATCATTCGCCTGGACATAACATTACACACAAACAGACGAGTAAACGCAGGTCCACACAAGAGACCGCCAGTATCTAATGTAGCTGCTCTGTAATACTGATCCTGGAGACGTCTTACTATCATTTAGTTTGACAAATTTCTCCAATGTCCAGAGATAATATGATGTCTCTCAATTGCCCTCAAGAACATGTAAGTGAACATGAGCGATACCTGAACTGCACACGTACAACAGGCCTGAATCCATTCAGTGCAAAGATTCAAAATCCAAACAGGTGCTGCGTATGTGAAATCCCGCCTGTCATTCTGGATCTAGACTGATGTTTGTAATTTATGCTACAGTAAGTTTATTTTCCTTGTCTCGAATCGAACCATCCTCTCCGGTGCCGTCAGTTTAATCTTTGCTCTCCGAGGTCTTGAGGTCTCAGCATCAGCGAGACAAGTTAACTGCAGTTGTTCATAAAAGTGATTTTGATCTGGTTCTGGTTCATTTAGAAAGAAACGGCCATCGTTGTGGCAGATTCAGTGATGTTGAAACCAAGCCTGCACATCCCAGTGGCTGAATGGTCTAATATTTGTGGAACAGCCAACTCAGTTCTGGTGACTTTGTTTATCACGTGCCAGCTTATTCTCTCTGGGGGGTTTCTTTCACTCCCTGGGATCAAACTGTTTCATAAAAGGCAAAATACCCTAAATATTACCCAATAAAACAACATTGTTTATATCATCCAAACCCATTTCAGTACGTTTTAGAAAACATTAAAATGTCTGATAATCGTCCCCCTTGCTCCGTTCAAGTGTGAATAATTACTTCCACCAAGAAGGTTATATTTTCATTGGTGTTTGTTTGATTTATTTAATTATTTAGCAGCATTACACAAAATTACAGAACAGATTTCCACGGAACTTAAAAGGAAGGATGCAATATGGGTGAGGGAAGAACCCATTTAATTTTGGTGCCGCTCCGGATCAGATCCAGGATCTTTTCTTTCACATATGTAGCAGCATGTAGCATTGTTAGCAAGCACAAGTGAGCTGTGTCCCAGTGAAGGGTGAGGCCCTTGAATCTTTATATTATCTGTGACATCAGGAACAGTCAAATCAAAACATTTGCAACAACACTTGCCTTTGCCAGTTTTTAGGAGACTCACGACTCCTGATGTCACCTTCACCATGTCTGGCCCATAAATACATTAATGATTGCAACAAAACGTTTCTCCACTCGGCTCCCTCCTCTAATATTAGAGCCTTGCTAAGATGTTACTCTTCCTCAGTAGCAGGGCTGAAAATCACACTGAAGTGGATTTGGAGGATGATAAACATGTTAGTTAATGTGTGACTTGTAATTCACACTCAAAACGCCGCTCCACTACATTTTGCTCAGAAGGAAGTTTGAATTTCTGACTTAGCAACCTCCCTGGAGAGCAGCAGGAGATCAAACCGACAGGGAAAAGACGCAATCCACACACATCTTTCAAACAAACCTTACAACATATACCTTTTTTATATTTGATACTATCCTCATTGAAGTTCATTCCTTTTAAAATTCATTTTCAGAAATGCATACCTGTAGATATTATATATTTATATATATATATATATATATTGCACAACATTAATATGTACATTTGAAATAAATATAATTAAATAAAATGTGTCTTCATGTTTGACTATTTTTACCTAGCTATATCTTGTTCATATTTTAAAATAATAAACGGGGCATCAGAATACAAAAAAAGTTTGCTGAAGAAATGTAACAAAAAATAAAAAATAAAAGGCCAGATGGAGCTAAACACTACTCTTCCTAATACCTGCAGCGTCCATGTTGAGATACAAGGTGAGCAAAAAAGTAACACAGATCCATGTGTATATGATTCCGTATGCATCCAGAATCATATAAGAAATATAACACATCGGTATGGAGCAACTTTCAGCTGAATCATCTCTCTAACATATAGGTAACTCGACTGTGACCTCATTGGTCCCCAAGGCTGACATTTCTCAAAACATTTGACTGACATGAAACGAAGTACTGTAAACATGGGAAGGATTTAAATGGCACTCTGAGGACGGACGCCGTCAAATCCTTCTTGTTAAACCACACTGAGGAGCAGGGGGACAACGGAAAACAGGTCTGGAAACTGAAAGAACACAGGTTGCAAAGAGTCTGAAACACTTTGGTTTAACTGAACTTGCTTTGGCATCAGCCTGGTTCAGCACTGATCCAAAATAAGCCCCAACACATTTTAGCTCCTGTATGCGGAGGAACCAGAAGCAAACAAACCTCAAGCACTGGTCCACGAGAACCTCAGAGCATTTCAGACATTTTTCAACCTGATTCTTGTGACTATGAGCCAACGATCCTTACTGACATACACAGAGAAGCAGGAAAGTAAGTGAAAAGGGTGATGGAGAATAGACCCGGGGCCTGGGATCCAGTTGAGGGAGAAGTAGAAGAAGGAGGAACAGGAGGAGGAGGAGGAGGGAGGAGGGAGTAGTCAGCTTTAACATGCACAGTCCTGGTGAGGTGGAGCGGGCTGCTCTGTCAGCTGGGGCCCCTGTTTGGCCCCTGTGACAGCGGGATCTCCGGCGTCCAGGCTCTCAGACATCTTTTCACAGATGATGTCGACCAGGCGCTCGAAGGTCTGCTTCACATTGATGTTGTCCTTGGCACTGGCCTCGAAGAACTCAAAACCTGGAGGGTGGGGGGGGAGAGGGTCAGAGAGGTTTAAAAAGTGTTAGATGGATACACCTGAATCTAATGATCAGATTCCTGTCAGGTGTATTTTGAGATTAAACTCACAGGTGCTTCAATACTGTATGAGCCAAGCAGGACCAAACCTTCACATCATTATCAGTATTTTTGGGGAAATACATGATTCAAGATTCAAGAAATCAAGATTTGGACAAGAATGTACGTAACTCCTTGTAGCACCACACATTGTCATTCAAAGAATCGTGACAAACATGAGACGTTCATTTCCTGTTAAGTTTTGAGTCCTTCAGTAAACTCTGACCAGTGTACACAACTGTGAGTCATGTGTTTGTACATTGTGTGTGTGTGTGTGTGTACTATAAACTCACCGAGGTGTTCCGACAGCTGCCGGCCTCTATCTCCGCCCACCACTCGTTCGTCCTCCATGTCACACTTGTTTCCTACCAGCAACACCTGGGCGTTGTCCCACGAGTACGTCTTAATCTGAGTGGACCTGGGAACACACACACACACACACACACACACACACGCAGTCAGAGAGGAAACTCAGAGGCTTTGTCATCTCACTGCAGCTACTTCAAATAACTGTTTAAAAGGCCCAAACAAGTTCTTGTACAATAGGGGGGATTAGAGAAAAATGAAAAGACATTTACACATAAGAACATTCTCATGACCCCACAGAATTATCTTGCAATCCTTTGGGGGGGTTACTTTGAGATGGAGAAATTACACCATGATGATCTTTTCCCTTTCCAGGATACAGAAAACAGAAGGTCGACTTGAGCTGAGCCAAAAAGGATAAAAGATAGTGATCACTGCAGCATCCGGTTCTCCGACAGACACTGAGCACTCGGACGCAGCGGACCATTAAAACAATATGTACTGAAACCTGAACCGGATCCTCTTCACTGTTCATCAATCGGCAGTATCATCTATTTCAAGCCTGGTGCTGATTATCTAGATATAACTTGATATGCATGCACGTGCACACACACACACACACACACACACACACACACACACACACACACACACACACACACACACACACACACACACACACACACACACACACACACACACACACCTCCATGTTATCATTTGTCATGTGACCAGACCCCCACCAAGCCAGTTACGCACCAGTCCTGGACGGCGTTGAAGGACTCCTCGTTGGTGATGTCGTACATAAGGATGAAGCCCATGGCTCCTCGGTAGTAAGCCGTGGTGATGGTGCGGTAACGCTCCTGACCCGCCGTGTCCTGGAAAAGACACAAGCAGCAGATTGAGGGGACAGTTTTATGAACTCTGGTGTCATGTCTCAGGATGAACTTTTAGATGATGATAGTCTTAGAAAGAGGTGAAGAGTATCGGATGCATCAATTACAAACACAAAACCATTTAGAGTGACAGTTAAAGTCTAGAGAACAAGAAGATGATGAAAACAATAGAGCCTGCACTGCCGCTGAAGAGCTGTGGACCACTGCAGAGTAGAAAGTGATAGAAAATTGCTGGATCAGCAAATGTGTTTGAGAAAACACTGTAAAAATCAAAATACAGCTTGTGTCAAATAAAACAAAAAAAATGTCTGTGCTATGAGTTTCTTTCTGATGTTTCAGATATACCAGCTACTGGGACGAATGGCATACCAGTGATTCCTTGTTTTGGTTTGTAAGATGATAAATCACTGCATCTGCAGGGTAGAAAAACTAATGCCAAACCAAAACTTATTGGATGACTTCATTTTATCACTTTGTTTTTGGGTTTACAGCAGCCCCTTAATTCTTAAAACGACTAACCTGAATTAATGATTATTTTCAGAGTTGTGAAACTAAACAGTAAGTGGACAGTTTAAAAGGATGTGATGTGAGGTGTTATTATCTGACCACATAGTTTGCGCATTACTTTGTTGTTCGGATTAATCTATAAGTGCCTTTTCTAGATATTTAAAATCTACAAATGTCCCAAGAGACAGGAGTTAGAACAAATACGTGTCCAGCCATCATTTCAGAAATGTTGAGCCTGTGGATGAATCATAGACAAACACACACTCTGAGGATCAGACATTAAATTCAACATGTCAGACTGACCACGTGTTCCAGTAAAGCCACCGAATAAAAAGGGTCTCTGTTGGTTGTAAAATCTGCCAGTAGGTGACACTTCATCCGCCCCTGCTCTTGTCTTTATCTCTGTGGTGAGCTTTGCCAAAAGAGCCTCTTCCTCCCTCACTACCTCTCTCTCTCTCTCTCTCTCTCTTTCCCACTCTCTCTCTCTCTCTGGCTACAGGCTCTGGTGAGGTTGAATTTCAGCGCTAAACCCTAATGAACGCTCAGGGAATTAAAGCTCAGTGCTTCTGATACCCAACACCCTGCATCTCCCTCCGAGCCGAGCAGCCCCAGGTTAAACAGCATCACTCCTCTGCCGTCAGGCTGGAGATCAGCAGCGGGAAGGAGACTGACACGCACACAAACACATTTGTTTTTTTTAGAATCTTTTCTTGGACCAATCGATGCATCTATTGACTCAAACACACATGATCGCTCTGATCCTTCAGGTCACATATATAGTGTGTGGCATGTATTTTTAGTGTGTTGTAGCTCCGACCTTCACAGTCCACACTGTTGGTTGTCATGCATTATATAATGAACGCATAAGAGCTCTAAAAACAGTTGAGACCAAAATCTTGGCAGATGTTTAAATGTTTATCTCTCAGCAGACAATAATTTAAAGTAGTAGAAGTTGTTTTGGGCTATTTTGTTGACATTTTATGGACTTTTAAACCTCAACCAAGGCCCAAAAGTCCCTTAAATTCAATCAAGCCACAACAATTTGAATAGATATTAATCCACTAAATAGGCCTGATCTTTTTCATTGAGATCCATGAATCCATAACTCCTTGTCAAGATTCATCCCAAAATGTGATGGGTCCTGTCTTGACCCATGTTCCATCCTCCCACCAAGTTTCATGGAAATCTGTTAAATTGTTTTCATGTAATCCTGCTAATAATCCAAATAAATCAACATTGGACACGGATGAAAACCTAAAGTAAAAAAATTAATCAGCACATTCATTGATAATGAAAACAAGCCAATATATCTCAGATATGGACAACAGCCATCTTGTGCATTTGGAGTCTGCAGTAGTGATCAGGGGATGGTGCCACTGTATCGAGGTGCCACTAATATTTACGCCCTACCAATCGTGAGTCAGTCTCAACTGTCAATCATAGGAAAAATGAGGTGGGATTTATAACGTATACTGCAGCCAGCCACCAGGGGGCAATTGAGATGGTTTGGCTTCACTTTTGTTGTCCGTCTTTTGTCCTGTCATGTCGTCCATCTTTATACACAGCATATGATCTCCACAGTAGGTACATTTAAAACAAACACTGTCCGACCTTCAGTATTAGCTGTATGACAAAGGGAGTGGGATTCACTATTGGACAAATTACATACACTTATTACATACACACACAAACACCACAGTGTCAAGTGTACATCACATAAATCTACATGAATGAGATTAACACCACACATTGTAAGATAAATATACAGTGTATGGATTTTTGAGCCCATGACTCAAACCATTTTCATTTTTACTCCAATGGAGTCTCAGCTGAGATGTTGCGAGGTGGGGGATGGGGAATTTATGTGTGTGTGTGTTTGTATGAATGTGTGTGTTGGGACTGTGTGTGTGTGTACAGGGAGGGGAGGAGAACTCTACTCTGGGAGATGTGTAGTAATGGGGGAGGGGGAGTGCAGCACCCTGCCGTTTGGTTGCCCATGTTCTGATTGGCTGATTGGGTCTTCTGTACCAGAGGCAAGACCTGACGAAGGCTGACAACAGAGGCAGCTGAGCACACACGCACGCAGTGCCCAGCTCGCCATCGCAGCTCGGCCTGCTGCGGAACATGTGGTGAAGGTGGAAATGATGTCACGGACTACAACACGACAGTGAAACACGGGGCTCACCTCGCTGAGGGGAGCCTCAGCGCACTCGTCTCTACTCTTTGCTCTATGATTGTGTTTACTGTGAAGCCCTCAGGAGCCAAGCCTGCTGTTTACTCCTGAGGGCAAGTGACTGTAACTATGTTGCGCATCGGGCTCTTGTCATTTCTCATATTCTACTCCGTCAGCTGGAAAGGCAGTTTGTTCACTGTGATCTGAGGACAGGACAGTGGATTCCTCTGCTGAACAATTATCTGGATATTGTATTCGCAGTATTATGAGAACCCATTCAAATGTATGTGCTATCCATGTTTCTCAATCGAAAAATAAGGTTTTGTTTTTGAGATTCAAGTAATAATGATAATTAACTTGATTTGTATGGAACCTTTCATACAAGAAATGCAGCTTTAAGTGCTTTACATACAAACACAAGAATATCTTTACTCAGAGGTGTGGAGCTAACCCTGAAATCATGTTTTTCTAAGTTGACACTTGGATGAAGTCGTCTGAACACACAACCATGTATGTGCTCTCTATTATCTGAGAAACACCCAGAGGAAAGAAAAGACAAATACACTTGGAAAATGGCAGAAGCTTAGGAAAAAAAAAAAATCAAATGCATAAACCAAATTATGCTATAACACGGCAGCCAAACATACGACCAGCGGCAGATTAGAAACACAAGAATGTTTGTCTAACAAGCAGCTTGCAAACAACAGTGAAGTGAACCAGTGGGACAAGTTGCTTCTACTATGGCTCTAAAGCCACAGTATGAAGTTTATTTACATTATTTTGTGTCTTACTGCAAACAGACATTGTCAGCAGTTGAGGTGACTGGGATATTATGTGTTGATTTAAGTTAATGTGAGTTAACTGCAGTGACATCGGTGGTAAATCTGATTCAATCGTCATATTCATAAAAATGAGTAAAAGGTTTTTAGTTCACGGCTCAGTTGCAGCACTGTCGAACCTCACAGCGGGCCAGGACCTTCTGCACAGAGTTTTCATGTTGTCCCTGTGAGTGGTATTGGTTTTACGTCAGCCCTGTGACTGGATGGATGGATATTTAATTAAATACCAAAAATCCGGACGTCTTACCCAGATCTGTAATTTGATCCTCTTGTCGTTCCTGTAGATGGTCTTCACCTTGAAGTCGATGCCCACAGGTGCTGACAAAGGCCGGTGTGAAGGAATCATCGGCGTAGCGGAACAAAAAGGAGGTTTTGCCCACGCTGCTGTTTCCGATGATGAGGATCTTGAACATATAGTCGAAGTTTTGGTCCGAAGACTCCTTCTGCCCGTAGGTTGCTGTTGCCGAGGCCATCTACGGAGGAAGATTAAAACGTTACTCAAATAACTGCTAATTGTTTCAGTTGATGTGATGCTTTCACCTTTCACCATAGGGTAGTAAACTGAATATCACTGGACTCTGAACTGTTGGTCAAATAAAAAGCTACTTGACTGCATCTCATTGGTCGATAGGAAACCACACCAGATGTTTTTCACAACATCTTACAATCAGAATTATTAATTGAGCACATAATCAATGAATAAGGCGTGTGAAGTGGCATGGATGTTGTTATTGATGGTAAATGGAGCCACAAACTGAGGTCATAGCTTGCAGGACACAAGGACAGTGAGGACGTAGGGACACATGTAGGCTATACATGGGAAGGGCTGTGAGTGTCTTCACATAAAAACTAATTAATAATACTGTACATAGACAGAAAACGAATGTCTTTCCGTGAACACTTTGCTGATTCCCTCAGTATCCCCATATTTGCGACTTGTCCACATATAAAAAAATTAACATTTCATCTTTACATGAATAGAACATGTAATCTGTTTGCATTTATGTTTCTCACAAATTGTATATAAACATTGTTTCCAGGAGACAGGGTTTCCTGGACTGGTTGTTAGCAAAGGCTGCGCTCTACATCAATGAGCAAACAACACACGCATTAGTCAAATTAAACCATGTCTCACACAGAAAAGGTCATTCAAGACAAAAAACAGATGAGATTCTATCAACATCTGTTAAACAAAAGGATAACAAATGACGAGTCAGGCTTAAGCATTGCACATTTGCTTTATGGTAATTAATCAATGTGACGTATTGCGATGTCAGGGGAAAAGCAGAGAACCCATCTGAGTTTCCTCCATTTGGTGAAATGTTGGAGGCAAATGGCTCAATCTGTCGCAATCAGCTGAGGATGGAAATAATGTGCAGAGGAGAGCAAGCCGCTGCAGAACAAGCACCAAGCTGAAGCCAGTTTGATAAATTGAAGGAGTTAGATATTCACCAGCTGGACGTGTTTTAAAAGTTAATATCTCTGTGAAGATAACATCAGTTACTGTCTTAACAGGGTTACTGTGTCCAGCTATGTTCTGCTCTGCCAGTACAATCATCTCAGATGTTTCTTTTCCCCATGATTCTGATCAACAATAGTCAAACTGGTGTTGCCATTCAGTGGAGGCAGACCAGTCAGTCCATGTCCAGAGTGACATGGCACCTGAAGTGCTGCGACTCAGGTAGAGCTGAACTCGATCTCTTATTCCGCAAACACTTGGTTAACGTTGTTGGTATATGAATCCCAAGCTAACAGCTAAAGTTACAGCTCAGAGAAGAATGGAGAGAAAGACGTATCCTGACATCTACACCCACACTGACACCACTAAGAAGTAAGAATGTGACTGTGGTCACCCACACACTCATGAACAACTGCGGCAGGTGGTTTAATCTAGGTTATAACCAGGACAAGTATCTGTTATTCTCTGTAGTTTGTTTCAATACCATAAACATGGATTAACAGGGGATTAACGATCTGTGTTTACTCTCAGACTCAAACACAAATGTTGTCCGTAAAGGATTTTTTTTCATGTTAGCAGGGCTTCCAACACACACAGCATGGAAAGCAGGCCAGTGTGCGCTCCAGTGCAAGTCCATCACGAATTAAACACTCTGCACAACCCTGCTCTCCTGATGACTCTCCTTCACCAGGGCAGTGAGATAAAGGGCCAGAGAATGATCACCCTCCTCGTGTGTACGCCAGGTAGCTTCAAACATTTGAGGAATAAGTGCAACGAAAACCAAAAGACCAGAAATGTCTGCAGTGAGGTTCCCAGGTAACATTTCAGGCACAGACCCTTCTTCAAACTTAGAACATCCCCAATTTCTGACAATCACTCCGATCATCCAACAGCCACATTGTTAATCATTTGATTCAACCTAATTCTAAAATAAGTTGGGTTCATTTAATTTGTGACAAACCACAAGCTGCTTGACTCAAACTCCCGACACTTGCCGTTCTGCAGCCGTACAAGCCATCACTGAGAATTCAGGGATACGAGACCTAAAATGATTCAGGAGACCTTGTTGACTCTTAAGAGCAATGACTTGAGCCCACTAGACTTTGACTGCATTCACCCTGCTCTATATTTAGACTATTATCTCCACTCGGCAGCGGTGGAACACTAGAACTCTCTGGGAATAAAGCACAAACAAAACAAGTGCACCCTCCTCCTCACAGCTCCGGCCTATCGGTTTACATGAAGAAACGGAGAGATGCTCGCTAAATAATAAAGAAGCTCCGACCCTTCCTCAACACATTCATGCTTTGCTGCGGAATGATGCTGAGAAGACTTAAAGCTTCCACAACATGTGTGACAGTTAACATAACAGCAAAAAACTGTTTATAAAGAAAACCGGGGAGAGGAAAAATCATGGAGCCAGTAATTACTGAGATTATGTTTTTTATAGTTTCTGGTCTAATTTGTGCAACTAGGATTTTTATTTTCAGTTTGTTAATCTTAGAACATCAGAATATGCTGCAGCCGCATGGTTGTCAATCTCCATTTAGTTGATGGTAACTTCAGCTCTGACTGTGACGTCAAGAATAATCTGCAGCCTGGAGCTCCTGTGTTTACAAGAGACGACATGATTTACAGAGAAGATTTCACACCATTAAAACAAAGAAGAAATGTATAATGTCAAAGATGGATGTAAAAGGAAATGTTAGATTGGATTCACTGATCATTTTACTTTTTATATATTGTGTTTGAAAAGGTTTTTTACATATAGACTATGGATATTTAATGCTATTTATTTTTTAAATGAACACCGACCTCCAGCTTTAAGAGTGTACAGTGATACTGAACAGACAGTGTCTGTTGATGGGTTGTATATCGAAGCAGAACAGAGATTTGAAAGGATATAAATGCATGACAAGGATCCACAGATGTAAACTAACTCCTATTAAAGCAGGGGGATCAGCATTTTAAGGCCAAATTTCATATTCTGTGTTAAACATGACCAAGCCGGAGACAAGTGCCTTTGTTAATTTCAAGTCAGCACAGTTGTCCTTTTCCAATTCAGCATCCATGTTGTTTGAACAGCAGATACACTTGCCCCTGTGTGAGCCCTTAGCTTGTTGTTCTTAAAATGAGTAGCGGTCATGTGCATTTTTAGCATATTGCTATCTTGAAGCAGTGTCGAGCGATGGCTCCATTGACCAACAATAACCTGGTCTGAAGTCAGTGGTAAGTACACAATGTGCAATCACTCCATTACACACACTGCGAAGCAGTATTGATAAATGAAAGTGGTGGATTATTTGATCAATCGTGGCAGAACACTGTTTCCTCTGCTGGGATGTGTGTTCCTTACTACCTGGCAAATCCATTATAACTGAAATACCAAATCACCAAGGTGCAAATGTACGTGGCTTTAAAAGTAACGGGAGCTGGCACTTTGATTGGTTTATGGAACATTACTCCCAAAACCCACCAATGATTACATAGAAGCGTATACAACCTTTTTTAGCCGGGCTCCTGCTGAAGCAATACTTTTTTTCCCCCCATTTCCAGCATTTCTGCTCTGGTTTTATGTACAAATTGAAAATGCCCGTACTCGTTCATCTCCCAGGGTGCTGAGCTGCAGCTGTAATCATGTAGAAACAGTCACACAGTAGGAGGCCTCAATGGTCTTCACTTATTTATAATTTCATTCACATCTGATCCAACATGTGATCAAAATGCTATAAAATGCTACATATATATTATCAGTGTCTTGGAAAGATTTTAAAGGAAAATGACACAAATTACTTTATGATATCCATCTATATGTAACCGCAACAAATCTAAAAATGCAACACGGACTGTTTCTCTGGCTCTGACTCCAGCAAAGCCACTAGAAGCGAGATCACACTTGATCACAGCCAGTGTCTGGTGTTCGATTTCCACTCTGGCCAGCTTTATTAAAAATGTATCTACTTGTGTTACCGCTGCACCAAATTGCCTACTCAGCTCGGCAGCTACTTCTGCCCGTCGATGATTTTCTTTGGGCTGAGTCAGCGGAGTTACAGTGAGTCAGACCTGGTTTTAGACTTAGAAACAGTCAAAGCCTTACGGTCTAGATTGTATTCCTCCTGTAAACCTTTTGATAACATTTGCTTCTACGTTAGTGCAAATTTAAAACTCCTGTACACCTATAACTTCAATTTCCTTGAACTGATTCTGGACAAAAAGGTTAGTTTACCACCTCCCAAAAAAAAAAAAAGGTAAGCATGCGACAGTTACTTATAGCAGCGATTAGAGGACATGACAAATTAGCAGCCACTGTTTGGAAGTCTGGATCTTGTCAAACACTTCCACAGGCCTTTGTTGGCATTCAGAAGAGGGTGTTCAGTGTCGGCTGTACGCGGCGAGATTACTGCAGCCTTTCCTCTGCGTCTCAGCGATTAGCTGAGGAGAACAGAGTTGGCTTAACCTTCACTAAACACTAATTTGATACAGAAGCTTACAAACCGAGGCCCCTGTGCTTAATCTCAAAGTAATTAACAAATTCTCATTATGCACATGTCTTGCAGGCCGCAGGATGCTGCTGCTGCTGCTGCTGCTGCTTTCATTTGTCCATCCTTCCTTTTTGTTGCTGAATGTGCAGACTCATGATCGTGCTCCTCCGCAGGGATCAATGCAGCCTCATCTTCATCATCATTATGAAGTCAAGATTTACATCCATCTATTATCTAGGGTTGTTGGGGGGGCGGCTGCTGCCAATCCCAGGTGACATAAGGGGAGGAGGGGTGCAGCTTCAACAAGTCACCAGGGTAAACATGCATAGACATACAATCATTCGCTCACATTCACACCTACAGTCCATTTACAGTGTCCCAATATCCTAACCCCAATCTGCAGGTCTTTGGACTGTGGGAGGATGCCTGAGTATGGGGAGAAACCCAGGAACCATCATTGTTTACAGTAATCCGTCCAGTAGTTTTTGTGTAATCCTGCCAACTAACAGACAAACGCAAATGAAAACATAATCTCCTTGGTGGAGGTAAATATCTCTAAATATATCTCTAAAATGTAATTTCAGCAAACGGTTTGACACTTTTTGTCTTATGGCCTGAATCCCAGTGTGTTTTATATGTGCCAACCGGATTCTGAAGAAATATCTCAATTATTTAAATCATTTTACGGTCAGTACTTCTCCTGCATTCAAGGAACCATCGCATAAAGACTCAAACACTAGCAAATGGTTTGACAAGCAGTATCAGGGCAGTGAGACGAGGCTGAATGTCAGGTGGGACAAACTGCACAATGGGCACTGCCAGTAGCTGCTGAGGAACATTCATCTCCCCTGTCATGGAGGGGGAAGGGGAGATGGAGGAAGAGGAGGAGGGGCGTGCCTTTATCAGGACTGGTATATTTGGGGCTTTGAGTTTTACAGTGAAATCCACGTCCCTCATCCGGGTTACTGCTGTTGATTTTAGTTCTGCGTGATGGGACTTGACTTGGTTGTCCAAACGTCTAAGGTCACGTTAAGCTGAGTGTTCGTTCGAGCCTTTGTTCTCATGCTGGGGTGATTCTGATGGTGAGATTTCAATACAATACTATGGTATAAAACCTTTGGGATTCTGCTCACTTAGAATGATCTTAAATCAGCAACATGCAGCTCAGCATCTCCATGAAGGGATATCTGCTTCACTCTGGATCTCACGAACGGGAGAATATGAATTTCTTAAATCCTGATTTAATCATGACTCAGGGTTGAGACTTTCAGTGCTGGACAATGACATCATCAAGCTCCTCTAAACCTGTCACCTAAAGGAGATTGACGAGCTACAGGAGGCTGAATTGATCCCGAGCTAAGTGCTGCTGCGATCTGCAAGTCGGGCCCATTTAATCAGTGTTGGCTGGCTTCCTGCAGACTCACAGCTAATCTCCAGCTGATCCCAGATCTCCCAAACACCTTCCAGCTCAGAGACGGTTACTGAGACACCTGCTGAGGTGACTGACAGAGGCACAACAACAACAACACCACCTGATCCCATCGTAGAGAGAAGAGGCCATATTCAAGTTTCACTTCATGCTGGACACTGCATTGGACCTGGAATTATCACCCGGTTGCCACAAGATGATCCAGGGGTTTGAACCAGGCCCAGCGCTCTGGTGTAAAGCTCCACTTCACATCCAGTTGGAGCATTTTTGTCCGAATTTGAAAGTCTATAAGGGTGTAAACATTTCTGATACTGCTATATCAGCCTAAACAAAAATATGTAAAAAGAATTGGGTTAAGGTTAGACAAAAAATTGAAATGATCCTTTATTATAACAGTATAACCATAATTGTCAATGAATATTGGCAAACATAAATGCAGATGCCAATATATCGTTATATTAATTATCAGCCAACCGATAAATCCCTCAGGCTCGAATGATATAGTTTATATAGTTGTATGTCATGTCTGCACCAGCGAAGAGGCTGATAAAAGTAAATCAATTTAGTCCTGGAGGGATATTGCTGTTGTTCCAGAGTGAAGTCAGTAGGCAGTTGACCTCTGACCTCACTGACAAACTGCTGGCCTTTGCAGCTTTCCTCTCTGCCTGTTGGCTTGATCTCTTTCTAGGAAAAATAAAGTACCAGCCTATTCACTGATTCATTGATGCTAAAATGTAAAAAAAATATATTATAGACTGGTTTCATTTTTATAATTCTAGAAACTCAAACTGGACCACTGACACCTGGTAAAATGAATTAACAAAAGTAAAAAAAAAAGAACTAAACAACAGAGAAGATGTAGATTGATGTCACTAA
The DNA here is from genome assembly GCA_026259375.1 of Verasper variegatus. Lineage (NCBI taxonomy): Eukaryota > Metazoa > Chordata > Actinopteri > Pleuronectiformes > Pleuronectidae > Verasper > Verasper variegatus. The sequence continues at coordinate 18,419,473 of CM048046.1, read as the reverse complement.
CACGGCGGTGATGTTATGCTGCTTCCAGGTTGCCTGAGACGGCAATTTTTCCCCCCTTTTGCTCCAATCACGTGTCTCAGTTTCTTGGAAGCGTGGGGATGCAGATGATGAGGGTACGCTAAAAATAGCATCTCTTCATCTTTCTTTCCTCCAAAGCAAATAGAGAGCAGAGAGGGGAGCAGCCAGGATGAGGGAGATGTGTTTAGCGCTGGAGTCTGCAGGTGAATTCAGGACGTTTGTCTGTTCGTAAAGCAGTTTAAAATATTTGTCTTCTATTTGATACGTTTATATACCAACTGTATGTGTATGTGTTTCGTTTTAAGAGCCTGCTTCAATTATTAATGCAGTTTTTGCCCAAAAGTTGCTGACAGATAATGTGTTGTGCTTATAATATCTATTCTTTGATTCTTCAGATAAACAGTCTGTAATGTAACAAAAGGCTGAGACCCATATAGTCTCAGTCGGATCCTGGTTGGTACTGTGGCAGTTCGTCAAAGGCGACGTGGACATCCACGTGTTTTTTTTAAAGAGAAACAGCAGTTGCGTCACTCCTGCCCTCAGGTCTGACTACCAGTAACTTTCCTGACGGCAGAGGAAGAGCAGATGTGCCCTGCAGACTGTGAGCTCATCACATTCGGACTGTTTGAACACGATGAAACACCTTCACGGACGTGGACAGATTGTGGGGAAATTGGCCCCTGGGCACAGACCTATCAAAGGGCCCTCAAATCTTCCCAAACAGGATCCCTGGTGCACAGTTGCAAAGTGGGTTTTTCATTTTGTGGCTATTTTGCATCTTTTTGTTGTCTCTTTGCAGTTCTCTTGAATCTCTTGAGATTCTTTGTAATAGTTGTTTGTCTATTAACTGAACCCTGTGGCATTCAAACAATAAATATAGTCACTGCACATAGAGGTTTTTGCTCAGGCCCCCACCCACACTCGACCCCTTGGGGTCCTGAGCCTTTGCCCAACAAGCCCGTTTGGACATTTGTGTATATTTGCAGGTTCAAAGGAATTTAACTGAAGCACCAGAACCTCCACCTCCCACCTACAGCTTAAATATTGGTGATTGAAAGCCCCCCCCCACCCCCACACACACACACACACTAATGTACATCAGTTTCATAATCCACAAATTCGGCACAAAAACAACATCCACTAATGAATGCTAACATTTAATTCAGCAGGAGGTTTTTCCCTTCAGCTCATCTCTGCGGTATAAATATGTATTTTGGCCACTCCCAACACAAAGGGGTCAATTTACAGCCGTTTCTCGGGGGTTTGTCTTCCCCTGCTCTGAACTGTGCTGTTGCGGTAAAGGGAACACACACACTCAAGGCAATTCAGTTGAGAGCACAAAGCAAGATTATTTTAACCACAGGAAGACCACATATCCTGCATATGGTGCAAAATAACATGTTACACTGACACAATATTCCTATAACCATCCTAATATTCAGACTGATGGTAAAGCTACAGTATTCATTGGTGAACTGGGGTTATTTCATTATAATAATCATGAATGAAGATTATTAGAAAACGTCTGATAATTGAACAAATTTATGACAAAAAAAGAACACGATTACTCTCCTCTGGTTTTCTTTATGAATGGATAACAGGGTTTGAATGGCTTTCTGCTATTCCACGTCCAACCCCATTTATTTGTTCCTGGTTTAATTTCAACCATCGGACGGTGTGAAACGCCTTTTCCTGCAGGACAGGCCCCGAGTCCACCCAGAGATCCGGCAAACCAGCAGCTGCCTGCACATGCAGCCACACTGAGAACACGATCAAACGTGCACCTTACACATCTGGGACGGTTTCACGGTTTTCACGATGAAAACTGCTGCTCTCAAGCAGAATATAAGAGGTTCTTCAATCTGAAATCCTGCATTTGATATTTCAGTATCAAGTAAAAGATAAATACAGGATACAATTGACTGTAAATATGCAGACGTGTGTTTGATATCTCTGTGCAATAATGCAATAAATGAATAAAGACGAAATTCTCACCTTTATAGATTTCTATCTGACTGCTATCCACCGCGTCCAGCACCCGCACAAACACCACCACGGTCAAGTTAGAAAGGTTTAAAACTGCATCCGGATAGGAGTTCCAAAATAAAAGCCGTTAAAGGAACTGTGGCTACATTACAAATTAAATGAGACAATATTGTTGGATATGCATATTTTCAAAGTGTCATTTTAATACGTAGTGTTGCTTTGTAGGTCTCTGTTGGCATTTCCAAGATTTCTTTAACATCCAGCAGTTAAACCCAATATAACACAGAGACTTACGCTTCATCCAAGAAAACTAATCCCGCACATCGTTCTCTGCATCACTCAGTTGGATGGAATTCATTTCAAACGAGAAGAGATAATATCATGTTATATTCATATTCATCTAATCCGAGTCATGTTTTACTAGTGTTTTTCATCGAATTGTAATAATTGTAGTTTTCTTTACCCTAGAATGGGCCCTTTGTATAAAAATATACTTTATATTTACATTAGGAATGGGTTCTCTCTACGGAGGCTGCCATGTTTTTTACAGTAGCCCTAGACTGGACAACACCTTTTGAGTTTTTATGACAACTGAAGGTTTCCACAGGTTCTTATTCATGTTTGGAAGGGGAGGGTGAGCTGCAACATGCAACTTCACCACTAGATATCACTAAATTCCACACAGTGAACCTTTAACTTCAGTCAAATTCCAAGAAATAGCACTTAATTTTTGGATTAAATTTTGTGTTTAGTGAAATAAGACATTTCATCCCAACGATGATGATTTAACAATGAGAAAATAGAACGAGTCGCATAATAATTTAAAAGGCTCATCCAATGTACTGTATTGTTTTATTTTCCCATATCTCTACATTTATGGCAATGTGTTTTTGTAAAACTCTGCAATGCTTCAAACTGTATTTAAACTGATATACAAATAAAGTTTGATTGACAGAGTGAAAATTATGAATCAATCACTTATATATTTAGCATTGCACACAGTGTAGCACTGACTGCCATGTATCACTGTAGAAAAAAACAACGCTGACCAATGATGCAAAAACTCATGCTTGTCAAAATGTGCTGCATACATTACCCACAATGCAACACCACCTCCATAAGTGGGTTTCTATCACCACATGTCCATCTTTTTTTCCTCAAACATGAATCTGACCCTGAGATCGGGTCTTGTAGTTCTCTGTTGAGCAATAAAAACGCTTCAACTTCTTCAGCACCAGCTAGTAAAACGTAAGCCCTGAGTGACATGGAACGTGAGTGAATACCTCTTCAACTGGTTCCAATTTAACTGGACGCCCCTCGGCAGTTTTATTTTGAAAGGGAGGTCGCTACCAGCCCTGCGCATGTCCGCCATTTTTACGCAGGTCGACATAAAGTGAATGGCAGGTGGGCGGGATCTTTAGAGGGGCCGTTTGGCAGATTGACAGCACGCCTGACGAATCCGGAGCCGCGGCCCGAGCGATTGTCCTGAAACGCTCCTCCTCAAATAGTCAACCCGTCATGTGTTATTGATGAGAAACTGAATTATTGATCAAGAGGTCAGCGGTAACCACTGCTGACATTTCCCACCCAATAACTGTACAAATATCTCTGCATTAACTTTTCAGTGGTCCTGCATTCATATGAGTATTTATGCATTTAGCCTGTATAAATATTTCCTTTCTTTAGAATAGATGCATTCAGTGTTTTCACTGTTTTTATTATTTATTAACTTTGCATCCTTAGGTATGGATGCACCGGGCCTCTGGTAAATGTTTTTTGTTTGTTTGTTTGTTTGTTTGTTTATTTGTTTGCTTGCAATGGATGCATAATTGAAAGTGAATATAAAAAAGCTGTTTATGAATGGATTTTAGTTCATATGACCTGCAGCCCATTTCTCCCCGAAGAGAAACAAACTAAAGACAAACTGGGAATAAAGTAAAGACAAGCAAAGCATCCTATTGGAGGATTTTACTCAACCTGGAAACCCAGGGTTATTATTATTAAGCTTTACAGCTGATCTGTGAAGTACGCTATTTAATAACCATTATAGATCATTACATCTCAAACTCTTTATTAATGGCGCCTTGTCAGGTGGGATAAGGAAACCACAGACATGAATAAATACCATATGTTAGTAAAAGTTGAGTTCAAATCAATCCTTGATAAAAACAATGTTGATCTTCACTGAGGTTCTTCCACTGTTCCTCCACGCCACCAGATGGCGCTCAGATATTTATCATCCTCTCCAAATCGGATGGGTGTGAAGTTTGTTTCACCTTCAGTCGCTGTTTACCTCATGAAAACTGTGCTTAGAGTAAACTTCAGATTAGTGGTATTAGAGGTAACTGGTTATGGTTGGGATTGAGGTCGTAATCTGGTTAATCCCGGGTTGAAACGACTGGTTGTTGTTAGGGGCAAAGTTAGCCTCATCTTGATGTGTTTGTGAAACAGACTTCTACCCAGCACCGGTACCCGGAGGTCTCATGGTTGACGTTGATCATCGAACAGTTGAATGAGTACATTTTAAAGTAGAAACCAGTATGAATGGTTGTGTCCGGTAGAAAGAAACCGTGTCCATTGACCAGGTAGTTTCCGGCTTCACGGTCTGAGCAGTGCAGCGTTTAACCCCGGGCTCAGTCATCCTGAAGGCTAACTAGCGGCTAACGTTAGCACCGGGAGCAGAAGCTGGTCAGTGAACTCAAGTATTGAATCATTGAAGAGTTGAATGAATGTGAAGTGTGAACTAACTCGTGAAGCTTCATTCACGCAGGTACAGGATGAGAGAGAAATGTTCCAATCAGACATGTAGCTCATAAAAATGACTATGACTTGTTATAACACATCATATTCACTGTGGGTTCGAGTGTTTAAACATTACCAAGGACCCTGTTAAACTGTAATGGTCCTCTTGTACTGATTGTTTGGATGTTAAAGACCTATGGAGTGAATGAAATACACCATATAACAAAATAAGCCAAAGTGTGACTGAATGAGGTTTGAACTCAACACTTATTCAACGTTATTATCTACAATCAATAAACTGTAACTTTACTAGAAGCTTACATCAGACTAATAGTCATTGATTGTTTTCTTTCATTGGTGTTGATCAGTTTAATGTGGGAGCCAGAGATGGTTCATCTTATTATTCCTGTAATTACTGACACTTCCTGGGGGATGGATCTTAAACCTCGACTCCAGTGTTTGTGAATAAGTTCTTGCACTGATTTCTTTTTGTGTGGGTGACTGGGTTCTTTAATTTTGAAACCTCTGTGCTGAACGTGTAGTATCTTTTGGAAGCTGATCATCCATGAATTTCTGTATCAGTCACTGAGTAACTCTTACAGATACAGCCTCCCTGTTGAGTGTGTACTCACCAAACATTTTATAAGGAACACCAGACCAATACTATTTTTTTTCTTTGCAGATGACAGGACTCTCTCCACGGTCCAAACATCATGCTTCCCCGGGCAGGTAAAGAGTTTCTGGTTCGGATACAGTTCTTCTGGCGGCCGTTGTTCCAGGGCCGGTACCTGCTGCTCACCAACACCCTGAGTGGAGGAACCATGCTGGCACTGGGAGACAGTCTGCAGCAGAGCCGGGAGATCCGCAAAGAGCCCAAAACAATCAGAGACTGGAAGAGGACAGGTGATATTTCTCTTTGTGAATGAAATACCTATTTATACCCAACACACACGTGGTGGATCATGCAAACTGCTCTCAGACCAGAGATTGATTCAGGACCTTGTGACATCACCTTGTGATGTGGTTAGAGGTACGCCCACCCTAAGTCATGACACTCACTACAGGGCAGTAAAACACTGCTTTGCACAACCTGCTATTACTCTTTAAATCTGACATTTTTATTTGAAATCTTTAATGCATAATGTTAATGTGTAAGTTTTCCTGTGCAAAAAATATAACTAACTAAGATAAAAACTAGATTTACAGCTAAATGTAAACCTTGATATATAAAAGATACCGTATATATAATATATATATAATAAAAACCTTATTGTGCAATATCCCTACAATGCAACACCCTCGCCATTTGCTCAGTAAACAGTCTAACATTTCTTGTCCTATTTTTACTCAAATACTGTTATATAGAATGAAACACAGTAGTTTGATAATTTTGCTTGACCGACTTGTTGCTATTAATCTATTCCTTGTTATTTCTTTTCTTCCTGAAGGTTCCATGTTTGTGGTGGGCTGCTCCATGGGTCCACTGCTGCACTACTGGTACTCCTGGTTGGACAGAGTCTACGTGGGCAGAGCCATGCACACGGTTGGCAAGAAGGTTCTAGTGGACCAGCTGATCGCCTCACCAACAATCGGGTTGTGGTATTTCTTAGGTGGGAAGATTTTCAGAGTTTATTGGCACCAAGCAGCTTGTCTATTTTCTCCATTAATGCACATACACACACCTCAGCATTCACCCGGCAAGCACATGATCAGTTTGACTATGACACACATACAGACGTAAGACTGAGTGTACAGAGTCAAAGGTTGTTCTTTAAGATGTGGGTGCAGTAAAACAAAAGACATTTGTCAATATCAGAGGTGGAGTTCAAAGGTCGCCGGTGATAACCAGCGTGAATGTGATCGAGGTTTTCTTTCTCTCCTTATCTAAAGTTGGTTTTGATGAAATGTGGCACTGACGCACATCTGACAGATTACTGTGTTTACTGCAGGTATGGGCCTCACGGAGGGACACACTTTGTCCGAAGGATGGGAGGAGTTCAGAGAGAAGTTCTGGGAATTTTATAAGGTAAATATACACCTGTCGGGGGCAGACCTGCAGATCGGTGCACATACACTCGCCTTGTCACTCACTTAGTCCATCACAAGTTCTTCTTCTTAGAGATGAGACGTTAAATTTGCAATCCGTTGTGTAGTTCATGTAAAAAATAAGAAGAAAAAAGCTCAACGCGAGTATCAGTCCATATTCTGCTCAGCTTCTTCTGCTTGTTCAGCTCAAACATGAGAAACAAAACTTGCCAAACTCTACCCACAATCCCTTTTGTTGTCAGCTCTTGATGCCCTGTTGCCAAGGTCGAATCAGGTCTTTTTAGCCACACTAGCAGCATTAGCTCTAGCGCCACGGGCAGGCTGACACTTGCCGTTATAAGACAACTCACTCAATGACTTCTTTCATTTTACAGACACTTATATCTCCCTTTCGGGTAAATTGAGTTTCTACATTTGTCATCATGTTGAGGAAGATAATTTGTCAAAGGAATCTTACCTGATGGTTTTCTCTTAATCAGCTGTTTCTCCTCAGTCAGATTTGTAATAGCAGAATTCTTGGTTGCTTGGCAGCTGAAAGTGACTGATGGAACAAACACTAGCCAACAAAGCCAATAAGCATCAACAGCCCGTGTTTACCAGTGGTAACGCCCATGCCTGAGAAAACAGGCTTCCCTCATCTTCTCACAGCTGTGTGTGCTGGGTGATCTGTTTGTCTTTGTTGCTAATTGTTGCTAATTCCTTTTGTTGTGGCTGCCAGATGGACTGGTGTGTCTGGCCTGCCGCTCAGATGATCAACTTCTATTTCCTCTCGCCCAAATACCGTGTCCTGTACATCAACGTGATCACGTTAGGGTGGGACACCTACCTCTCCTACCTCAAACACAGAGTAAGTCAACCACCCAGCAGATTAACATGTTATTCTGCTCAGGAATTCCTGGATAGTTTCTGCAAAGTTTCTCGAAAATTAAAACATGAAGGGAAATATAAATGCCTGTAAATGTCTATAAATATATGTTGTTAATCAGTTTTAAAATAGAGGTTATATTGATGTGTCTATTGGTTTCTGTTGTGCTGACAGGATGACAGTCAACACACTCACCTGACATCAGACAGCAGCGCTGTGGAAGCGTCCAAACCTCTGGAGGAGAAAACTTAGAAACTGGCGTTCATGCTCCGCTCTAAGGTCATTCGTTCAAGGCAAAAGAAGGTTTTTGACTGTTTTTGTCCGTTAAAACTTCTTTTCCTCCTTTGCAAAATGCTGTGAGCGCTGTGTGCATCACAGTTTGGGAGAGTCTGATGGCCTTTTTCCTCCGACACGCCACTTCTCTCTTTAAACCGACCGTGTGTTTGTCTGGACTCAGCGGAGATGTGGATGCTGAAGAGTTTGAACACTTGAACTTGCTGAAGTATTAATGTGTCTCTGCTCAGTTTGTGTGTTTGTGGCCTAATGATGTGCACTCCTATAGGAGCACTCAGGGATGAAATGGCTCTTTCACTGCCCTAAATCATTGCAGTCAAATCTAACTCCCACTTGTTGAGAGTGGGAAGCTCATTAAATCCAGCAGATGCTTCCAAAACCAGTATCATCTTTGTTGTGTTGTTACACACAAAGCTTCAAAGTGCCCGAAATCAATTCAAAGCAACTCCTTTTATTTTTGTATTATTATGCTGTTTTTAAGTTTCTGGTTTGACATGAAATAATAATCATTATTTATGTGGAGCAGCTAATGACCAATGACTTTAATTTTAACATGATGTGCTTTACTGTGTATCTCCAACAGCTAATTTATACATGAAGAGTTTTTAGTTTTGACAGGTCAGATGATAAATCAGTCTATGTGATGAAATGATGTTGTGAAAGTTTGAGTCTGTGAAGCACTTGTCATACACTCACCCAGCACTTTGATAGGACGACTGACTCCAGGTTGAGCCTCCCTCTCAAAACAGCCTCCGTTCAAGCCTCTGTCCTTTGTGCGATTGTTGACATGAATGCATTTACGCACATCCTTTTTTTTTTTGTACGTTCATGCTGGGAATCTTAAGCATTCTCCCACACCCTGAATGTGTTCGACAGGAACAGCCTTGGACTGAAATACATTTTTCATTAAACCAGTTTGAGCAGCTTAAGGAACCTGTTAACTTAGAGAGAGAGAGAGAGAGAGAGAGAGAGAGAGAGAGAGAGAGAGAGAGAGAGAGAGAGAGAGAGAGAGAGAGTTGAAGACTGGAAAATTCAAACCTCGTTTTTTGTTTTCCAGTCTTTAACTCTCCGTGTTGCTGAGCCACTGCTCCCTCAGAATTCTTTTCTGAACCCACCATGGTCTTCTGATGCTGTTGCACATCCACCTCAAGGTTTGTGTTTTCTGAGTTCTTTTCTGCTCATCACAGTAGAACAGAGTTGTTATCTGAGTGACTGGAGCTCTTCAGTCAGCTCCAACCAGTCCGTCCATTCTTTGTGATTTAAGTACTTTGTCGCTGTGATGGAATTCTATTGGTTAGATCCTATAGAGGTTGTCTATGAGATCAGTGTCGATAAAATATTATTTTAACTTCAGAGAACAAAACCCAGAACTGTCTGGCTACCATGTAATCCATCTCTTTGTTGTAAGCTTATTCGTCTCATATCATATCCTGTCGTACCCGTGTTATGTCAGTGGGCGGCTATAGTTAGCTCTAAATTCTCTAGAAACTAGATGGTGGTTTTGGTCCAGGTTTGACATTTTAGAAGATGGTGGTAAAAATATAAAACTGGACCTCAAAACTTACAGAAGAACATTGTAATGCTGTGTCACTGGTTTCATTGTGGAAATCTAACAGTAACTCCGCTGTTGAATGGGTCTGGTGTATGTGCTGGACCTTTTAGCCAGGAGGCCACTGACACTGGTAAATGTTTTTTTGTATGTAAAGTAAGATTCATACATATTTGAAACATTTATTTGGAATGCTTTGACTTATTGGGTTACAACAACCCAGTGTCAGAGCTTCAAAGTGTCAACAATCATTGCATTGATGCAAAACACAGAAAACAACCCACAACATATTTTTATGGCTTATGATTTTCACTATTTAGAAATAAAGCAGCTGCTGGAAATCTGTGAAATTACTGAGGGGAATTTGTATTGTTGTATTGTTAATCTTTTTTAATCGTACTCGACCTTTGATGGACGGCTGTGGCAGCTAGTGCGACACATTTTCCTGTGAGAAACGGCAGCTGGAAGCAGTAATAATACTGCACAAGAATTATTATGATGAAGTGTACTCCACAGGAAGAGAGAAATTCATTTCTGTGTCCAAAAGTATTAGGTGACAGCACAAACTTAAAACACACACAGAAGATTAACATTATGCCGCAAAGAAAACTGATGAGCTCACTGTGGTTGATGTTTTTCGACACATAACGCATCAGTCTCCTCCTCATCCGTCACCGATTCTCAAACTGAAACACTCAACACATGTCAAACACAGAATAGTCGAGCTGTCTAAGCTGAAAACTGCAGGTTCAGAGTAAAACTTTCCACAGACTTCTGAATAAACTCAGAAACACTCTTGTGCTTGAAAAATCCCAGGAGGCCGAACAGATTCAGAAATACTTAAACCAGCCCGGCTGAGATCACGTTGTTTTTCCCCTCGTTGGGATATTTGATGTGAACATTAACTTAGGTCTCGACTGGCAGCTGCATGATTTCATGCATTGCGCTGCTGTCATGTGATTGGCTTGTTGCGTGGATGTTCCTGGTAAAGTGCTTGGTGAGTGTATGTTTAATTTTGTTGACATTTATAATGCTGCTACTGTTCTCACGGATTTGCTGTAAATTTGACCTGTTATTCGCCTCCTGTGTCTTTAGCGTATGAATTAAGAATTGTTTGAAAAAATATTTGAGGTGACTTGAAATTGACCAAATAACAATATAAAATAAATTCAACAGAAATTCTGTTTTCAAAGTATGTGATGACTTTCTTGTTTTACCTTGTGTCTAACACTTCACAGCAGTACTTGCATAGTAGCCTCCAGAATGTGGATAAACATTAAATACATTGTTATGTCCTCTTCATCTTTACGAAAATTACATGAATGTGCTCACATGTAATACAATCTGAGGGGAACGAGGTTAGAACTTGAGGATTTTTGCAATCATTCCCTTTACTCTAGTATTTCTGTGACTAAATAAAAATGAGGGCACAAATTGTAACAGTAGACAAAGCTTGTTTATTTTTCAAATGCAATGATATTTGGGTTTCACCTTTTGAAGAACAGGGGAATTCAATTTTATTGGTATATACCGGTTGTCTTATACACTGTGAACATACAGCACAAGCAGACATTTAGGATTTCTTCAAAAAAGCAAAAATAAGTTGCATGCAAGTTTGTTTCCTAAGGCATTAAACATAGTCAAATACAAAAGAAAGACATAAGAGACAATCGTAAGTAACATAATGACAGTGCAGTACAAGACTTTTAGTAGCTTTCTATTTTAGTTAATTATAAAGAATATATTTTGTTGCTGAAATATTGTTTCCCTTCTCAGACAACCACACAATAAGCCTCTTTAATCTTAAATGACTATGACTTTGACCTTGTGTTCTGATTTTCATCAGACTTTTTGAATTAAATTTTAGAAAAGAAACCGAATCATGTGAATAACAGATAAAATAATTAAATTACATTATTGCCGTTCAGAAACTAAGCCATCACAGTAAAACAGTCGTGAGTTTTAAGAACCACCAAAGTAAAGGTTTTTACCCTGAAATAACCTGGATCATCGCAGGTGAGCTCACTCGGCAGCATACGTCTGAATAATAAGAGCAGCAGTGACGGAGCTTTATTCAAACACTGACTCATCAGCCTGAAGCACTTTGATACGTACCAGCCTGCGTTCAGGGCACTCCGCCTCAGGCGCTCAGCAACATCCTATGGTCAAGGATGTAGTGTGTGAGTGTGTTTGTTTAAATGTTGTCGTTATGATCGGCAGCCCTTTCCTCTCAACATGCCTGCAGCGATGCACCTCACTGTACTGCTGGTCCTGTTTGCCCTAACCGTCGGTGAAGGTAAGTCAATATTTCACATTTTAAACTCTTAAAACTGTCTAAGCTGATGTGGTGGTTGGTACATTTAGCCTGAGCAGAATGCCGAGGTGCTGTAAAGATGCAAAGTTATGCAAACGTGAAGCAGGGAGAGGACGTTCAGCAGGTTCTCCTGGGGTTGATTCATTGTTGGCAGGTTTTTATTCTCAATATGCAGGAAAACTTTAATATTTCAGATTATTCAACAGGATTTGAGGACAGAATTCGATCCAAACATTAGTAACTTAACTTAAATATATGTTATATGATAAAAAAATGTGTTGACGTTAAATACAAGTCAAAATTAGTTTCTACATTTTGTTCATTACAAATTATTCCAGTGAAATGGTGTATGAGCTGCTATCAGTAAATCATGAGAGGAAGTTAAAGTAAATGGGAAGGTCAGTCTGGGTGGAAACCTGCAAATATTTGATCAGCGAGTGGGTTTGTTACACTCCCATATGCACGCACGCACACACGCACGCACACACACACACAATGCAAGCTGACTGCTCTCTCTCTCTGCATCACCAGTCAACCTAAATTGTTTCCTGACGCACTGTTGATTCTGCTTCATTAAACTCTGCAGTCAACAGTGTCATGTGAACCTGAACTGTGACTCTGTGGCAGGAGCTTCATTTCCTGATCAAACAATCTCATCTCCTTGTGCATTTTTAGAGGCAGTGATGGAGCTTTAGACCGAACCACACGCTCTCCTGCAGCAGATGGAGTTCGTTTGGTTTTGTCATGGTTTATTTCTTTTCTCTGCAAACTTTTAAGGATTTCTCAGCCCTTTCAGCTTAAAAGATAGAAATGAGACATGAGACAATTTCATTAGTGACCTGGAAACAACAGCTGACATAATCTCACCCCAAGGTCCAGTAAGTACAGTAGTGGTTCTGGAGCTTGATCATATCTCTGTATATTAGTATATGTGTAAATCTAATGATATTGATACGATTCAAGGCCCCAGTAGCTGCTCTGGGGCCTCAAATCATGTCAATATCATGATACATCAGAGTAAATGCTAGTAAACTTGATTTGTCAACTGCTGCTTCCAAAGTCAAAGAAATGAAATGTTTCATTAGAGTTTAAAGTCTCAGAGACAGATGCTGTTTCTGAGGCCTCCGTCCTTCTTCAGCTCAAACACTGAATATTTGTGTATTAAGTTGTTGCATTTTAACTTAACGTACAAAAGTATTAACATCAAAATATACTCAAAGTATCACCATGCAGAAATATGCTTTTCAAAAACAATTATGTATTAAAATGATAATTACTTGTGAGTCATACTCACAAGTAATAATACATTACAATTTATTTGTTGATCAAATGTTCAATTACAACTTGGAATCTGCAAATTAACTTCGATTCTCAGATAAATAAAAATTCTATAAATTAATTTATACATTCATTTATTTATTATTTGTTTCTAAATTGTTGTGGGGATTAGTCTCTCTTCCTCAAGGTCACACACACATCATCAGTTTGAGGTACATCAGACATACAGGTGTTATTCTGCTCAACAGCTGTGGCCTATACTGCCCATGGGGGGCGCTAGAGCACAAGCGATTCTCTGCTACATGCCAAAAGAAGTGAACCACAGTGTGAAGTTCTTTTCTTGAAATAAAGAACAACAAAGCAACGCAACAGAAATAAATACTTTACATTTAGTTATACCATTAAAATGAAAATGCCCAAACTAATAAATACTTTAGACAATACTCAATAAAGAATTTAGAGTAATATTAGGATTATCAGAAGATGAAAGACAGAATATTTAACTCCATTTACCTGTCTGCCGTCGCCTTTAAAGTGAGTTAAACGATCTATCGGGTGATCAGGACATTAACAGACAGTGTTGAAAGCAAAACAAACATGCTGGTTCATAATTGAAGTGTATGTTCAGTCACTGGATGGGAGCTAGTGTTGAATTAGCCTGGATGACAAAATACCAAAGTATGTCATCCGGTATATCTTAATTTGACATAAAGTTAAAATAGCCCAAAACAAATGACTAATTTCAAATGTTTATTACGCTTACTGGCTCCTTGTGGCCTGCGTGACGCCGGATGTGCAGCCTCTGTTTTTCCACCCATGCTGGTTTTTCAAAGATTGCCCACTCCAAGCATATTTTTAGGAAAATGCAAGCATCGTGTATTTTTAGGAGGCTTGAACATGGTACATGAGTGGGAAAACCCGGTGTGAATCCAAGTGTATTATTTTGTATCTGGATACTGTGTCATCAACTGAAGCTAATCTGAAGTGGAGGTGGACTGTCAGTCACCCCCTGCACATACGCACATGCAGTAAACCTCTGCACCTCTGCTTTTAGTTCTTTACCAAGCCCACGAACACACGCCACTGGACTTAGCTCCAACAGGTCTGAATGTTGTGTGTCTTAACTAAATTTTTCATTTTGTGCTTATGCAGACTCAACCACTTCCTCTACAACAAAGCTGGTACCGCCGTCAACCACAAGTCCTGCAGCCTTCACAACTTCGACTGTGGGAAAAACACAAAATGTCACTTCATCAACCACCAACAACCCATCACAGCAGGTCACCACAAACACGTCATCATCATCACCACCCTCAACTTCGACACAGACATCCAGTACGGCTGAGGAAACCAACCAGACGTTCACTGGGACACCAACAACCAAACAAATGTCCACCGGGACACCAGGAGCCAACCAGACGTCCACCGGGACACCAACAACCAAACAAATGTCCACCGGGACACCAGGAGCCAACCAGACGTCCACCGGGACACCAGTAACAAACCAGACGTCCACCGGGACACCAGTAACAAACCAGACGTCCACCGGGACACCAGGAACAAACCAGACGTCCACCGGGACACCAGTAACAAACCAGACGTCCACCGGGACACCAGGAACAAACCAGACGTCCACCGGGACACCAGGAACAAACCAGACAGTTACCAATGGGTCGACAATCCCACCAACATCAGGATCACCAAACGTCACTGCAAACACCACTATTAACACAACCAGCTCAGGTCAGAGGGCATCAGAGATGAGGGTTTATTATATATATTAATAATATTATTATATATACACGTCTAAAACATAACAAAATCAATCACATTTTCCTGAATGTAAGTCAAAATATGAACCAACTTGCAGTACAACATAAAGTTCACGTAGCAGTTTTTATTCGCTGTTGTTAACTCTTCTACACGGTCAAATGTAGATTTCTTGTCGTTTCTTGTGCACTTGAAGACAGCAGTTGGCCTTAAACTGTTTTTCGAAAGCTATTGTGAAACCATAAACGCCGTTTTAGACTAACTATTGACTATTGACCTGCAGCTGCACTCACCTCTGCCACGTAGCCAGCACCATTAGCATTCCAGCTAATGTGGCAGCATTTAGAACAGGGAGTTTCACAGTGACATGTGATCCCGCACCAACCAAAGTGGAATGTGCAGCGCAAGACCCTTGTTTTTTCCTTTATGCTGTGGTAGCAACACATTAACTTTGGCCTGTGAGTATAGTGGTTCATTTATCAACAAGTCCCCCAATCGGAACGACCACAGTTTGTCTTCATAGGAGTGTGTCTCCTGTAAAAAACAGCTGTTCAGTGGAGGTCTAACCAACCATCTCTCATGATAAAGCAATAAACACACAGTTAAGTTTATGGAAATGTCGCAGCAGAAGGTAAACTTTTGTCTGTCTCTCCCTCAGTTGTTTCACACGAGAAGGAAGATGGCTTGACATCAAACCCCGGCCTCGTCGCCATCATCTGCATCTTCTGTATCGTCCTGATCCTCGCGCTGGTGGTTGCCGCCGTGAAATGCTCCTCACCATCAAGAAACAATTTTGAGAGGCTTGAAGATGTGCCCATGGTGAGTTGGAAAATAGGACCTGATATTTTAACAGATTTTTAAATATAATTTAAATTTGTTGAAAAACTGACTTTCAACCATTTAAATTAGTATACAATCTACTTTTCTTTCATTCTTTGGAAGTGGGAGATGTGTCGTCCATCTTTATACACAGTTTAGGATCATGACACTCCAATCAGCCACAGTACTTGCTATAGTGTTAATGTGACAAAAATATAGCGAGTGCCTGTGCAACTATCTCTGTATCTATCAGCAGGAGGCGACAGCAGGGTGTTTGAATAAAGGCCGTGTAGATGCTGCAGCAAAGTGTCCTGCTCCACAGGGTTTTGAACTGTGACCCCGAGTCGTGTGTAAGCTTTAACGTTTAACATGTTTCCTCCTGCCACATGTCATTTCTTCCTTTTCCCCTCAGCAGTGAACACGGTGGTTTCCTGCTCTCTATTCATTTTTTTTATTACGCAAACAGGAAGGCTGACGAGAAGTGTCACAAACAGGACAGTGCCTGGTGATGCACTTCCTTGAGAAATGAAAGCTTATCATTTACACTCCATCAGCGTGTCAGCAGGACTTCAGACGCTGCATCCTGTAGTGGTCACATGTTTTATGTTAAAGTGTTACCGAGGCCATGTGAAAAACTGATTACTGTGACCAACTGCCTATAAATCTTTATGACAGTAAGAATCTCTAAAGACGTCGTGTTGGATGAGAACAGAGAGTGCAGCGTTCTGACGTACGCTGCAGCTCATTCGTGCAAAATGTGGGCACAAAAACAACTGATTTTGCAAAGTGAGCTGGTGATGATAAAAAAAGATAACTTTCAGGATTTAATGAGTGACAGAGGTGGTGATTTACAAGATGAGAAGGGATTTGGAGCACGGCCTTGACCTGAGTAGAACAGGACTTTTAGGAGGTGGGTTAAAAGAGGGTTGACCCGGGACAACTGGCTTGAATCGCCTTTGTGTCTTTGTGAGCTATTTTAGTCAGAGCAGACTCAATTTAATTATTTTTCTACTTTGTATTGTTCCAACAGCATTGCTTTGTTATGATACTGTCATTTTTTTGGTTTTCTCTGAGGAAGTAGATGAAAATATACAGTATCAAAATAAAGAGCTCAAATTTGGGGGTTTTAGAGCAATATTTCATTTTGCCTATGGAGCCTCTTGACAAAAGCAAACTCATCCCCACATTGTAATATTCATCCAGTTAACATTTGAAAGCCGTCGACACTTTTTAGAGGTGACAGCAGCTTCTCTCAGTCCCTGATATTAATTTATTTTGATTTGTATGAAGACTGACAGCCGCAAATTATACTGTTACACTGAGCTGGAGCAAGATGATACAGATAAAAGACGCTATCAAAAAAAACAAAAAAACTCTTCAAGCTTCACTGAGCCACATTTAAGTTTAGATCAGTTAATAAGATTATAACGTTACTGCATGTTGCTTGCAGGTTGTATGAATTATTTGTTTCTTTCTCTTAAACCCATTTGCTGTTTGTTTCATCCCTCCAGGGCAAAGTCAACGAAGGGTCTCCGTTTGCCCACTACTCAAAATGACAGAAGAGACTTCCAGGAGGAGAGTGGTCCGCTGTTGGAGTCTGATGCTACTGAACACAAAGAAATATCCACTCTAGCAGTGACTTTAACTTGAGGCACAAAAGAAGAAGACAGCTTGTGTGGTTTTCTCTCTCAGGGCCTTTTATTTCTTTACAAAGCACTTTTGTCTGTGCTTCTGCCAACGAGCTCTGACCTCTGACCTGTTTGTCTTGCTGCTCATATTTCTGCTGATTTAAGCTTCTGAAGCTTTATCAGCTTTCTTCAACCTCAAAGGTAAAAGCTTTTGATATATATCCCTCTAAGCACTTCCGATTCATTATGGCACTCTTACATGTAACAAAGGATGTAATGCTGCAAGTATATATAGGTTTCACAATGATTTTGGAAACCAAAAGCTTGATATGCTCACCCTGCAAATTCAAATAACTTTGTTTGTTTAACCGTGAACTCATCTGTTAATGTGTAATTCTGGCCAGTTATATTATTTCTACCTTCATGTAATAAAGCTTTGCGGACTCTAGATAGAACCATTTTCTTCACATACACTGGTAACATAGATGATCTTCTACCAAATCATATCCAGGTGGCAAAGCTGCTCTTGTTCATTAAATTCAATTTATTTAACCAATGTCAAACATACAGTTTATTCTGTTGACACACAGACTTCCACTAGTGAAGAATAAAATGTTCTAATAACTATGTTTATGCTCGGAGACTGCACTAAATCCACTTTTTTCCCTTTTGCCCCAGCGTCCTTTGTGTGCATTTATCACTCAGATGTAATGTACATAACTATGATGTTTTCAATGAAACTAAATAAATATTTCCAGAACACAAAGGGGTTGTTTCTTCCCCAAAATTGTTGTATTCTGATATAGTGGTTGTTGTGATCTCTGACACTTTGAGGTCACTAAGCTCAAGAGAACCATCCAGTAACCTCTGTCTCATCGGCTGCACTGTGTCCAGTTTCCCCAGATAGTTGACCCAGACTCCAGAGATGAAGCATGTTGTCCAGAAAAGGTCAGAGCCACTAAGATGACTGAGTGTCTGGATGTGTCTTAGTCTGATGCTGGACACATAATGGCCACATTAGGAAATATTGTGAACTGCCAAATCCCCCAAATTTGATCAGAGTGATAAATCAGATTTCAGCACAATGTCTTGCAGTGTGAACGTGGCCTCGCAGACAAACACAGATGAAAACAGATCCACCTCAGCAGAGGTAATACAAGTAAACACAATGTACAACAACATCGATCAGAGGGAACAAGATTGAAAGCCTGAGGAGCTGATGTGTTTCTGCGATGAAACAGCAGAGGTCAGAGGTCAAATTAGATTATACGACAAACTTATCGCTATGATTAGAAAGAGCTGTACTGATAATCTTATGGACACACACACACAGAAGTCTTTTGTGGTCTTATGAGAGACGTGACGTGAGGCGGCAGTTCATTTAAAGATTAATGGCTAAGAGAGACATAAAGACATAAAGAGCACCTTCTACCTGGGCATCAGGGACAATCAGGGCAGTGTGTGTGTGTTGCCTTCATATGCAAAACAGAAGACAATCATCAGTGACGTGGAGATGGAAATCAAATAGTTGAACCTTTTTGCATCTTGGATGGTTGCAACCATTATTTGCATGTGAATACTGACACGGGCTGACCTGATTTTTTTTAAGATTATGAAAAGCCAAGCGTTACTACTTATTTGGTTTTACTGTTGTGTAATCTGTCAGTTGGAAAAATCTAACAAAATAATATTGTACAAACAAATGTTAGTCAATATTTACATAAGTAAATCCTTAACTTCTTCCCTTGTATGATCACCTCTTCACACCTTACGCTGACGACAACTCCACCTCAAAGCAAATGACAACTCACATTCATCTCTGAGTCATGTGTGAACTCTTACACGCACAAAATAACACTGAAATGATTCATCAGTTTCCCAATAAACATTTAGTTTAGTGTGTCATTGCATCTTAACCCTTGCAGTTTGGGCAATATGTGTTATAAGCCTGATATCTCCCAATAAATTATTTCTATATTGATGTCAAGTACATTCATGAGAAAAAAAATCTGCTCTGTTTCTCAAAATTAACGAGATATCCCACTACAAAAAGCCTAAACTTTCAGACACTGGTATAAAGGGCACATTCTCTAGTGGAAACATCACTCGGATTATTTTATATTCATTAACTGCCAACAGGTCCCTTTCACCAAAATCGTACACAATGGACCTTTAAGTCACTGAGTGGGTAAATGGTGGACAAGGAAGATGAGTAATGGTGAAGAACAGGTATGAGTATGATTAGTTTCCATTCATCTGTGTGACCTGAATGAAGATCAGCAGCCTGTGTGAGGTGTCAAGTCATTTTCTGGCAGTTGAAGGAGTAAAAAAAAACCAAAAAACAAATCAGCTGTTTCTGCAAAACCTCGTGGTTTCTGTTGTGAACAACTCTTCCTGCCACGTGACGCGGCTGCTCCACGTCACGGTGACGCAGGGGGCGCGTCGCCGCGCCGCTGCAGAGTTTGAACTCGCAAACTCGGAGAAAAGTTGCAGCAATAAAACATGGAGCAGATCGACAGGTGCAGCGGCGGCGGCAGGAGCAGCGTCACCTGGCACGGCTTCACCCCCTCACAGGAGGACGTGAGACCCGCGGAGCAGACCCCCGGTCACTGAGGTGAGTGAGACGTGAACTAACACGGGTCAGAAGTGTGATCACAGACGCTGCTGGTGTTTTTCAACAAGTGTTTCCCTCTGAGAAGTTAGTGAGAAAAGCAGAGGAGGCTGAAAAATGAGTTTATCCTTTAGTTTTCAAACAGGGACGTGACTATAATCTGGGATACACCTCATTCCTTTTACAATGATCCTTAATACATGGGTTTCACCAATCCCTATTGAGCACTAACTGTATTTAAGTGTGTCTGTATGTTTTTAGTTTAATGTTCCCACAGCCTGCCTGTAAAAACAAGATTAATCTCCATGGAAGTTCTTTTGAGTATTTACATATTGTGTAATACTCCCACAATAATTGTGTGATCCTCCATAGGGTTTATGATAAGATCAGTGCAGAGCGTATACTTCCCAGTCGTGGTTGCATTCTATAATATGTATTGTAATATAAGCAGCAGTGTCCTCTCTGTTGCACATAATAATTCAGCGTCATGAGGAAACCGGCGTGGAATGTAATTCCCCAAAATATTTATTCGTTCCCTCCTCCTGTCCCGTCTTTATCTCCTTCCTTCCTCCATATCTGCTTCCTTTACTCAGTCCCTGTAACCCCCACACAGCTGCTCAGAGACCAGTGTCTTCGCACTCTGACGTATCCGTTTCATTCTCTTCTGAAAAAAACACGAGCTAAAACTTCATTTCATTTAATCTGTCATCTTTTTCTTTTGCTTTTGCTTGGGTTGTGTCATCTTTGTCAAACCAGCCCATATCCATCCCGTCAGTGGGAGTTTACAAGGTTTCTCCAGTGAGATGTATGTAAGAGTGACTCAGTGCTCGGTACCAGTAATAATGTTTTATTTATTTATATAGCACTTTTTAGAAAAAACTTTTAACAATGTGATTCACTGACAGAAAAAACATGCAGGTTAATTGCAAATTTATATAAATTAAAGCAAGCGAGATTGGACAAAGAAAGCAATAACCCGTCTATTTAAAAAGCCATTTTATTAAAATGGATTTTTAAACGAGTTTTAAAAGAAGATGGACAAAGTGAGGTTGATCCACCACCTCCCTCTGTCTCTGTTCCTGCCCTGGGTACCGAGGGTGACGGCTGGTTAGCTGGATGAAGATTACGTTCAGTGATTTAAAAACATTTTAAAACAATGTTAAGAACCTCAAGAATGTGCGAGAATTTGCATTGAAGTTGTATGATTCGGCACAGAGCTCCTAGAAGTCTCCTCAGGGTTAAACCTGTTCTGTCAGACCGGTTTCTCCATCATGGGAAATTAGAAATCCTCCAGTGTCATCAGTTTGACCAGAAACTGAAAAGAAAACATGGCTTCTCCTGTGTGTGTACATTAGATCACGTCCTGCTGCAGCTCTGAGCCTCCAGCACCTCCTCTGGTTTCTTATCATCCATCACCATCTGACGCTGTTTGATCTGCAAACATTTGCTGAGCCAATGGCTAAATCTGCCTTTGTCTGTCTGCATGACTAACAGAAAAATAGCATTCATGTCACCACCTCCTCAGAAATCAGTGGTCGGAAGAAGATGATGTTTTTGAAAAGAAAGAAAGAAAGAAAGACTTTTATTGAAATGTGACTGTGTTTTTCAAGTTTGTCATAGCAGCAGTATTTTTTCTGTTTTGTTAATATTGTTGACTGAGGCTTAATGTTGTCCACTCAACATAAATGATTGAATTCATTATGGCTTTTGAATTTTTTTTTTAAGTTTAGGATTGCATGTGTCTGCGTGTCTTTGTGTTGTGAGTGTTTGGAGGCGATGAGGTAACAACAGGACGGACTGGAAGTTTGAGATTTTGACTTGAAAATGCAGAGTGACAGGTCAGAGACGCAAAAAGAGAAGAATGTGCATTCAGAGAAGAATCTATAGTGATGCACTTGAAGAAAGAAGACGACGGCAGAGAGCGACGTAGAACAGAAAACCTAGAATGAGAGTAGAACCACAGCTACATCTAGATCTAGATCAACTTGGACTATTACATTTTACATCAAGTGAACCAAGCAGCCTGCAGATTCTCTAGCAGGTGACAACACGGTCTCAGTAGGATGTAGAGCGGTCAGTCTCTGCCATTCATGGTGCCGAAGTGTCCTCGGGCAAGACGCTGAGCCCCCAAATTCCATGATGTGACATGTGTGATAGAGAAAGGGCTGCACGTAGATGCACTGTAGGAATGTGTGTGTGAATGGGAGTGGTATTCAAATGAGAAAAGTAAACAGACCGTTTATATGTTTGATTTGGGAAAATCCTACGTTGTCAGAGTTTACACACTTGGTTAGTGAGTATACTCGTTACACAGTTTACTACATGTGAGTGCGTGTCACTGTTTTCCCTCAGTGACTTGAGCAAGGCACACCATCCTCTGTTTGCCTGAGTTTGACTTCTCAATGAGAACCTGAAAACCCACATGCAGGTTTATCTAATCTCCTTCTTGTAGAATGAGGAATGTTAAATACAGATATTTAATAACAATAAGATATTTGGCCCCAGTGTAGGGTGAATCATCTCTCTCTCTGTGGTCTGCTGCAACTAATATGTTTTTTTAATTTAAATTTAATGTAGAAAAAAGATTGTTGAGCTCAAGAATAAAAGAGATGTGGAAGCCTTGAAATGAGATGATGTGAAATCAGATAAAGTTAAATTTGAACTCAATTAACTAGTTTTGTGTGTGTGTGTGTTCATGTGTGTATATGTGTGTGTCTGTGTGTGTTTGTTAGATATTGAGACTGTGGGTGTCTGCCGCTGGGCACCTGTTGTTGTCTGCCTTTTCCTTCCTCTCCACTTTTGAAAAACACCCTTTTATTATAGAAAACAACCACCACCTGCTGAGAAATGTTTTGACAGAGATTTGGATTGAGAAATGACTTGGTGATGTTTTCTTTGAGTAGAATTAGTCATTTAAATGGCAGAGCTCACCTCCCCCTGTGCAACGGTTGTGTTACCCTCCCTTTAGCACCTCCACAGACAATTGTGATTGGTTAAACAAGCCAGAGCGTTTAGCAGAATGATAACAGTAGCAGCCAGTCCATTCTCCAGCTCCTGACACAGCACTGTGGCCTGGTTATGTGAGTGTAGGGTTACGTGGGGTGTGCCACAGCACTGAATTATGTCAGTGAAGTCCCCCATGTGGAATGTGTGTGTGTGTGTGTGTGTGTGTGTGAATCACGCTTTTCCTCGTTTCTCAGTGAATCTCTTGAACGTTGCTCAGACTCGGGCCTTATCAGCTTGGGTTTCAACAAGTCTGTCTTCTATCTGCTGTGCGTCACAAACATCCCAGGACGCCTTGGGTGTTCACTTTATGATGGCTGATTGTTGAGTGTAAGACAAGAACACCACTGCTGAGATAGTTAATCATTACAGACTCTTGGGTGCCAGGGTGGAGAGGAGGGCTCAGCTCACGCCGCACACTCACACAGCGTGAGGGGGGGGGGTTGCACCAGGAAATATAAGATGGTGCCGATCACAGCTTTGAAAAGGGTCAATTTAGGAAGCATTATCATTGGAATTATACAAGTGTAAGAGAGCACTTGGTGTTGATTTGTCTTATGATTGGTGTGAGCTCTGTTTGTATGTTTTCTGATGAAAGGTTAAGTGGACGACCTTCCCAGCCCGATGGCCTGCCTTTAATGAAGCACTCATTAGCATTAGCTGGATAATTAGGCCTCTAAATGATCATCCACACAACAGACAATCATTGTTGCAGAGAAAAGCACATATTTGACTAATAACATTAACAATGGCCTCATTTCATTTCGGCTTGTCCTGGTGTGACTGAAGAGAAAGAAATTAATCCCACGAGATAAGGTCACATGTTATGGAAGGGCCAGACATAAACAAATTATAATTTTTCATTTCCAAATTAGAGTCGAAATGTCAAAAAAAGGTCTAAATAAATCTGAATTTTTTTTATTTTGCATGTTGAGAAAGTGGAAATGTCCAGAATAAATGTGACATTTTAAAATTAACGTTGTACTTTTAGGAATACATCAAACTGCTAAGATTACATGACTTCCTGACAAAGTAATTTCTCTTTTACCTCATAAACACTGTGTTGTGATCAGAGTTAGGAGCGTCAGCGAAGGACAAGAGAAGTTGATTTTATTCTCAACAACTCAACTTTATTCTTGACATTTTGGATTCATTCTCGAACTACAAAATTAACTTTTATGCCCACCACTGAATACTCTTCAGTAGAATATCTTCTTTCAGAAATCTTCAGCCAGGAAGATTTCTTCCTTTGGTTGAAGACGAGGAAGTCGGCAGTAACATCCTAAGTGTCAGCTCTCTACAGAGAGAAAAGACAGGCTGTCATTATTGTGAGAAGTGCTGGATTGCCTTAAAAAGAAATTCACCCAAATCCAAAAGTATTGTTGCTGCGCTGACACTGTCAAAAATGATCTTTCAAGCCCGGAAGAGCTGGGATCAAAAATGTGAAGTCTGGCAGCCTGTGGTGAAGCTTGTCAGGAGGCAGAGATCTTCCAGACACAAAGAAAAACCTGAAAGACCAATGTCTTTTCTTTGAGGCAAAAGACATGAAGAGGAGCTTTAATGGAGGATTCATACTGTGTAGAAAGTTATTCTTCTGTCAAGGCTGCACAATCCTCTAACTGTGATATGTCAGTAATGGGTCTTTTACAGAGGACGTGGTTTGTCATAAGTAGGAGGAGGTTTTTATGAGTGGGTCTGGATGTAAAAGTCTCTAATTTCTCTTACAAAGTTACATGACTCAGAGTTTGAGCATTTTAACTCAGATCTGCATGAAACTCCCCTTTGGGAGTTGTAGTCAGAGGAGAGAAGCTCACTGCCTCTCCTCAAGTGGCCATGCCCCGAAGATCTTATCGCAGAGACTGACATTCTTTCACCGGTGGACACTGAGGATTAAGATTTTGAGAAAAAACAATGTGCCGCTGTGTGTTGTTCACAAAATGAACAATGAAGCAGTGTGAATTCAATGCGACAAGGGTGTACTGTCATTTTTACCATCTGCTTCGTTAAAACAACGGGCGAAACATGATTTCTAAAAAATGAAATAATTAAAACGGGTGTTGATAACTACAAAACTACAGGTTAGCTCTTCTTAGTTATCCCTCAAAAAAATCCTCTTTTAATTTCAAAATGATATTCAAATCCCTCTTTAAACTAAACAGTGCCTACATATTCAAATACTTCACTTACAAGCTACTTCAGTTCCGCAGAGACTTAAAGTTACATCAAGGATAATGTTGAATACATTTTTGCTGCAATGAGAAAACAGAAAGTGAAAAAGCTTTTCCAGAACCAGTGGAAACTTCCAACAGGGACCGCACTGGTAATCGCATTTACAATGGTTCTGTTCTTAAAGGTTGAGTGTGTAGGATTCAGTGACATCTATTGGTGAAGTTGCATGTTGCAGCTCTTCCAAACATGAGCGAGAACCTGAGGAAACCTTCAGTTGTCATAAAAACTCAAAAGGTGTTTAGTTTGTCCAGTCTGGGCTACTGTAAAAAAACACATATAAAGGGTAAAGAAAACTAAAATTTGTACAATTTAGAGTACAGTAGTAAAAACATCATAGGATTATTTTATATTCAATTTCTACCAATAAATCCCTTTCACCTAAATCTTACACACTGGACCTGTAAGTGTCCCATAAGATCAACATGAACAATACCACTTAAAAAAAAGCAGCTGAATGGAAGTGAGCCACAATATTTTCATCGTGATAATAAAACGAGTTGTTTGCATTAAACTGCAGTTCCTCAAAGGAAAATAGAAAATATAGTATTCTGGAGAAATACTTGAAGAATACCTGGAATCTGCTCCTTTTGCTTCTTTGTTCTTTCAGCTGTGGCCGGAATTTGCACAATATTTCATTGAGTTCTGTGAACAAGAATCTGAGGTATGGCTCCAACCAGCAAACAGAAAATGAACAAAGCATTTCTTTGGCCTGTAAAGCCCTGAAGCAAAGTGTGTGTTCACCCGTCTTAAATACACATCAAACTATGGATCTTTTCAAGTGACTGTCACGCTCACATTATTGGAGAGAACACCAAACTGTGTTAGTGTTGTTAATTAGAGTTTCCTGTTTCGATTTATAGAGTATTGTGCATTGTGTGTACTTTCCTTTTGTGAAACAGTCTGTGTTTAACACCACATCCCCCGAACATTTAATGTGTCATGTAATCTTATATATTGTCTCACACGAGGAACCTCAGACGAGCCGTGCAGGCTCTGCCCACCCGCATGTGAGCAGCAGATTCTGTTTACAGTCGGTTCAGTGAGCACAGGCTGCTCCTCCATGGAGACGTACATGTTGAGTTACAGGAGCAGCAGGAGAGTGAGGAGCAGCATGTAGGATGTACAGGACTGCAGAACATGTAAAGGACAGTGGTGATGTTAGACTGTTTTTAATGAAACTGATCAACGTGGGAGTGTAGTACCTGGAGACTGAGGCCGTAGCAGCTGGTAGAGACCGACTGATTTATCAGTTGACTGGTGAAAATGATTTGTCAATATGAAAACTTGAATTTTACATCATAAACAATGCAGAAAAGATTTATCTTTACTATTTTCCCAATTGAAGCTGTATATTTGTGTTTTCTTTTTATTTATAGTAATAATAATAAGTCATTACAATAATAACGTTTATGGTTAAAAATATCAAGCCTCAATTATACATTTCTTTATCATATGAGTTTGGTAACAACTTATTACGAAGCATTTATATTTCAAATAATATATTTAAACTCAAATCTTTTCCTACCTAATATCAGTAGTAGCATCGGCTTCCAGAAATCATTATCTGTCGAGCTGTAGAAGTAAATTCACTGAATGACAGAGAGACTGCTATTTTAATAAGCTTCTATTTTATAAAATGCATTAATTAACTTTTATTTATGAGTACTACTACATGTAAATCATCAGCAGTGATAAACGTTATCAGACATAATAACGCTGACCCAGATCTTCACTCTAGATTTTCACTCTTCATGTCATAAACTGAAAAAACATGAAACATCTACAGATGCTCACTGGTTTCATGTTGGGACAAATTTTCAGAATGCATTTGAATTCAGTTCCAGTGGAATCAGCGGGTTTTAAGAGTTCAAACTGAAGAAACTGCACATTACAGCTGTTGTTAATGTGGGAGTTATTGCAGGACAGTTGAATTAGACTGCGTTGTACTGAGTGTGGTCTTAAACTCACAGCAACAGTGTGAACCACAGTAATAGGTAAAAGAAATGGCCCAAAATTGTAAAAAAAAATGCAGGAATCAACCAATAAAATGTCCGACAATGTTCAACTTCGCCCGACATTTTGAGAAAAAATACAGACGACTTCATTGTAGCTACATCTTCATATTGGAAATCACTTAGGTCTGACTATAAAAGTGCAGTTCATTTGCCATGTTATCGCTCATAGGAATCGTTAAAGAATGTCCACGTCTCCTCTTTTTCAGTCATTCATTTGTATTTATTTCGAACATGTAAATAAGAAGAAAATAGAAATTATACAAATAAGCGAAAAAGCGAAAAAGAAACACTCAATGATTTATTCTTGACAACACATTCTGTCCTTGTTGTTATATTAATGTCTGCGTATTACACTTTATTTAGTTTTGCCGATGCATCGCTACCGCCTGTGTGAGCTGAGCTCTCTGCATGCGTGACTTGAAAATGAAACAAATCTGTTCATCAAAAGTAATAAAAGTGCTTCATCATGTCCTGGAGAAAAAGGCTTGCTGAGTCTTGTTGGAGCCTCTGGCTCACTCACACATTCATCCACCATCACTCAGCACATGGCAGAGCCTGGTGGTGTTGATGAGTCATCTGAACACTTCAGAGACGAGTCCTAGTCATTCATTTCTTTTAGTTTTTATTCACCTATTACACTTCAATTTTTCTTCTTTATACGTTTTTGGGATGAATAGTGTAATATTCTGCTTATGATGTATTTTTGCTCATTTAACGTGATGCACAAGTTCGAACCCTCAGCTCGTCAAAGTAAAGGTTTGAAGTGATTCTGGTTTCGAGGAGGAAAATTAGTTTTTAACGGCAGCGGTGGAAGATTCATTTGTCAGTGAGTTAAAATAGAACGTTTCTCTTCATCTTTAGTTGTCTTTCCTCTTCACAAGTTTACAGCTAATGCTCAGAGTATGTTTGTATGTGTGCTGCACTATGACCTTAATTCTGTCATCATGATTGTTCGAACCAGGGATGATCAGAGGCTGAAATTTCTCTCATTCTTTATTGCGGACCAAGTTTAAAATGTAGTGAACAAAGTAAGATATTTGAGTTACATAATGTGTGTTTAACAACTGGGGGTTTGTAAAAGAGTGATGATTATTTTTGTTGTTGTCATTTTAAAGCCGCCTCATTCTGTCATTTCATCTTTGTTTCAGTTGGCGCAACAACAAACCTCATCAATGTCTTGGCTTGAGGTAAATAAGGTTCATGGCTTCTACTCTTACTTACACACACACACACACACACACACACACACCTTCTACCTGCCTTATCAAGTCTGTAGTTTACTTTGGTGATAAGTCGGACGTAAGATCCAAACCTCTGTGTGATTCTGCCGCTGTGCGTCAGATGAAGACTTGGTTTTGAACTTGGATCACCTCACGGCCGTAAAAGTTTTATCTTTGCTCCAGGGCTTTGTTCTCAGTGAATAAAGACACAAGGACAGAGTCACATCAGTTGTAAGTTTGTTGAGAAGATAAATGTGTTTTAAAATGACGTGTCAGGCTGAGCTTGCTTCTTTGCTGTTTTGGTAAATTTGTCAGCGAGATGAGGCAACAAGGACACAATTGAATTTCCTCAGGTTTATTGAATATGAATATGAATCAAAGATATTCAGCCTCAGGCAAGTCACCAACTGGGCTCCTGACAAGCTCAGATAATAGCATTCCTTTATTGAGGCTGATTTACATTAGGTTTGCTATAAAATACTTGATATACTATTAATATTAGATTTTAGTTGGAAGATAAAGACTGTGCCTAAATAACTAATATATAACTTTAATAACTAGCTATTAAAGACGATATTGCACATGGAGGTTCTTGTACTTTGTTTCAAACTATAAATTCTGGTCCTGAATGATAACGTCCAGGATGCAAATGTCTGAGGCAGTTGCTGTGGACTTGCTTCGCAGTTTTCCTTTGCAGCCCCCTAGTGAAAATTCCAGAGAATGTCCGAGTGAGGCCATGTGAGAATACAGCAGGAATGTGTCTGGGGAATTCTCTGCGAGCGAGTGGACGTGTTGATGACGTTTTTAACACGAGATGGAAAAAACAAAATGCAAATATCAAACTAAAAAGTGCCACACATGTAGAAGAAGACCAAGACGATGTCAAATCGGAGAGACGATGAGATTCGAGAGCTTGTGGTGGTGCTGGACAATCTCCGGTTGCTTTCTTTATATGTGAAAAGAGAAACTTCCTGGACATAACCTGAACTTTATATTTGAAAACAGCTCTACAGGCAATCATCACCTGCACCTGCAGCTCCCCCGCGGAACTTTTGTTTTTGCTGTTCGGCCTGTAACTGTTATGTTTACTCTCACTGCTCCACTTGTTTTCAGCCACAGCTGTTTTTAGTGAAAAAGCCTCGTGCTCAGGACCGACACCACGCGGACACAGTCAGAGAGTCAAGGTGAACGTGGTGAAACGATCTGGAGCAGGGGTCTTCAACGTTTTTCAGGCCAAGGACCCCCAAACTGATGGAGAGATGGAGCAGGGAACCCCATACTATATCTATTGTATCATATTGTGTTTTATATTAAACTGGGCCTAGTACCATGTATAAACATAGCTCCCCTGTTATTGTGCATTCAATACTAAGCTATTCAAATATTACACAGGTTCATATAGTCATGTTTTTAATTTAAACGTGCAAGGTACAGGGTGGCTGTGCCACTGCCATTTATAAACATACATCTTGCATACAACACTGACCACAACCCCCCCCACAGCTTCTCTCACCGGCTGCTCCATATGTTCCGTACTTTTTGAGTGCTCCTTTTTGAAAAAGTCCAGCGTTCATGAAATCCTCCAGCCTCTGTGTGCCTGCAGAGGTAATCAGGGCACCGACAGAGAGGAATGGTGGAGTGAGAGCCACAGGGCTGATTGGAGACTGGTTGTATTTATGGACTGTCACTAATCATACACTCCCGGGCGTCATTATACTGATAATACAGGTGAATGTTATAGCTTTGCTTCCTCTGCCTACTGATCACACTCACACACATCGCAGACGCAGCAGGGAGGTTCATCCAGCTCCTTTCTTTCTCTCTCCCCCTCTCTCTCTCTCTATCCCTCTCTCCCTCTCTCTCTCTCTATCCCTCTCTCTCTCTCTCTCTCTCTCTCTCTCTCTCTCTCTCTCTCCTCTCCCTCTCTCTCTCTCTCTCTCTCTCCCTCCCTCTCTCAGTTCTGATTAATTCATGTTAATTTTCCCAATTAAGAAAACAGCAGTGGCTTTGATTGCACTCATGGGTTCATGGAGGATCGACGTGTCCTGATTAAAATGCTTTTGTCTTCTATTAGTACATCATCGACTGTTTACAGAGCTTGTGTGTGTGTGTGTGTGTGTGTGTGTGTGTGTGTGTGTGTGTGTGTGTGTGTGTGTGTGTGTGTGTGTGTGTGTGTGTGTGTGTGTGTGTGTGTGTGTGTGTGTGTGTGTGTGTGTGTGTGTATACTTGAATTTATATAATTTTAAGCATAGACCTTACAGAGTGAGGAGATTATGGCTATTCCTCACTTTTTCAAAGACTTAACGGGATAGTTCAGAGAAAAATGGAAATTCACTCATTATCTAGACACCACTATGCCAACGGAGGGGTGGGTGGACTGTTTACCACTGAAACTCCTAAAGTGTTTTGTGGACTCAAACACCTCCATCGGCACTAGTGGTGAGTAGTGGTTCCTTTAAGGTTTGAATTAGATTTAGATAAGGGTTAGGCATGTGTTTATGATTGAGGTGTGGGTGTGTGTGTGTCTGTGTGTGTGTGTGTGTGTGTGTGTGTGTGTATTATTTTTTTACTAAGGTCAGGGTTAGACATTCATTGGTTAGGGTTAGTGATTTCGGTTAGGGTGTCCACAATTAATGGGAGTCAGTGCAAAGTCCTAATAAGGATAGCTGCACAAACGTGTGTGTATATGTGTGTACATGCTGTGTGAAGCAGACGGAAGCCCAGTGGATTGTGGGATACCTGCTGTGTTATACATGTTGGGCTATGGGCAATATGTCCAGGCTGCTACTGTTGACACACACACACACACACACACACACACGCACACACTTATTATCGGGTACTGCATCCTCGAATCACAGGAAACCTTCACAGTCAGATTATCTTCACTGGTCTTTCACTCTGTATTTTCACCAGAATGTGTCAGAGAAAGCTGCAGTGAGTGCTGCAGGCGGGCTTCAGCTACTAATCCAATCACTAACAGACGACACACGGGCCATGAATGTTAATCAGCTCGCTCGTCTGTGGAGGTGAAAACACCCTCTGACACCATCAAATAGTTTTTTGGTATCTGAGCTCAAATGTCAGAATTCCAAAGGCATTCATGTGTTTATCTGTCAGACAATGACGGGGATCAGTGGAAGGTTTCTAGACTCGGATTGCAAGCGTCTGTCTAATTACATACAAGCTTTGATTGACTGCGGTAGAGATCGACTGCTGAATTTACAGAGTAATCAGCTAATTTGCAAAAATGAGCGAGAGACAGAGAAAATGAATCGTCAAGTCACAAACTCAAGATGACAAATAAATATGGAAATCTAATAAAAAATAAAATTAAGAACATGACTTGCATGAGATGCTACAATTAAACTAAATCTGTATTTACTGCAACAGACGACACACAGCACAATACATCATTAAACAATCTGCTCTGACCGATAATGTTACACAAGCTGTTTTCAGATGATGCTACGAACACTATGAACAATTGCGTTGGGACATTCTTTTTTATAGTTTGTCTTTCACATGTGAAGAAAGCAACAGGAGACGGTCTGGATCAGACGTGTCCACAAGAACAGGAACATTTCCAGATCACCCTGGTAAAAAGGGTGGCGTCTGGGAAGTGCGTGACATGATGGACACATATATCTAGACCTAAATCTCTTTCTGTCCCTGCAACATGTTTCGGCGTCTGCACTTATCGCCATTTCTCTCGAATCTCATTGGCTTTCCAAGTTAACATCTTCCGTAGCGTCTTCGACACGTATGACTGTTTTTCATCCTGACTTCTTTGTATTCTTCCCGTTTCTTTCGAACAGGCTGTGAACTTTCCTGCTGTATTCTCACATGGGGTGACTCATACATTTTAGATGAAGTCTAAAGGTGGAGGCTTGAGTTTTGCACAGTTCTGCAATAAGAACTTGCAGCTCTTTATTTGAACAGTTTTGCTTGTGGCAGAATTTTCTTCTTCTTATTTTTCCCTGCAATATAGAATTCCTCCCAGCTATTTAAAATAGACAATGCACAACTGCAAAGCACGGAAAAGGTCCAAAGTATTTTAAGTATAGCAGTACCCAATACTTTCTGTGGCACACTACGCAGTTCAAAGAATATGTTAGTGATTGAGATCATTTCCAATTACTGTATATCGCGGCCATTTAAAAAAAATGCTCATTTCTTAAACCCCCTCGTTCTTCATTGTGTCACATTTAGTGGATTTATAGTCAGTGTAGCCTACTTTTTTTGAAAATTGATGCAAAGAGTCTTCAGTCCTTGAAACTCCATTAAATCCTCATGGCGGATATTTGCCCCCGTTGCCCACATTTCATTCACCTCTTCATCACTGTCGGCTCCTCTTATGCAGCCAGGCAGTCTGAACAAGTGAAGTGTCAATTTTGATTTCTTTCTCATGCTCTTGCTGTTCAACATCATGGCAGATGTGCGGCTCAGAGACTCAGACTGACAGGGAAATAATCAAAGTAATCATACTGGAATAAATCAGACATAAAACAGGAATGGAGATATTTATCCACAGACAGAAAACACACCAGAATGAAATGCTGCTACAGGATAGTTTAGTGTTTATGTAATGACTGTGGAGAAACGTGTGACGAGGATGAGAGGCAGCGGCCTGCTGAGAATCTGCCGTCCCATCTGATCACACGCCGGCCTCACTGCCTCCATCTCATTCTCACTTCCTGCGTGCAGCATGGCGGGAGACCAGCCAGGTGATTTCACAGCCAGCTGCTTCTTCTCTGCTGCTATATAGGCTGGAGGAACATGTGTTGTTCAGTGCAAAAAAAAACCTCAAACCGAGCAGCTGTTTCTGTAAATGAAGTTTAATTGTGCTGTTATTGATGAAATGTTCTCGCTCCAAAATGCATAAGGACGGTAGCAGACCAGTGCAAGATCAACAGCTACTGGAAATACAGAAGAAGCTAGTTTTCTCAACAAAATAGGGATATTACTGGCTGTTGCATTTAGTTTTGTTACAAATCCAGTGTTGGTGACATTAAAACAATTAAATGAAAGATTTTCTGTGCCACAGTTAGCAGGATAAATGGTATTTAATTGCACTTTATGAGTAACTTTACAATTTGACATTTGCCATTCACCTATTTAAATGTAAGTATGCTTTTATAGCATCAAATAACTAAAGTAAACAACACAGAACTAACATCAGCGTGATTAGAACTGTATTAAGTAACCATCTTTGAGAACTTTAAATTGGGGTGTACTTTTTAATTTGGTCCCTGTCCCATCCACTAACAGAGGAGGAAGGGTTTATGACCAATGCTGCAGCCAGCCACCAGGGGACGATCAAGATGCTTTGGCTTCACTTTTAGGGAGCCATCGAGTCATCTCTATATCTGAGATGGTGGTTGGGCTACCATTAGAGGGAGCTAATTGGGGTCCCACAAGGACACTGACACATGGCGAAGTAGAGCTGGGGTGTGAACTGCCAACCCTGCAGTTCGTGGATGACAAACACTACCCACCGAGCCACAGCCTCCACATGAAAGATATGAAAGAATAACTTAGTTACCTCCTGACGTTAGATAACCAGGTTACAGTTGGTTTTTCTCTAGAAAGCTGTTTTTTAAAGTACCATAGAAACTCAGTTCATGTAATCAGGGCAGAGGTTCAGAGAAACCAGATTTTCTAGGTTTCAGTAGCTCTCTTCTCCTGTAACAGGACGTCTCCTCATCATATAGACGTGGACATGTAAAAAGTCCAAGACTTCTGACGGGCAGAACAGCTGATTGTGTGATTGACTCTGTGTATTTAAAATCATTTCATCCAAATCCAGACTGAAGATGGAACTAACGCGTCTAAGTTTCCACTTCTGAGCACTTGACAATTTTGACAACTAAATTCAGCCACATCTTGTTGTGAGGAAAAAGTGTGATCTCACTAGAGTTTGTGCTTTCTAAAACACACACACACACACACACACACACACACACACACACACACACTCAGAGTAAATAATGCTTCCAAAATCAAGTTGGTTGGAAGAGGAGAAATGTGAGTACTGACTGGTTGCATGTAAAACCAACATACAGACAAACAACCATTCACACTCACATTCATGTTTTATTAAATGAAGATGAATGAAACTTAAAACCCAAATTTCCAAAATAAAAGTATAGTATACGATTAACAATTTACTCACATTTACACTGTATAAAACAGGTCATTGATTTCACTGTCCATTCTATGCCTTTAAAGATATTTCCATCTTATGTGATCAACCGATCAAACTTATTAAAAATGTGACATATATCAACAATGTCACCTACACCTCCTCACTAAGGTGCATGTTTCATTCCTTCATTCTCAGGCTCATCTCTTGGAGCTTTCTGAGACTGTTCTCAGGATCTTTGTGAAAATGGCCCCTGGTGTTCCTGAGAACGAGTCTTGAGCTTTTCTCCAACTGGCTGGATGTCGTCAGTTCTTTCTTGGCCACAACTCAAGGTCCATTTGTTCTGCTGAGCTGAGGCCAGATACAAGGGAGATTTGAACACTCAATTCTTGGAGAGTGCAGTTTCATCAGAGAGAGCTGGAGATGCAGCAGCAGGTCTGCCCGTATGACTCTGTGTTGTATCAGAGCTGGTTTCGTAGATTTGATTTATATCAGGGGAGAGAGTCTGTAAAGGTCTGTTTTTGAATCAGGTATAAATAAAGAACACATTTTACAAACTGCTTATGTTGGGACAACGATTCCAAGTCAACATTTGTTTATTATATGAAATGCATGGGTGAAAGTCCTTCGTTTGTACCGAGTGGGAGAAAACAACCAAATGTGCAGTGGATGTAAAAAAAAACAATCTTTCAGAATCTTTAGATCCACCGGCAGAAAGGTCGATATTCAATAGCAGTGGAGACAAAGACTGTCTGAGATAACAGATGTGGTGACGGTATAGGCCTGCCGGGCATGTTTGCTTTTTGACGCTTGGCAGCACCAGTCAGGGAGATGAGAGTTGCTGTTGCAGCTTCTCGGACGTGCAGATCAATATCCATCAGCTGTCACTGAAGCACGAGGTGTCCGGCTGCTCCTTCCACTCTGCTGAAGCACAAATTACAAAGAGACGCAGGTGTTGTCACCTGGCTGAGAAGCCTCGGCCACCACGGACATGGATTTTAGATTCTTGTTCTCTTGGCTGTTCAATGTTTTTGACACTTTTTAAATGGAAAAAGTCGTTGTTGACGCACAAACTCACACAAGTGCGAGGTGGATGTGGCTCAGGAGAGGGTCGTCTACTAGCTAGCAGCTCGGTGGTTCGATCCCTGGCATTCTGATGTGTCCTTGGGCAAGAAACTGAACCCCAAACTGCCCTTGACGTAGAAAGGTGCTTTATAAATACAGACTATTAAGCATTTACATGTTTGTCTTTCTACAGTTGTGAGGACTCTGATTACCTCTGCCAGGGACGTTATGTTTTCAGATAAAAATCCACATCTAGTGACTTTAAATGTGGTTTCATAAGGGACCTGTTGGGCATTGGGAGAAGTATGAACTCTACTGAGTGTAGTTGACAAATGCATTCCCTAGCACCTTATTCTAATCTTAACTAAACTCCTAATTCCGATCTCATCGCTAATCCTGAGCTAAATCTAATTTTAACCCTGACCATTAACAAAAGTGTGTTCTCACAACGTCGCAATTATGTTTTTAAATCCAAATTGGTCCTCACAACCATAGAAAAACATGTACACACACACACACACACACACTCAGTTGTTTGTCAACCACACAAAGCTGCTGTCTGTCCACCTGTTGTCTCTCGGAGCTGCTCCATTAGAAAGCATCAGTGGGTAATAAATGGATTTGCAAGGAGAACATGTAAAAAAAGCTAATTTATTGCTCAGGGAAGGAGACAAACAAACTACTTACTTAGTGTCAGATGTGAAAAGTGTTTGTGCTGCGCCTACAATACCCACAGGGCAGATCAGGCAGATGCCACATGTCCCCGGACTAATACACATTGATTCATTTTCAAACTATTCTCTATTTGCCACAGTGAAATCATCTTTTTACATTGTGTTTGCTTTGGCGGGACAAA
Organism: Verasper variegatus; assembly: GCA_026259375.1. Lineage (NCBI taxonomy): Eukaryota > Metazoa > Chordata > Actinopteri > Pleuronectiformes > Pleuronectidae > Verasper > Verasper variegatus. The sequence goes on along the minus strand of CM048046.1, from coordinate 18,383,020 downwards.
CATATCATTGAGCTATTCGTAATATATTCATGCTTCGGCAGTGATGTGGTAATTGTAAGCGATTAGATGATATTTCATTATTTCTGCACATTAAAATCTCGTCTCTGATGTTTTATTTATGGATCTTTGAGTAATTTGTGTTGTTATTTACTTTAATTGTCATATGAATCAAATTTATAACGATCAACAGTACGCTGTAAGATTTACAATTCATATACAGGACATTGTGTGTGGTTGAAAAAACACAGCAAATAATCTGTAACGACAATAAAGCCAAATCATTTCAAAATAGTTTTAATAAAAACAGAAAATTACAATCTTCAGTATTTTGATACATTGCAGAACGGCTGCATTAAATATAGTATTATAGTATTTATAACGTGTACAGAGCACTTGCTTATTTCAAATTGTTGTGTCTATTCTCATACTCTTTGTTTTAAAGGCTGCAGGCCGCCAATAAAATCTTCATGTCTCATACGTTGTTAACACTGAAGTTCTGGACACTCATGTTCTTCCCCCACGTCTCTTGTTCTGCAGCCTCGGCGGGAATCTCTCCCCGCGGTAAACCAGGCAGTGCGGCGGCGTTTCTCTGGCCCGCTGCTGCTGCCTCCATTGCACCGACGACATTCCAGCCAGGAGCACTCATGTGACACCCGGTGGCTGCCTGCAGCCCACGGGCTGCCGCTGGAGCGACTAGAGGTGTTGTACAGCAGAGCGTTGGCCAGCCATGATGAACACCGGTCAGTGTCACATATACACGTTTCTTCTTTTTGCTTTTTTCTGTCTTTCTCCTACTTTCTTTATTTCCTCCTTAGCTCCATGCATAGGAGGTCAGGAGGTGCAGAGCGTTTCATGGGGTCCTGTGTGTGTGTAACTTGGTGTGTACTCTATGTGCTCTATAGAGTGGTGACAGGAAGCACCCATTATTTTTCCTCATTCTTTAAATGTTCAGGTGTAAGATTCAGGTGAAAATGATCTATTGGCAGAAATTGAATATAAAATAATCCTAGTGATGTTTTCACTAGTGTGTTTCATCTTAATTGTTAGAATTGATGTTTTGTTTTTCCTGAGAATGGGTCTTTTGTATTTAAATACTTTATATTTACATCTGGAGCTGGTCCTCTCAACGCAGGCCGCCATGTTTTTTACATTCGTTCAAACTGGACAAACTAAACACCCTTTGAAACTGAAGGTTTCCACAGGTTCTCTTTCATGTTTGGAAGGGGGGGTGGTTCAACATGCAACTTTACCACTAGATGTCACTAAATTCTACACACTGAACCTTTAATACGCCGGCGTTAGCCTTGACGGAGGTAGAGTCATACGCTTTAAATTCTGCCCGTTGAAGTTGATGCAGCATTTCATTATAAAAAAAGTGTGAACCTCCCTTTGTTTTTGTTGTTGCAATTCATCTGGTTGTTGTTATTCTGGTGTGTGTCTCTGGTGCAGTCAGCAGGATATTTGGTTGATCAATCAAGTGAAAATCCAATTTGGTCTTGTTTGTGGCAACAGAATCCCTCATTCTTTCTTTCTTTCTTAATTTTCTTCTTTCTTTCTTAATTTTCTTTCTTTCTTCAGTTCCTTTCTGTCCCTCTGTCTCTCTCCTCTCCCTCTCTCTCCCTCTCCCTCTCCCTCTCTGTAAGGTCAGCGTACATGATGACCTCATTAGCTCTGACTCTTGCTTGCTTCAGGTGGTCACTGGGGAAACTGCTTCTGTCAGATCAGATCAGCTGAAACGTTCGGGGTGACAATGAGGGCATGAGCTCTACACACACAAACACACACACACACACACACACACACAGACACACACACACACACACACACACAAAGAAGGGGGGTTTGGTGGTTCCAGGTGATAATGAAAACTGACTTCCGTTTAACAAATACCTGGTAATTGCAGCGATAGGACCTGTCACTGTCAGGTCAAAGGTGTGTGTGTGGGTGTGTGTGTGTCTGTCTGTCTTTGTTGTATAAATGACTGCATCTCTTATTCCTCTTTAACACATGTCTATGCTTTAAAAACATTGTGTGTGTGTGTTGACCAGACAATAATGATCGAGGGGGTGAATTCTAATAATAATGATATATATTTTCTGGGGGATAAACAGCTTGTTAGCTTATGACATATGGCCCCGATTTTTCTGTCAGTCTGATAAGCACAAGCAGGTTTGGTGACGCACAGTAACTTAGAGGAGGCTATGTTGACTTTTGAGAGGTGGAATCCAGATCATCACGTGCAACATGTGTGTCCCACTGATGCACCAGCTTCTTCAGCAGTTAGGCAAAGCAAGAGAATAAACGTACAAACAGGCTTTCAAATATTTAATGAGATCTATCTCATCAAACTGTGTAGACTCATATTTGATATGTTTATTGATTGTCTTCGGTTCATTCATGGATGAGAAACTCATGGATCACAGTGTCTGTTTGAAGTGAATCAGTTCTTATTGGAAAACCAAATTAAAGAACTATAAAAAGTCGCAAACTGATGAAAGAGACTCAAAACAAACACAGGGAGACTGAAAATGACCACAGAATACTTCAAATGACTAGGAAGAAGCTCACGGTTCACATTTCAGTTGCCTGAAGCTGATATTTTGACCAGATGGTAGATGACATAAAAGTTAAGTAAAGCCATGATGCCAGAGTAAAGACAGTAAAAACAGCCATCCATTATCTCCAGGATATCACTTATCCTTTCTGGGTCATGGGGGGAGCTGGAGCGAGAGGCGGGGTACACCTTGGAAAAATCGTCAGTGTATCGCAGGACAAAACAACCAATCACATCCAGAAGTGCTCGAAGGGACTTCGGGGCCCAAAGCAGAAAGGGCCACAGACCACAGCACACACGATATAGTCATTCTAGTCTTCAACCAAACCTTATGTAGCTTTTGGCAGAAAGCTAGTGGCATGTGGTCTCGTTAGGGGGTTTTCAACCATGTTGTTGCAGACTCCTGTACGTAGGTGATCATAGAATTTAAGTGGGTTCTCACAAACTTTTGGTCACTGGGGATTAGCCGTTTTCATCGGCCCCCTCTCAGCTCGGGGGCCCCTGTTGCTACGTCCCTGTTCACAGCCTGTATACAGACAATTTGGAGTCTTTGGATTAGGATGCATGTCTTTGTACTGTGAGGAACCAGGAGGAACTCCACACGGACATGAGGAGAACATGCAAATACAACAGCCAAGTGAAAAACATTATTTTATTTTTTTACTGGTGTGGTTGTCAGTTTGGCATTAGACAGAGACAGATGGAGGAAGCAGGGGAACAGTCAAGTGTGAAGAGGGAGAGAGGGATGAGACAGAGAGCAGTTGGAGGAGGGATGAAAAGAGGAGGGATGAGACGCAGAGAGAGAGAGAGGGATGAGACCGAGAGAGGGAGGTGTGACTGAGAGAGAGGCAGACAGGGGCTTCAGCACTCCGGCTCGTGGACAGCAGCGCAGCACCATGCCGCTCTCTGTGCGCCATTACGCAGCGTGAAGCGCACGGTTTCCTCCTCTCGTCGCTGTCCACGCGTGTCTCCCGCGTCTTCCTTTTAACCGCTTCGATTCACAAAAAAACAAACAAGAAAAGACAAAGAAAGTAGAAAATGGAGTGTACCACCCTGAGCCGAGAAGGAGCAGGACTCGCGAAGCCGCCCAAACATCTGTGGCGACAGCCCCGGACTCACATACGGATCAAACAGCGCTTCAACTCGGACAACGAGCGCTACCTGTGTCGCAACCGTACCCTGGAGAAGCTGCGACCCGGGCTGAAGAAGCCCCGCATGTCCTGGCCCTTCTCTCTGAAACGGTAACACCTTCCCCGTCTCAAGAGTCTGAACTGACCACAGGGTCAATCGGATTCATCGTTCACATTTCAGTGTGGACGAAAAAGTCCAAAACCTATATTTTTTATAACAGACTCATCTGATATTAATTGATATCAGCTAATTAATTGATGATTTTGTATGTACAAGACTTTATATGTACAATACTATTTCCACAATTTATTATTATATAATTACACGTTATAAATATACATTTTTATAATTAAGTTAAACTGGTATGAACATTTACATATGTCAAAGTCTGACAAGGCAGTAAAGACAGGACAGTATAAATTAACAAGTCTGTGTAATTAAAATAAATAAACATACAGTAACAGAATAAACATCACAGCAGTACTTTTATTTAGGGCTTTTAAAGAGTGGTTTTAAAACTATAATTTACTACAAACTCTGCAAACTCCTTCCAACTTGACCATTGACATAGATGACACTAACTTTCATGTAGCTAATAAACTGCCAACTCCGCCCTGTTTTCCTGAAATGGATCCCTGGACATGCAGCAGACAGTCATTGTTTTTTAATGAAACATAATGAAGAATACATTTAATGACAGATAGGACCCAGAAGCTTCTGATGAATCTCTTTTTCAAGGCATATTTATAAAAGGTGTCGATTACTGTAACCCCCTCCTCACAGTATTCCCCTTAAACTATTGCTTCAAGAAGCATCCAAGTCAGATCAAATATATTCACATCATCACATAGACTACACTGTGTTTTCAGTTGTTGGATAGATGTGGATGCTTTGTTCAGAATTTCCGTTTGTCTATCGTGCGTCTGCAGAAACATGTTGGTGTGTTTAGAAACCCTTCAAACTGAGCTCAGTGTGTTTGAGGAGCGCTCGTCGTGCGTCGCAGAGTCTCCGCGGAGCTCGTGGTGTCGATCAGCCCCAGATTCCCAGTGAGCCGCTTGGCGTCTGTCATCCTCGCCAGTTTGCCCCTGCTCCAATTAGCCCTCAGTGCACTCTGAGAAGCACTGAGACAATGGCTGCTGGTGAAAATGTCTGTAACTTGCACCCATGAACCTGTATCGAACATTCTCATCACGTGTTGTGACAACATGGCAGAAGGCTTTGGTTCACTTTACATTTCCATGCTGTTGTTGATCTGCTCTGTGTTACTCAGTGAGCAACTTGTGTTTGGTTTGCTTTCTTGGAAAATGAGTCCCGTTTCATGCAGGTTATTGCATGTTCAGAAAACACTTACTGAGTTTTCCTAGCAATTGTTGCAATGAATCAGATTCCCACAAGTGTCATAATGAAAGAGGGCTGTTGATTTAATCACGGTGCTGTGCTGGGAGGTTGTTTTGGATTAAAAAGCCTGTGAAATAACATTGATTGAGTAAAACACAGGGATTGAGTGGGTGTCTCCTGCTGAGGCTGCCTGTACCCGGGTGATGATGGAGGAGGTGGGAGCGATGTTTAGCTTACAATGAAACACCCTGAACACCTCATCCATCAGGCTGATGAAGAGCTCTGGCCTCCCTCTGTTTCACTGTGTCATCTCCTACTCTTTTCTCTACCTCAATGAATCGGGGGAGAGATCCAAGGCCGATGTTTGTGTCTCACCTCTTTTGTTTGTTATTTGTCGAAACAGCTGTGGTCCGAGATTGTGGATGCGTTGGAACATTTGGAAGAGAGATGTAGGGAAATAAGATAAAGAGAGAGAACAGGAGAGAGATGAGTCATGAACCTTAAATTTATCACTGTGGATTTAATGAAAACTCAGTCAGGGTTTGTGTGTAGAGATTCAGTGTTTTGATCATTTCAACTCTTTCCATCTTAACACGAATCGAGGGAAACGCTGCTCATCCTAATATCGCATCATCATTTTCCAATACAACGTGTTGGTGACAAACTCTGAGATTCCACATTTGGTGGACGGTCTGGAAAGACAGAGGAAAATCTCCAATTTAAAACACAATAACCCATATTTGTGATGGGCTGCATTCAGGTTTAAACAAGCATGAAAATGTCATTTCAACCCGGCGCCGTAAACGACGCTCGCTGTCAACAAGCATCGCCACAAATCGACTGCACTTCAGCAGCTCTTGAGACTCTAAGAAATCAATAAAAAAAGAAAGCACCACAGCTCATCTCACCTCAGAGGGTTGAAATAAGAAGATGGGGACTTGCTGTAGGGCTGATGTCACTACCAGCGATAAAGAATTCCAGATATGAGCAAAATGTAGGGGCATGGGCCTGACAATAACTCCACCGAGGTTTTCCTTCACCCTCAATGTCATCTTCCTACAATGGACCACCTCCCCTCAGTCCTCTCCTGACGCAGTATCTGCCAGCATGAGGGACGTCTACAGCGACGACTCGGCTTCAAATGATGACGACTGTATAGGAAATGAAAAGGGGTTGAGCTGTAGGTAGGAGTCAGAGCAGTGATTCATTCAGCCTCATGGCCACTGACAGTAACACCACCGTGTTTATTCTGAATACGGCTCTAATTCTTTTTTTTGTGTCTGATTGTGTTTGCGATTGCTCACAGTTCTGTAGATCTCCCTCAATACAGGTGAGCTGACAAAACCCAGACTAAATCAGAAATGGCCATGATTTATCCCATCGCCTCGTGAGTTTCAAAGTAAAATCACAGTTTAAAAATAGATTTCGTGAATTTTAAGAAATGACGATACTGTTTGTTACTAACATTTCTGTCTTTAAGTCTAGTTCATGATTTGCTCGATGAAACTCGTCCAGAGTCTTGTCTTAACAATTATGAGGAGTTACCCCTTTCCTTTTATGGAGAAGTATGTTCTCTTGCTGTTAGGATCTGTAGTGCTGCTGCTGCTGCTGAGAAAGGACCAGTGGTCAACTTGAAACAGAACGGCCCGCTTCGAATAGCACTTGTTACTTCGAGGTCGGTGAAAGATTACCCCTGTTGCTATGGAGCCCATCTATTTTTCAGCGATAATGGCATAAAGGGATCTCTACTGGGTTATTGGAGGAGGAGGAGGAGGAGGAGAAGGCATTTGAGACAGAAAATTGAACGTAATCAAACATGAAGAAAAAGAAACAAAACAAGTCTGGACGAGCAGTTTGCTGAAGGATGATCAGCGGAAGCTAATGTAGTGGTTTTTAATACAAAGAGCTGCATGAGCTGACCTGCAGGTGTGTGGCTGCTGCTTTGATCAAGTTTCATCCGTCGATTTAACTCCGCTGCAGAGGAGACGATCTCACGGCAAAATTAAAGGCTGCTGATGTTTTCTGCCCGTTTTAGTTCCCGCGGGTTTCACGATCGGACAAAAGCTTTTGTGTTGAGGATCTTTTATTCTTCTATTCTTCAAAGGGAATAGGAATGGTTGTATAAAGATTACACAAAACTAGCGAAATGGATTTCCACAAAACTTAGTGGAATGATGTGATATGGATCAGGGAAGAACGCGTCACATTTTGGTGCAGATCCAGGATGTTTTTTCCCCCCCTTTCTTTATCTTTGCCAGATAGGGCGTTATTCAACATTTTCCCTACAAATAATTGATGGCTCATGATGAAAAAAACTAGGCACATTTAGGGAAGTGATAGCTATGAGCGAGTGATTGACTTTAAGGGCCTGTGGGGCGAGGAGTGCGCTCTAGGCTGCCCTTCTAGTTTCCATAATGTTTTTTAGTGGTTCTTCAGTAAATAATTTGCATGTGAAAATAAAAATATTCTACCAAAAGACTAGAACTAGAAAAACCTAGAACCATTAAAAAGCTAATTATTGCTCTTTTAGGTCATGTATTTAGTTAATTTCTTGTTTCAATTATACAGAACCTCATTACACTTTATATGTCTGTAATCAAATTGCTGGTTAAGAAACTAGTACGGAGAGTTTTATAGAATTAAATGTATAAGCGAGTGCATTGGAGCTGCATGTGGCCTTCATCTTCTTTCATATCTACCTTGTTGGATCAGTTGTATATTTCTCCTCAGTAGAACCAGTGCTTTTATACACATCACACTCAATCATGGCCTGATAAATGTTTTTGATAGTCAATCCGTAGAGTCTAATCTGTCAGGTACTCCCTTGGAGAGGACTGGAGAATTGTAAAATTCACTCTGGTGGCGGCATTGATTTATTATCATCGCAGTTTATTGAAATGCTGACGGTGGAAACACGAAGCAGCTTGTACTCTCCTCCGCACTGTCAGCCGCACACGATCACAGCGGTCCAGGGAGACCCCTTCACTCTCTGAGTTTGTTTTTCATCGGGGCTGGAGGCCGCTAACAGCTAGTCGTTCACTGGAGACTGTTCAGACACATGACAGGTCGGAACCGAGATAAACAAAACTCTGTGCACACTCGCTGTAGTAGCAGTTAGCTTCATCCATCCATCCATCATCTATCCATCCATCCATCCAAATACATAATATACCCACACAGTACAAACAGTATATGCACAATTCTGTCAGTTATATTGGGAGAATCAAAACCAATGGACTGCTGCATTGGAAAAACGACACTGAAGGATTTCTCATCTTCATGTAGCGAGTGTTGTGTCTCAATTCGCAAATACTCACGCCTGCTATTTTCAATAGATAACTGTGTTCAACAACTGACAGAAACTGCGGACCAGTGGCTCTAAAGGGAACGAGTTTTCATGATGTATCTTGATGACTTCATCTTTATCTTTGCACTGATAAAACAACACTTTCAGGTCTTTAGGGTAGTTGAATGGCGTAATTGTTTCTTGGCAAACAGCAGCAGGTGCAGTATCAGGCTGCTCAGAGGTACCGAGCAGTTATGGGATGAACGTGACATCATATTTCAATATTTGAAAAAACATCAGTTACAAGGTTAACATAATAAAATACACTGGGAGAATAAACTAAAGACTAAAAATGTCCCTTGAGTTTCTTTAATTCACATTCACAGAGTTCCGATTTTTCTTGGGGGGGGGGGGGGGGTTCAAACCTGTTACCATGATTTCATAATAAATGTGATGTGACCAATGGTGAATATGCAGCCATTTGCTTCTCTATAATTTATTATAGGTTGTTTGGTTTGTTTGTTGATTAATTGGTTGGTTGATTTGTTGGATGGTTGATTGGTCTCTTGGTTGGTTGATTTGATGGTTGGTTGGTTAATTGGTTGGTTAATGTTGGACAATTAAATCCTGTTATCAGACAACTTCCTTTTTCTTTACAAATTTACCATAAGACCTAGACAATCATGTGTATGATTGCTCGGCCTTGTCGGGGGTTTGTGCCTTTCTAGTTTAATTTAATGTAGAAGAACTTTGAGTCGGACACAAACTACATTTTAAACAGTTTGCTTGAAACTCCACACTTAGCTGTGTTATAAAGACACATCCATCTAAAAAGATGTTTGTTGCCTTCTTGCTCTCTGTGCATTTGCCTACAGCTGGTAGTCAGACACATGTAGGATTGACAGTGTTTACTCATTTCCCCGGCAAACCCGACGGCTGTGGCAAAAGAAAACCCAGAGTCAGGCCTTTCTTGGAAGCTGCTGTTGCTGCTCTCTTGATGAATTTGTTTGTTGATTCTACTCAGGATGTGATGCTTAATGGTGCTCTGAAAGAACAATGAATGACTCTCTCTCTCTCTCTCTCTCCCTCTCCCTCTCCCTCTCAAAAGCTCAGCGTGATTGATATGAATCATGAAAAACTTCAAATTATTATCTGTAGACGAGTCGTATTATTATTCCGCAGATGCTGCTCACTCTGACTCCAGGCTTTCGATAATTACTTCTGAAGCAAAGAAAGGAAAATACATCTTAAAACTTCTTTGTGAAAATGTCTATGTATTTTGTTGACTTGTGAAACGATATTATACAAAACATTTCCAACAATGTTCTAACACAGAGAAATCCCCAATTTTATCCAATGTGATGAGACGTTTCATTTTGGTCACCTTTTAATTACATCGTAAATTCCGGGGCAAACGACCCACTGACGTAAGAAAAACACTCTACTAGCCAGTTAGCCAGTTATTCAGTCCTTTTCCTTCATCTGCTTGTATTGGTTACTCGTAATGGATCACAATGATGAATCATTTACGTTTGCTGCGTAGCACGAATAACTAACTTAAGTACATTCCCTCCTGCGCCATAGATGCGTCAGGTAGATTTACATCGTCAATTGTGGTGGAAACAACAACTCCCATGATCCCACGCAGCTTCTCAGGGTCATCAAGCTAGGTCTTTTGTTATTGTTTTGATTGAGAGACCCCTAGTGGCCAAAATTATACAATGTATGTTCAATTTGCATACTATGAAACAAAAGTAATATAGTCAAATAACTAGTTTTGCAGATAGTTTTGTATTAATTCAATACAAAATATCAGTCCCTGGAGCTTTAAAAACACATTCAAATTCAAATTCACTCTTGACCTTGTAACAATACTATAGTGCACTTACTTTTCTTTTTTTGTAGTTCACACCGAAAAGTGTCCTCATTAATGTTTTTTAAATGATTGTTCCCCTCCGATGAAACATTTTGCATAATTCAGGGTTAATAGCTCTATAATAGCCTGACCGGACAGACAGGGGCTCTTAGGAATGAAAATGAGTGTGAGTGTGGATTTTTTTAGCTTTTTTAAATTTTGCTCAACGTTAACACAGTTTATAAATCTGTGACAGGAATCAAACTTTGTTCTTTTATTTTCCAGCGCATAGACTGACCCATCAACCTCACTTATTCTTCACTACCCCCGGTCGAATGCTTCCCAGCCTATAACAGTTTATTAGCAACACCATGAATGCCAGAAAAACAGGAAATGAAAAATAATAATGAGTCACCAGACTGAGATGAGACATAGTCTCTTTGTGTTATCTCTCCTGTGGCGTCCCACTCACGACAAGCAATCTGTATCTAGAACCAGTTCATTGTTATCATCAGCCAGCACAGTCTCTTCAGTGTGAGGGTCACTGTGAGCTTTTTATACACCAGAGGACACACGTGTTCATTATTATGAATTCTCCTGTCTTTGTCTGGCATTGACTTCAAAATGAAGTTGCTCCCCGTGTTCTGCACTGCGCCGTCTACTGTGTCGAAATAAAAAGATGAATTCAAAGGATTTGAGGTTATTTGAAAGTATTTAAAAGTATTTAAAAGTGCCTTTTCAGACATGAACTTTCCAAAAAATTGGACTATTCATTTTCTAGAGTTTGCCTTGATTATCTATATTACATGCAGGAGGCATGATATGATGTGTAAATCTTTTTTTTTTGATTACAGCATATTGTGACCAGCGTCAACTCTTATCACCAAAAGCTCTCAAATCTTGTTTTCATCTGCGTCTTTTATGTGTCACCTCTTCTTCATCCAAAGATATATATATATTTTTTGCATCCGTCTTTGTCAACACATCCACTCGCTCACACGGACATCTTCTTGCTGTATTGTCACATTTTTCTGAACATTTTACAAGGGGACAAAGGGAAAGTTCCCAGGAAATGTCTGTAGCAGCATTCTCTGACAATTCATTTTCAGGAAGAGTGTCTGAAAGCAGCTTGAGTTTAAAGGGGACACATTTGTGAGTCTTTCTGGAACCTTCTTTGACAGAAAGCCACTGAGAGGCTTTCGGAAGGCGAAGCCTCTCAACCTCAACCTAGCTCTTTGTTGATGTACAGTCAAATCTAAAGACTGTTCAGCCCCTTTCTTCTACACTAGTGTGTGTTGTGGGGTGACGGACCGTGTGTGTCTGAGCAGCAAGCAATCACAAAAACAAATAGGGTTTCTGATCCATCTGGCAGCAGCGCAGCAGCAGCTCCGTGATTGAGCACTACAGGAGATGAGTAAAGCACTTCTCATCCATGTGAGTACACTGCCCACTGACTCAGTCCAGATACAAAGGATCAGAGAAATGAATGTGGTTCCTCGTGATGAACAACTATCAAAAACAATACACACGGAAGAGAATAGAGACGTGAATCCCTGCCCTTGCGTGGACCTGATCCTAATCCTGTCAGAGTGTGATTTCATATGTTTTGCTGCTGCTTTAAGTGGAACAATAGAGAGGAAATTATACTTTGCCCTTTTCCATATTTTTTATCTTTTCAGAATACAGAGAACTCTCACCTGAGCCAAAACACAGCAGTTTCAACACTCGAACAGTTTCCATACTCATCACGACCAATCAGATTTCAGGATGAACTTGATCTTATTTTAAAACAATGAACCCTGAAGATCAGATCTGTTATCTGCTCCCTGACAAAACAGCAGCTGGTGTGTGTCAGCTCCCCCCCCCCCCCCCGTCGCCACCTCACGCATAAACTGTAGACCTATAATATCTGTAATTGCTTTAGTTTGACTGTTAATATTAGAAGCAGGTGCAACCATTCCTGGAGCAAACAGGGGGCGGGAGGCACAATGACTCAGATTAGTCACATCCGTGCACATCTGTCGCTGTGTTGAGTCAAGAGGAATCTCCATGCTAATTACTCAGACAAGCACCGCGAGGGATTTGTCTTCCTGCTTAAGGAGGGAGGCTCGGACATCTCGCAGGGCAGCAGCGGTCGTCTCCCTGTCGCTGCTGTGAACCTGTCAGTGTCGCAGCATGTTAATTATCCATCATTCACACAACCACATTAACTGGGATGCGGCGGTTTAATCGTCACACACAAATTAAATCATGGTGGAGATGAGATGTTGTCTTGGTTTTGTTGTTGTCGTGCAAAAAATGTGGCTAAAGGTCATGAGCTGTTACCTTGTTAGTAATAAGTAGCTACATGTTGTGAACGATGCTGCAATACAAAATGGGCGCTGCTGCTCCCTGATCTTATTTGAGGTTTATTTCTGCACGTATCCTGTGATGATCACTCAAAGTGTTGAAATGATATGAGGCTGCTCTGTGCTCCTTTATACTAATAAACCTCAAAAGAGTCTAAGCAGTAATTAATTGATTTCCAAATGCTTTATGTAGAGCAACTAACAGTTCTGTCACTGTGTTCACTTTCACAAATCCATTTCACAGTCGTCCTGCGATGTTTGCTTTGCTCCAACAGTAATCAAAGTGACACTCTTTGCCTCCGGAGGTTGTTATAATCTGATGAAAGTAATAATTTGTGTTTTCATTTGTTGTAACAACATTAAAGCTGCATTAGGGACATTTGTATGTAAAAATACACTGAACAGCTTGTATCATAAAGTGAGGACAGAAGCTTGGGCCTTGTCCCCTGGCTGAGAGGCTGTGGATCAGATGTAATTCAATTCTATTCTGACATATGGAGACCACAGCCAAACCTCCCATATACACAAAGAGGCTTAGAAACTTCAGAGCAAACTGCAGGTTCAGATTTTAGTAACTTAAAGTACAAAAAACCTAACTCTGTATACTATCAGCCACATAACATTAAAACAATTTTATTATGTTGCTGAGCCATGTTTGATCCGTGTGGGATATAAAGACTGTATTAAACAACAAACCACTCATCCTCCTGCTGTTCAAACATGAAGCCCAAATATTCCGGATGCATATGCCCACATCTTATGCTTTTGACGTGAGTTGGAGCCAGAGTCTGCTCAGTGGTAATCCTGGAGTGTAGCCACAGTATCAAGGTCCCATTGAAACACATGCTCGACTAATTAAAACCAAACTTACTGGAAAAATAATCCAATTAGTGTGATATGATCTACCTAAAATGCCAGAATCCTAATTTCAAACAAAACAATAATAATGTACCCATGATGTCCCATCCACTAACATGGAGGAGTCAGGATTTCACCTATACTTCAGCTAGCCACCAGGGAGAAATCCTGGGTTCATCAATATGAAACTATAGAACTTTTCTTGAGTTGGAAACAGAGATAAAGAACTTTCTGTCCTATCTTCACGATGTCTCCAATACCTCTGTAATTCTTTGGTACAAACCTCAAATAAATGAGTTTATGCCAATTAACAAACGAGATTAATGGAGACACCTTTTCCCGTTAATGTTGCTGATGTCAAAAGAAGGAAAATATCACCTCACGCCTCCAAATGTCACGCTGTTTCTTTACTTTCATGCAGAAGGAACCGCTGATGGAATAAAGATTGTTCTCCCAAAAGGATGAGAGCCCACTAATGTTCTGACCTTTTGGTGACTGTCTGTCTCACAGGCTCGTCCACGAGCTTCCTCCAGCAGGCAAACAAAAATGTGACCTTCTGTTTGAAACATTATCAATGAAGCTCCACCCTTGGGGCCGCTAAAGGGTTTGCTCATCTATGTGTTCATGTTTATGATTAGGACATTCCTTGGCGGCTTATGAATAGATGCTTAACCTTTACTGCAGTTTGTTTGGCTGCGAATAATACGCAGAGCTTTCAATATAATGCTGTTCTCCTCAGGGAGTTTTGGGTCTGATAATATGATAAATGGTGAAATTCAATATGACTGTGTCAGAGGGTTGAGTCCTCGCAACAGCTGTGACGCAAATAAACGTAAATAAATATGAGGAGAGTTTTGAAGCGTTATTGACATTGATACGTTTAAGCCAATACATCGTAAGGATAAAAAGAATCATGAACAAAAGATGGAATCTACATCAAGTTACAATAATCTGGTCCTTTTCCTCGAAAAAGGACGAAATACCTGAGTACAACCAGTATTGATGGAGAGAGCGAAACTCGCCAAGCCCTATGTCCGGATGTCCATTTGAAGAACTGCTGCAACAGCTGGCACCGAGGTCATGGGGTTTTCTTGAGTGTCTAATTTGATGAAGGTCCTGTTTATTAGTAAAAAGTCCCAGCATGGTCCCTACTGGATTATTAATTTTCTTCCGTTTCAAGTCATGGACATCGTTTAAAAAAATGACAGGGAGCAATGGCTAAAGGCAAATATATTGAAGGAATAAAATTTGTATCAGACAGGCATTCTGAAATAAAAGCTACTGAGCGAACGTCTATTGCAGATGTGAAAACCTCCATTGACTGAATACAGGTTCGAAAATATCATAAATGTGAGAATAATTGTATGAAAAAACGTGTCTCTCGTTGAAAGGCATTTAACCAAACAACATTTGTACTTTATACTTTAGTGGTACGTACTGTTCCTTGTTTCCTTGTTCATTTTCTCCACGCACATTTTCTTCCTGTTCCGTGGGTTGTCATATCTCCGGCCACATAAAGGTCAGAGAACCTCAGATAAACTGACATTTACAGCCTGTCGGTTGTAGAATTATACGACATGATCCCCGACTCAATACCCTTGAAAACTCTCCCCAGATAACTGGAAGGTTATTGGCCAACTGTCAACCCGGCTGCTGTCCCAGTGCTGCTGATGAGTTAATATGTTGTGTGAATGAAGCAGCCTGGACATGTGTAAACCAACACTCCTCAGCTTTAGTAACACATTGTGGTGCTACTCTCCTCACTATGCAGTGTTCAAACTGTCCACATCCCAGCAGTGAGGATATGAAGTTTCTAAATAAAGCCAGTAGTAGAACTGGTAAAACAGATCTAACAATTCCAGTCTTCTGAATTCAAGTAGGCAGAAATAATAACTACATGTGTTACTTTTAAGCACTCATTTTTAATCACTCCGTCTATGATTAAATGCTGTTCCTCCAACATTCCTCCAAAACGATATAACTGTAAGACTTATGCCAAAACATCCCACGTACGAGAGCCACCACCACCTTGCACCTTTAACATCATTCGTAGTCGGCACAGTAGTGATGTGATGTAGAGCTTCAGTATCGAGGTCCTGGTGAAGTCAGTCTCTGATGTCAATCATGACAATTCCACAGCATCAAGTCACTAATTGAATCCAAACTTATTGGAGAAATAAACACTAGAACAAACATCAGTGTGATTAGAACTATATGAGCCATCTTTAAGGTAAAACAAATCTGACTTGGATTTTGACTTTGGACTTTGGACCGTATCCCATCCACCAACATGGATGAGATGGGGTCTATGACCGACATTGCAGCCAGCCACCAGGGGGCGATCAAGAGGATTTAGCTTCACTTTTAGGAGCTGTCATGTCATCCATATTGATATATAGTCTCGATGGTTACGACCTATAGAAGCTAAACCCACCTCTTCAGACTTGTCTTCCTCAGTTAAACCCCCCCACACCCCATGTTTTTAGTTTGTTTTTATTTTCTTAGAAAACCTCATTCTTATAATTTTATTTTTTATTTGTATTAAAGAGTGTATTGATTGTTTCCTATTTTTATCCTTCACTATGTAAAGCGTCTTTGAGAGCTTTGAAAAGCTCCATATAAATGCATGTTTGGACGCTCTCAACACTTCCATTGTGGAGCAGAACTAGAAAGCACAGAAAAGACATGGGTGACATTTCTTATTGCAGTAGTATTTAGAATTTGTCCTGAGTATTATAACTTTTAGGCAGGAACAAATCCCAGAATTTCATAGAACGGGAAAGAACATTATGATGCTTTATTGAAAGTGGTCGATTTTTAAAAACAAAAATTACAAGCAGGAAGGTGTTTTAAGCATTTCACCCATAAAATCTAAATGAATTGGCAAACTTTTGCTTAGAAAACTGATTTTACTGTTTGTTTTTTTGTATTTGCCCACAGGACACCATGAAATCCTAAATAACTCGTAATGCAGCGTGTCATATGATGTTTCATGCTAATTTCTAACCGCTGTTAAAATGGCACAGGAAGGAAAATAATCGCAGATCTTCACTTCTCACGTCCTGTGTTTGTTTGTCGCACCACATCCCCAGCCTCTGTGTCTGTTGCCTGTTTCACAAGGATCGTGTTTGCTGATAACACCGAAGCAGCGACAGTGTTTTATTGATGCCTTTACAAATGAATAGAGATGTGTCCATTTCAAACAATCGAACTGTCACCTCACATCCTTCCATGTGTCCTTTACATTGGCATGGTTGTTTAGCATCATTTCCACTAGGGAGAAACATGGGTAAACCCGCCACAAAAGGCGATTGCCTTCTTTCCCCATTGCCAGTAAAGGGGTTTGCCTTTCTGTTTTATT
The DNA here is from genome assembly GCA_026259375.1 of Verasper variegatus. Lineage (NCBI taxonomy): Eukaryota > Metazoa > Chordata > Actinopteri > Pleuronectiformes > Pleuronectidae > Verasper > Verasper variegatus. The sequence goes on along the minus strand of CM048046.1, from coordinate 18,366,289 downwards.
GACCCCTAGTGGGTCATGTTAGATGTCGGAAAAGGTTCTGTCTTGCCAATGTTACATCTTGCACGATATGAAAGCATTCTCTCCTTCATCATTCAAGTTTCTACCCAGGCTTTTTTAAAATTTCACCTGGACTGTTATCCAACTCCATAGTGGTGGTGTTAACTACAGCACCTCAAGGTCACTAAGCAGAGTCTCAACAGACGACTTGTTTGAATCACACCACACACTTTGTCGACGAGGAGATCCCAGTTGCCTAGGAGATGCCGACGACACTGACAGACAGCTCTGATGTTGGATAACGAAGGATGTGACGTCTCAGTCTTTTTGAAGCCCACAGTCTCGACCTGGTCTTCATCATCAGAGTCGCTTCTCCTCACCCTGAAGGTGAAGTCAGAGAAAACACAGCTGAGATACATTTACACTCCTTCCTCTGCTGAAGCTCGTTCCCTCATTGACAAAAATAGAAGCATACGATAGCATGATGGGCCTACGTGTCAGAACATCATCACCGATTCATTGTAACTGAACATTTTAATGATACATTACAATTTCCCCTTTGTCAAAATTTTATATAATTAGTTACGTCTCCTTTCATACACTCTCAGACATGTATTTTGCTGTTTTGCTCAGTGCCGTCAGACTTTTCATGAACTGATGGTATTTTGTTGAAGATGAGAGACATATGCAAATTTTATTTGTTTAGATTTGAGTTCTGTGATTTACTCACACTAAACATTCAACCTTGAGTGTTCTTGTTGGTGTTAAATCATCTGTGGCATCATAATCTCAATTTCAACATCAGCGGCAAAATACGACAAATGAGTCATTTTGAATAAACAGCGGCGAATAAATAAATCGATGACTAATCCTTTATTTAAATCTTTATCACACAATCTGTGCGCTGAACAAACACGGGTATTAAATAAGTTATTTCCAGTCTCCCACAGATACACAGACAATCAGTAACACAACATGCGACGCTGGCCCTGATCCCGCCTCTTGGCCTTTTCCAGAGGAAGTTGTCCAGAATGAGCCACTTCATATTCCTGGCTCCCCCCCCCCCGGGAGCTGCCATCTGGACAAGTTTACCACCGCGCGGCTCTGTGCATCCTCTCCTCACACTGTGACCTCCTCTGATCTGGTTTTAACCTTTTACACTTTTAATTACACTTTAGGAATTGAACTGGTCGCTGTGACTTCATCTGCAGATCCAGCTCAACCTTTAAGAACGTTATGGAGGAAGTTGCAGTGCAAAGTAGATGGAACAAATCACGATTTTTTTGCTCTGTCGTGATTCGATCATTTTGTGATATTATATATTCATCTGCCCGAAATCACATGAAAACACCAAGCCTGCTACTAATAATTATTTGAATTGTTGCTGATTATTTTCTACATTAATTGTCTGGTCTAAAAAAAACACAAAAAATATCCGGTAGCCTGAATTCAATGTAGAAAATCTCACATTTGAAGAGCCACTGTTATGTTTTTATGTTTTATTTTGATCGACCATTCAATTAACTGTCTAATCGCTGCAGCTCTAGAAAAGACCACAACCACCAATGAATTGATCCTTAATAACACATGTTTCCGGGGGCTAAGCATCACAATTTATTATTTCATAACTTATTTCATCAAATCTGATGAGCGGTCTAATGACCCGCTCATGAACGGTTAATGTTAATGAAGCTTTATATCGGATGCTACTCATAGTTCACAGTCACAGTGTGGGCAGAGGCAGAGACACGGAGATGTTGAAGGTAGATAATAGAAGTCCTTTCGAATCAGCAACTGAACAAAGGTTTTTATTTGAACATTTTGAAATCAATTATCACACGTAACATTATCTCTGTTAAGTGTTTTCATCCTTATCTTGAAGAAATCTGGTTTAAATGGACTAAAAGTTATTGAGGTTATGTTGTAGCCTGTTTTGTAAATTGGTTGTATGGTTTGTTACTTACATGCATCTGCACAGCAACTAACATTGTTATTCTGGAAATATGTGGTATTTAATGGTAACCTACAAGTTTGTTTACAAGATAAGATGAGAAAATCCTTTATTAGTCCCACAATGGGGACATTTAAAAATTGTGTGTGTGTGTGTGTGTGTGAGTGTGTGAGTGTGTGAGTGTGTGTGTGTGAGTGTGCTACTTTTTCACATTTATATATATTATATTCATATACAGTAAGTAGTGTTGCACTTTGTTTCTTTTTTAGGAAACACACTCATGAACAAAAGCCCATATGTTCAGATTATTTTTTTAAATACACCCTCAATAGATATTCACACATTCAGTCTGGCTGAATTTAATGGTTGAACTGAAAAATGACACTAAACTACAAGATTCTGAAGTCGACATATTCTCCTTTTACAAGATACAACATAAACCTTCTCTCCTTCATTTGTCAAGTTCTCACTGCGTCGCTTGTCACCAGTCGTGTGGCTGACTACACACTCAGACTGTTCGTAGCTGCAATTATTGCTCAACTACCCGCAGGTTGTGGGTTGATGTAATTATAAGTGCTGCAGAGTTTTGCCGTCAGAGCTTCAGAGTGCCACAGTCTTCTAATCGTTAAGATGCGTACACCACTCACTCCTAATATTTCTGATATGATTCAGGAAAACCTCTCTGCATGCTGCGCCCTTATCTGTCTTTCATGTATTAATATCTTCACCTCCATCAAGCAGGTTTTGTTTCCACCAGTTGCTGAGTTGTTTGTTTGCAGGATTACCTAAAATCTACGAAAATCAAATATGGTGCAGATACAGCTTCTTAACTCTGTTCAATGACAAAAATGTAGGATTTCAGTGCCATTCAAGTTATAAATATGATATTGATGAAAAAATGCTTCCTACTTGTACATCCACTTCCATCCAAATATCCCCCATATTTCCTGTCACCGCTGCTCCTGCACCACCACAAAGCTCCTGAAGGGTCATTCATTATGCAAGTTTAACAGCTGGAAATGCACACCCTTCAATAGGAAATCTCTTTTTATTAAAAAACAAAGCCTCAAGAGAGAGAAGAGCTTTCGGTGGGAGCCGCTGCTGCCTGTCGATTTACATTGAAGCAGTATTTATGATTTATGTGGTTTGTTTGTTTCCATCACTTTTTTAATGAAAAGTCCTTGGTTGAGTATGTGAGAGGTACACCTACAAATACTGGAGACTGATGGAGACAGGATACCGTGCAATGGTTTCTCAGGTCTCTAACGCAAGGTCTGTGTGTGTGTTTAAAAATTAATTTGTGCGTCTGTGTGTGTGTAAGCGGTGGGAGGGTATGTGACTCAGTCAAATAAATATACAGGCATTAGTCACTTAAAGAAAAGACATGGCATTCAGCTCCTGGTCTTTTCTCCTCATTGACTCATGATGGCAAGGGTTTGATTTACCGGGGCCCACGCAGTCTACAGTTTTTCTTAATGTTTTGAATTATTTTCTCCCACGCCGCCAACCCCCTGATTCCTTCACATGCGTAACTGTGGTGGCAGATGATTTGGACCGATTCCAGGGTCCGAGGGTCAGAACGCACTGGGGCCTCTGATGTCGAGGATTCACTTTGAACTCTGAAATGTGCCTTCAGACAAAGATTTGGTCCTAATACCAGAAAACTGATGCTCTGAGGTTTTATTTCTCTAAGTCGAACCCCCACTGGATGGTTTGACATTCTGCTGAGTTCACTTTGTTAATCTTCATATTCACAGGTTTGTCTGCGTCAGTCTGTAGCACGGGCGCCATCTGCTGGTCACCTTTGGCAGCACTCGACACGACAGCTGTGTTTTTGTTAGTGAGCTCATTGCAGTGACCCCTCGTGACCCCTCCGGAGTTAAATCAGTACTTTGGCAGTCGGCCCCTCAGGCTCAAGAGCCCCTCTACCTCTCGCTAACAAAGAGACAAAGCGAAGCAGAAATGCTCCGCTTGTTTTCCGATGTGGACGCTATCCGGAGCCTTTAAAGAAATGATAAATACAACAACAAGCTTTATTTTCGAAACATGGTTATGAAGTGCTTTATCTAGTTCAAACAGGATTAAAGCGATTCAGGACGAAGGCAAATAGATCAGAAGATAAACTGGAACAGAAACAATAACAATAAGAGTATTGGTCATAAAAAAGGATTCAATAATGTATTATTCTCATGAAAAGAAAGATATGTTGTAAGAGGCGATTTAAAAGATGTCACTGATTCTGCAGCCTCAGATCTATGGCAGGAGCTGAGGAGCCTTAACTGAACAACCCCCATCGTAAACAATCATATTATTTTATCACCTGCCCCAAAGAGGTTATGTTTTCACCCCTGTCCTTTTGTTTGTTGGTTGGTTTCTCGCAAAAACGTCTGTTTGGATTTCCACAAAACTGGATGTGATATGGGTCAGGGCAGTAGGTTCGTGTAGTGTTTAAAGAAAGATGTCCATGTTTGTTTGTTAGTCTGAAGGATGACGCAATCACGACACTCTTAACGATTTCCATGAAATTCTGTGTGAGGGTGGGACCCAAAGAAGAACCCATTTAAATACAAAAATTTAAATCACTCATGAGAGGCTGTTTTTCTAACATTTTCCATGATTTCTGCCACAATAATTCATGGATCTTGAACCACAATAAAATTCCAGATCCAGTGAAGTTAAATGTGGCTTCATGATGGGACCGCTGGGCCTTGGCAGAGGTATGTGTTTTTGTTCTAATGCTGTATTTTAATGACTGTATCTCTGTAATATTCCATTTCCTGATCTTTTTTGCCTCAGCCCTGAAATGTTGTAATCCAGTTTCAACACTTTGTGACATAAGTAAAAGGCAAAAACTCTAGTTCATATTAATCACACTGCTCTGCCCTCATGACTACTTGGATTGAACCTGAAGGTTAACAATGAGCTTTAACATTTGCTCCTCTGAACACTTGGTGAGCAGCTCTCATGCTGTTTTGATTGAATCGACGAAGGACAAAGAACAACCCACAGAAACTCAGCCTTCGTGAACAGAAAACCTTGACACAAAGACACTGTAGTCGCACAGTTTGACAGATCTATGATGATTGCAGAGCAGAAGCCTGAGAAGATAAAAAGAGAGAAGATGTTGGATTTAACAATTAAAACTCATTACGTTTATATTTGAGATTCAGTGTACGATTGTCAGCTCTGTTCTCTTGGTTGATTTTCTGACGTCGAGGTTATAACAAAGAGAAAAGTGCCGGAGACTTGTTCTCAGATCACAGTCAAGATAATTCGTGTCTGCTGCCGTCGTAAGCGCCTCAGCGATAAGCATCAGGACAGATGTTCCCGTCAGCCATATTAACGCAGCTGAAACCTCACACGGAGCCAACCACAGGAAACCTCTATGGTCTCCCCTGAAAGTAGAGATGGAGTGAACCTCTCTATTGTAGTTTATATCTGAGGTGTTCTGACTCAGTGACCCATGTCAGGAGCAACACGTGTTTACGGTACGCTGCTTATCCAGGGAAATGTTTCGGCACAAGCAGATTTATGACTTAACTTTGTGTATTTTGGCTGAATTCTCCAGGTTGTGTTTTGTGTCAGGGAGGTTTTGAATCTGTGGGTCAAAGATGGAACTTGATCTCTTGTTTTGGGGTTTTTTTCATCCCTCCGTTGGGAAAGCTCTGTTCTCTTGAGACTCGAGTCAAAGTTTCAGTGACGTTTCCAGGGCTCCTGTTATCTTTTATCTGGCTCTGTTTTTAGACCGAGCGCGGCCTCTCGCTGATGAGCACAACGGAAATCTATTCTGGCCGCAGCCTCCCAACGCTGCACAGCACTGGCATGTGTCTGCACACACAGAGCTGTAATCGCTGGTTAATATTTGCACACTGATAGCCTGAGGAAGAAAAAAAAAAGAGAAAGGGATGTAAACTGTTGTGCTTAGTCTTTGCCTGTTTACTCCTGCTGGAAGGGAGTGCTGGACGCCGCGAGTTCACCCGTGATATGAGCTAACAACACTATAATTCAGGCCTGGCCATATTTAGGCAGAGCTCAGTGCTATGTAAACAGAGCTTACTGCTGAGGGGAGGGCTCTGTCCTGCACTCATGTCCGTGTCCATCAACAGTGCCTGCAGATCGCTCTGCATGCAGGTAATGAGGATTCTCGAGCTGTGGATGTGAAAAGTTTCCTCCAAGTGAACGTACAGAGCATCGTTAGACCTGTGAGATATCTGGTGAACGGATGGACGGCCTGGACAACCTGAGATCGGCGTAAAAAACAAGAGACCTTTATTTTCTTGAACCCTCGGACCCCAGCATCATGTGCGAGGCCCTCTGCGAAGTCTCCGGTGAGGCCGCCTCCTTCCCGTACAGCAGCACTCAGCCCATCAGGCTGAAACCCCAGTCTACGTCTGGCTCGCCCTGTGGATCCCCGAAGATGTCCCCCTGCAACTCCCCTCGAAACTCCCCCCGCCACTCTCCCCTGCTGTTCCGCAAACTCCTGATGAACCGCAGCATCGCCCTGCAGAGACGCTTCACCTTGGCACACACACCCAGGTAGTGTGGTTTCAAACGTGGATATTACATGTACCTGTGCGGCATTTGTATGATCTGTTTCTCTAGAAAAACAAGTTAAAATGTGAAGGTTAAGATTCAGAAGTTGTCTTTATTATCTAATACTATGACCCCTCTGAACTAGAGTAAACCCGTTTGTTCGAGGGGCTGATAGGTAATGGGTCACTGTCTCTGCATCACACTAGCTGCTTTTCCACATTATCAAACATGCGTGTCATGGGTTTGCTGTGGAAAAATAAGCGCCATTGTCTGATGAGAAGGTAACTGTGGGAAATCATGATTTTGTTGACGTCGGGACTCGGTGTGGTCTCAATGGAACTCGTTGTTCCTGCAATGAAAGAGAGGGCCTTGTTTTGTGCCTAAGGTGTTCGTCGCTGGCACAGCAGGCGCAGGTCAAGCAGTGAGGAGTGAGGATCCTGTGGCAGCAGATGCAGCCCAACACAAACCTTGAGTCAGAGACGAGTGTACGGACACCTTGGTGCAGTGAATACAGAGCGAACCCTGCACCGTCTCGTTCGTCACGACAGCAGCATGTGTCTCTTTTAACTTCTTCTCTCCTTAAATGAACTGATTTCTATAACCATGTGGATGGAGATTATTAGTCATCTCAGTAGTGAAAGACTCCTTTTCTGACATTTAAAATAGAAACTGGCCGTATCAGTGTGAGAGACAGAAGCGCTGTCAGGTTGTGATGCAGGACGTCGATTTTCCATCATGGGTTAGGGTTAGGGTTAGGGTTACCTGCAGGTCAGTTGAGGAGACCGGAGAGAAAGCTGCAGGAAGGAAAATCTAAAGCCGCTGTTTATCTTTGTAATATGTAAACACACTGTAAAAAGTATTTTTATGGCCGACCGGTGCAGACTGATGTTTGAAAGCAACTGTTCGACTTTAATATTTGCAGAAAAGGTTGTTAATGAGCTTTAGCGACGTACAGCAGAGATGCTCACACTGTTGCATTATGGTCCGAGTGAGTGCTGCTCTCACATACAGCTGTTTCATCTGAGCCGGACTTGAATGCCGAGAGATAAGAGCGTTTCCCACAGCGATCACAAAGAACCCTCACTGGATATTTACCGTATGTTGGCACCATACGGCTCAGGAGATTTATTTTCATGTGATTGCGAGCGGCTGGAACAGTGGAGCTGTTTGTTGTGCTCATGCATACATTTTTGTCATATGTGCACCGGCTTACAGCTAAAAGGGGAAATAACTGGGCCTTTATGAGTCATTGAAAAACCTCGGAGGAACATTGATCTTATGATTCGATGTTATTTTGGTGACAGAAACGAGCACATCTCATTACTCGTTTTACACGTTTATTAGAAAAGCTTCTCTGCCAACTCAACTCATACCCAGTTCTCAGAGGAAAGTCATTACCCGACATGCAGCCGCAGTGTCAGATAATAAAAAATCCCACAGTTATTTAATCGCTGGAACTCTCCCAGATAGTGGACTTAACTGAGCAGAACATGCAGTATTTTACGGCACTATAATAAATACAGTATGTAATAAAAGACAAGTTGTCACGGTTTAAAAACAAAGAGCAAGCAGCCACCAGTGACGGTACAGAGCACATTTAACAAACTATAATCGCACCCTTAATAAATTCATATTTCTCACAGTCATGACAGACTGGAAAACACTTAAACATTGTTATAGTTGATCACTAGTTCATTAAGTGCAGCATTAAAACATCCTTCCTCAGGTAAACAAGAAACACGGATGCCTCTGCCTCCCTCCGCCACCCACTGTCTGTCTGCATGTGACTCTGGAGGGAAAGCAGCTTGTGTTTATTTACGTCACCAAAACATAAAAAGCTGAAAGACCACTTCAGATTTTAAACTCATTTTTCCCTCGTTGACATATTTCCTGGTGTATCTGATGTCATGGTAGAAGAGAGTGAAATAAACAGATTCAAACATCCAGGCTTTTCGTACGTCCCCTCAACTTGTGGCTGTTTGACCACAGCACACCTCTGACACCCCTCCTCATTTTACCAGCTGAGTTAGTGGGAGCTGGTGCACGTCATCAACATCAGCAGCACATTATTATCTGTTTGATAAAGTAGCCAAGCCAGCCTGAAGGCTTATGTCACCTTTCTAATCTGCCTGTGATCTCCTCCTGGCTGCTCATTCGATACTCATGCATGTTTTCATTTATTTCAACCTTTTGAGAGCAGCTCTCTCTCTAAAAGTTAAATAAATAATGCAGATGAAGGAAGATGAATAAATCTGAGAATGGGTAACACTAACAGAATATGTTACATTTAATGAAATATAAAGTAAAACAATATGGATAAAATGAAATAATATTTAAAAACAAGATACAACTCAGGATAAGGACTTAAATACTTATTCCATCTGTTTTTTTTTATATTTAACATATTGTTTTGTTAATATCCTAAATTAATTGCATAACTTTTTATCCAGAGCAAACTGCTGCCAGACAAACGTTTTAATTTAGTTTAAATCAGACTCAACGTTGATGACACGGTCTTGAACCCAGAAGCCTCCGGGACACCAGGGAATTTTAATTTGTATTTGTGGAGCAACTTTACTTCACTTCAGGTTCACACTTTATAATAATATCTCCTATTTGTTATTTTATAATTATAATTAATTATCTAATAATGTAGTTGGAAGCAGATAAATGGACATTGAGTGGTGATGTACAATATTTGTTATCAATATAACTTCCCCTTATATATATATATATATATATATAATTTATGGATGTATACGGGAAGAATTATAGTGACATAAGTTTACACTTATATCTACTTACAGCTGCATGAGTTTGTTTATTGATTCTAATAGTCATTTATTTTATTGTTTTAAGGAGTTATTTCACATAGAAAACACATAGACATGTATATGATGTAAAAACACCTTAAGATGTCATCATGGAAAATAATACCAACAAACACATGGAGACTTCACTTCCAGCCCCGTGCTTTTAACAGCTCTGTATTGGTGAGATCTCGCTGGCGTCTCGTTGAGGTTATGATGTTGTCAGTGGATGTGTGTGTTTCTCACACCTGAGCCAGTCGTCTATTGGCTGAATCATCAACCTGTTTTTTTGTTTTGGCCGTCATCCGACTTATTGTCGTTTAACGTGTGAAAAGTTAATTAGCGAAGAGGAGTTGTGAAATTTGTCTTCACACTCCTCGTCTACCTTTCTTGCTCTGACGGGTTATTTTTTCGTCCAGTGAGATAAGTTATTGAGTAATCAAACAGTTGATTGACAGAGCAATAACCGGCAACTGTTCTTATGATGATGATTGATTGTTTTGACAATTTTTCAAAACAAAATCGTACTTTTCATCACTATGTGACGCTTGTGAAACTACAGAAGGTTTTTTGGGTGGTACCTTTGTGTACCCGTTTTTTGCGGTGCATCCTTCGTGCCCTTCATCATCACCCCCCCCACACACACACACACACACACCCCGCACACACACACACACACACACACACACACACGCACAACCCGCTTGCCACCCTGCCCAGCAGCAACTCTAACAATATCCCCTGTAATTATGTCGCCGCGGGGCGGCAGGAGGAGGGTGTCGGGCCTCGGTGGCCTGCTGATCTCACGTGTCGATGGAGGCTGAGCCGTACCAGCCCTGGCAGACACAAAAACACCAGCCAGCCACGCTGCAGAGTCAGATCTCCCTTTGACAAGTTGGAACGAGTGTGTTCACAAAAGCCAGAAAGGGTCAATAGATATATGAAAGTGTGGCTTAAATAAGGATCAGCCTGTAGAATGAAGCAAGAATTTACATATTTGTCCACGGGATTGGATGTTCTGTACACAACAGACTCCTCAGGACTTGATGGGAGTCTTCAGCTCCCACAGCGACCTCAGGGGACTCTCGCAACTCTCACAGTAGAGAAGGAGGTCAACCCTCGCTGAGACTGCTCTGCTGTATCAGCAGCCACTCCACCGTTCCTCTTTCTGCAAACAGAGCGAGCGACTGACTGACGGAGGAGAAGAGAAACAAAGCCTCTGTAAAAACTTCTCTCGACTGTTCTTCTCTGGACAATTTGGAGCTGCGCCGCCAAAGAGTGCTTCAGGAATGTGGTGGATGTCCCGTCTGGGATTAGTTTGGGTATTTACAACAACAACAAACCAGTGAGAGAGGAGAGACAGCTGTGGAGAATCCTTCAGCGCAGCGAGTCTTCGCTTCACAACAGCTCCCCTTCTACTTTCTGCTCCTTCCCTCAGCGGAGCCTAATTGAATCTCACGCTGCTCTCCGTCTTGTTGAGGCTTGTCCGGGTCCTCAGAGGAAGAACTCTGCAACATTCCTCAATGATTTCTCCTGCATCCTGGGGCTCCGAGCCTTTAATCAGATCCCTCTGACTGTATCTGCCTGGTTTTGCTGTCTCACCTGGACTAACCTTTTGTCCTGGTTTGTCTCAGTCCAAAAGCTCATGGAGGCAGAGCAGAACCAGCAGGTGGTTGGCGGGAGGAAAAAATAACGTTCAGGAAACCTCATAGGATGTGCAGGTTGTTTTATTTACAGTCCAGTCACGTCAGTCAGGAGCTCAAAGGACAATGAACAGAGACCCTCGAGTGGTGAGGAAGGGCGCGCCGACTGGTTTCGGACACGGTCGGAGACACTCGTGCTTGGGGTATGTTCCTAAATCTATGCATCCTGCAGCTTTTCGGCATATTCTCATATTCATGAGAGGGAGTGTTCACACAGGTTGCAGAGCGCATGTGTCAAAGTGATAGTTCCACTCTCAGGGCTACGGTTACTGCATCAAAAACATAAAAAACATATTTTAAACATTACACACTGCACATTCTGGGATTTACGTAACAGTGATTTAACTTTCTGGTCAAAATTGAATAGAGACTAAGAGAAGACGCATATTTTTCTTATTGAACTGATACTTGGCTTATATATTATATTGTGAGCAAGAGAGGAAAATAAAGTGAGAAAATTTGAAAGATGGATAATTGGACAGATAGATAACACCTCAGCTGTGACACGTGTACAGACTACAAGTCTCTGAAAAGAAAGTTTGGTCTCTTCAGGATCATCCCACAGAAACAGAGAGTCGAGGGTTTTGTTTGTCTAAAGCTGCACCAGTGTCCACAAAGAAAATCCACTGAGGAACCAAAACCAATTTCCCCACACTCAACCTAAGAAATGCACCAGAATACAGAGGAGCCAGAGAACAGCTTGAGTGGAGGTTATGAGACTCTCTGCACTGCATTCTGGGAAGTTTACATGATCATTGATGTATGGGATGGATTTATGTTTATCACGTGCAACCATTCACCGCATGTGATGACTCAGGACAGTTTAAGTCTTTCATTTTTGAGAATGAAAGACTTAAACTTATAACTACGTTCACTTTGTTTTGGGTTCATCAGTTCAGATCTGAGAAATATCTGACATGAAAATTTGTGCTGTATTGAATCTAATGAATTGAGCTGCACTGTCTTCCTCTTTGTTGGTATTTTGCCCAACCGCCCCTGAGAGGAAGTACGTTTTGTTTGTGGCAGGTTTCGTTCAACAGACTTCCTGTTTTTGCTGAGAGTCTCCGAGACACAGTTCTCAGACTGAACAAGGGACTGAGTGAAATGAGGGTTGGACCAGCAGGAGTTTGAAAACACATGCACATACCACACAACTTTATTTTTTTATATAAACGCACAGGCCTTAGTTTGTAATGTATATGTGTGTATTATGGTGTGTGTGGATAGATAACCCCACCTGTTGTTACTTAGTCACAGTGAGGGACGGACTTGTGTAACACTGACAAACACATACTGTCCTCTGTGTGTCTGTGCACTGCTCATCAAGCCATAACTACACATGGGTGTGCATGTTTTCTTTACGTGTTTCCCCTGTGTTTACACATTCCAGCGTGTTGTTTCTTGCTCGTGTGCTCCTGCCTGTTCCTGTTCTCGTGCTGGGACTGGACATGGACCAGTGGGCACCACCCAGCTCTCCATTGACTCAGCCTTCCATACCACATCCCAGCGCGACCACAAACACACGTCACACCCACTGGGCCGTCACCAGCGGCTAGAATCAGCACAGGAGCAGGAAAAATAATCAGCATGTTTCCTCATGAAGTTTTCTTCAGTGAAACAGGCTGAAGTGTTTCAGGACATCTGAAGCTGCTGCACTGGTCCCAATCTGTAATCCAGTGAGATCCCAGTCAGAGACGTGTCTGGGACCCCCTGCAGCCACAGCTGAGTCCATACAGAGCAGGAGTGATAGAGGGGGAGTCAGGGGGAGGGGACAATAGCACAACAGACCATCAAAAATAAAACCCCTGAGCCTGGAATAGTTCTCCAGCCCCGCCAGCCTGGCTGCACCCGTGAATGTGAAGTGTGTGACTCGTTCCTGTACACACTCTTTCTGTGTGTGTGTGTGTGTGTGTGTGTGTGTGTGTGTGTGTGTGTGTGTGTGTGTGTGTGTGTGTGTGTGTGTGTGTGTGTGTGTGTGTGTGTGTGTGTGTGTGTGTGTGTGTGTGTGTGTGTGTGTGTGTGTGTGTGTGTGTGTGTGTGCTGTTTTCAGCTTCTAGTTGAGAAGTGATGAGGAGGATGGTTACCTCCAGCAAGGAGCTGATGTTCTCACCCCCCGTTTGTTGGTTTGTTTGTTGATAGCCCATTCAATTCTGACACAGGTATATGCTCTACTGGGGACCACACTGGTAATTTATGGTTATAGGAGATTAAAGGAGCGAGCTGTTGGCTACAGGTTTGGTTTATTAAATATTTCAGCTTACACCACCTCCCCTTTACCATTTTTCATGATTGTGATTTTAAAAATACACAAGGAAATAGTAAAACTCATGATTCGGTTTCTGTAGTTGCCTTTGGTAATACATGATTTTGTGTTTGTAGTTGTGTGTGTTTGTATGCATGACTCTCTGTTTGTAAAGATAGTGTAAAGGCACAGGGCGACCTCTGCTGGTCAGTCACTTCACCTTCAATTCACACTCATTCACTGTGTGATGTTGGATCGAGTTGTTGAAAATGCTCGGATAAATTCTCTTTAACAAATATAAGAGCCAAAGCCCCAAAATCAACATCAAACCACAGACACTGCCCTGCTGTGACGTGACTGTTGACACTGTGCTCGGGCTGTGACTCCAGCGTGTGTGTGTGTGTGTGTGTGTGTGTGTGTGTGTGTGTGTGTGTGTGTGTGTGTGTGTGTGTGTGTGTGTGTGTTTTGTGGGAGTCACAGGACGTCAGAGCTGCCGGAGGAAGCAGCAGCACGGCCAAGATGTAATCGCTCCTCATGTCGACACTGTACACGCTGACAGGGACAGACGTTAAAGCTACAATAACACTGAGCCCTGAGACACATACAAACACGAGGACTGTCTAGGAAACTGATCCACATCCAGATTAGAGCAGTCAGTTTCACTCCGGTCTGAATGTTTCATGGTTGGTTTGTATGATTGTTTGCAAGATAACACACAAACTATTGTACTGATCACCACAAAACTCAGTGGAAGGATGCAGTGTGGGTCAGGAAAGAGCCCATTCAATTTTGGCAGCGGGCAGATCAAGGAATTCTTTTTCACCTTCTTTAATGTTGTGAGATTGTTCTTCAACATATTCGTATGGATTCATGGATCTTGATGAAAACAATCAGGCACATTCAGGTGAGGGATCTCTATGAGTTTGTGCAATTTGGTGCAGCTTCATAGAATTTAAGTGGACTTTGGGGCCTTTGCGGAGGAACCTGCTCCCTGATAGGCGCTTCTAGTTATAATTAGTAACCTCAGAGATGTCGTGACCATGTTGCTGTACAACCACCACTGCAGCTCTCAGACCACTCCTCCCTCTCTGGTTAAAGTAGCATATTAACCATTGAAATCACAACCAGTAACAACTTAAACAAAAACCTGCATGGTTAGATATCACTGCTCGGAGCTCAGTGTGTGTCACTGCACAAGCTTCTCCACAAGGTGGTGCTAGAGACCCTCTCTGCTGTGTTGAAGCGCCAGTGCAAATAAAGTGTTGCCAGCTCTCCCACGCTCTCACCACATGTATCCAATGGAAGGGAAACTCAGAGGTTTTTAAAATGAGGAAATTAATAACTGCAAACAAATGATCTGATCCCTGAAATGTCGTTTCCCCTCATTTTCTAATTAGTTTGGCTGAATTTCACAAGTCAAAACCTTTATGTTTGTCCTGACGTAAGCGGCGTCGTTTCCCCGGGGTTGCACTTACAGGAACTGTTTTTGTTTATCAAAAGTGAAGGAAAGTCCCTGTACCGTCAGACACAGCTTTATTATGTAGAGGAAGGGTCAAGTTTCATTGCAGATGAGTGTGTTTCTAAAGTGGATGTTCAGTCCTGACAGAAAGCTTAGTCGGCCTGTGAGAAGAACACTTAACTTGTCTGATGATACTATGAGCTTTCTGTTTGTCAGAGGGAAGATTTGTTTTGCTGTGTGAGGCCCACAGCCTGAAGCCCTGTTGCTTTATTGGACTGTTTATGCTCAGTGAGAAGCTGCAGCACAGAGTTTAGCAGGAGCTGGAGGAGTCAGCATGCGATGATGTTCAATGCAGGATTCTGAAGCATCGAGAAAACAACACTCGACCAAAAAGTCATGAATGAATCTATAAAATGAATCCCCCCCCCCCTCCTCCCATAAAATATGATGTTTGAGTATAATCATGGTACAGACACACACAGACTGCATGTTTACTGTGTTAGACTCTCAAACACACACACACACACACACACACACACACACACACACACACACACACAGAGAGAGAGGTGTCTCCATGACTTCTGAAGACATTACATTGACTAACATTGATTTCCTGTAGACTAACTCTAACCTTAAACATCGTTGAGACTTACCTAACCTTAACCCTAACCTAAACCTTAACTATAGTTACTACTTGCTTAACCCTAACCCTGACCTAAACTTAAACCTAAACTTGAACCATAGTAACCCCTTGCTTAACCCTAAATTGAACCTAAACTTAACCTAACCTCACCCCTAAATGTAATGATTTATGGACTCGCTTTTTGTCCCTACAAGGAAGGCAAGTCCCCATAAGGTGACCGTGTAAACCTATTAAGGTCCCCATAACATTAGTAATACACACACACTCACACAAACACTCCTCCCTCGCAGCTTATTCTCATTAGCAGATGTAATGCTGTCATCGGAGCCGGCAGCCAGCTGGGCTGCAGAAGTCATTTGGCCGGTGGATTCGGTTACACAGCGGGCCTCACAAACACCTCATTCTCAGCAAACGTCCACACCGGCATCTGTTTCCAGGTCCAACGGGTTTCACAAGTGTGTTGCAGAGGGAAGGAGGGAGGTAGGGGAGCCCTGGTGGGCAGGGTGAGGGGGTTTACCACATGCAGGACAAAACTCAACATATCTAAATACGACACGGGAAATCCCAGCAAGATAAACCCAACATTTGTTTCTTCCTAAATGGCCACAAGGAAAGGGATGGCGATAGTGTGACAGGCATGTGTTTTGGCGCAGTTTTATTCTTTATTCCCATGGTTTGAAACTTGGACCAACGCTCGTGTGTAGATAATTAACTTCCAGGAAAATGAACAGAGAGCAGTTTTTGTGAGGCTGTTTGTGACCTTGCAGTGAAAGGCCGTGCATGCTGCGTTGTGAAGGCTGTAGGAGTCTCCTGAGGGGAAGTCATCCCACACAAGAACTGAATGAAGAACATTTGTGAATCAGTGTCATCGGAAAAGAGTCACTTTGTGGGGAATAAGGGGGAAATTGCCTCCTCCTTGTTAACAGATGGGACATGGAACAAACTAAAGGGTCAAAGTACACATCAAATAAATGTTTCTCAAAGATGGTTTTGGTCAATTTGGGTATTTCTTAACACACAAGTTCATTTTTCCTGTACGTTTGGTAGAAAGAAGAGGAGAAATGGTGTCCTTCTTTATATACAGCCAATTGGTATAATTATGCCTTTAACGTAAAGACCAAGCTGAGAATCCACAAACAAAGCAGTCGCTGCGCACTCAGCTGGACAAACTACAAAATGACTCAATTTCCAAATAGCTTATCTGCATTGTTCTATGAAATACAAGTTTTTATATCGGTGCCTATCGGTAAATATAAACACTGATAGCCATATGTCTATCAATGGCTCATCAACGGCTGTGGGGGCAGCCGTTGACGGGCAAGATGCTGAACCCTGAATTGCCCTTCATAGAACAACAAAGTGCTGCTTACCATTCACTACCATTCGCTTACCATTAGTGAATGGGTGAATGTAAAACTGTCCTGTAAAGAGCTTTGAGTGGTCATCAAGACTAGAAAAGCGCTATATAAATACAAAACCATTTACCATATCAGACCATTACATCGGCCAATCAGGCTTTCCTGTCAAGAAGCCCCTGACCCCTATTCTGCAGGAGCCGTGTTGTCTCTGTCCTCGCGGTGAGACAGACACAGGAAGGGAATGGGAGCTTCCCCATCCAGTCCAAACGTGTCTCGTTGGGCCTCTGTGGGAAAATATGGTGCTGGGGACATTGAGAGCTGTGTCTGCATTCTAGGAAAGCGAGTCAAGTGCATTCTTGGTTGGTGTTTGATTACAGCAGTTCAAGCACTCGGCCACAAAACTGTGCTTTGACACCTTTGGGTTGGTGGCAAGTTAAGCTGTTGAAGTGTCTCAGAATGAAGGACATTATACAGGACTGTTGTGGTGAACATGGAAAACATGGTTTGAGGCGGACCCAGTGTCACTGCAGGCCAGACAGGAGTCTGTCGCACTGAATAAGTCCACAGCTCATACTAACTGATGCTGCCCCGTTGGTGTAAAAGTCTGCTAGTAACACAGTTGCAAAAATAGTGTTCATTTAAAAAAATGTGTTTGTTGGGGGTAAAGTGTTAATGCTTAAATTTAAATTAATTAAAATAAAAACCAATAAATTCTGAGGGTAAATCAGGACTTAGAGGACCAGGCTCAAACATCCAACTCCTCCTTCATCATCTCATCATGTCTCCACTCATGCTTGGTTTTTAGCCAACCCAGTTTTTAAACGTCTGACATTTTAAAGCCCCCCGCTCTCCGCCTCCACTTCCATGTGCCTGCCAACACGTCTGACTCGTCCGCCTGCCCTGTGTCTCAGAAGACAAATATTTGTCTGTGATGTCGACAGCAGCAGGCCGCTCAGTTGGTGAGATCATCGGGTCCAATAAGTCCATCGAGAGACGGATGCTCCTCCGCTGCAGGAGTTGATGCAGGTTTGAACTCGGACTGGATATAGGTGAATATAACATGCATACTTCAGCAGTTTAAAAAAGTTCTCAGCCTTAGATTCTTTCGATTTGCACCTATGAAAATAGTTCGTAATATGGATTCCTTCTAAAAGCAAAAGACGTAAATAAGAAAATAAAGTCTAGAAAGAAAAGGTAAATGGTACAACTAAATGCATGCACCTTTTCTATCACACACCAGTCATACACCATCAGTACAGCTGTCAGGAGCAATTAGGTGCTCAGTATCTTGATCAAGGACACTTAGGAATGCAAACTGGTGAAACCAGGGATTAAACCACCGACATACTGGTTAGTGGACGACCCTCTACCTCCTGAGCCACAATAAGTTCATGTAAAACCATCCTGAAGGTGAGACTGTGTTGAGACGATGTTTGAGTTTTGAAAAAGGTTCTTTGTTGTAAAGTTAATTCATAAATATTAATTTTGTATGGTGTGTGTGTGTGTGTGTGTGTGTGTGTGTGTGTGTGTGTGTGTGTGTGTGTGTGTGTGTGTGCGTGTGTGCGTGTGTGTGTGTGTGTGTGTGTGCGTGCGTGCGTGCGTGCGTGCGTGCGCGTGCGTGCGTGCGTGTGTGTCTGCTGAGCATGTGAACAATTTAAATATTCACAGGAGACACGCTGCCTCAGGGAGTTTCTCTGTTCAATGAGCTGGTCTCTCTTACACACTGCACATACTGTATGTACAACACGCTGTACTGGGCATATGCATCAGTGCAAGCACACACACACACACACACACACACACACACACACACACACACACACACACACACAACCTTGCCCTTATATCTTACCCTAACTTTAACCATCACAACTACATTCCTAACCCTAAAAGTAAGTGGTACTCACAGTACACACATTTATGTTCATACATACACACACACACACAGACATGCACAGATATCCTTGTTAGGACTTTGCATTAATTATATTCACTGTATCCTTATGTTAACCCTGACCTTACCACAATTTAATCACATACATGCACATGGCACAAAATCACTGTATGCAGTATGCACATGTCATGCATCTCCCACAGCCCTTAGCCCACCATATGTCACAAACACACACACACACACACACACACACACACACACACACACACACACACACACAGCTGTGTCTCCATTACTTCAGAAGACATTGCATTGACTTATGTGGATTTCATGGAGACGTACTCTCACCCCAACCACACCTAAACCAAACCTTAGCCTAAACCTTAATCTTAGCTTTAACCTTAAAATGTGTCTTCACCTAAAAATTCAAATGTGACCGTGTAAACAGATGTTGGTCCCCACAACAGTAGTAATACCTGGACCACACATACATACACTTGTCTCTCCCTAGTTGTGAGGACACTCATTGGCATAATGCAGTCCCCAGCCCCTTACACTAACTGTACCCTAACCGTGCCCGGACCCTGACCCTGAAACCAAGTCTTAACCCTGGGGCAGCACTTTGAGTTTGTGAGGACCAGCCAAAGTGTCCTCATAAAGATGGTAATAAACCAAGAACCCCCCATAACTATAGATAGACATGTGCGCGCACTCACACACACGCACGCACACACGTGGTGCATGTCTGCTTTAAAGCCCCAGAAATCCATGTGCTGGAAGGAGGGGACAGCCAGAGAGAAGGAGTGTGCAGGGTGAGGAGGAGTGAGGAGGGTGAGGAGGGAGGAGTGTGTCTCCACAGAAGAGGGACCGTTCAGCTCCCGACTCCCCAACGTGGATTTGAAACAAACCGTCCCGCGGAACTTCAGCTTCTCCAAACCAACGCGCACGGAACCAGAGGGAAACAAGTGTCCGAACCCCGCTGTGCCCGGATCCCTCTGCCCCCCCTGGTCCCGGGTCATGCCGCTGAAGCTCACCGAGGAGGGTCTCTCCTCCGTCGGTCCGCGCGTCGGTGGAAACCCGGAGCGGCGTGGAGGGAGAGGAGAGCGCGCACCGGAGCCGAGGAGCGGAGGAGCGCGCGGAGGAAGAGGAGGATTAGTGAAGATTTAAAAACAAAAAAAGAAGGGAAACGAGAAAACAACAAACAACCACAGACATGAGTTTACCGACGAACTGTGTGTATCCGCCCCCCTCGGTCCAGGATCGCTTCTTCACGGTGCGGAACGGGAGTATCTGCGGGTCACCGTGCGCCGTCAACCGGCCCATCGACATCGTGCAGAAACGCAGGCGGTAGGCCAGATGTGCTTTCAATCCAGATGTTGCTGTTGCACAATTCGAAACACTCTCCTGTGTCTGTCCTAGTTTTTACAACAAAGTTTCATAAACTCTTCTCTAACAAACACTTAGGATTAAAATATCAGGTCATAAAATGTATACTTTCTTTACCATATTGTTAATTAAAACCCAAGTGTCTGACATTCAACTGCCCTTTGTGTAAACCGTGATGTTCCTTATGAGTTTCATGACCTTGTGTCTATCTCCTCGTGAACTCACAGTACATTTCATGATAGTTTCATTTAATCTCCTGTAATATCAGCATCATAACCTGCAGTCATGAGCCTCTACTCTTGATATTATGGTAGTAATATTTCATCTGACAATTTTAAACTCTTGAATCTGATTGTGAGGTCAGAGAAGAACTTTAAGACACTCTTCACTTTACACACACACAGCAGGTGAAAGACGGTCGAGAATCCAAGACTGTAACTTTCGAGTCTTACACATTAAATCTTATCAGAGTTAAATCATTGTAATCCAGGGTGTCCGCCTGGTGTCCACAGTCAGTGTCGTCTATGTGCCAGGTTCCTGCCCAGAGCTGCTGCTGGCAGACAGACGAGCTGAGCTCAGTCTGGAGTAATGACTCAGTTTAGTGTCTAAGTGCTGTTTTATTAGTTTAATGGTGATTCAGACAAACTGATGTGGTTCGAGAGGAAGATCTCTCCTCTTGAGGGGGTCCCCATTGTTAAGATTATGGAGTTCGACGTGAATTAGTTCATGGTTAAGATGTGTGTTTTATTGTGTTTATACACCATAAAATAAAGTACAATTTGTAGGAATTCACATTCAAATCTTTTTTTAATGGATTGCTGCTAGTTCTTTGTGGCATTAACAATCTAATCTCCTTTTTTAATCTTGAGCTGATTGTGTTGCGCCTCAGTGCCAAGTGAGGACTCCTGTGATAGAATAACAGCAGGCGGGAGGATCCGGCACTTCTTACACAGAGCAGACGCTGAGGGTCAAGGTTGGAGACGTGTTGTGTGACACCAGAAAAAGAAGATCATTGTAAAAATTCAAAGTTGTAAAAGTAGAAATATTATTTTGCGAAATGCGGAAAACATGGGCTCTGTTTTGTAATTAAAATATAAAAGAAAATATCTCATTATTATTTTTCTTATAAATTTTACAACGACCTGGAACTGATACAGCACACACACACACACACACACACACACACACACACAAATCATTCTTAGCAGATGAGTGCACCTCAACGTTTACCGCTGCCCTTCGTCACAGACGACTTCGAATGAGTAATTCTTCAGGACTTTCAGAGAGTCACGGAGACGTCAGCCTCACCGGGAGGGGGCGGGGGAGATCAAAGTGTCTCTGTAATGTCAAACCACCAATAAAGAGCCTTCAAAGGGAGATTGCTTAATGAACGCAGAGTCGGTCGTATTTATAGGCCCGATGTCTCAACCACATGTGTGTAATAACGCCGTCCCCAAAAAGCAGCGGAGAAAAAAGAAGAGTGCACACTGTAATCGTCCAAATCCCTTTAACCCCACTAACTGTGCAGCTCCCATTAATTCCTGGATGGAAACATGGCACCGCCATCGATTCACCTCATAAAGATTCAAGGTTTTACAGTTAGTTTTGGCTCTAACAGCCTCTCGTGCGCATCTGTGCAGATATTTAGCTCCTGCTTTTAGGTTTGCAGCGAGGCAGGAGTTGTCATATCGACTGGTATATGAATTGTCATATACCAGTAGGGTTGTGCCATGACAAGATATAGTTCACGAGACAACTTTAGCTTTAACTGGCCAAAGCTCCAAAGATATTTAGTTTCTGATGATATTAAACTGTGAAAAGGAGCAAATCCTCACAGTTGAAAAGATGGAACAAGAGCTGCAATGAATAGTGGATTAATTATCCAGTCATTTATTTATAGTTAGTTGGTTATTTATAGTTGATTATTATGAGTCAGTGACAGTCTTGTTGAAATGTCTGGCGTATCTGCAGCCTTGTGCTATTTGCTGCTTTTGAAACAACACACTTGTAATATGTCAGTTCGTTGTTTTCCACAACATTTCACTGAATATTAGCTATAATGTGTTTTAGTGATCTGTAGATTATCGGAGCAGTTTCCCTTTTCTTCTCCAGTAAAAGTTAGATTTTTAAATTGTAGTTTCAGCAAATGGTGATTTGTCATGAAGCTGTAGTTGTTGGTAGTGGTTGGCTTTCTGGTTTCTTTGTCATAAAGCTGTGGATGCCATAACATATTATATGCGTTTGATATTTTTTGTTTATCTTTCTGGAAGTTTAAAGTGTTTTTGTTGAAAAGTCCCTGAAAGAGAATATGATACCTGATACTCATTTTTTCTTTGTATTAACTCCAGGCTGAGTTTTGAACTGATCCACTGTCAAAGCTGCAGCGACATTCACTTCTGGTGAAAACTTAAAATTGAACTAACCGAAACACAACTATCAACACACAGCTGCTTCATAAAATAAGTCTTTTAATGTTTCTTCACCAATAGGTTTTTAACTGTGAAGAAAACATGGTCATGTTAAAATAAATAGTCTCAGCTGTACTTGAGAACTAGGGTCAGTTGCTGTTGCTCTTAAGCGGCTCGTTCTCTGTCTGCTGCTTTGTGCTCATTGGTTTAGATTTGAAGAATAACTCTCTCGTCAGGATACAAACACTCTTACGGCCTGAAACCACAAAAACGCCAAAACAAGGGCTCACAGGTCATTAAAACTTTCCATGACTGATTTAATGGGATTCTAAGCAACTATAAATGAAATAAAACTGTGGGATAAATTTCTTTCTTTTAAATGAAATATGACTTTAATTAAAACATGGCGAGCGAATGAAGTAAACAAGAAAAGACTGTTTAGTCAACATTCGATGTCTGTTTTTTCTGTGGCTCTGTTCAGAAACAAACCTCCATCACTTCAGACCAGTAGCGGAGTTTAGCTGAAGTCTGAGCCACAGATCAGCAGAGTTTTCCCGCAGGTGTCCTCTCGCACGCAGCCCGTCCCTCTCGATGGCTCAGAAACCACACCTGACCTTTGGCGGTGTCAGAGCAGGTCGGCCAGCCCCGACGGGCCTCAGCCCATGTCAACACACCGTGACATGACGCACAGCTCACTCTACACAAGGTCAAAGGTCACTGCAGGCCGCCAGCATGTTGCCCCACAGTGTAAATGAAGGGTCATGTTAGCTGCGACACTGAAGTCGTGTTCACCGTGAAGTGAGTGCTACGAGGATCTGAGTGTGGCCCTCACTGCTGGTTGGATTTTACTCACTCGTACTGATGGAGCCGATGGAGTTTTCTCTCTCTCTCTCTCTCTCTCTCTGCTTTACACGGAGCTTTATCTCAGTCATTTGTACCTGTTGGGTTTCGATCAGTGTGGTTGTGCAACTTCATTGATTCAGTGCAGGGACCAGTGTGAAGAGCAGTGCCATAGAAACGGTTAATTCAATAAAGCGGGTTCTTTTCCTCATGTAGTGAAGAGGCTGACCGATGGAGGGGAGTAGAAATGGAGAATCTCTGACAGAGCTTCACGTCTTCCAATGTGCAAATAGTCAGAAGCAAAATATGACGTCTGAAGACTGAAGACATAGACTGGTGATGTGGGGAAGTTATAAGATGCATGCATGATAAGACAAAAAGAATAATCCATTGAGAAAATAATAAATCCTGAAAAGTAACATTAGTTCCACCACTATATCCAATAAATAAGATAAATAGTTTATATAACTGAACCAATAATAATCTCTGAACAAGTAGGTGCATTGCCTGAAATGCAATTTGTCTCCAAAAGTCAAATATCTACCAGGAATGATATTTATCTACCAATTAAATTATAACATATTCAGAACCTTCAACCACATCTCACAGTGAACGGTGATTCTTCATTAATTGTATGAACGAATCAGAACTGTGGTCATGTGATAACAGGGATCGTAATCCCTGTCTCTGTTGACAGATTGTCTCTGGAGTCAGATGTGAACATTCCCACTCTTTCTTTTCCGTGTCGGTGACTTTCACCGCTCCCAGGCGAGGCGACACTGGGATCGGTTTGTTCCCAGACATGATGATGATGTTTCCAGTGCTCGTCCAGTCTCTTGTCCAGGGTCACAGATGTAATGTTCCCCACAGCTGTTGCATGTAACGTCTTAGATCGGACTGGTTTTCCTCCCGTCACTGCCCATTCAGGATGCTGTAACATCTGACACACCCATCTGTTCTAATTGAGCCAGTAAGCATCTTTAAGTGATTCTCAACAGATCTGGACTTTCATGAGAAAGAGCTTTTGAATCTTGTAGAGGACCAAAACAAGATATTGACGTGATAGTGGCTGTTCGCTGGACTCGATCCCAAATCGCTGCCAAATCACAGTTAACGCCTTAACCCACCGGACCGCAGGACGCCTCCGCTCCGAGTCCCTGGAGCCGCTTTGCTCTGTTCCTACAACAAACATGTCTCAAAAGAAATCCCACTGTGTCCGCAAGCCGAGCCAGCTGGTTTTGGGCTTGTATCTTTTTAGCGTGTTTTATAGCATCCTTTGCATTCTAGTCTCTTATTTTGTGGAAAAGCAAGAGCTGCAGCGAGAGCGGGAGTGTTGGGCCGGGAGTAATTGCAGGCCTGCGCGCTGGTCGATCAGCATTTCGGTGACAGCCATAAAACCACAACTGACGTCAGCAGACAAGTGTGACTGTGTTTGTGGGACTGTGTGTGTAGCTGTGTTGAATATCCCTGCTAGAATAGGGGACTGAATGTTATCCTGACATCTATGTGACTCCAGGAATAATGTTCAGCTCAGCGATAGATGAACTCTCAACAAAGCAGCTCTGTGCCGGTGTTTTCCTGCAGGATTAGACAATAGCACGTTTGACGGACTAATCTGAGCGAATGAAAACACAAGGCGTCTCCATGCAGCCTGCACGTCCACAGTCGGTCACAGGTGTTCACCTACGTAGACTTCAGAGCTCCGCCTACGCAGCGGGATGCCAGGTAGGGGAATGCTGGGAGCTGGAGAGGACTTTCAACCACTTTGGTTTGTTTGAGAGATTCCAGAGACATAACAGGATGGTGTGTCTGTGCGTCAGAGCCTCAAAGATACTGTTAGTTCATGCAGAGACGTCAATGACTATATAAATATATACATATACACATATATACAATATTGATGGAGAAAAACACTCTGACTCAGGGTCATGTTAAACTAAGTTTTAATGGAATAAACAAAACAATTTCAAGTATTTGCAGTTCTTTTACCCAGGATACCTGATATTTTCTTGTTTTGTCTACTCATAAAACTATGTCTATTATAATTGTTTTATTTATGCTTAAACAATATGTTTGCATAAAAAGTGATATACTATATATATATATATATACACTGATCCAGCTTTTTCTCCTCTGCTACATACTCAGACATCTCACTTCAGGCTCAGGGTACTGATCCAACACAAGCGCTTGTTTTTATTCCCATTTGTGTAAATGTATTTGTGTTCATCACTGTGTGAAACTGGAAACAGAACTGGTGGAAGGATGAGATGTGGCTCAGGGAGGAACTTGTTCAAGTTTGGTGTGGATCTGGATCTGGGGTTGGTTCCAGAATTTATTTTAAACTTTCTTTAAAAATTGTGAGATATGTTTTTTGACATTTCTTTTAGTTTTCCCCCAAAATAGTTCCATGAACCTTGAAGAAAAAACCAGGCACATTCAGGGAACTGATATTTATGAGTGTTGGGGATTTGGTGCAGCTTGAATAAATTTAAAGGGAATGTTGAGCCTTAGGAGAGATAGTTTATAAAAAGTAGCTTTAACTAACTAAACCAAACTAAACCACAGTAACTTGTAATATTGCTTGTTCATTTCTGTTTATTCTTTTCAATAATCCAATTCTTACTATTGTTCATGATGAGAAGCATCCAGGGCTTTACATGACGTCAGGCAGAGAAAGACTCAATGAAAACACTCATCCCTGTTGTCTTGTCTTGTCTTGTCGTGTCCCACTGATGGCTGATGTGATTGGCCGCTCCTGGGTTGCCCTCTCCTAATTAAAGGAGGAAGTGGCACACTCTTGCCTCGCCACTGGACTCAATCACTGTATACCGAAAGGCGCCAATTAGTGCCATATGAACATGATTAGAGGAACACTCGGCACGGCTTGTTGCTGGGCAAAGACGGTGTGTGTGTGTGTGTGTGTGTGTGTGTGTGTGTGTGTGTGTGTGTGTGTGTGTGTGTGTGTGTGTGTGTGTGTGTGTGTGTGTGTGTGTGTGTGTGTGTGTGTGTGTGTGTGTGTGTGTGTGTGTGTGTGTGTGTCCTGAACCAGCCTGTCCAGTTGTGCATCAGTGTGATGTAGGTTTGTTCGATTTTCAGGTCGATGCCGGAGCCAAATCTAGATCTCTACCGCTGAGGCTGTAATCATACATGCCGGTGTGTGTGTGTAGTTGTACTAATACCTTTGTGAGGACCAGTTAAAGCATACACCTCACAGAGTGGGGACATTTTTGGAAAGTGAGGACATTTTTGGAAAGTGAGGACGTTTTTTGACCGGCCTTCACTTCTTCAATGGGCTGTTTAAGGGTTAAGGCTTGATTTTAGGATAAAGGTTAGAGAAAGGCTGTTAGTTTGGATGGTTGATGTTAGGGATGTTAGGGGCTCGGGAATGTATTATGTCAATGAGTGTCCTTACTAAGATAGAAGAACAAATGTGTGTGTGTTTGTGTGTGTGTGTGTGTGTGTGTGTGTGTGTGTGTGTGTGTGTGTGTGTGTGTGTGTGTGCGTGTGTGTGTGTGTGTGTGTGGTTCTGCCCCGGTGTGTTACCCCCTCTAAACAGCTTTTAATGATGTTAATGCCGATCAGCCACAGTATGGATTTCTTCCCCGGCTGGTCGGACAGAGCTAATCACTGCTTATAGACTCCACGATCAATACCCGTCCAGAGGGGGAATCAACCTCTGAGCCGCCCTGGACTCCAAAAAATTTAACCACTTCACCACTGCTCCGGTCACATTCATATTTAAAGGGCCAGTCGGCTATAAAAGCCGCTGTTGTGTTGCAGAGGCAGGCCTTCCTTTAACTGTAGCTCCACGGTTCAAACACCAGAGACGGCGAACGACTGTCCTGCCAAAATATCTGTCACCAGACAATGATTCACTGCCAGTTCTGAACAATATCCAAACTCACAAGACAAGAGAAAGATCATTTTCTGAGTAGAGACCACACCAGCAGTAACGTCCATTAACACGCTGGTTATACGAGTACATTATTATACGAGTACCTCTAGTACTCATGGGTCAGATCACACCCATTGTAGAACTCACCCTTCATTTTGATCCCAGGTGTCTGTAAAGGTCCATTACTGTATTTTTTTGCACAAAGGTATAAGTGAAACATAACCTCCTATAGTTGGAGGTAATCATGCAGCAGAAGAACAATGAAAATACATAGTTTCAAATACTACAATGCACAAGGTAACCACTATATTGTGACACTATTGTTGAGAATCTTTCTATAAATACCCAAACTACTCAAAAACCATAGCCATCAACCCAAAACTATGGCAACATAAACAAATAATAATGTGTTAAAACACAGTTTATCATTAATCAATAGGTTTAAACTGAAATACTAACACAAGTTGTGTAAATATGTCATGAAGGACATTTTTTTTTAGAATGACTAAAATATTATAATATCGATCATCAGAGTTGCACATCTGCATTTCTGGTACTTCTCTTTCTTTTCTTTTGTCTCTACTGTCAGCAGTCAGAGCGGAGACCTGCTGCTTTCAAAGGCCAGAGTCTCTTCCTGTGCCTGTAGGTCAAAGGTCACACCGAAAAATAATAAACACGGCAGCTGGTTCGACTCGTTGCAACCTTCTCCTCCCCTTGGTTATATTTAGAGAGACATGAGCTGCTCTGAGATCAGATGTTGATGTTGGACGTGGAGCGCTTGCTGTTTGGACAGAGATCCTCAGTGGCTGCAGGTCAGGTGAATGGAAAGAGCAACTGTGTCTCCATGGAGGCGTGGCCTACGGTGTTTCTACTGTATAGTGTGGAAATGGATTTCTGTTTAAGTGATACACGTCAGTGATTCGATCAAATGCAAACAATGTGTAAAGTGATTTTTAACCATGTTCGCACATTTAGAAATGCCCGACTTTTCCGTTTTGTACAATGATATAAAACTGCAAATTAACTAGTGCTGCGTCCAGAGTGATGCGCCAATTTACCCGACAGAGATATGAGATGAAATGTCCCACAGGATTCTGCAATGAGTTCTGTGAAGGAAGTGAGAGGGAGAAAACTTTTACCAATACAAGTGAAGTCGGTAATTTAGTGCAAATGAAACCTATTCCCTTGTTGTGTTGGGACAGAGACTCTTTGTGATCTTCATGACAAACAATCAGCTTTTATCGTGTAGTGACCCTGGTGCACATTTATCTTGTGAACTCTCATCTGTAATGGATCGTCAGTAACATTATCTAAAGAATAGTGCGTCTTGGAGCTGCATGGTGATGCAGTTGTTTTGCGTCGTCATCTCATAGCAAAAGAGTTGAGGGTGCAAACCCATCGGGCGGCTGGGGCTCCATTATCTGTGGAGTTTGCATGTTGTCGTTGTGCATGCGTGGCCTTTCAACCACAGTCCAAGTACATGCATACATGCAACCATAGAAAGACACACACACACAGTCACACACAGTGAAAGGAAGGGGAGTGGGGGGTGTTTTTCTGGAGCTTTCAGATCAAATGTACAATAGAGTTGAGGTGTAAAACAAACAAACTCTCTTTACTCCCTGAAGTCTCTCAGTCACACACACACACACACGCACACACATTTTCAGAAAGCGTCCCCTGGCCTGTTTTGTCCTCTCCTCCTCACCTCTCGCCTCCTTCCTGGTGTGATGTTTGAGGCCCCTCGGCTAATTCCCACGCTACGAGGAAAGAAAACAGGAGGGAGCATGCGTGTATATGTGTGTGGGTTGACCTCTGACCCCCGGGCCTGTGTCATCCCCCATCAAATAACATCTGGCCTTGATGATTGTTTTCTGTATCACTCTCACATACGTAACAAACAAATCCTCAAATCCCTCGGCCCTGGTTCCCATGAGCACATCGCTTTTTACTACTTGTGCAGAAATGGCTTTAAAACGATGATATGAGGTCCTGTACATGTTGTACTTACTTCAATGAAGAGCATTTTCGCTGGAACACAGTTTCTGTAGCTGAAAACCTTCGATGCTGTGTCTGTTCATCTCTTAGTAGCATTTTAACATGACGTGAAGAGTCTGATAAAAACAGATAAGTATTCAAACCCTGATGAAAACATCACGTCAGAAGTGATTGTGATACATTTGCTTATTTTTTACTGACCGACTTGATTAGATATCTAATTTACTTTGAAGCATGTTTTAGCCTTTTGCTTGAAAAATATCTGACTATTGATATTGACGATTGATTTTCTATCAGTTTACTTATCAAGTGAACACTGTATCTCCATAAACTGTAAAAACCAGTTCACCGATCTTCCTGCAAATTGAGATCCACAAACACTGATCCTGAGCGATGATGAAATGGACACTTTGCTAATCACCCACTTTGAAATCGCTCTTAGGATTTTCTGGGGGCTCAAGAGGGAAAAAAGAAAAGGATTCCTCCTCCTCCTCAGTTTGGTTTTCGAGGCGCAAACCAAACATCCTGCGAACAAAAGCTGGAGGTTGGGACGTGGGTGTTAAGGGATGTGTGTGTGAGAAAAGTTTAGTAAAACAGTTAAAGAGAGAAAAGGGAGCCGTCATTTACGTCAGAGAAGCGGAGAACAATGCTGCAGGCGGGAGACGGACCAAGGTCGACTTGTTATGTACGCTGCAACTGAACAAGATGTCAGCCTGTCTGTCTGAAGACAGAACGACTGCCTTACCAATGCAGTGGAGTAACATGGAGAGCCAGGTTTAGAGGCCCGGATACTGTTTGTATTACTTAAAGAATTAAAGAATCGTGTAGTATTTGATGTTGTAGATTAATTGTAAATGTCTGATCTCTTTCAGTTTTTAATGTCTCTTAATGTTTCATAGGATTTTTATAACACGATGAGGTTAAACACGGAAAACCTGAAAATTCTCCGACGTATTTCGAGTTTTCCATCAAAATTTTATCTTCAATCTGGAAATTCCTCGTCTTGTGTTGCTTCCCCAGACAGTAGACATATGTGCTACAGCCTCAGGAGGTGTAAATGTGGACGGTGAAATGTTGTACTTATCAACTTAATCTCCTCTGACATTTTTAAATATCCTTCACATGTGTTTTACAGCATGAGTTCTCGCTCCTTCCTGCAGCAGAAACCTAATATCCCCTGAAGGAGCCGTGTCGCTAACCCCCGTCCACTGTGAAGTACAATATTCCTGCAATATACCAGCAATGAAAGGAAACATAAACCACAGAACGCTGGAAGCTTTTCCAAAAACGCTTCTTTGAAAACGTTTAGTTTGCAGATTATCTCACATATTCATCGTATCAGGTGCTTTACAGCCCGAATACAGCATAAACAAAAATTAGAAGCAACTAATCAGAAAGGATAAAATCATACAGGGTGACTCAGAAATATGAGGTGTGAATCGTAATTTAAACAGAATTTATATTATTATAATTGGCATACAAACAAACTTTCAGACGACATCTTGGTTATGAAATTCACACATTACTTTAATTACCACGCTGCAGAACAGACACATTAAGTGACAGGTGATGCAGTACCATCTTTTCCTCAGTAGTGGGAGCTCTCTTCCTGTCTGAAGCCTGAGCAGCCACAAGCTTGAATGAATCACAGCCACTGAAGAGCTCAATGGTGAATTTGAGTTTGTGAATGTAGCACGGTGTGAATCAGTGAAAAACAATAATAATCACCATAAGACCTCATGGGAGCCTCTGCTGCAGTTAATGTCGATGTTTTACCCGATTCTCTCACTCTTCTTTCTCTATTCATCCATTCCCCTTCACTTCAGTGCAAGACTGATGTATTGAGTTGAATGAATATCGGTATCGTACAGTCAGTACTTTTGTAGATGTTTATATGTTTTTCATTTAAATCACAGTGAACAGATCAACATTTATGTCACAGTTCTCATGAATCTGTGTCCCATTATGGTTCTTTTTTTACCTTATTTCCCCAATGGTGGGAATAAAAATTGGAGGGAAACTGAGAAAAGGGAGGTTACATTTTTCCAGGGGAATACAAATTGACCAAGAAACTGCCTGACAAACTCCTGGTCTGTTAAATCTAAAACAGATCATATTCGCTGCTCCCACTGTGATACGCAACATGTGTTTTGCTCTAGGGCTGCGACTCAGTTCCAGCAGAGACCACCTGACCGATACATCGTGGTCATGTTGAAGTGTCCTTGAACGTCCTACCTGCTCGTCCAGAATAAAGGATAACACGGAAATATAGAGCCATAAGAACAAAGGGAAAATCGTGCCGCCCTGTACTTCAACCTACCATATATATATTTATTTAAATTCATCATATATGTGAGATTCATGAGAGGGGGGTGGGCATCTGCGTAAGCTCTGTCATAAGTCTCCTAGTTCCCCCCTTAACTGGCATCAGGGTCTATTTTTAGCTTCTGACGTCACTGGTCTCCTCTGATGGAGCCTCGTCACGGCCGACTACACTGGGCCGAGGGAGGGGGGGGAGGACGGGGGTTGGGTGAGGTGTGGTGGTGGTGGTGGTGGTGATGAGGAGGGAGGGTGTCATCGCTGAGGTAAGCCCTGCCGCAGCCCCGCCCCTCTGCTCCCCCGTCACGCCAATCAGGTGCAGGGTGCAGAGGCACATCACGGTGCTGGATACAGCCTTCCTCATCACCCCCTCTCCTCCTCCTCCTCCTCCTCCTCCCCCCCCCCCCCCCCACCTCTGTCTCCCTCTCAGCTCCTGTGAATTGGGTCTGTTTCATTCAGCATCGATTGCATAATAGCCATCTTTCATTTATCAGGCGCTGCTATTGCTGGAGTGCCGGAGACAGGCCGGGCTAAAAATAGACATGGGGGCACAACCTTGCTCCGCTGCTGCTCTGGTTTCTGTTGTTATTGAGGGTGGGGGGGGGGGGGACATGGCTGACAATAGATCTAATTGATAAAAATAGATATTCACATGGACAGTTACTTACTGTATAATGGAATAGTGCAGAAGACAGTTTTTCGAAGGGCAACAAAGAGGTGAATGGTTGTCACGTGCAGGTTCGCTGGTGTTTTTACGCAGAAGTCTCGTCCTGTCTTGTCTTAGGGGAATAAACTGTTACTGGTTTCCAGGTATATTGTGGTAATACTCCTGATGGTTAGTTGTACAGTTTCATGAGCTAGATTATATTTTGGCCAGACTCTCAGACAGAGAATGTGTCATTTCCAGGATTATTCTCTACTGGACTACTTTACCTCATCTCCAGGTGCAAGTAAAAGCATTTCTGGGACTTTGATTTTCCTTTGTATCTGTCATTCTCTGCTAAAATCTTAAATTTCAGTATTTATGATCTTAAGAAGGTCTTATAAAGTCTTAAATTTCAGTTTTTGAAACCCTGGATTCTCTTATTGATGAGCTTTAAGTCTCCACTATGCTCGTCTGTGTGCTCGGCCCAAACTCAAAGCCCTGTTCATCTTTCTCTATTTTGTCTCTTTTGCTTTTTCAGGGTGTCAAGACGTTTTGCAAAAAAAAGGTTCAAAGGAAATTCGGGGTAAAAAGTGGAATTTGTTGAATGAATGTTGGCAACGCTGAACCCTGCAACTGACCTCATCCTGGCTGGAAGCATTTCAACAGGATAAAACCGGAGCCAAGTCTGACTGCGATACTGTTCGACTGCATCCAGCCGGAGACCAGGCGGGGTTTTGAAAAAATAGCAGGGGCTTTTATTTTGATCATGAAGTTGGATTCAAACCCTGAAGCTTCCTGTGATTTACATGGAGGGAAGTTGTTCAGTAGCAAGTGGAGCCTTTCACTGTGTGATGTAGTGGGGGGTGGGCGGGGGGGTGGAAGCAGCTCCACTGACGTAACATGCATGAGGTCAGCGTTGCCGTCATACCAAAGATAGTTGGTGTTAGGTTTGTGAAAAGTGAGTAATCAATAGGTCATGTGTTTAAAAAGGTTCATGTGTTCGAAGAGATGCTCAAAGTGGAACATTTGAGTCACACCTTTCCAACTTGTTACCAAATAGAAGTTACCTTTTATAATACTTGATGTTACTTTGAATACTTTCATTCATCATATTTGTTTCCTTGAGTCTGTTCTTGCTGTTGTTATCCTGTTGTTGAAGTACTTTGGGATATTCAGACTGTTGACATAGAGACTTGTACATTTAAATTTGTACTAGCGATTAGTGTCCTCGACTAAGTCATTAATGAAAAGGTATTGAATACTACTTGTTTTTCCTGTGCTGTCCTTTTAATTTGTGAATTATGGCTTATTTAATCAATTGTATACACTGAAACCGTGACAGTAGTATTTATGTATTTCTTCTTCTCTCTGTCTGTAGTTTTGACGTGGAGAATGGCCTCTCGGTGGGTCGCAGTCCTCTGGACTCTCAGACGAGCCCGAGTTCTGGTCTGGTACTTCAGGCCAACTTCCCCCACAGTCAGCGTCGCGAGTCCTTCCTCTACCGCTCCGACTCCGACTTCGACCTTTCGCCCAAAAATATGTCCCGCAACTCATCCACCGCCAGCGACCTGTGAGTATTTCAACAAGTATTTATAACAACAGCACCAACCAGGCTGGAGCATCGACATTTTATACTCTGAGGTTTCTGGATGGGATTTAGAGGGAAATGTGTTGGTTTCACACACAAACTCACTGTTAACAGCAGATGATGAGAACCTGATTATTGAATATGTTTCTATAACTCTGTATTTTAATTGCTTGAGTCTTTCAAACTGGTAAAGCACTTTGTAACTTTACTTTGAAAAGTGCTTTACAAATAAAATGTGTATATATATATATATATATATATATATTTATTTAAAGCCGTTTATTGTAATATTCTAAATTACTATAAAACTATTGTCACAGTTGCTGTTTTTTTTAAATTAATAATTAAATTATTATTATTACAATATCTTTTTTTCCCCAGTTCGAAATCTAATATCTTTCGCTTACAATAGATTTTATATGTCATTGATTCTTATAAGTAATTTTTTTTTTGTCTTTGAATGAATGTAATTCCCCCCCCCCCCCCCCCCGTCATGTTTACACTCTCTCATGACATCTGGCTTTAAAGAGGCTTTTGGTAGCAGAGCTGCTTTGTCAGCGTGAACAACGTAGGATTCAGAATTAGGACGTCCAACGAAAGCCGAAGCTACATCCTCAGCTCAGAGTGGGTTTTTCTCTCCAGTCTTTGTGTGACGACGTACAGCTAAAGATTTCTCTGTGCAGCTAGCAGCCTCTTTGAAGCCAGAGAGTAGATGGGGCCTTCGCCACCAATAGCTGTTGCTCCTTTGTTTTGAAGGGAGGAGGGATTGAAGCATTGGGAAGTCAATTGGCTACCTCGGTGAGACAAAGTGTGGAGACTGCTGTGACGCTCCGTCTTTCTCTTTGCACGGTGCCATGTTGTTACGAGTCAAACCCGCCACTTCATCCACAACCCCCCCCCCCCCCCCCCTCACCTTTTCCTGAACGCACCCTTGAGAACGTAACTTGGGACGCCCGACTCCAAAGCCAGCACCCCTGCAAACAGTCCCAGTAACAGTCATAAATCTAGTCAGTCGATGTTATAGTTATTGGACCCTGTACTTTTCACTGGCAGCATGGATTTACCCTGAAGTCTGAATTGTTATAAGGTGCATGTCGTGACCCTAAATCTTCCAGAGAGCTGTACCTCTCCAGCAGTTTTCCCAGCACCCCATGCATGAACGCTGCCCCCCCCGCCCCCTCCCCCCACGCCCCCACCTGTACACAGTTAAAGTTATAACAATTTATATCTTGGAGGCTTCGTGCAAGAGCAAAATTAGGTGATTTTTGACACTCGTGGAAAATATTGGTCTGACATTGGGTTGTTAAGTTGTCATACTTAACTTAATAGCAAATATTTGCTACGTCTGGCTACTCTGCCAACTTCTACATCATTAAACTATATATCATCTGCAACATTCACTCTATTCCCAGTGATTTTATATGGCGACTTGAGAACCAAAACCAAACCCAAAACTCTATTTTCATATGTTAAGTTAATACAACGTAAATGTGGCAGTAGATCTATGGCTCTGAGGTGTAACTCTAACATGCATCTCTGCCTCCAAGAAATAGTTGTGTGACTAAAATGATCACCTTTCCCTATATCCACTGTATTTGAGACCAACCAATCTAATATTCCCATACAGTCCTCATTGAGATCGTGATGACAACAGGTATTTGTTGTCATTATTTGTGTGTTTGTGTTTTGATGTTGTGGAATCACATGGTATCTTCTGAACCCTGTCACGTGACTTTTTCACTAGATCTCTGTCTGTGTGTGTCTGTGGCTCTTACAGGCACGGAGAAGACATGATAGTGACTCCATTTGCTCAGGTCAGTAGTATTTACACATGTACCTCAACACAATGCTGGTTCTGTGAGACCAGGAGTTATGTGAGATTTGAGATTTTTTGTGTATGTACTTTATTTATATCCCCGTCCCAGACCATAAACGTGTGTAGGAGCTTCTCTAACAAACTAGCGAGCCCCCATTGTAAAGGCACAAGTTATTTCTGCTGCAGATTTAAGAAAAAAACACACAAGTCTCGATGAAATGTTTCCATAAATGACAGATTAGTCCGATGAGTTCTCACCTGCTGTTTTAGCCTCAGACAGCATCAAGCACTCGTGGTTTCCAGGGACATTATAATGTTTCCATTCTAACTAATAATGTCTAATTGTTGGTGTGGGTCTGTCCAGACAATCCACACGTCTCCTCACTGGCCCTTACTCACCGGTTTGAAACATAAGAAGTGGTTCATTTTTCACAGAAAACACCCACGCACACTCTCTTTGTACTGAACAGCTTGTACTGACTCTTTACTCGTCACCAATGTTGGCCCATGATGAAAATCATTGTGCATTTTGTATTTCCAATCTGATCCAGCCTGTACTTTACCATGTTTCATTTACCCTACCTGCGGTTTGATATTTAACTAATTTTGCGCAAATAGTTTGGTACACAGATTTGGTGTAGTTGGTCATATGATCAGGCTAATTATGGGATGTTGTGGGTTTTCTGTGAATCTTTATCATAAACCGATCACATTTCAGCATCACTTTATTTCAAATGAGAAAAAATAATACGTTAACAGACCAAATGACGCTGACTGAAACATATAGTTCCTCAACAGTGAAATCAAGGAAACATCTGCCAATGTGCAGTGAACTTTAAATTACCTGAACTTATACGTTACATTACATTAAAAAAGCCTTAAAAAGTTCCAATAATAACCCGACAGAAGTGTTGTATGTT
Source organism: Verasper variegatus (assembly GCA_026259375.1). Classification (NCBI taxonomy): domain Eukaryota; kingdom Metazoa; phylum Chordata; class Actinopteri; order Pleuronectiformes; family Pleuronectidae; genus Verasper; species Verasper variegatus. The sequence continues at coordinate 18,329,877 of CM048046.1, read as the reverse complement.
GTATATTTACATGCACGTCTCAGGAAGGCTACACTTAATTATTTACTGACTGATTCCAGCCAAGTGTCGTTGCCTCTTGTCAAAGCAAATGTCAAAATGAGCTTGATAGAAACTCGGTTGTGTTTGTAAAGGTGGTGGGGGGGGGGGTATCTTATATCTCGAGACGGACCATGTCTCATGTGTCTCTAAACCCAGACTTCGTCTTACAACCGAATGTTTTTCTCCTCTAGGTTCTCGCCAGTCTGCGAACAGTGCGAAGTAACTTTGCGGCTCTGACACATCTGCAAGATCGTGTGGCAAACAAGTAAGAGCCGGTAAACAGAGTGGATGACTAACTGGTTGTTTTCTTGTTATTTTGCTAAAGCCTCATCTGTTCCCTGTTCCAGGCGGCCATCAAGCAGCAACCAGCCGTCCATGTGTAAGCCATGTCTCGCAGGTCAGTGTTTACAGCACTATATGGGGGGGGGGGGGCTGATATTAGGCTGAACTTAAAAATCTGAGCTTTAGTTTATCCAGTATATACAATGTGATGCAGTTGGTTTTATTATAGTCTTCAAAAAATGTGTGTAACATGAGTAGATCTGTATATTTTAGTGTTTTCATCAGCAAAGTAGTTTTTTTTAAAGGTTTCCGGTCTTTAGTTCGAACCAAACACGTTGCAAAAAAGTCCAAATATATCAAGACTCACTGAAAAGGTCCCACTTAGAGTTCATTTTTTTATTTCTCCCTCATTATGTGAAGCTGCAAACTGTATTTTGAGTCGTGTTCAAGGTAGTTGTTATAAGTTCAGGGTTATGAAGGCTTGTGTTAGGCCCTGAACTGTGTTTGTGTGACCCCTGACCTTTCAGAGGAGCCTTACCAGAAGCTGGCGGTGGAGACACTGGAGGAGCTGGACTGGTGTTTGGACCAACTGGAGACGCTGCAGACGAGAGACTCTGTCAGCGAGATGGCCTCCAACAAGGTGAGGATTCATCAAGTGCAACCTGTTGTTAATCTCCGCGTTACTGGGTCCTCACCTGTTAAAGCACATTCATTGTGTGTGTGTGTGTACTGAGAGCTTCAGCCGGTTGATGAGGGTTTCAGGGCAGCAGGGGAGCATGAATGTGCTCATGCCCTCAGTGCATGTAAGATATGCAGACGACATTCTACTACTACTGTCTGTGCTGCCATATGACCCCCATGGACAGTTTGAGATGCCCATGTGGATGATGGAAATCTATTTTCAACTAAACTTCTCTAAGACTGAACTCCCATCCCGGAGCCATCAGTCGTCCCCACCCGTAAATCTCTTCATCCGGGTATCAACTTAAAATGGTCTCTTGATCTCTCCTGGGTCCATCGGGGGACCTGGTCTACGCGGCTGCATCCTTCTTCGTAGACCGCGTCGGCCGAGCCAAAATGAGACGGTGTGGTCTTAGTACTGCATCACCAGCTTGTCCCGCCCTTACAGTCGTCACCTAGCAACAGAGCTTTGAATGAAAAAGTTCTTCAGTTGATAAAAAAACATTGAAAAGATGTTTTTTTTTACATGTCTTACATTTAAAAATAAATTCTTTTGACGTTTGCTGCCGCCAGTACCTCTATGAAAAACAGTTTGTCACAGAAACGCAATGAATCATGGGATAAGGATCCACCTGGTGGAGCCTCTGTTGCTCGCTGGCGGAACGACACATTTGTCGAGGATCCATTGAATTGGGACAATCTTCTGTCGTCTTCTGCTGTGACGCAATTGATCTTCGAATGCAGCCTCCGAAAGATGTGGCGCCCAAATTGACACATAACCATCGTTCTCTGACCTTGTGGCCTCTGCCCCTGGTTCCTGCTGCTTTTTATAATACAACATAATAAAAATAACGCCTCACATGACTCAGTGTTCTTCCCAACTCTTGACACAGACCATTATTTTAATGGCCATGTACAGCATAACCCTTCTGGCGCATTGCCGTCACTGCATACAGGGAAATTTGAATTTTCAAACTAAAACATATCTGTCCACATCAGCATTTTGGCTCCAGGGTCAGCGACGCTTGTAATCGATTATCCATCTTGCGTTCTACACTTGTAGCCCCGGCTAATGCCAGTTGTTTCCTTATGGATGCGGGGGGGGGCTGGTCCTGAAAGAGACAAGTATCATTTCATACCACATCCAGCTGCAGTGTGATCATGGCCGTTAAGGTTTTTTTTGAATGGCGTCGCCCTCCGCTGAAAGAATTAATCAGCATCTCCTCCCCACTTCACTCCTTCCTGCCTCCCCTCGCCGTCGTCGGGCTGCTACTCTCAAACCTCCTCCAGCTCACGGTCAGCCAATCGGATCCCTCTCCTCCACCCAGCCCCTGGAGCCGGGCGAATCTAACTGGACAGAGAGAGCGGCAACAGTGTGTGGGGCGGGGGAGTAGGAGGAGGGGGGGGGGGGGGGGGGGGGTTCCTCGCAGCCTCTCCCTCCCTCTTTATGTTTCTCACTGACAGTGTGTGACAGTAGCTGGACGAGCGTCTGCAGTCACACCCTCTCCTCCCCCGATGAGAGACCACATTCCCAGCCTCACCCTGACCCCCCACCCCCTTCCCTCCGACCCCTCCACCCTGCTGCCCCCCCCTCCTGTCACCTACAGGACAGCACATGGGAACTGTGGGAACTTTTTCTATTTCCAAGAGGTCTTCTTGTCCTGTTGGGTCCGTCCCTGCCGAGCGTGGAGCAGGACTGAATGAGCAGATTTCAGCCTGACACTGAGCCAGCAAACTGGTCCGCTTGACGGCTTTTTATCTATTTTTGGGGGGATTTTACCGACCTCTAACATCAACATGCGGGGGTTGACATGCCTGCATCATCGGCACTCTGGGTTCGCCTGTGCTGGAGACTCAGACAGGTGAGCGACATGGAGCTCCGCTGGCTTGCCGTGTTTACACTGGGATCTATTGAGCGGCGGTGCAGTCTTTGCAGGGGGCTGAATGCTGAGTGAGCCCGCCTGTTGGATCTGACTCAGGACTCGGTCTGCAAACAGAGCGGAACGCTGAAAATGTGTGTTTGTGTCTGCACGTGTATGAGTGTGTGTGTGTGTGTGTGTGTATGTGTGTGTATGAGAAAGGGAAAGTCATGCATGTTAATAGTGTTTATTGGCTGTGTTCATAGAAGCAGGAACATGTTGTGTGTCTCTTGTAAACGTGTGTGTGTGTGTGTGTGTGTGTGTGTGTGTGTGTGTGTGTGTGTGTGTGTGTGTGTGTGTGTGTGTGTGTGTGTGTGTGTGTGTGAATTGAAGGGGCAGAAGTGGGAAAGCATGGCAGTGCACAGCTATGGCGAGAATCTACAGGAGCAGAAAATCTGAGAATTTTGGTTATAGCTATACAGGATTATATTTCATGTCTGTGTGTGTGTGTGTGTGTGTGTGTGTGTGTGTGTGTCTATGAGGAACCACTGCAGCATCACTCTCTCTCCCCCAAACCCCCCCCCCCCCTTCACCGTCAGCCACCACGTGCCACCGCTGTTACATAATCAGTGTGGAAGCTGCCGCTGTGATAAAACCCAGGAGGGAAACACTGAACACTGAACATTTTAGTTTTGTTTTAAGTTTTATATTTTGGACATGAATGTTACGTTGGTGTTTTTAGCAGCAACAGTGCAAATGAACCGAAACAACACAGTTACTAGAGCTTTTCTTCTCGTATATGAGAAATCAAAACATGTAAAGAAAACAGCACCCTTCACTGAATTGAAAGCATTCCAGATTAGGTAAATGTGAATCCTAGGATATTAAGACAGAATTAAATTTGCTGTTACTTGAAATGACACAATGTCTGTGAGCATAAGTCCATGATGGGCTCCCAATTTTGAAACCTCTTTTTAGACGATAGAGCATCTTGTGTTGTGTCTCTGTAAAACAAACAATTTAGAAAGTAAATTCCTTATTTACTCATTGGATGTAAGTTGAATTTGGTGCATCCTGACCGACCTGATCAACCTGTGTCAATATGCAGAGCATTTTCAATGACGCTCAGTAAAACATAATCCTGTCGATATTTCCACCTACTTGTGGAGATCCGCCTTTCATTGTGCCAACATATTTAGATATTAATTATTACAAATTGAATGTTACACCTTATTCCGCACTTATCTCGCATATTGTTATTTATTCACACCCCCACTTGTATATGTTCAAGACAAATGGATTAGAAATAAAAGCTTTGCTAATCAAAAAATGTTGGTCAAAGATAAATAGGCAGATGACAATGGACGGTTCCTCTTCCTCCAGAGGGTAAAGAAAGTTTACCATCATCTGTTCATGGGTGGATGTCGTCTTTTAGTCGAGTGCAGAACCACAATGCACATCGTCTCCACCATTATCTTATGTGTTCACAGCTATATCAAGGTATCACTATTCATTTTACTGCTACACATACACCTTGTCAATGTGTGTGTGTGTGTGTGTGTGTGTGTGTTAACGTGTTTATTCACCTGTATTTGGTTTTGTGTCCACACAGTTTAAGAGGATGCTGAACCGCGAGCTGACGCAGCTTTCAGAGACAAGCCGCTCAGGGAATCAGGTGTCAGAGTTCATCGCGAGCACTTTCCTAGGTGAGTTTTAACACCCAACATAAACAGGTGAACGAATGTGGAAGGGAATAGGCTGTTGCTCATCATTTCATCATTTAAATGAAACATGTTCGTAAACCCAACCCTTCGTCATCTGAGTTATGATATTTAGCTTTTGTTTAAATGGTTTTAAAATGATATTGAGCCAATTTTATGGTAATTTCAGAGGTTGTAGTTAGTTTATTGTGACGTTAAACTGTTATACTCAGAGATGCTTTTGATATTTAGTCTGTCATTGATATAAATGGCATTGACATTGCATTGAGTAAATGACATATTGTGTTATCACAGACGTGTCAGTGAGCTTTGTGTCTATGGTGCTGTCCCGCTCCTCCTGATTCCATCACCTGTGTTTATTGACTGTTCTGCTGACGGTTCTATTCTACGAGCATCAAACCAAACCAAAGAGGGATGCAGAAAAGGAGCTAGAGTTTCTCAAAGACAAAAGGAGAAAAGAGATTTAAGGAAGTAAAGAAAAAACAAAAGCATAAGTGCTTGTTTATGAAAAGAGGAGAAAATAGATGGAAAATATGAAAGAACGGAAGTGGAAGGGAGAGAATTTTAATATTAAAAACAGAAATAAAGAGGGAAAGTGGATTTTTTTAAGGGAAGGAAAGATAGAAGGAAGATTTTTTTTAAATGTTTAAAAAAAAAAAGAAAAAGAAGGAATAGAGGAGTGTTGTATTGATGTATGGAGAAGGTGAGGATTTGTCCTTCCTCTAAAAGAGAAGTGCGGAGACAGACAGCATTCCCGGACACACTGTGTGGCGTTGTCATAGCAACAGGGTGCAATATTATTAGACAGCGTGTTGCATCAATAGGAGGCTCAGTCTTCAACAGCCCTGCCGGCAGGATGGAAGTCCAGCCGATCGACGATGGGGCTGTCAGTTGGACGCCGTTTTGACATGAGGGCCTCGCCGTCAAGCTCGGCTGCGTATGGAAATCAACACCAGGGTTTTGGGTGTGAGGAAGAGGAGGCACTGTGAGAGAGGTGAGAGAGGCCAGGCAGCGCCTTGTGTGACGCTGTCACTCAGGTCGCTCTGCGTCCTTGTGGTGGCTGGTGTTTGTATCTGGCCTGAGATCTGGATATTCTTTCTGTGCTTATAAATACACGTGAATGGAAAATACTGTGGAGGAGATGTGGACGCGAGGTGAAGCGGGCTGTCTGGGATGTCAGAAAGGGATCATCACTCTCTTGGTGTGTAGAAAACACAGATGAGTCATTTTCAACACAAGCGTTTGTGCTGGAACAGCCCCTCCGTGTCAACACATCATATGGAGCTTATGTCGATTAAGGCGATACCGTCGGTGGAAACCTTGTTTTGGTGATTCCCACATTCTTGTTTAAGGGATCACTCGCTTCACAGTGGGTTAGAATAAAGAAACCAAGGCTACATTTGAAAAACATGACACATGCTTCGTCATCAAGCTCACAACAATGCTGATCTCCTGAGAAGTTTTACCCATCATCCTTTGCTTTCTGCTGCTGGTATTGTGCACCCACTGCTCTGACAATACAGCTGTGTACTGCTGTTACTGCATAATTATACCTGTTCATGTTCCTGTTTGTTGATAAACCATGTCTTCCTACATACGGATGAGATCTAATCATGATGCTATTTTCTAGTGGCAATTGGATTTTACAAACTTAACGTAAAAACCTCAAATCAGACATTCTTTCTAATAAATTGTTTCAACATTAATATTTTTTAAATTGTTGTATTTTTGCACTGAATTAGAAGGAGAAATGTGTAACTACCTAAACTTTACACATTGTTGTGTTGAAACACGAGATGAGAAGATACATTTGAAGATCTTATGTTTGATGTTTTGGCTCCAGAGGGCGCTGTGCAAATCAGTTCGATTTCCTCATGTGATGTCACCTGAGTCAGCGTTGGTTGGGTCTGAAGAAAATTTGAAAGTTAAACTAATCTGGGGGAGTTGAGTTACAAATGATTAATCTTAGATGTACAGAGCTCGGCAGGCCAGTGGACTCAGCCTACGTTAGCAGCTACTAGCATAACACCCCTGAATCTCTGAATGAACTGTATACGTAGGTTGAGTGATGTAGGTGAGGTAGGAGAATGCAGGTAAGTAAAGTAGATACAGTTAAATCTGGATTGTGTGGTGATTTAGCATAACGCAAATAGTTAGTAAATTGAACTGTAGTGTAATAGATTCATAGTAGAATTGTTGGCAGCAGGAAGAGTGATAGCAGCCATAGGCACACTTCACACTTCTGCAGTTGCAGACGTCACACACTCTTTTTGGTCAGGTCCCTTCAAATGATTACAGTCAAAGCTAAGATACTACTTCTGTTTAGTATCTCAGGAGGATGAGGACATGCAGCATAACTCATTGGTTGAGGTTGCGATCTGTGTTCCTTTAGCCTCACACGTAATGAGTCACTTATGAATCTGCCCTTAACGAAATGTGTCTGTGTTCACGTTCTAGAGAAACAACATGACGTGGAGATCCTGTCTCCACCTTCTAAGGAGAAAGAGAAGAAGAAGAGGCCGATGTCACAGATCAGCGGAGTGAAAAAGCCCACACAGAGTCCCGGCTTAGCCCCCGCCTGCATCCCTCGCTTCGGAGTCAGCGCGCCTCATGAGAGTCTGCTGGCCAAGGTGGGTTCACGTACACACACACACATACACACACACACACACACACAGATACACACTAAGAAACTCTTTGTCTCATAAACGTCCTGTTTCATTTCTCCAGGAGATCGAAGACGTTAATCGTTGGGGTCTGGATATTTTCAAGATAGCAGAATATTCCGGAAACCGGCCTTTGACGGTTATCATGCACTCCATCTTCCAGGTAGGAAGGAGTTTCAGCTCATTCATAAGATGTCTGCTCTGTGTGTTTACTGTTCTTTTTCATAACATTGCAGCTGTTGAACGAGAAAAGATGTAAAAAACACTTTAATCTACCTGCTCGACACTGTAGTACACAGACTGGTGGAACCATTGAGTAGCTAAAGAGCCAGATGTTTTCCTCTGAACTTGGCAAAGGCCAAAACCAGAGCTAAAAGAAAGTGAAGCTGGACACAATCATGACTCCAAATGTGTTATGAGGTTGCTCTGTAACTACTGGATGTGAAAATAAGCAAATGCTTTGCAACATATCAACTGGAAAGATGCCACGCTTGTTTCTGCTGCCCCCAGGTGGCCCAAAAAAGCAGCTACTGTAGGTTTGAGACATGATTTAAAAACTTAAAGTGCTAAATGTTGATGTTTCTGTTACTATGAAGTCTGTCAGCATCTGTAGTGCATTTTTGGGATTTGGAGGAAAAACCTGTTAGAGGCAAACTTATGGCAACTTCCCGGGTAATGAGAATTAACAGGAGCCTCCCATGTTACAGTTAAAAAGAATAATCTCTAACAGGTGTTACTGGATGTTCATGTGACTTCAATGTTCCCTCTCGTCCTGTCAGGAGAGAGATCTTTTGAAAACCTTTAAGATCCCGGTCGACACCTTCATCACCTTCATGATGACCTTAGAGGACCACTACCACGCTGACGTAGCTTATCACAACAACATCCATGCAGCTGACGTGGTGCAGTCCACACATGTCCTCCTGTCCACCCCCGCTTTAGAGGTGAGATGAGAAAGCTGCTGCTGCTGTAGCTTCTGGTTACTTTTATATGGATTTTAGGATGTAGTTAGACCCCTCCACCTTGATTCTTGATGACCTAATTAACACGTTTGTTATTTCTCGAAATAAGTAACAGTTTCAAAATTGAATCAGCGCATCGTTTTGAATATAACTGTTTCTTCTCCTTTGTCCAACCCAGGCCGTGTTCACAGACCTGGAGATCATGGCCGCTCTGTTTGCAAGTGCCATTCATGACGTCGACCACCCAGGAGTCACCAACCAGTTCCTAATAAACACCAGTAGGTTTCTCTCCGTCTCTGTTGACATCTGCCCAAACAGGCTTGGTCCAAACATGACTCCAAGATCGGAAACACTGTGATATGTGTGAAGAATTTAGGATTAAAATGTAATTGTATATTAATGCGTTAACCCTTAGATTATGTCCGAATATTATTGAGATATTTAAATGATGAAATATTTTAACACTGCATAACGTACTTTCTTAAGCACTGTTTAATATTCAAACATTTTATTAAACTTTCAGATACTACTTTACCTACACTACACTTTACTTCCAATAATGATTTAAGGTTTATATAGTGATCAGTTGATTGGCTGATATTATCAATGCTTGCAGGTACTGACACATTTAGGGTCGGCAGGGGGTCATGCTGTGGCCATTAGGGATCTGGAAGTTAGACAGGGATACCATGAGCACTGATTCAGAGTGATAAATGAACTGGAACTATATTTGCGGTTGTCCTGTTAACACATTTCCGTTGTTATCTCTGCAGGTTCGGAGTTGGCGGTGATGTACAACGATGCGTCGGTGCTGGAGAACCACCACCTCGCTGTGGGCTTCAAACTGCTCCAAGAGGACAACTGTGACATCTTCCAAAACCTCAGCAAGAAACTGAAAGAGTCCCTCCGCAAGATGGTGATCGACATGGTGAGGCTGCTGCAGTTTCTACATGACGTTTTCATGACTGTTTTGCTTTTCAGTCGCGCTGTACCTGAACAGTCACCTCGCATATTAAATTGTCCCAGAGTCGTGTTTAGTTTGCATTCAGTTAAAAGTTTGCTGTTACAGCAGCTCCATGTTTCTGGTAACAGACGACTTTGAAAAGGCTGCTGGCAAAATATCCTGCAGCTGCTGCGCGAGGACGCTGAACGACATTTAGTTATTTACGACTTTTCATCTTCAGCTGGATGGGTCTAATAAAAGTGTAACGTCCGGCTCCTCCTGGGGTGTCCTGAGTCGTCCCCAGGCCAGAGAAAATATATAACCCCTCAGGCAAGTTCTGGTTCTACCACTGGGTCTCTTCCTAGTTCCTAGGCATGTCCAGTTAACCTCCAGAAAGCGCCTAGAAGGCCTCCTGATCTGATACAGGACCACCTCAAATGTTCCCTTTCAATGTGAAGGAGCAGAGGTTCTATTCCGAGCTCCCCCCAGAACTCCTCCCCCTAACACATATAGACATGCAGAGACAAACAGTCACTAACCTCATACAATTTGAAAGACACACTGTGGGATGTAAAGTGCATTGTTTCATATACACACTTCATTAAATGTCTTCATTAAAAAGCATTAAAAGACCAGGAATTCCCCGCTGACTGTGTAAATACAGAGCTCAACAGTTCACACGTCACCTCATGGAAACATGTGACTGAAGCTGCGTCTCTGTTGGTGTGACTGTCGCCCCCTGCAGGTGCTGGCCACTGATATGTCCAAACACATGAACTTCTTGGCGGACATGAAGACGATGGTGGAAACCAAGAAGGTGACGAGTCTGGGAGTCCTGCTGCTCGACAACTACTCTGACCGCATTCAGGTGAGAGTGCCCCCCCACTGACCATGGACCAAGGAATACATAACTTGGGGATTTATAAATACATCTCTGGATAGTCGCTGTATGTAGTATGATGAACTGAGGCTTAACTTCACTGTTTATTAGATTAAATCTTCACAGTGAGCACAAACTGAAACAAGCAGTTCTCACACAGCCTGTTTCCACTCTGACCTCTTGGCTCACACACAGCAAACTGAACAGCTGTTCTACCAAGGAGTGGGTGTGATAGTGCTGCTGCCTGCTGGACACAGTGGTCACTGCATTTGTACAGATCTGAAGTACAGAGCCATGTGGTTTTGTTGTGGTCCTGGCAGAATGATGAGGAGATTAACGAAAATCATCCTTATCGCCCGTCCACCTCCTCCAGGTTCTGCAGAACATGGTCCACTGTGCCGACCTGAGCAACCCAACCAAACCGCTGGAGCTGTACCGGCAGTGGACGGACCGCATCATGGTGGAGTTCTTCACCCAGGGAGACCGCGAGCGGGACAAGGGCATGGAGATCAGTCCCATGTGTGACAAACACAACGCCTCCATAGAGAAGAGTCAGGTAAGAGTGGCCATATTATTTTTAGAAAAACATGGGATTTGGGCAGACACATATTTCATTCCTATAATTTTTTTGGATCATCATTATCATTATGCATTTTTACGACCAGGTGGGATTCATCGATTACATCGTCCACCCTCTGTGGGAGACCTGGGCTGACCTGGTGCACCCTGATGCTCAGGACATCCTGGACACTCTGGAGGACAACAGGGAATGGTACCAGAGCATGATCCCCCACAGCCCATCGCCTTCCAGCCCAGAGGAGCACCGCCTGGAGGCTGAGCCAGGTGGAGGACCACTGGGAGCAGGAGGATCTCTCCCTTCCGGAGGAGGAGGAGGTGGGGACAAGTTCCAGTTTGAACTCACTCTGGAGGAAGAGGAGGAGGATGATGTGGAGTCAGATCTGGATAGCCCCCTAGAGGACGAGTCCCAGTCGGGCGGGGAGCGCCACCTGGACTCCTCCCCTTCCCTTTCTCCAGATCCCCACAGCAGCAGCAGCAGGTACCGCCCCCCGTCGCCTCACCCACCCCGAACCCTGAGTCTGGCTGCCTTGTCGGTGCGGAGCCCCCTTCCCCACAGAAACCTGTCCTCCCTGGGGAGGGGGGGCACCGACAGGGATAAAGAACTGAGCCAGGAGGGCGACGGGGTGTCCTGCCTGCGTATCGGCACGTAACAACCAGCACAACCTGCCCGGCCTGAGAGACAGGAGATGTAGAGGAAGAGGCAGGGCAGGCCTTTAATAAATAAAGTCTGTAAAATCACCACAGTCCCTTTACACTGGAGACACTCTCTCTGGAGAACAGAGGGACGTTCACCCTCTGTTTGATTTCATTTTTCATCAAAGAAGAATCGTTTTAGCCTCTCTTTGGATGCCTGATAGGCCTTTGTGTCCCGTCCTGCGTCGTTGTAGCTTCAGTTCAGAGCGTCCCAGACGAAGACTGCTGCAGTTTCACTGGGAAGAAGAACGGAGCTGGGGTGTGATACTCCAACAGCTACATAAATGAAAGGAAATGTCTTCCTCCAAAAGAACTGTTTGTGAACAGCAGCGAATGAGGATCACGGTGGATCGAACAGGGTCTTGGAAATTATTTTTGCACCATAGTTTTTAGTTTATGAAATTATTGAATCCGTTTGGAATAAGTGAGTATGATTTCTTTGTTGCGAGAATGATGTGAGCGATAAATAATTTTACCAAATACAGGATGAAGGTGAGCAGCGAGAAAATCGATGGACCTAAACCTCAGGGTATGAAGAGAAACTAAAAATCTAATGTAGCACAGATGTAGTGAGTACTCCTGACCTGACCCCCGACCCAGAACTTCAGTTTGATTTACCTCCAAACTAGAGTCTTGGTTTAACCTTCTACATTTTTATTAAAACCCTTTAATAGTAAATTTGGCACATGAAGCAATTAAAAACCAACTTGTAGCACCACAGAGATTGAACACTGAAGAGGACTGAACCGCAGTCTCACGGGTTCAACGTACGGAAGACACCACCTGTGTAATTTGTTTGAAGCTATTTTTTATTTTTTTTTAGCCTGAGATGATGTTAAATGGTGTCATTGTTTAAGGTTCTGATTTCGGGACAGTTCTCTGTTGTACGTTTGCTGGTCTCGTCTGTGTTAATGTGCTTCAAAAGCATTTTTTAATCAGGGTGCCTCCGGTCCGCAGTAGCACTTTACCATCTCTGCTGTACAGCTCTTCTATTCAGTCACACAAAGGGCTTCACCCACTGTAGCCTCACACGAACAGGACAGGAGGACGATCTGATGCTGGGTACCTGCAGGGCAGGGAAGTAACTGAACCACTGTCTCAACAGAAAAATCCTCAAGCACAGGAAAAATATCCTTTCTGATAAAAATAAATGAGTGAATAACCCCCCTAAAAATATTTATTTTTATTCACAAACTCCGAGTCATTATCCAGATCTGCACCAAATGTCATCTGATTATAGAGATCAGCACTCTGCACACGCCTGGTTATTTTCGTAAAGATCTCTCCATTATTTCTTAATCAATTCTCGAAACTGTCACAGAAAAAACATCAGATCTCCCAATGTAAATTAAAGTGAAGAAAATCCTGGATCCAAACCAAAAGTCATTGATTCCTGACCAATACCACATCCTTCTGTAAATTGTGTGGCAATCTATAGTCTTTGTGCAATGCAAACGCAGATGAAAACATAACCTGGGGGGGAATGAAAACCCTGTGACGACAGCAGCAACCAGTGTTGGTTTGACCTCATTGCGATTGGTTTATCACCCACAAATTAATAATATATGTGTATTTAATCTACAGACTGGAACTCAGAAGTGTTCAGTTCAATTGAATCTGATTCAGTTATTCCGAGAAGAATCTTTAAATGAAACAAAGTATTTATTAAACCTTTGAAGTAAAGCTACCTGTGGATTAGGGTTTCTATGTTTTCATGTAACAATTTCAATCGCTGATATTTTAAATGTCAAACCTCACCCACGTGTCAAATTGACAAAAAACACTTGTTTTTTGTGGAGGCAGAGATTTCCTGTAGTCACATAACAATGGATCCTACATTTACGACCATGCAACTCAATAGTGCCTTTCATTAGATCTTCCCTCCGCCCTGATTTGTTTTAAAGTCGGTTCCGCAGGGTTTTTATTATCAATCTGTAATCTCAAACCCCTTCAGGGCCACGTTAGACGTTGCCACGGGTTGTACTCAAATAAGCTGACCTCCATATCTAAAATTAATGGCGTTCCTTTTCACCCCTGAATCAGTACAGATCTTAACCCCCCCCCCCCCCCAAAATCACAGTGGTGTTACTTTCCTGCCCTGCCGACGGGAACTGCTGCAGAGATCACAAGGAGCAGCACAGTCTCATAAGTTCCAGAGAGACACGAATCGCCTGTAGTTCAAAGTAGACCGACTGTGTTCCATCAGGCTTCCAGTGTATTTGGTCATTAGTGCTCGACTGGGATCAACTGTGTGCCATAAGTGTTGAAAACACACAAACACCTGCCAGCCTACGATTCTGTGCATTTTTACACTAGAGATTTTAACCTGATGATTGTATCGAAGTCATTGACTTTATAGTGTTAGTTTTTACCAATGATAGATGTCAACAGTATTTAAAGCAGAGAATTTACTAGATTTTGTGCAACCTAGGATCAGTCTGTTCAGCCCTTTCCTAATCACAAAGCTGGGACTTGAGAATGTGTGTAGTTTCAGGAGTTTCACGACTCTTTCTGTACCAAGTACATGTTTCAGTCTAGATGAACGGTCGACGCCGTCACTGAGGTAGAAAGACCAGGGAGTGAACAAGCACTACACAGGATATGATGCACTCCCTGGTCCGGCAGTAGTAAAAAAAAAAACACTAGTCGAACAGTATTTCATTAATTCAGCAAGTAAGCTTCATTCATAAGCCTTACATGTAACAGGAGAGGATGGAACCTGGTGTTTAAAGACCATGCTGCTGTTTTTAACATGCTGAGCCTCAGAACGCCATTTCACTCACTGTTCTTCTCTTTATGTTTCCTTCACGGTTCAATAAACAAGATACTTTCTTATTTCTAGGCCTAAAAGAGTCAGAATACATTTTCACTTTGCAAGTGTTCCGCATAGAATTAAGAGTTTTGTCAATTACCCATAAATTAGCCTCAAGCTGGAAAAGGTTTCTCATATGTATTTACTCATATTTATTGTAATTTCGTAGAATAAATATTATTTGCTACAAAGGTATTTTAAAAGATAATCTGAGAAACTCAGCAATGTGTTTAGTTTTCCTGTTTAATAACCGCATAATTTATTTGGCAAAAATGAACCATGGTTTGCCTGCATGCTACGAGAATACCGTGAAAACGTCAGCAGCTCGGTCATCGCTGACTTTATCTCTAGTGCCATCATCTGGACAAAGTTTATACTTGAACACCAGAAATGTCAGAATGTTATGGCCTTTAGAGATGTGGCCATTTCCTGTGCCTGATTAGAAATGTTTAATTGTTACCTGAACTACTGGTAATGCTCCAAAAACAGCAACAAAAAAATACTTCAAATTGCATTGTGTAATATACATTGCAGCCTAGTAAACTTTTAATCTGTCTCAAAAAATCTACTTTGGACACACCAGCGACACCAAATGTGTTTTAATATTTCATTGTGTGTCCAGTGGAAACTTCTTGTACTTTTTGGCTATGTGTCAATATTTGACAAGATAAGAATCAGTAACTTGAAACTAAAAACCTAAATTGAACTTAACAAAATATATGTATTACACACAGCATCTGTGGCTGACCAGAATTGAGCGATTGAGGGAATCTATTCGATATGAACGGACACTTTCCATCATGTGGGATGTTTTGTGAACCTGAAACTGATTTTCATTTAGCATGAACGTGGAGTGTGCGGCTGATCTGAGGCGTTTCATCATCGTGTTGAATTCCGCACCGTGGTTCTTTCCAGGAAGACGTCAGTGCCACGCAGTGTTAAATGTGTTGAGCAGCACAGTCGCTGCTCTTGCTCCATTTTCCCTGTCGCACTGATGCTGCCGGTGTGTTTATGTTCATGCTGTCTCGTTTTCTCAGCCTGTGTCGTGCAAACTTCTATAAAGATATTTATTCTTCAAAACATTTATGTCGAGACAAAGTACTGTAACATAAGACGTTTGATTTTATGTTCTGGAGCCTGATAATCAAGTATACTTTACAAGTATGTATACATCTGCCACTCCAATGTTTTGTCAAAGGAAAAATGAATATATTTTTGTTCCTCATTTTTAGCCGAAAGAGTCTCGGGAGTTCAGGGTGTTTCAAGTGGAAAATGCCAATAAATTATATGGAAATTTATACCAGATCGATTGTTTATTATTTCTTTTGTTCTATGTAGTCATCCTAATGAACAATGTTTTTCAAATGGATATAGAAGAAGGACATCGAAGACAAGTCAGATTTATTACACTTTCAAATCTGTTCCCATGAAAGTACAAGACACAAAATCCCACTGTATGATGTCAGATCTACACATTATCATAAACATTCTTTAACAAGAACTAAACATTCCTTTATGAGTTTAATGCTTTATTAAGTACATTATGCATGTTATATGTTTTTATGCAGGCAGCAATATTATAGTGGGTTTTATTGAGTTTAGCAGAAGCTTCTGTTCAGTCTGACCTGGGCTCCAGTGCAGACCGGAGGCTTCACCCCCTGTAGACGGAATAGAGGAACAGTTACATCCCAGCAGAAACAAAACCCTTGTAGTAATAAGAATTAGAGATAAGATGAAATACACATTTATGCAATAGCAACAACATATTCACAATAAAAATGTATTTAATTTTATTATAAAACATTTATACCAGAACCTGCACAAACAAAACAAGTCCTCACCTTGTAAAGTTGACAAACCAATTGGAAAAGGGACGACATGGCCCTGTCCTCGTTCTCCTCCGTGTATTCCTGCAATGCAACATTTATTGTTTTTAGTAATCTTTACTACTGTTTATCATTTAGACTGTGAAATGTTAGATGCGCAGAGTGTCATCGGCAGCTCTACAGAGAAATCCAGATGCTGTTTCCCCGTCTTTGTACCAAAACACATTTCTTGGGACACATGTAGGTATGAACACTACACAAGTACAGCTCATACACATCATATAATTAAATACAAAAGGAATGAATTCAAGACAAACATTTCCTCCTTCATTTGCAACCGACAGAAACAAGATAATTAAATCAGCGTCCAGCATCATAAGTACTTTCACGTGTTTCCTTGAGTTCCTTCTTTTCTAAATCAACTGCTCCATTTTGCTATTGACCTGAACACTGAAGGACTGTTTATCACTGAGGTTCAACTCACCAAAATAAGATTATGCAGGAGTCCAATTAATATTTAATCTGGGTTTCATACATTGTGAGCTACAAAATAATGTCGTTTCGACATACTTCTGCAGCCAACAAATCTAAAACAGAACCTTTTTGTACCACTGTCATACTGTAAGTGGTCAAGAGTGTGACTTGTGTATTACCCCGTTAAAGGTGACCCAGGGGACGTGAGTGTGAGGTGGGTTCAGAGCTCTGGTCATGGCGGCGTTGGCGTGCATCAGCCGGTATCCCAGTCCAGTTTTCACACAGGAGTTGACGCTTGACCAGGAGACAGAGGGAGCGTAGAGCTGCAGGCACTGAGACAACAGACGACACGAAGTCTGCATCACTGACGAGACTCTGATTATTCCAGCAAGTCTTCAGGAGGGTTTTAATCAATTTTCACTAAAAAAACAATCTGCAGCTCTTTTTACCTCTAATTTGAGTTTTTGTGTTTTTTTCCCCTCACATTCTACAACTCATTAATAAATATCTCTGGATTTTGAATGTATTTTGATTATTAAGAACATTCAAGACATTCTTTTACAATTCTGCCATTTTGAATTGACAAAAATCAATGGTAGCTGCAGCTGTAGATTTTTAACCAGCTGACGCGTCTGATCATCTGAAGCACCTGAATCTACCCTTACAGGGGTTTAAAGATGCGACCGGATTATTAAAAAAAAAAAGTGTTGTATGACCCAAACGATGCAAATACTATAAGACCCCTGTCTGTAGATACTCACAGGCTGTGCAGCATTGAGAACATTTGCAGCTGACTCCATGCAGCTGATGATCTGAAGTGCTGAGTGTCTTGTTAAATGGATGATACAGGCCTGAGGAGCACATCAGTTCATCCAAAGTCATTCTGCTTCTATTCAAATAAAACCTGACAAGAGGTAGAGGTGAGGAAACATGCAAACCTCAATTAGGTTTCCTCTGCATTCGGGCTCGCCATGCTGACAGGTGAAGGGGGAATTTCCTGACGAAACCTCCTACAAGAGAATTACACAAGTCTCAGTAAGAATTTGTGGGATGACGTAAAATCTCCTCTCTGCTTTAAGTGCCGCTGTGTGTGTTAAGATCCGAGTGCCTTAGCGTTCCCGTAGGGCACCAGAGTGACGGCCATGATGTCCTGCAGCATCGTCCAGGTGGGGAACAGCTGCTGGGTGATAAAGATTCTGCAGGCCGGACACAAGCTCTCATAGTACAGAGAGACAGATACTGGAGGTACAGCCCGGTTTGGTCTGGTGGCATTCAACTCCATACACTGCTTCTGAACCTACACAGAAGAAGGGGGTGGGGGGGAAACAAGATTGTATGTTCTCAAAAAGGCTGATCTACCCTTTTTTAAGTTGTTATTATTATCCAGGAAGCAAATGAATTGGTTAAGACACATCAAATCTTTGTGTTGCAACAATAAGCATGATTTGACATTTTGACCATTTAACATTATCATAGGATAAAGGACAAGATCCCACCAATAGATATAAAGTGGACCAGATACCAAATGAGTAAAAGAGGGAAAACCATAAAACGATTTAGTTCTGACAACAGTCAAAATATAAATAATAAGCCTTGGTAATTGTAATGACTGTCATGCTTTTGTTTATCTTAATATCTTTGGATTTCAAACTATTGGTCAAACAAGCATTTTTACTTTTCATTTTACTACTGATTTACAGCATTTTAAAGCAATGTTTACCTAATAAAGCACAATTGTTCACAGCGTGACAAACTGCACACCCTGGTTTTTTGCTTGCAGCCTTCAGTTCCATCTCTGAACTAATGATCAGTTTGTGTTGTTTGACCCAGAGCTGCTCTGCCAGTCACATGAAAAACCTCTGGTGTTCAATTTGTGAAGCATGACTCCAATTTAGATGCAGACATAAGCTTTGAACTCGGCTGAATTCAATTTCCCATGTTATGAGACAATGCTGCTCATAGGCAATGTTAATATTATGGGGTTCAGTATAATCCCATCTTCCCAAAACAGAGTGAATAAGTAATTTGTAGAATTTCGTGAATTAAGAAAGAAGAAAACCGGGTTCGATAAGGATTCTCAAATGAATAAAATTCAGAAAGTCTGGAACCTGAACAGAATATAGAGCAGGTCAGGTCTAACATAAATATACTTCAGGTTATTGGCTGAACTTTCTACCTTTACAGTAGCAGGCCTACAACCAGCTTAACAATCTACATCTCGTCCATCCATCAGGACAATCTAGTTAAAGATAAACTGCTCTACTTTATTCCATCTTTGTATGATCCACGTCAATATTTTATAATATAGTTTTTTTTGGTTTGTTTTTTAAGTCTAAGTTGTGTATTTCTTTACTCACCTTACACTCGATGGCAATCTCCAGTGATCGACACCACTGAGATGGAGGATACCGACAGGCCGGTTTGGGATGAGACGCCTCAGAACCTCTGCTGTCAGAGCAGAGCAGTAAGAACACAGGCAGCAGAGCAGGCAGCTTCATGTTGGAAATCAGAAGTCCACACAGATCAGAGGACACTGAGTTACAGATAGGACACAGGGGACAGATAGAGAACAGATAGGACACAGAGCAAACTGAGGACGGATAGAGAACAGATTGGACACTGAGGACAGACAGAGAACAGACTGGACACTGAGGACTGGAGCTGTTCCTCTTCCTTCAGAGCCCCATGATCAGTCTCATCAGCAGCTTATTAACCACAGGTTGGATTGACCAGTGCTGCCTTCAAGGACCCTCGGTCACTCCTGCTTCTGGCTCCATGGACAAGGGAATAAATTATAAAAAGTTGTATCTGCCTGTTAAAATCTGGGATTAATCAGATGCTTGATATAAAAGTAAAAAAATTAATTCACAAATGCAACGGCAACGTTTAATGGCTATAAGCCTCCATCTTCAATTTCATGGTGGTTGTGCTCCCTCTAGTGGCTCCACATGAGCAGATCAGTTATTAAATACAGTAAGTTCAGTGAAATTTAACATTTGCAGAAGGATGCATTTTAACACTAAACTGTGCAGACCTACAGAGTGAAGATGGACTATAAAGCAAAGCCTTATGGGAGCTGTATTTGTTGAATGCTAGCAAGATTTTTTGTGTGGCTAAATTAAATTGGAGCTTTCATTTTACAGGCAAAATAGATTATTATATATATGTTATAATACTATAAGAGGAATAGATTATTCAATTTAGAATATAATTCAAGCACAAAAACAGCTTAGAAATAGATGACTGAGAGAAATGAGAAGAAGAAGAAGCAGGAAGTTCAGGCGCCATCTTGGGGTCAGTTTGAGGAACCACACCTGCAGCGGTTCGTATTAATGGCGATATTTACAGTTTTCAAACTTTAGTGACGCAGAAGCCATTATAGGAACCAGAGAAGTTTTCTTATAATGAAATGCTGCAGAGTTTGGAGATTGGATGCATGTTTATGTCTACAGAGGTTTTACTTTAATAACCAATTAATTAGGGTTAGTTTTATTTATTCAAGTTTCAGCTTTTCCAATCAAAAATTCAAAATGTTTTCTTCCAGCTTCTCAAACATGAGAATTTGCTGCTTTTTTTATTGTCACATATGATAATGAAATGAATATCTTTGGGTTTTGAACCTGCAGTTTGTGACAGTTTCTGGGAAACTATTATGACCGTATTTCACAATTTAGTCAATAAATAAATATATAGATAAATATATGATGAAAATAATAGTTACTTTCTGCTTTTTATAAATGAATGGTATGAAGTGTTAAATCTGCAGGTAATAAATAATACTTGTCTCTTTAAACCATCATTTCAACTTTATTTGGGGATTTGAAAGTGCATACACGAACAATAATGTCCTGAAGTAGGTAAAGTCAAGTTTTACACCAACAAAACTTTTTGAAAACAATTTTTTTTCAGATGTGATTCCAAATTGAAATACAAGCTATTTTAATACCTGATAAAACACAAAAAAATTCTTGCATAATCATTACAGTAAATAAACATTTATAATCACATTATTTTCTCACAGCAACAGGCTATTAACTAAGGGCAATTAGATGCTTTAAATCAGAAAGACCAATCCATACAGTCACATTTAAAAGAATAAAAGTCAAAGTTACAGAAACATTTTTACAGATACTATGCTGAATTAGATGCATGAGACAGTTAGAGGTATTTCATCATATATGCACAGCTCAAAAACAAACCTTTCTGAACATATCAAGTCCCTGGATTTCAAACAATTATAAAAGATGATAACTAATGTTTCATCTAACTCAACGTGAAATGGAGAACAGGTTATTATGGCTGCTCTATTTGACAAACGTTACGGCTAGATCCCACCGTGTTACGGCATGGAAATGGAAGAAAGTTAATGGGGGTTGACAAGCCATTAAATGGCAGCTGAGCATAGTTCCATTGCAAAAAATCTGTTTCTACCTAACCTCCTTCTTCTTAAAGTGCCTGTGTTATTCTTTACCATATCTGTATCATGTAGCTCTCTTGTGCATGTAAAAGGTCAGCTAAGTTCTAAAGGCCAAAGTCTGCAGCAAAGGGGAGTTCATGTTAACTCCACCCATTTCTAAACCATTCCCAAAGAAACCATTCTTACACTTACAGAACCTAACCTCCATCGTAAATCTCCAGCATATGGAGAAAACATACCACCTGCACCTACATAACCATACCTGTATAACAATCTGTTCACCGCATAGAGCAGTGATCTACACCATTTCTCCAAAACGCTGTAAAATGATGGCATTCTAATTTTGAGCGCAATCATATCCACTACTTGGAGGACAAATGGTTCTGAACATTCAGTTCAAGTATGTTCTTTAGTTAATCTTACAATATCTGTGCCAGGCAGTTACAGTAAGATTAAGGTTAGCCAAGTAAAACCACTTTATTAAGGTTTTGGAAAGATGATGTCATACAAAACAACCTGCCCCTTACCCTTTTCTTCTCTGCTATCTGGATAACATACTACTTTCTGCATTGTCACTGAGTATTAGCATTGTTGCTAACTGTGTCCTGCAGAATCATTCCTACAGAGGAGGAACTGTGTAAAAATACATTTCTTTTCTTGGAATTCAAAGCAGCAACACGACAATCTTCTCATACAACATCACTCTGTCATTCCTGAATCTCCAGTCTCCTACATGCCCTTCAAACAATCTAACAACGTCCTTCTCCAAGTCACCCCACTGGGCCTTACTTGTCTCATAATGCCAAACCAAGGCTGATAGCAACCATACAATTAAACTGATTAATCTTCCATGCCACACATCTATGGCATCCTGCACAAAACACACATTTAACTTCTCGCCTCCCTCAGAAGAATTTCTATTGTCTTGGTTTTAGTTAAACCGTTAATTTAACTAAAATCTAAATGGCATTTAAATTTAAGATATTTACTGGAGGTGCACATCTCGATAACCTGCTTTAAAATACTAGATTATGAAGAATTGCTTTAGACAAGAACTTCTTCACAAAGAAAATTTCAAACCAAAGAGTAAGGATTTCTTGCCTAAACACACCCTCCAGTATTTGAAAACCTTGAAGCTGAAAGCACATTATGACACACATTGTATGATATGAGACACCAATTATTTTTCAATGAAACAGTAATAATTTGTTAACAAATAGTTTTTGTCTTTGTTTGTTCAATGTCGTTTGCACAGTGATAAAACATTTAAGTTACAAAAACTGACAATTACAAAAGAGAAAAAAGACCAGATTGTGCACTAACAATCAAAATATACAAAGATGTCATGACTTCACAGAACTACGGAGAGTTTATCTCACAACAGATGCCACAGAGAAAAAAAATGACTTGAACACTTGTATCAGTGCCTTAACAGTGCTACAACATTTCAATCTCATAAGCAACCTGTCCATATTTAGCACCACCACATGTCCACCTGCTTCAGTAGGAGGGTGGATGTACATGAAGACAGTCGTATTATCTCCACTTCATAGGAGATACTAATGTGCAAATACAATGCTTTAAAATCTGAACTTCACAAAGCAGTGGTGTAATCTGTGCATCTATACGCCCTACGTGTTCTCTGTATCCATGCTACAAAACTAACTGGGAAACGTAATGTTTATTTTAATATCACAATATTAAATATAGGTATGTTTCCAATGATGCACTTTATTTAACACTCTATTAATTGTGCAAAAAGTTGACAAATAAAACACCTACACTTTGATTTCACATGCCAGACGTGGCAGAGTAACTATGGGATTAAAGAAACAGTTTAGTAAACATCCTGCGAGACAGGGAAATCTGGCTAAAATATGAAAGGCCAACAGTGTGATGTCAGCGGGTAATGTCTAAGTCATAAGTTGCTAAAATTGTCCGTGTGCTAAGTAGACTACACCACTGCTACACAGTCTAGATATCTATTTATTTTTGTCCATGAACACAGGGTCTTACAAAACAGTGTGAACAGAAGTCCAACATTTCAAACTTAGATTCTAGCTTTAAAGAGTAACAACATCTAGGTTAAATGTCCTGCTTCCACTGCCATCTAGTGGTTGTGGCACACTCCTGTACAATGTAGAATTCGATATTTTACTGTTGTGCAAAACAATATCACAAATGATTGTGGTCACAAGCATAGCAGACAACACCCAATGGGAAAGCTTTTCTATTTGCTTTAAAGAGAAGACGCTCACACTCTGTGACCGACTTCTCATCTCAGGGAAATGCATTTCAAGGAAACTAGAGCAAAGATCCCCTTACAGCAATCATGGAGACTAAGAAAAACTTTCCCAGAACATGGCCAACCCATCAAAGAGAGGTCTTTTATAGCTGGTGATAAACTTGGTACCAGAACCAGTATCCAACCAGTACCAAAGCAGAACCCTATTTATAATTAGTTAAAGATATAATATCTAGATACCTATCTTGTACACAATGATAGCGTGCAGAATCAAACATTTACACATTTTCTACTGCCACAAAGTAAGAATAGGTCACATTTTTCCAACTCCAGGGCAATAAACAGTCAGAAATAATTGATAACTTCAAGTGTACGTACGCAACACGCATCAAGCACATATTAGACTGAGGACCACTAAAGATATAAGTGCATCTAAAGTGAATCATTTGACAGGACAAAAACATGACACAGATAAATGAAAATATTCTGATCAAACCAATGTCAGAAAGTAAAATCAATTTTCATGACTATAATGGGCAACAAAAGTGACAATGCTAAATTAAATGACAACCCTATTATAGACTATACTATTTTCCCCCTATAAAAATAGTTTTAATGATTCATTGTAACCCACAAGCACCACTTCATTTCCACTCAGAAAGTGCACAATCAAGTCCCGGTCTCCTAAGCCGGGCTGGAGGGATCTGGATAGTCTTGAAAAGGTAAACGATTTAGCTTTAAAGTGATATTTATTATACTAGACATACTTTTCTATATGACCCATTTGAACATACCTCACTCAATGAAGTAAAGAAAAAGGTATGTTCTGCTTCTTTGTACCAACATTTATCAAACGAGTGAATTTCAATATCATAAGTTTGTCACATTTTATAGTAATATACGCTGTTTGGTCCACCATCGCTGGAATCATACCTTGTTCACTAGTAGCTAGCATGGCTGAATTAGTCTGGTATACATTTTATTCTCCGAGTCTTCCAGTTTGCACCTGTGCACATAAGGTGATGGTTAACTTCAGACAATTATCCAAGATTATTAGTCTTTAGCCGAGTCAAGTACCACACAGATTTCTGTATGACAATTATTTGCTGACTCTGTATCTACATTTACCATTTGATTTAATTCTACTGTTAAATGTCTTTTAAGCATTAGACCTTTTCCTGAGATATTTCCAAATGTTTTAATCTATTTGTTATTTCCACTCATTAACTCATCTCACAGTATCTTGTTTATACAAAGTGTGATGTAAATTCAATGTGGCGGCCCACAGGGGAATAAAATCTATTTGACCTATATAATTTGATATAAATATATACCTCCTCTAATACGACACTACTTAATGACAGTGCAGTATTGTAACTTTGTATCATAGACTCAGTGTTTGGCTCAAACTTGTCGACAGTGATGATGGCTGAAATAGAAGCACTGAAAGGCACTTTTTCGATAATTCCCTACAGAACTGGAAATGTATAAGTCTTGTACAGTATATTATCACTTCACATCAGGCTCCAGACCAGTTATCAAAGCTGTCAAACCACTGACTCTGTAAAAAACCTATACACAGTTCATTTGTTTGCCTGGGCTTCACGTCTGCTGCTTCCCACTAAGCACCCCCCATATATCAAAATACTTTTGAGTGTTAATGAGTGAGCTTAAAACAACACAAAGAATGCAATTGATTGTCACATTTTTCTTAAAACCAAAAATATATGAATGAATTCCTATCTATTTTTTTCTTTAGTATGTCCTGGAACATGTACACAATTAAGAAATGGCATGGGTTTAATTGCCATTGATTGCCTAAGCTTCTGTGGAAACCACAATGTCAAAACGGAGAAGAAATGTGTCACAGCCAGCAAGAATATAACTTTTATATTTCTCATTTCTAAAGTTAAAGCTATCAACCAGCAATCAATAAGTGGAATACATGTTACAGTGGATTCTCACAAGTCTGCAGTTGTGGCCTCTGTGCCTGTGGTTAGACTGGTTGTCTTGTTTTAGGTGTGAGAGTGCTGTATGTCGCCTCAGTTTCTGAATTACTTACAGTGCACATGGGCTATTACTACACATTACTACTTGTGCATTGTTAGACAAAATATTTTAGAAACGTTTGAGGTGCAGTTTAAGGCAAGAGGGGCCAAATCTAAAGACGTCTGCATTTGCTGAGATATTTTGTCTTTGTATTAACAGATAACTTCCAAATATATCTCTTCACAAAGGTAATATACTGTAGATATACAAAACAAGAAAACCAAATCATATCTCAGATTGTGTTTACCAGTTTTGAATCATTTTTGTAATATTTTTGTAAATTTGGATCTGTATCAATCTCTACATTGATAAAAATGTACAGGTTTGGGAAACTTGCTGACTCTGTACTACAACATTTCAGTACTACATCAATACTGCGGGAAAATAAATGATTATATTCTGTAAACGCTTAGTATTTAATCCCAGTTGTGTTTGCAAATGTCAAGTAAATGGGATTTTTAACTTGAGGAACACAGTGCGTGTTGTTCAGTGATGTGTTTTCTTATATCATACAGAATTATGAAGTATCCAAATCTTAGCACTGACACTGTGAAAATTCTGATTTGGTGACAACACTAACCGTTAAAGAAGTCTTAGAGCCTGGTGGCTACAATGTCAATCCTGGTGCATCTAGGACAGTGAAGCTTTGGGAAACCGCCATCCGAGTGGCGTGCTGGTGTGTCTCAGCTGGGCTGCTGGCTGAGAGCGGGCCAGGCCAGGGTTACATTCAGCTGCTGGTTGTGTTGGATCAGGGACGTGTGTCGGTAGTGGAGGACCAGCTCTCTCAGGGATGAGTACAGGTTGTAGGGCTCAGCGAAGCCATAGCCTGTAGACGTCCTGTAGATCACACAGTGCTTCACCTCTCCGTCCGCACTGCATGAAGATATTTACGTTTATTTGAATATATAAATAAATCTCTTAATATGTTGAATCAAGTGGTCAGTTGGGGATTGAGAGCTGTAAAACAAGGTGACTGGAAGTGTTACTGACATTTGTTCTGGCCTGAGATGCTGGTGCTGCAGTGACATCTAGCGGCTGTGAATATGTGTGCGTGCAAAGGTTATAAATACCCACAATATGTAAATGTGAAGGTACTTACACAACCGAGCATGCAAAGGAGCCTCTCTGTGTCTGGCTGTCTCTGATGAGGAAGGTCCCGTCCCTCCTCCCCTTCAGCAGCTCCTCTGCCTCCTTTCGTCTCATACCACCGACATACCAGCTCCTTTCCTCCTGATGTGTATCATCTGCCAGGGTGTACAGGCTAAAGATGGGAAGGAAGGAGACTTAGATTAGATGGAAAATATACAGTTCCCCTTCAAATAACAGCTGAACCTACGTTCTTTGTGACTTTTTACATTTATGTTCACTGAACAGTCTAAAAACAGTTATATAATCTGGCACAGTGAGATGTATATAAGCACCGCTGCCAAATGTAGGTCATGAAGAATTTAAAACATGCAGTATTTATATTGACAATTATGTACAGCAAGCAACGTTCGTTTTGGAAGAAACTGTTTTTGTGTCTGGCATACAGTGCTCTGTAGCGCCTCCCGGAGGGGAGAGGGTGGAACAGGTTGTGTCCACGCTTTGATGGATCTGCAGTGATGTTTTTCTGACTCTGGACTCTGTCATGTCATGTTAAGATAATATACCATTTGGCTTCCATACTTCCTGTTTGCATATGTGCTAGTGCGTGAAGCCAAAAGACACAGTAGAGCTTTGCTTCAGGCTTTAGCGAGAGATAAAATACAAAAACGATAAACTAGCAAGAGTTTCCTGTACGTTCTGTTGCAGTGACATTGCAGTGAGATAAGTTGCATGAATGATGATACTCACTCTTCTTCTTCAGTCCTGATACCCAACCAGTCGTTGATCTGGCTCTGCCTGGTGCCGTGCTGGGTGAGCCATCTGAAACACAGACCCAACAGTTAGCAGGCAGCGATGTATGGAAGTTAGCTGGTTCATCGGTATGTAACCGTTTAACTAAACTAATCTCATGTCCACTTGTTAGCTTAAAAGTACAAGAGACCTTCTCGCCACTAATCAGTCATCTAGAACGTAAGGTCACACGTTTTTAAACTTACAGGAGATATTGATCTCTGATTTTCCTGAGCTGAACAAGGTCGGGCTTCAGACTGTTTATTTTCCTGTCCACCTCCATGTGAGCCAGTGCCTTTCTTCTCAGCTCGTCCTCCAGCGCTTTCTTGCTGTTGTGAATCTCCTCTACCCTTGACTGCAGCTCTTCAGAGTTGTTTTGAATCCTGGGAGTAAAAGAAGGAGCAACATGGGTAACAATTTAGAGTCTGTTCATTTGCTGTGTGCTTGCTGAAAGGGGCATGACTAGCAAAGAGTATTTTCATGCCTCTGCGCCGGTAACTGCTGTGTCCCAAGGCTTTATGATTTTTGTTTGTCCATCCCACTCTTTTGAATGTGATATCGTAGCCTTAACGCCTTAAGAGAAACTTTGTCAAATTTGGTACAAACGTCCACCTGGACTCAGGGATTATCAGGTACATTTACAATGATGAGACTATTTCTAGTTAATTTAATATCTGCTTCAAAGTCAGTAAAAGTAAGTCATTTGGATTATATGAAAAGTGATTGAAAGTGAGTGAAGAGCATGATGATATTTAGAGGCATACTTGTCCGTCTCTGTGCTGCTGTGTAAAGTGAGGAACATGTTGATGTATTCCTTGCTGTAGCGTTCTTGAGTTTCACACTCCTCCTCGAAGATCCGAATGATTTCACTGAAAGCCTCGATGGCTGTCCGCTTGCTCTGCAGGTCCTCGGATGACAAATAAACAAATCTGTAATGTTCTGTATGTGTGCAGAGCCTTTGCAATCAAAGGCATGTTGCTCTTATCCAATAACATCACACATATACATATTTACAGTTAAAATAAGCCTCAATGATTAGGCTGTTGTTTTACCTGGGAGGTTTTGTTGAACTCCTCAAACAGATGGTCATACTCTTTGCTTTTTTCTTTGTATCGATCCTGAAATATCCTCAGCTGTTCTCCAACTGCATCAATGTCAACTTCCATCACAACCTGCTGCTGTACAGACAAGACATTTAAGACAAAATCCAGTTTAAAGATCTGGTCTTATTGAAACTAACATGACACAAGGTTTGGGACTCTGACTTTGTTATTTTTACATTTGGTAACATCTGAGATGGTTAAAAGCATCTGTGAATTGAACCTGGAATTAGCTTTCTTGTTCATTATTCTTGTTATTAGTCTGATAGAGTCAAAGCCATCTGCTAATGGAACAAGCAAAACTGGGATCACTTTGAATTAGGAGGGGGCAATGTGACCATTTTTACTTTTACTTGACTGATTAGTAAAGTCCCCACATTGAGAAATATTAATTTGTAAGATAAGAGAGCACACTACCCACCTGTTGGTATCTGGATATGGGGTAGAGTAGCCGTATGTCCAGTTTGGAATTGTACTGCGCTAGTGATTTGTTCTGGTAATACTGGATCAGGTGTACCACAGAAGAAAAGGCCAGTGGTTCAGAGAAGCCATATTTGCCCCCATGATGGAAAATCTTTATCAGTCTGTTGGAACCGTCTTTTCTGTTAAAGAGAAAAATATTCTCCAAAAATCCTCGCAAAAAAACAAAGAAACAATGTAGAACAAGAACACCCATACTTTCCTATTAAAGTAGCTCAAGTTGAATCAAGAAGACAACCTAATTCTCTCCTCTTCACTTGTCATATCTTGTAGGATTGGTCAAATCAACATTTCTACTGTTTCTACTGGGATCTATGAAGACTCATTCAATCAGGAGTATACAGAAAATATAATGCTTTTCTCTCCCTGATTCTGATGGTACATAATCTTATTTTTGTGAAATGTTCTCATTAAACATTGTGGCTAGTGAAATTCCAAGTGGTCTACAACCTTAACTATGCAGCTATGTGTCTAACAACGATGAACGGGTATGATGCAATAGGTCCAGCAGGGCTGTTGTGGGTGTGGGATATATTTAGTCTAATGTGGGCAGAAAAAGTCAGCATCATATCTACAGGGTGAAATTACATATATGTAAATATAATACCTTTATTACATGGTTTAACTGGAATACTGTTTAAACACCTAACCACAGTTCTGCAGAGATGCTTTCATCCAACCAAAACTGTGTCATGTCTGTGTCATCAACACCTCGTCTGCATGAGCTGCGAAGTGAAAGTAGCTCGTCAGCAGCTTTAGTCCTCAGTTACAGTCTGCACTGGACCAGTTCATCCACAGAACTGTTAGTAAGAGTTTCAACTACTAAAACAATGTTCGTACTTGTGCTTGCAAATGGGAAGAATGTACATTTAAGGACTAATAATAGCTTTGGGTCATAGAAGCAAGAGCTGAGTGTTTGGTGAGAGAGACGCCGTTTAGACAGCACTGAATAAAGTTGGAGTTGCAGTGTGTCCTTTCCTTCAGACGGACGAAAGACGGATGACTGGAAAAATTTGACTGTGCAGACGGTGTAATGTTGCTTACTGCTGGAGTCTGCGCCAAATTCTAATCAACAAAGCTTTATATCTGAAACCTCAGGACATGTCTGTCTTCATTCAGCTAAAATTAGACAGAAATCAGGAAATGTATTAAGTTACACTTTAAAGCCTGTAAAACTAAATTTAAATTCTGAAACCAGTAAACTAAAGTGAGACTTTGAAACCAGTAAATAACAGACATCTGTGCATGTAGGACAACAATGTTATGCAAACACTACTGTACAGAATGCTCATAAACTTGGTCGATAGATAGGACATGAGTCAGGAACAACTCGTTACATTTTTAGGGCAGATCCGGGAATTGTTTTTAATTTTCTTATTTCCTTGCAAGATAGGACATTTTCAACATTTTCACCAATGTATTTTGTTTATTCAATTTGGTTTGACTTGATTTAATTTGGACTGTTGGATTTTGGCAGAGGTATGCCATCCACTGACTGCTTCATGCCACCCTTAACCAGTTGTACTTGTAAAATGTACCCATTGGCTAACCTTTTGATGTGATGGACACATGACAACAGTGTATATTGTGCGTGTGCTTGACACAAAATCCTGATGGAGGATTTTCATCAGCAATAAGACTCCAAAGTATTTACCTTAGTGTGAGAGTATATTCCCCCTTCACCCGACTGGAAGCATCTCGTACCAGGAATGTGCCCTCGGGCGTGTTTCTCATCATCTCATTTACTTCCTCTCTAGACAATACACAAACGACTTGGAAAGTTACAAACAGTTCATGTTTGAGGTACAAAAGCTTCAAAAAGTCATGATTGAAAAATTTGTGACGGAAAATCAGCTAAAAGAGTTTTACAGGGAAAACATCAAATCAACAGCACACCTTGTGAAAACATGCAATACCTTGAGATGTTGCCCCAGTACCAGTCTGCATGGGACAGCTGGTTGTCATCGACACTGCAGTTGCACGCTGCCATCGCTTTGGTTATGTTGTTCTTGGTTTGAAGTTCTGAGCACAGAGGACATAAAAAATATAAATCACAGAAACAGATGAATCAAAAAGGAGTGATTTTGTGGCTGCAGACCAGAGTCATATTTATAATCAAGACAAGGTAACCATTAGTCCAGTTTTAATACATTGTTTAAGTCATTTGCCTTTTTTTCAACTGAGCAGGATTGTCTATCTTAACCTACATCTCCCTTTGTCCAAAGCACTGTCTGTGTATTGGGTAATAGTCCCCCAGGCATATAACCTACAAGGCTGAAGTTTTGATTTAAAAAAGACAAAGTTACAAAATAGGAGAAGCAGTAAATAGGTTAGAAATGTGAAGGATGCTAAAATAAGGGACAGTAGTAAGTGCTAATGGTCAACACTTAAGAGCATACATTATAATGTGATTAAATATGTTACAAAACATATGCTACAGTCAAGTTAGTGCAGAGCAGGGTTAGTGATGTCGGAGCATACCTCCTTCCTTGGCTAAGTTGTTTTTCAGGGCAGGATACACATCCTCATGATCAACGAGCGAAGAAAGATCCTGCAGAGAGGCGGTCAGGGCACGGGACTGAGCCTCGCTGTCATTTTGACCCAACTCTGGCTCCGAAAACTCTGAAACATCAAGCATACAACGTCCCAGTGTTACCCCTGATGTCAGTTCAGGCCAGTCTGCATGTGGCTATCTGCACTTTGTGGCTGTCTGTTCAGCACACACTGCTGGCCCACTGACAAGGCCTCAAGAGGGAGATACCGTTGTGTTGCTCAGCCTTGCACCATGTTGGGAGACTCTGTCCAGACTAGTCTGCTGACAGGTGACACTGTCTGACTGCCTAAAATACCAGAACTGGCACTCCTCAACACTCGGGCACAGTCAGCCAGAGTCATTGCTGCTTAGTGCCCGACCTCGCCTTGCCTCGCCTTGCTTAACAAACAACAGCTGTCTGCAGAGAGATGCCATGTCGGCCTGAAGGACCGGAGCTGATACGGCACCATTTCTGTTTGTGTTTATTGTCCATATGTGAGTCAATGTGGCTTTAGGGACATTTGGAAAGGCGATAACCTGTCAGTCAAGCATTTTCTGAAAGCATTGCATTTATGTGTGAATTGTTTGTGTTTCCCAGTATGCGTCTTTGCACACAAGTGCTGGTGCACATGTGTATCAAGAGGCATGTTGTTGGCGATGAATGTAAGTCATCCCTTCAGCATTTGTTATGGCATGCCTGGAGATGCATTAAATTGTTGCTGGGTGCGCAGTTTTATGTTGGAGGAATCATATGAATGCTGTCATGAAATTAGAAAGGGTTGACACACATTAACATTGGCCCTTCAAACTGTCAAATCTCACCTGGTGTAGAAACCTGAGAATAGCTCGACACCATCAGCCAAACCCTACAGGAATATTTGCTGATTTGATTGAAAAGTAAATCAAAAAAGGGAAGTAATTTATACCACTAGAATACTAACTGGGTTTTAAGTTCTTTGTATTTATAACATATTTCTTACTGCAATGGTTTTGTTATTTTTACAAATTCCTTTGTTTTTGTTGTAAAGACCAAGAGATTTGGGTATAAGGCAAAGAGATTGATATTTTTCAAATTCTATTCAAATGAGTAAAACTATTGTAACATGGATTTCTTGTTGCCTAGATGTTGCCCATTCTCTTGACTGTTAAACGATTAAATATCTCTGTTATTAAAAAGGATAAACCAACATGAGGACCAGCGAGAATGGGAGAAAAACTTTTTGAAGCAAGCAAAGAGGGAAAATCAATCAGACACTGGGCATAGCAAATTCAACAATTTACCAATGCTCTGAAAGAAAGATAAACTACTGTTTAAACTGAGCAACAGACCTCACACAGGTCAGCCGAGGACAATAACAGCAGTTGATGACAGAAACATTGTGAGAGCTGTGAAGAAAACTCCCAAAGCAACAGTCACTACCACCCATCTCAGTGGAGCAGGGGTGAAGGGCTTTCATTTAACCCTTTGAGACTTGAGAGCAGAAATAGAGGCCTTGCAAAACGTTGCAAACAACTTGTCAGCAATAAGAATCAGAAGGTCTGATTTGAAAAGAAGCAACAAGATTATCTGCAAGTTTCATGGACTGATGAAACCTATTCCACGGTAATGGAAAGAGCAAAGAGTCGAGCAAGACAGGATCTGCTCATGGTCCAAAACACACAAGCTCCTCTGTGACGCACGGTGGAGTTGGTGTCATGGCTGCTCAGGAACAGGCTCACTGATATTTATTGATGATGTAATCCCATGTTCTGATTCTGATGGTAGCAACAGAAACATTTTTGTCTGCCTACTTACAGAGAAAAAGAGATCCAAACTTATTAAGAGGAACCAAAACACACAGCTGACACGACAATGAACAAGAAAGGTTTAGACTGACTGACTGATTGATGATGAGTGAAGAATGCAACAGTTTTGAAATGTTAGTGAGTAGCAGGCTTGATGCAAAAATTGCAAGCAAAGGTTATTAAACACAT
Source organism: Verasper variegatus (assembly GCA_026259375.1). NCBI lineage: Eukaryota > Metazoa > Chordata > Actinopteri > Pleuronectiformes > Pleuronectidae > Verasper > Verasper variegatus. The sequence continues at coordinate 18,296,784 of CM048046.1, read as the reverse complement.
TATGGAATGGAATTAAAGTCTGTCCCTTTACTCTTGCTCACCAAAAATGGGGAGTTCTGATACAAAAGGTTCTACGTCCTAATTTGTCAAACATAGATGTAGATAGAATAAAATAAAATCTGACATTTTCTTTTTTATATTCATTTTTTGATCTTATATTCAAATCCCCTCAGTCTATATCATGTGAGTATCACCACAGCAAATGAACACAGAAAAAAATTGCAATTTATTTTGTGCATACAGACAAGAAATCTGAAAATCTGCTTTCTTGCACAAATATAAAAGTAAAATATAAGCGATCCAAAACCCTTTCACAGTTATTGTTTTTTGATAAAGCCCATTTAATGTTACCTTGATCTGCTGGTGAATGCTCAGGCCTAGTAGCCATGGACATGTCTGTTGGCTGCTGGGATTGGTTGAGGGGTGATGACATCATCACAGGAAATACAGATGGGCGCTGAGGATTATGTCCCACATGGACGTTGCTCTCCTTGATGACCACAGTCTTGTCCCTGAGGTGGAGGGATGCTAGCGATGGTATTGGGAAATCAGCTGATTGGAGCTTGTCCTCCTCTGTGCAGTCGTTGCTGTCGACTGGTCTGAGCTGGAAATCCTCTTCTGCCATTTGTACAAAACAGACTGAATAGTCCAGCTGGGCTTTATTGGGGTGGTGAAGCAGCAGGAGGCAAATTGCTGCAGTGCTATTGATCACATACTATCAGCTAACAGTTACATTCATGGCGGAGGATAAGGAAGGTGACGGTGCAGAATTCATGGCTGCCCTGTGTTGTGGTGGTAAAGCACGTTCCTCAGCCTAAACTCCTGGTTTAACCACGTCACGCAACAGAGTGATGACATTGCCCCTAGATTTTATATTTTCCTTAATATTCTGGGGGAGTTTCCTGTATTCAAGCACCACTTTGCTTCAAAGTCAGTGGCTTTAACGGGGTTCACACCCTGGAGCTGATGGTGCTAGTTTCTGAGCTGTAAACCCACGAGAGAGTGATGGACTGAAGCAGGACTCATTCCTCGTCAAGGACATCACCTCAATGTCAGAGGACCTGGAACAGAAAAGGCACAAACTTATCAACATAGTAGAATGTGAAGATTATTGAATCCATGCCCTGCAGGTCACAAGGCCTGTATTATCCCCCCTATCAGCCCTACCCCCCCGACACTACTCATGTACAGTGTCGTCATAGTTATTTAGGGGCAGTGAACCCCTTGTTTTGAACCATTCCATGTTTAACTTCCTGCCCAGTGACATCACGATAAAAAACAACCTTTAACATTGTCAATCTAAGCAGCTGCAGGGCTTCCTGCAAAACAGACTGAAATGAATGCTGAGTTTTTGAGGTAATGAGTTACACAACTACGCTGCTGCACCGTTATGCAATTGATTACAAAAAGAAATCATGTGCAAAACAAAAACTCAATTTGTAAATATTAAATTACACTTTGCTTTTACTGCAACCGGTAACTAATGAATTCAGCAATCAATCTATTTATTATTTCCATGACTTCAAGGGCAATTTTCTGTATTTCCTCTCAAGTGTCACTGATATGCTTGTTTTCCCTAAACAATACTATATAGTCTCAAATATCCTGAACACAACAAAACCTGTGATATGATAAACAGATCATGAAGGATGATAAGTCAACATACTGGTATTCCCTTGGTATACTTTTCTGAGTGAGATAAATATTGTCATTAGCATTGTGAAGAACTAAGCTTCTTTCTCAGTTTTCGATACAGCTGGTGAGAAACTCCCCGTTCCCGTTAAATCTTTTGAAACCAGAAGTCATCTTCAGAAAAAGGTGAATTCTGGTCGTAGCACATGTAAAACACAAAAGAGGTTAATCTGGAAATAACACATCTGCTATTTTCAACAGACACAATATGTTTTACCAGGATAACTGCAAACACATTTAAGCACATTATTGGTGACAATGAAAATCATGTTACTTAAGCTCTCTGAACTGTGCTCATCCTTATCCAAAACATATCGATTTTTACACTTTGAATGAAAGTAAAAGGTAAAAATGGAACGTATAGGATATTAGCTTTGGGAATTCTGGGATTTCCTAGGATTTTGCTTTTTGGGATTTCAGGGTCAGCTGTTTTTTTTTTACAAATTTACTGACCATGTTATATCACGTAACCTATTACATGGTTAATAATTCAGGAGGACTGCAGTTAAATCCTCTTCCTCTCCCTAGCATCTGGGATTAGTCAGCGGTTTATTATCCTTCTATACTCTTTGCAATGTGACGTCCCGTTGAAGCGATGCAAGTTGCTCTCTGAGTGGAAACTGAGTTAGATTATGACTTTGATTATTATTTATCATAGATCAGTTTTGTTTTGTTAACATGATTCCCTCTAATCCTGTTGTCATTGATGGTTTTCACAGAAAATATAGAAATCTTAATTTCTGTAACTGTAAAGCGCAAAAAAGATCTGGCCTTTGATTCTGGGTTATTAATATATTTTAAAATAGAATTTTAAGTATTGACTGATTCAAAGAGCTTTTAAAATGTTGTACAGATTGATTGACAATTACAATAAATCTATTCTGAATGGATGTTGTTCTGCACAAAATAATATTTCGGTTCATTTTAGTAAAGCAGCAAATGGTTGCATCTAAATTCATTGAGCGACGCAACGTTATAGATCAAAAGTCAAAGCGCTGGAAATGGCGTCGGCATTAAAGTACTTCCAATGGTACGCAGCCATGAAGTGGTCATGGCTCGACGTTCACGGTACATTGTGTCCAGTTCTTGTTGAAATTATGTCATGTTCTCAAACGATGTCAGTTTCTCATTCAAAGTCTTGCGATCTTTATTACATAAGCCAGATTTTTATTTTTTAATACTTGTGGCTTAGCAAAAAAAACAAATTGCGCTACGCATGCATTCGGGACGACACACAGTTGAGTTTCGACGAAATTAATACATTTTTGGGGTATTAATATATGTTGTTTTAAATTTTTTGCAAGTCAGAAGATTGTGCTGTATTAAACTAGGTTAGTTAATGATGACCCAATCAAAACAAAGTCAATGACGTTAACTGTATTATTGGATTGGAGGATCCGTTAGCAATGGTTGGAGTTGGTTGGAGACCTCAAAATCTCTTTTCGTACGTTGCACTTCACAGCAGCGCTCAACTGAAATGTCACACATTTTTGGTGTCAGCCAAATTGAAAATGTCAACCCACCATCTAACAGATGATGCAGAAGGTATTAATTGTGCCGGCGATGACTGTCCTCGGAGCGTGTTTTTGTTTTTGTTGAATATTTAGTCATGGTGTCTTTTTGATCAGCGTTGCATCCCAAAAGCGAGACAGCTGACCTACGCCATATTTCCCCACCACCTTCAAGCCTTCCATCGTCCTATGCCTAAGCTCGAAATGACGAAGCGGCTGCACGGAACTTTCAACGCGATAACTTCTGCTGGAGATAACATCCAGACAGCTTTAAAGAAATTAAACATCACAAAACTCAGTACAGGACAATATGCACCTACCTGGGTTAAGGCAGAAGGGACCGAGCGGCAGGATAAGCCAACGTTCCATCGACATGCGTGAAGCGGCGAAGAGATGTGGCTGGACGCACACGTGGCTCAGATCAAACCAACCACCGGCCTCGGTCCTCACGCCATCCTATGTCGTCCCCCACCCCCCCACATACACACACTCCTCCTATCCCGTGCCGCCTCTCCTCCCATGTCCTCCATCTTTTAAAGATCCTCTCCACTTGGTTGTTGTCCATCTCGTCTGAGTGGCACCTTTTCCCACGATGCCATTCCTCTGGGTATTTCCCCTCGTCTTCAGCGGTACATCTCATGTCTTCATGAAAAATCAAGCCTTTTCCAAGATATTCTCCACTTTGGCTCTACTTTCACCTGATCTTGCAAATGAAAAAAAATATAACCTTTCAGGTACTTTATAAAATCCTATAAAAAACATACACTAACCTGAAAAAAAATCTATAAATAGCCTCTGTAAGATTTAGAGCTTATGCAGGCAAAAAGAAAAGCAAAAGTAAAAGTTAAAGCACTACTCTCAACACTATTAGTCTTTTTCACAGTTTGAGAGCACAGTGTGTATGCACACTGGGGGGACACAAGCCTGAAAATGAGTCTGTGGGAAAAAAAACTCCTATATAAATAAATAATGGAAGGATGCCACTGTTGCTATACAGAGCGAGGGGCTTAGTGATTTCCTGAAATCCTATTGGCCGGTCTGTTGCCATGTGCTCAGGAGTCAGCAGAGATGCTACTAACAAATCAAGGAAATGTTCTAATATTAGACTGTATGTATCCAGGCAGCGGGAGCCCCTGACCTCTCAACTCCGCCAGCGCTGCGTTCCACTTCACAGATCAGCATAATGAAAGAAGTGGTGTGGAAGTAACTGGTTAAAAAAATGTAGACCAAACAGCACCACCCCTCATGATATCCCAGTGCAGTTACACAGCGAGACATGTTCATTATTTGTCCAAATTCATACATGTTGTGATTTTATTGGAATTTTGTTTTGTCAAATGTTTTTGTCATTTTGGGGATATTTAATAAATAAAAAACAGCCTATTTCTGTCAGTCTTATACTGAGAGCATCTGCTGTCATTAAAATGACAAAAAACAAGTGACTGATGCATGTTTGCTATTTTATCATAACATGCAACATGCACATTATAAATCTAATTCAGCTTCAATTCAAATGTATCGTCTTCAGTCGACAAACCTGAAATCAGATCTTGTTGGAACAATATTTGCATAAACTGTGATGCAGCGGAAAGAAGAGACCGACTGAATAATGAATGAATTCATTTTATATTTAACGTTACTAAGCTCACAATATTCTCAAATCGCTTTACAATATTCAGTTCCCATAGATCATGTGCAATTCAAATCATCATGCTTCTTCTATAACTCGTCTTTTCCCTGTTAGACCGTTTGTTTTTCTACATTTACAACAGATTATGTCATTGTTGATCTCATAATTACTCTTTCTATGCGCAGATGATTTGGTCACACTGTCTTACTGCACTGCCGGTCTGCACCAGCTGTTGAGTAAATGCACCCGACACACTGCTGACTCGCTTTTAACGACAAGAAGATTTTAGGAAGTTGGACATTTTTTACGTAAATACATTTCATGTGTTCAGGTAATAAGAAGGTACTCTGGTGTAAGTATAAAGATTCATAAACACTTAAACTTAGAGTTTCTTAACAATGAGGTCATGATGTAAATGTGCGTCTATCATGTAGTTTATCATACTAGGTATATATTATGATATATATATATAAATATAGAATAAATTACTTAGTTTTAGGCAGGGATAATGAACTTAAAAAATAGCCAAAAATTCATACATTTGAAAACTAAATGACGTAAGATCATTTCTTGTGTTGTGTGATTCGTCCGATGATGGTTGCTGTCATTGTATGGGCGTAGGCGTTGTCATTTTAAACCACACAGATGCACAGATGTAAAGACAATGTTTATTTTCACTGTACATTTGTATTGGACATACTTGAAGCTCAATGCTGTCATTACAGTAATAGATTTCACATTCCAGTGTATATTTGTTTCTATTTAAACAGGATAAATACATAAAAAAAACATCAGGTTGAGAAAGTTCACCCCCAACACCATGAAGACAGTAATTCACTGAATGTAAATCTGAGGTTCACACATGAACAGGTGAAATCATTTCCTCTGTTGAACAGTTCACTTCTTCATTGTAAGAGCGAGAAACTCCTTCCTGGTCATGGGATCGTCATGGAATTTTCCCAGCATGACAGTTGTCACAGTACTGGCGTTCATCTTCTGCACACCTCTCATCACCATGCACATGTGACTGTGATGCACACAAGAGATTATTAATGACAATCATTCAATGTCTGACCTCTGAGTCGTAAATCTAGATGATCTCAAAACTAGTATCTTTGTGTATCACTTTTTTTTTTAGGTCTAGCATAAAGACAAAAAGACGTTGTCAATAATTAAGAACAATATGGATGATAAAAGGGTTAAATACTCACACAGCCTCAATCACCACTGCTACTCCCGCAGGCTCCAGAGCCTCAGAGATGGCTGAAGCGATCTGCTTGGTCAGACGCTCCTGAACTGTGGAGAAAGATGCATAGTTAAAATGAATGTGGATACATAAAAGATTAATGTTGATAAAATGCAAAGAGGAGTACAGCTGCAACAGTTGCTTGATTCAATTATTAGTCAATAGCAAGAAAAATTATATAAGGTAATATTTTGAGAATTTTGAGAAGAAGCAATTGACCTAAAACATTATATTTCAGCCTCACAAATATGATGATTTTTCCAGTAAACTGTAAATCTTTGGATTTCTCTGTATTTTTGGATTATTGACTGGGGAAGCAACATGACATCGGAGGTCATGACCTTGGACTCTGAGAATGTGGAATAGATATAGTAACAGTCCTAAAGAGTAAATTGTTACCTTGAAGCCTTCTGCTGTAGATCTCAACAATTCTGAAAGCAAATACAAACGAAAGAAAATTAGTGTGTGTGTGTGTGTGTGTGTGTGTGTGTGTGTGTGTGTGTTGTCGTCACCTACCTTGCAAGTTTGCTAAGACCAACCACTTTCTTGTTAGGGAGGTATGCTATGTGAGCCTGAAACATTAAACACAACATCATACTTTGAATATCATTAACAATCCATATTATGCATGATTAGGCCGAATCCATCCATATTACAAGTCCGTTCTGCTTTTATCCACCAATTCACTCTTATTACAGATATTTTAGTGTTGGTGTGGATGTGAGCACATAAGAAATTGCAATGTATTAATCCCAAAGACTAAATTACCCTGCCGAAGAAGGGCACCAGGTGATGTTCACAGAGAGAGAACAGCTCGATGTCCTTGACAATCACCATCTCCTCGTGGTTCTCATCAAAGATCGCGTCGTTCAAGATATCTGTGTGGAGATTAAAAATCAGCTTCATATAATAAACAGTAGTGGATCAAAGGATGAAATCACTATGACAGAATCACAGATTTGTCTATTTGATAAGACCTGGCATTTAGCAAACTATGGAAGTCTATGAACCTATTCATGTTTCACAGGAGGAAATTAAACCAAGACAATAAGCCTTTGACACATGGTGGGGTTGAAAACTAAAAATAAACTATAGTTACATGATTGTATCAAAATGTACTTTTGATCTTATTCAAATGTTTTATGAAACCATGAAATGTTTCAACTCATTTTGTGAAACTTTAGCACTACTCAAAGTTTTGTCATCAGTCAGATAAATAACAGACATCTATCCTCACCCTTGGTGGTTTCTTTGTAGCCTTTGGTGAGGAACTGCATGGCCTTGGCTGCACGCAGCGGTGTCCGTAGGAGTCCCTCTCGGCCCACGTCTTCTCCAAGCTCACTCAGTATGGTGCTGTAAGATTTCTCAATCAGGGACCGCTTTTTGGAATCTTCAGCTTCCTTGGACTCTTTCTCTTTGCACAACTCGATGCGCATGTTCAGGTAATCTGACACGACTTCGTTCATCTCTGAAGCATGGTGATACTCCATTCTCAAATGTAGCTCTACTGCAAACTCAAGACACTGCGGGATACAATGAAACGGGCCCGGTGGTTCGCTGTCAGCTGAGTGGTGTCGGAGAGGATGTCGCCGTGGTTTTAAAGCCTGATGTGGAGCCCTGAGGCAACAGCATCACAGGAGCATCAAGACACTCATGCAGGAGAAAAAATGTGTCCATTAGAACTTGAGTATAGGCTTCAACTTTCCACATGGACAAGGTGCCTTATTAGCACACAAATCAATTTCCAGTCACGGAGCATCATTTTACTGATCCTGTGATTCTGTACCACTTTAAATGCCTAGAAGTCCCATGCTCAGTTGTGAGGTCACAGAGGCTTGTCTCGAGTGTGTGGAACAATCACCACTCACATGCAGGACTTACCATGGCTCTGCAGCCTCGATTGGGCATTGAAATTAATTTTATTGAGATAAAGGGAGAAATCTGAAATACAACCCTTGACTGTCTCACATGGTTGGACTCTTCAGTTTTCCCAAGTGTTTTTTTCTCAATGTTTTGCATACTCTCTCTTTTACCAATACCTCTATCGTTGTGCATCCTGTGGACAAGCCCTTTTGAGTCTTTTAAAATAGTGTTTGTGTTTATATGGATTGAAGGAGATAGTTTAAGGTACATTTCATTTCCCACTGACAAGGTTTTGTAAAACGATTGACCTATAGAAAATCCATTTAATTGTCTTGATTGTCATGGTGTTGTTCTTTAAAGCAACATTCTTGGAAGCCAATGAATTTTTGGGCATCAACAATTTCATCTTGTAATCAATCATTCACCCTTTTGCATAGTTGTGAATGGCTGTGACCTCACATTGGTGAGGCCATGACCTTAAGGCTGACCTTGACTGTGGGATTTTATGTTAAGCCAAAGCAAATTGATTGCTCCCTGGTGGCTGGCTGCAATATAGTTCATTTACGTCCACCGCCTCCATTTTAATGGATGGCACATGGACCAAGGTAAAATGAAAAAGTACACGTCAAATACATTTTCTCGCAGATGGTCTCTGTACTTTTTCGGTAGTTCCTATCACCCTGAAGTGGGTTCAAGTGTTTTTAATTTAGTTATTTGATGCTATAAAAAGGAGCTAAAACGTCATGATTGACAGCTGTGACGGCCCAATCTCCTGCACAGAATTTGGCTCCAAATGACGTCATCGGTGCAGCGTGGAATATTTTATTTCTGGATATTGGGAGGAAGTGGAAACGATCTACCCATCTTTATATACAGTCTATGGTCAGTCTACAAACTGCTTCAACAAGCAGCGATAGAAGATGGATAGATTTTCTGTCAGACTTGTTTCCAATTTAATGTCATTGCAGAAGAAATTCATAGTTGTCCTGGCAGTTGAGAGGTATGTGCTCAACAGATTAAAGAAAAGAGTCAGCAGTTAGAACTGTGCACAATAACACGTTTTACAGTGAAACCTTCAATGTGCAACAATTGAAAATCTCTGACGCAGACCAGCAAATGGACTTTTGATTCTCTGCCTGTCATGTACAGTGATTTACAGATTCCACTGTCCACATTGCTTTCAAAGCAAATGCTCAGTCGGCTCAGTTCTATATTGTGTTTTCTCTGTGCGTTGTGACTGAAAACATTGTAGATTTTGCACTGATTATTCACTCATTAGGAGCAACATATTAAAGAGACAAATATATTTTAATGTGTTAAATTTGTCACACTTTGTTCTCAAAAGATTCTAAAACAGAATCAGTTCCTACACAACACGATTGCTAAGCTCTGTGGTGACAACTATACAGAACGACAGCCTCAGCAACTCAGACAAACAGCTTTGCAGCTTTTAATGTGATGGTGCAATTTGCATTAGCTTGGAACATTTTGTTTCCAACTCAGGCAGTGTGAGGAAATTTGGAGGTAGAAGTCAGTCGAGCATTGACTTTGACTCTTAAAGGGAGTGCACGCTCTGTGTCTTGAGCATCTCAACATGAGGCCGGCCCTTTGTGCTGCTGACGGTCTTGTGCTCTGGAAGAATGCTGTTATCTACCCACATCTTACAATATTTCATTGTGAACCCAGCACATCCGTCAGAGCCTTGACCACATATATTAACAGTTAATGCACCGAGAGGTTATTTGGTTTTATGGTTTATATAACTTAATACCACTACGTTTTATTATTAAGTCAATTTTTAAAAATGTTTTTTTAGAAAAGATGTCAGCTAATACCACTATTACATTAATAATATGGATCATTTAAACTCTCAAAAACTGCCAGTATATAGTAAAGGTAATTCAACGTGTGACGCTTTGGGTTTAACTCAGGTTTAATAATAATGGGAGTGTTTTACAATTTAAGTTGTTACAAAAGTGTTACAAAATATCTGCACAATAGGGAGTATGGAGGTCCAAAAATGTCATGTAAATTGTGATACAACTAATTATTGATACATTTCCAGCATTAATAATTGTGTTTGCATATCAATAAACACATAGATCAAAGTATTTCAGAATTTGATATTTTAATGCACAATTAAAAGAGAAATTATGAAAATAATTTACAAATTAAATATTCATCAATCATAAAATTGTTCATATTAAAGAAGGGATTTTCAAAAATAACATAAAACAGTAAATAAGTACACATTTGAATATAAATAATATAATTTATGGATTAATAATGGAAATAAAAATCAACTTGAGAATTCAGTTTAAAAATAAATAAATATTTGGATTCACAAACTGAATACAGAATTTAAACAGGTATTTAAATGGTTGACTTCCTTTCCTCTTCTCTTTAGTGAATCATGTTGCTTTTTTTTAATGTCAAAGGTTTGATAAGTTACAGAGGTCAACGTCTGCAGCAAAGAGAGTCGTCTCTCAAAGAAAACAAGTGCATTAAAAACAAGAATCCTCAAGTGCATGAAACGACCTTTAGCATTCCTGACTTTCTACGGTAATTGCTTCTTCATCACCAAGTAACCTGTAATATGCCAGCCTTCCGGCTAATGTGGAAAGCAGAGCCAATGCCATTGATATAGTGGCTACCCCAGTGTTAACAGCTGATCAGGATGCCACTGGGTAAGTACATGACATATCTGACACATTCTCAAAGGCCTGGGCTTTTTGGGACATGATACATTCGACTCCCAGATAGAATTATGAACCAAAATATGGGCATTTAAAATAAAACAAGTTAAACCTGAGAAGTGTTTAATAGATAAGAACGTTAAAGTATTATATAAATATCAATCAATCAAATTTTATTGGTATAGCCCATATTCACAAATCACAATTTGTGGACAATAGGACATCCGCTGTCCTTAACTCTCAACAAGAGTATATTGAGATGCAGTATGAGATTGGATGGAGTTATTTTCCAACAATTAATAAATCATTTCCTATAATGAGAAGGGTAGAACTTGATTTTAGATATGTTACATATTTATTAACTGTCAAAACATATTCCAGTAACATAATGAGGGTATATTGTCAATTTACATGGATAGTTGATCTAAATTGATACTGATACTGACCAGTAAATTGTATTTATCCTCCTTCAGCATGTCTAATCTTAGAGTAATAGTAAAAACTCAGTGAACAGTCAGTTGTTTCATAAAATCATAATTTCTCAGAGATAGGATTGGAGCCTGCAATCTTCAGATATGACTCTGTTCAAAGTTTATTTGAAACCCAAACTAATGTTAATGATGGCTTCTAGATTCTTAATGATGTAATAAAGGTACGGAGGCAAATCCCTATGCAATTCATTGGCCCATGTGTCTTAATGGTGGTGTCATATAAAGTGCATGTAAACTATTAAATTATGTTTATCTTGGTCTTAAAGAGAGAAACACACAAGTTGCATCCAGTTAATGGGTTAAACATTTCTTTTATTGCATTTTCACATTCATAGTTATTGGCTGTAAATGCAGGACTGTCACAAAAAATGGCAAATGTTTAGATAAATAAAGATAAGAATACTCATACTGTATTTGTGTGGGATATTTGCATTTCTTGCATCTGATATTTGTAATCACTTACAAAGCTGAAAAAAATACAATATCATTTTAAGTAAACTAGCCAATAACAGTAGCAGTTTACAGACCGACACAAATACACACATATGTGTAAAAACACTGTACAATTCCTTCTGTTTAACCGTGTCTTGAGGTAAAAACGTGTCACTTCCTCATTGTAAGGGCGAGAAACTCCTTTCTGGTCTTGAAATCGTCATGGAATCTTCCCAGCATGACACTCGTAACAGTGCTGGCGTTCATCTTCTGCACACCTCTCATCACCATGCACATGTGACTGTGATGCACACAAGAGATTATTAATGACTTCCACAAATATAACCGTTGATTAATCTTAAAAATGTCTACACCGGCCTCTCATTGTTCTCCATCGATCCTCCACACGTACAATTGACAAGTCAGGACCATGATAGAAAAGAGCTGAATACTCACACAGCCTCAATCACCACTGCCACTCCAGCAGGCTCCAGAGCCTCAGAGATGGCTGAAGCGATCTGCTTGGTCAGACGCTCCTGAACTGTGGAGACATTTTCACAATAAATGATACGCAAGAACGAAAAGGACAAAGATGATAAATGAAGAAATGAATCTTAGTCAACAGTTTTACCTTGAAGCCTCCTGCTGTAGATCTCAACAATTCTGGAAGAAATCAAGAGATCAAAATACAGAATTATATACATGGGTTTGTGTCTGGTGTGTGTGTGTGTGTGTGTGTGTGCTTGCCTGTGCGTTGTGTGTTTATCTCTTGTTGTCACCTACCTTGCAAGTTTGCTGAGTCCAACCACTTTCTTGTTTGGGAGGTATGCTATGTGAGCCTGAAACATTACAATGCACTCTGTCAGAGTACAGGCTCACTGAATCTGATGCAGAATATTAGAATCTGCTCGTATCATTATAACATTAGTAAATTTAAAGTAAGTGTTTTATAAGAATGTTTAATAGCTTTGTTGTTAAGTTACCTTGCCGAAGAAGGGCACCAGGTGATGTTCACAGAGAGAGAACAGCTCGATGTCCTTGACAATCACCATCTCTTCATGGTTCTCATCAAAGATCGCATCATTCAAGATATCTGTGTGGAGATGAAATGTTACTTTGACATTCTGCAATAATACTGGAGCAAATCAGAAGCCAGAGAATGACTGACACTGTGTCCGTTATTCAAAAGCCAGCATTTAGCGTAGAGAATGATTTTTATGAGACCAGGACAACGCAACTTCAACATATTTCTATTTCAACAGTCATTATGGGATAATTGTTTTTGCAATATTGAAATGACTTTTGCATTTCATCAGTAAAATCAACAGACATCTATCCTCACCCTTGGTGGTTTCTTTGTAGCCTTTGGTGAGGAACTGCATGGCCTTGGCTGCACGCAGCGGTGTCCGTAGGAGTCCCTCTCGGCCCACGTCTTCTCCAAGCTCACTCAGTATGGTGCTGTAAGATTTCTCAATCAGGGACCGCTTTTTTGACTCTTCAGCTTCCTTGGATTCTTTCTCTTTGCACAAACCGTTCTGTTTGGACTCAATGCACATGTTCAGGTAATCTGACACGACTCCGTTCATCTCTGAAGCATGGTGATACTCCATTCTGACTTGTAGTTCTACTTTTAAAGCAAGACACTGCAGGATACAATGAAACGGGCCCGGTGGTTCGCTGTCGGCTGAGTGGTGTCGGAGAGGATGTCGCCTTGGTTTTTAAAGCCTGATGTGGAGCCCTGAGGCAACAGCATCACAGGAGCGTCAAGACACTCATGCAGGAGTAATCGATTTCAAAGTCTGTCACATTGAAATCCGTGAAGCAGCATTTGACCGATCCTGTGATTTTATTTTAAATACCTCGTATTTGCATGCTCTGAGTTGAAGAGGCTTACTCGGATTGTTTTGAGCATTTCCACATTATGTTGGACAATTGTCATTACAATATTTACTGTATAAAGCCACAACACAAGTTGTTGTTTTTCCAAAGTACCCGAAAGATCACTGATGAAGTGATGGCCATATCCTGAAGTAATCAGTAATTTTTGTGAGTAGTAGTAAAAAATCTGTTCAGAGGGACCGAAGGGTGACAGAGTGGAGCATCTGTTAGCCTCGTAGCAAGAAGGTTCCTGGTTGGAATTTTGGTTTGGTCACGGTCTTTCTCTGTGAACTTTGCATTAGGGCTGCATGATGTTAGTAAAACATGTGGACATGAATAGTAGGACATTTACAGTTTGGTAATATGTGACTTTTGTCAAGTGCCCCTTGGTGATTTCCCAAATAGTACCGCTAACCTCTAGTACCTTTAATCAGTTAAATAACAGTCTTGTAATTTCAATTTAATGGCATGTGACTGGTTAGGCACAGTCTGCATTTCTCCATTACCAATGCCATTCCCAAATTTAATAGTATAAATGAAATAAGTCCACTAACATTATTTTGACTGCAAAAAGGGCAAACTCATCAGGATTTAGACTGATGAGTCAGTCTAAATCTAAACAGACCATCATGAAGTTCTGTGGAGTCTATTATTCATCACAATTTATACATTGAACTTATCATAACAGGTTTACAAAACTTGTTCAAATGTCAATATGAACAAAATGGGGCCTGTCCTATATTGTATATTTGAATTAATGTGTGAAATCCTCAGAGGACTCCAATCAGAGTCTTATTATTTTAGGTATTTGAAGTGAAATCACAGGATCAGTCAAATGCTGCTCTGTGGTGTTTGATGAAATAGAATTTGAAATCAATTTCTTCTGCATGATTAGACTCCGGTGTCGAAGCTACTGTGATGCTGCTGGCCCAAGGGCAGTCAGAGTAACACAATCTGCCCTACAGTATATGGATGCTGACTGATAAGACCCTACAGATCTACAGTAGCAATGATGACACTGCACCATTGGGACGGAGTAATGCAGTAAGCTATGCCTGAAAGAAGAAGACATTTTTCAGCAGACCTTTTCTTCATTACAAAAAGTAGGCTAGTATTTAGTGTTATTTAGTGTTAGTCTACTGGGGTAGACATAACTGCAATGCAATACAACGACAGTTAGTAAGGCAGCTAAATGAGGGAGTGACGTGGGGATGTTTGGAAAATACTTTTATTACATGATACATGAATATGTTATACATCATTTGAACTGTATTATAATGCAACAACTGCTATGTACTGCTACCATTTGTTTCCATTATTATTTTATGTTGTTGTAGAGTTTTTGATAGAATCCTTTTGGCTGCATAAGGCTTGATTGAAGATTCAGTGTTTACAATTTAGTGACATCTAGTGGTAAAGTTGCATGTTGCAGCTAAATACCCCTCACCTCACCCTCCTCTTCCAAACACCGATAGAGAACCTGTGGTAGCCTTCAGTTGTCATAAATAAAAATAAAAAGGTGTTTGTCTAGTTTGGACTACTGTAAAAAACCATGGCGGCCTCCGTAGAGAGGACCCACTCCTGAGTAAATATAAAGCATTTCATGTAACTCATTTAGTCAGTCTGGTGGACGTCACATTATCACGTCAAAGAGGCTGTGTTGATGTGTTCATACTTCTCCACAGTCTTCAACGCATGTTCCTTTGTTTCCAAAGACGTTTTGCACATCAGCACTTGTACTTCCAAGAACGACATCATGAGTCCCTCTGTCACGTTACTTTCACGTCACATAACATTCTTTGAAGACAATGTTTTTCACAATATTAGCCATGGTCATGATCTTAAGCTCGGCATGAATAGTTTATCATTAACTTTGCAGTGTTCAAAAATGTAAGTGTTATAGATCTGCAAACATCACATTCCTACTTCAAAATCATAAAACCCTGTATTTACTTTGACAACATTAAAATAAAGATTTTAGAAACACAAGTTGAAATTACTTAACCAATAATTTCTTGAATGATACAGCAAGTGATTTGCCTCAAGCAGATATTATAGTAGTTGGTTATATCTGAAAGGTTCTGTTTTTAAATAATCAATCCATTCGGCACATGATCACACGTCACCCAGCTGACTGTCTTGTGCTTTAGAAGAATGCTGGTGTCTACTACTTTGTCTGCGCTCACTTTGAATTTATCATAAAGAAACCAGCACATCAGTCAGAACAATAATCAACCATATTCTCACGACGTCTGGTGTTATAAAGCACATTTTGTTGATTTCAATTCTGTCATAGATTTTCTTATGTATAGCGTCAGGAGTTTAAAGATGTATTTATTGAGTTGAATGAGAGTTTTAGGAAAATTGTAATCAGTGTTGGGCACTGATGTCAGCCTGTATTTATTCCTCTTATATGCACTACAATATATTTTCTTGCTTCACCCAGTTTTTACTGAGCTGTATCTGGTGGACAGCCTCCCTGATACCATCCACTGAGATACTTGATAAGGATGAGTTGTACTTCATCGTTGGAATGATGTTTTCATGTTGGTATGCTGTGCCCATTCTACACAATTCTGGAACTTACTCAGAGAAATCCACCTTCACTTAGTTTCAAGAAGTTAATTATTAAAGAAGCGTTTGTAATTCAGAAAAACACAAATCGGCTTTTATGTAAATACGTATGTTTATTTGATATATATATATATATACTGTATTTATATGAACATACAATACATGAACAATTAGTGCAGACTATGAAGGAGAACAGGTTCACATCAGTCATCCAAGGCAGGGCAGAGAGTGTAGACACACAGCATATATGTTGTAAAGTATAAAATTAGTTATGTTAAAGAAACCAATTCAGGAAGTCACTACATACATTTTCTGAAGCATCAACACTGGGCTTCACTATTAGATAGTGACGTATTGTGATGCATGTTGTGTCAGTGTGGGGGCTTGCATGGAAAAGGACAGTTGCTGTTTTTTACTGTGTGTGTTGCCCTCAACTGTACAACACCTGTGAAGTGCAAATAATAAACATAAGGCCTCAGCTCCTGTCACAGATAAAAGAGACGTCATTTTCGACATGCTAGGAGCTCATATTAGTCAAGTATATAATATAACCATTCACAACGTTTATGGAAAAATAGTTTTCTCATATTAACAATACTTATAAATGCAGGGCATATGGCAAAAATATAAATACATATATTAAGTAAATTCCAGTGGAGCGTTTCTCAGCTCATATCCAGTTTTGTTTGCTCTTGCGTCCGCCTCAGCGAGAGGCTGTGATCAGGTCAGTATGCAGGCCAGGGCTTTTGAGGAGTGGTGGGGCTGCGTTGTTGGGCCTTTGGACTTCCCTGAAAGACACAATGAGAGGGACAGGGTGGGTGGCTATTATTCAGCAAGTGAATTCACACATCTGCTCTTTCTAAGGAACACCTGTATAATCCTATACAGTCCAGTGCAGGGTTCTGCTCCCACACACAGGTCACATTATTGGAGACATATACCAGGCTTTTCAAGTCCTGTCTTATCAAGAGGTAACTATGACAGTGTCACAAACTAGACATTGTAGCCATCATAAAAGTAGACTTTATGTCACTTCTATTGGATTGCATTAGACTCTATAGGTGTACCTAATAAAGTGGCCATGTATAGTTAAGTTGTTTGACCACTCATCAGAATTAAGAGTTATGCAGGAAATGCAAATATTAAACATTCGGTAGAGATAACATATTTCATATCCAGTAAATATGAATAGCACTTTACTTTCAATTGTATTCACATTTCCATTTTTAGAATAACTAAAGAAATGTTATGGTTATATATGTACGTATGTATATAAGTTAAAATCAAAAGCAATAGTTTCAGTCTACAGGAGCTTGGTGTCACCTAAAGGGGGCAGCAGTGCACCTTCTGTCCATGCTGCCTACACCCAAACTAACGCTGTGAGAGCTTCCATGGAATTGAGCCACTTCTCATACAAGAGACTTTGCTCACTGTTCAGTTATGTTGTGAGTGTGACCAGCACCGACTAAAGGTGACCACCCCTTAGTATGTTTTCTTTCCATGTTTCCTTTTGTGCATCATTGTGTGCGACATAAAGTGTCCTGTGACTGCTCCATTTTCCTCAACTCAATCAATCCACCACAGTCTCTACTCCCTGTTTTCCTAAATTAAATTCTTGTGTCTTCTGTGGGCACATCTTCACAGAGGAGGGGGTCGGTGGGAGGGTGGACTCACCACAGCAGGCTGGGTCTTGGCATAGTTCAAATGGGCGTAGAGCAGCACGGCTGTGTCATTGTGAGACGCCTCCAGTGCGATGGACAGAGCGTTGCTGCCATCCTGTAGTCAGCAGGGGAGAGAGAGAGGAAGGGCAGAAAGTGAGTTAATCGATTTGGGGTCATGGTTTAATTTTCCTCACACAACCTGCAGAATTCACCAGTTTTAGTTTTCCTCTGTACGAGTCAAATGTTTTATGCAGTAAATGTCTTGGTCAAAAAGAACCTTACAAAAATGATGATGTGTTTATTTTTCTATGGGCCAATATATCTTCATCAGATTTTTTAAATCTCACGATTGATCCCACAGGAAGAAAAAAATGTATCAAAGTAATGACATCACCCAGTTAGTTACCAGGTTCCAACTGTTCCACCCTTTGACCAGTGCAGCTGCAAGTTAGAACTGGGAAATAACAATGTTTCCAAATTAATCTCATCTGCACATGTTTTTTGCTGCCACAGTGCTCACCCTGTCAGTGAGCATTTAGGTTCCTGACATGTTTATCTCTAGTCCTCATCAGACAGTGCTGCATTAATTATAATAATAATAATTTCTTACATCAGACATTGAAACAAATAAACTGTGAGTACCTTCAAAGATCAGGTTAAAAAATCCATTATAAAGACGCAGGATTGGAACTGTTTCTTTCTTCTAACACTGTTTGTTAGGTACGCTGAGCTAACAATGACTTTTTTCTTTTACTGTTCTGCAGAGGTGTTTATTCTACTTTGTGGGCATCATTAACCACATCTGGACTGAAGTTTTATGTGTTTTTTCCTGGCCGAGGCCCCATCTCTCTGCCGAGTGGGATGCAAATAGGTTTAGTATTTTTTTGTGTAACACTGATGGAAACAAACAGAAGTGGGTCAAGACGTAACCTCCTCTGTGGCGGTAACTGAACTTTACGACCTCCACAAACATACGATTTAATGCAGGGATTGTGTGAGACTGTAATAATAATAAACGTGCAGCCGAGTGCACGTCTCCACTCTGCTTTACAGTCACGGTTTGTCATGCTGTTCTTTGTTTCAGGAGGACAGGAGATGGGGGCTTTTCCAAATATTTTCCCACCCCCCCCCCCCCCCTCCCCCCTCTCTTGGGTCCACTGCTCAGTCCAGCTGTGTTGCACTGAAACACAATCCAGGAGCTGCCTGCGTCGAATGGCCAACTCATTCTGGGACAGATGTGAACACTCAACAAACATGTCTGTCCATCTGTCTGCTCCTTCTTCGAGCATTCAGACCAATCCACCGTGAAATCACTTTCAAATACTCAGCTGTGCAGATTAGCCATCAAATAC
This sequence comes from Verasper variegatus, assembly GCA_026259375.1. Taxonomy (NCBI): domain Eukaryota; kingdom Metazoa; phylum Chordata; class Actinopteri; order Pleuronectiformes; family Pleuronectidae; genus Verasper; species Verasper variegatus. The sequence continues at coordinate 18,277,758 of CM048046.1, read as the reverse complement.
AGGAAGAATGTCACAATGAGGCGAGTTGTGTTTGAGGGTAAGATCTTTTCTTTTTGTTTGCAAATGACAAAATGCATTTTTTTATACTGCAGTTTATAAAAAGTTGTTTAACCTACCCTCACTGATTTAAATGGGCTGGATATGGGGTGTAAAATAATGTTGAATATTATAACGTTCTTGTATTTATTGTAGGACTTTTGTATGCGACTTCACTAGTCTTAGCTGTGTGTGCCTAATTAACTGAATGTGTGAGTGTTGGTTCTACACAACACAAATGATACATCTCCTGCAGCCTTGATCTTCTAAAGTCTAAAAGTCTGTTTGTTTCACTTTATCCAAAACATTTTTAGAAAATGAACGATTGCTGCTGATGTATGGATGCAGTGTGTGGTAGGTATGTTGGTGCATTAGCTTGCAGGGCATTGTGGCTGGAGTCTGTGGTTGTGAACAGTGGAGCTGCGGCTTTGTAATTCACCCCCCGGGGGCTTGTAAGTAGACCAGTGACTGTGTTTTCTGTAAACAGCAGTGATTTGAGCAGAAGGCAGATGAAACTACTCTGCTGATGATGGCTCTTTAACTTATCTTGCTAACTTAAAATAAGAAAGAGAGAAAGAAACGACAAGGAGAGAAAAGTGCATGGACCACTTTCCCATGAGGAGCCGTTTCCTGAGCACAGATTAAGCTGAATCCCAGACGAGAGTACGTTCCAATGTTTTCAGCAGAGGTCGAGCATCGTCAGACTCAGAGTACCTCACTCAAAGTTTCAAGGACTGCACAAGCCAAAAGACTGAAACGCAAACATCTTACATTATCCACGATGGATATGTCACAGCCAGGCTGTTCCAGGAGCAGTTTGACGATCTCGGCTCGGCCATGTTCGCTGGCACACATCAGGGCCGTGGACCCCTCGTCGTCCTGCACGTTGACGTCGGCTCCACATGCGAGCAGTGCACGCACCATCTCCTGACGTCCATGGCTAACGGCTAGCATCAATGCTGTCTGGCCCGCCTGCAAAGGGATAGAAGTAAAGATACTTCTCAAAACATACTTTTCAAATGCTGTCACACTGGTTAGATTGTCCATTAAGCTTTAGGAAAATGTCACGTACATCTTAAGAGATATTACCAACAAAACTATTGGAGGTTCTACGGTTTTACTATCTACTCAGGAAAGCGCTGACGAACTGGGAAATGTAAAGCTGTTTTCTTTTTTTTACTTTTCCTTCGTTTGCTAAGCACCTATCTTTTCTCTTTTTCAGCACTGCCCTGATTTATATTTTTGCAAATCCCTTCCACCATAGAGCATTCAGTCCTCTGCTTGGCTCTCAGTATTTTTTGCAAATGCCATAACTCAGCAGAAAATAGTACATTTTAAATTCCTGTCTCTAAAATTACATTGCATGTCTTGGGGTTTGTTCCACACAGCAACAATAACTAGTGCCAATAATTTGATTTATAGCCGGTGATGCTATAGAGTCCTATGACTTGGCAGCGTGCGGGTGTGTCAGGCGGCCATGTCCAAACACGTACACTACACAGTCAGATTAGATCAACCAGAGATACAACATAAAAGTCAACAGATTCTCAGGAATGACTTCTGGGTCATGTCAGGCTTTCTACTTCTCGAATCAAATTTGATATATGATCAATTATTTCTCAAGTCGCTGGCTTTGAATGCAACATTCATTAATTACTACTCACTAAAATACACATGGAACAAACCGGGACATTATTCTCTTTTTTTCCCATCTATCGAAACAGCTCAATCATTGAAACAACAAAAGGTGAAAAAACAAGTTTATATTTAGCAAAGGAATGAAACAAAAACACATTTAAACAATTGTATGCTAGTAAAAGATAAATAATAAGCTTGAATTGGCAGATTTTCCATTTTGGCTATAACGTGTAGATCCTATGTTTGATTTAATGTAAGACATTGTGTCCAAATAGGACTTAACTGATTTAAAAAGCTGTGCGAGGACTGACTCCATGCCTCTGGCTGATGGAGGTGACTACAGATTCACAAAGGCTCTTTGTGCACTTTTTTGGACACAATTTATTCACAGTTCTCAGGGGTTACTCACAAAAAAGACAAAACGTTGTAAAGTAGACAAAATCCCTGCTCTTACTTTTCACCATTGTTGTTAATTGTTTGAAGTATTTCAGATGTATTAGTATGGATTGAGATTATCACGGAGCTAAAAAATTGTGTGGACAGAGCTCATTTTGGCTTTGAAACGAAAACAGACACGTGTATGAAAGGAATGACTGCAGTAAAATAACTGTGCCATTCACACACGAGTGCTGTGTCCAGGTAAAGGGCTCTCTGAACTGCGATGGAGTGACGGTGACTTGCCTGGCTGGCCTTGGCGTTGACGTTGCCCTGACTGAAGAGCTTCTTGACCACAGCCATATCGTCCTCTTCCTTCACAGTAGAGAGAGCAGCCAGCATGATGGCCGTGTAGCCCGCCTTGTTCTGCTTATCCACACAGCACACACCTGTGGGGAATTCACTTTACTACTCTGTATTAAGGCATATAAATGGACCAGCTTAGCTAGAAGACTACATGAAGGCTAGAGAAGTTAGCTGTAGCTCCTTAAACTAGCATCTCCCCTTTTCCTATTTCAGTGATAAACACACAGAAATACAACAACCTCAAGTAAACTAAGGGCTCCTCTTGTCCATCAGCATACAAGTAGCACAATCATCGAGTCTGTAAGGTGTCCCTCTTTGTAATCACTAACCTGTGTCCAGCAGCAGTCCAACCACACCAAAGTTGGAGTGGGACACACTGTAGTGAAGAGCTGTGTTGCCGTTGCCGTCAGTCATGTTGACCACGTGTTGCAGCAGAGCCGACGACACTTCAGAGAACGCCATCAGGTAGTCGGAGACCCGTGCATGCTGAGCCATCTTGGCACTAGAGATGCGGAACCACTCGAGCTGCACAGTGTGGGTGCTGGAGAGCTGAGGGTCCAAAGTCAGGTTATTAAGAATGCATTGAATCTGGAAAACTGAATCTGAGGCATTCTGAAAGGAAATGCTGTTATGAGGATTTCTATTGTAGCTTATTCATGCTGATTTCTTATTCAGATTTTATCATTTGAAGATACAAAAAAATCATTAGTACACTGACTAACTTTTTGCTGACTGTTTTGTTTTTGTTTATTTGTTCATTATTTATGTTTGATTGGACTAAACAATATCCTCAAACAATACGATACAATCACACAGGCTTTATCAAATATTAAATTCCTGTCATTTACTTTGCATTATTACAGTGGTGAAGTTAAAAGTGCAACTCTGTGATAAAATGATTTGAAGAAGCATGCAGGGACGCACCACTTCCTTACTCTTCAGTGTTTTAATGTCATCGTTCAGGTGATTCTTTAAAATGAGGCAAGCTTCACGCATTTTTGAGCTCAGCTCAAACCTGCAACAAAACAACAAATGAATGAAGTCTAAAAACAAAAAACTCACCGCTTTCTGCACATAGATTAGACACTATTTCTATTTCTACAAACTTACAGGAAACTAACAAAATATATAATTTTTCCCAAAATAACAACCTACTTCTCTTTCACAGCATCAGATGAATAACTTTCAGCTCTCAGAGTTTCCTCATCAGTGTCGCTCTCGTCCAGGTTGACATTCCTCTCCTCCTCGGACGTTTCTTCCTCAAGAGCAGCCTCATCCTCCTCTGTGCTGTCCAAGCACTCCCCTTCCCCACTTTCTCCAGAAGAACTTCCATCATCCTCCTCGTCCTCTTCTTCCTCCCCCTCTTCCTCTTCACTGGATGTTGACTCATACCTAGGAGGCACAAATATTTGCTGTAACAAAGAGGATCGATTCCTGTGCTTCACATTTTTGGACCTGGTTGTCTCTCACTTCAAAAGCAACACTGCAGTTGGTGAGTTTTTTGTTTCTCATTTCTAAAACCTGTGACCTGATGCTTGTGCAGTGGTTATTTCAAACCTTTAGACCTTCTGCTGTGGTAAAAATAAAAAGTAGGTTTCATGTTACCCACCCTCCATTTAGAATACCAACAAACTGCAGGCTCTTCTTGCCAGTGGTGCGATTTTCACCCGAGTTACTCCCATCCTTCCTTTTCATGATTGATTTCAGCAAACCTATTGTGAAGTAGGACAAACAGAATGGTCAAACAATAGTTCAAACAAAGTACACCAGAGAGACACATACCTCACACAAAAGCAAGACTCTGTCGATGGAACAGAAACTACACAATATTTATATTTCTCAATTTTAATCTGACGGGTACTTTGGCATTTAATTTAGTACCTCGTTCAGTAATCTTAAATTTTACTTCATAAGATTTCCCATGGTTCCTTGTCATTATTTGTACATTAATATTGTGTGTAGTCTCTCCATTATACTCCACTTGTTACAAAACACGAAATAGTTATTTCATGTTAGTTAGTAAGTACATTCATGAATGTTTTATCACGATCAACCTTTGACTTTAACTGTGGAAAGCTAAATATTTGAAGCAGCCTCTTATGATGTGCTAAACCTTAACCTAGAAAAAACCCCCACAATATCCTGAAGTCTTAACCTGTCTTGGTGTCGCCAGCTTCAGTTTTCTGTCCTTGGTCGTCCTCTTGCTTCTCGGCTGTGCTGACAACCTCTTCCTCTGGACAAACCTTGTACTCAGCGATGGTCAACTGTCTCCTCTTTGGTGCTGTAACTTTTTGCTCCACAGTCTTTTCCTCAAGCAAGTTCTCCCATTGACACCCAGTGCTGACCAGTGCAACAGGAGCTGGCTCTGCTGGCTCTGCTGGTTTCTCTAAAGCATCCGTCTGGGTGCCCTGTTCAGTCTGATCTGGTGTCAGAATCTCCCCTACACATGCATCAGTCACCTCTGGACGGCATAAAACCGCAACATGTTTAAACTCAGAAGTCACTGTCTCTGTCTGGACATGCATCGTGTCTGGTTTTGCAAGAACCCCTTTCTCAAACATGACTTTAGTGGTTTTCTCTTCCATCTTGGCTCTAAGCATCCCTAGGTCGTTGTCAACCACACTCAACTGGTCCTCTAGTGCCACAATGGTCTCCTGCTGAAATTTAATGGTGTCTTGTAAGGTGTCAATCTCCCGCTGCGCCTCGCTGGTCACTCCAAGTAGTGACTCCATGACCCAAACCTCAGCCTCTTCTGTCTCTACGCTGGCCTGTACCCCCTCCTCATGAACCAGAGGGGCCTCTGTTTCTGTACATTTCTCACAAACATTCACCTTGGTGTCTACGGAGGCATCTTTCACACCCTGGCGGTGGTAGAAAACAACAGAGTCCATTGGCATGTCGTCCCCAGCAGCGACTGATTTCTTCTCAACAGCTGCAACTTTCTGTGGAACTTTGACTAAAACTTTTGATGAGGGCTCGGGAGTTTTCTCTTCCTTCCCCTCAAACTTCTCTGTCAACCTTTTCAGCTCGCCAGATTTTCCAAGGCCGGTGTGACCAGGTGAGGTTGGTGCAGTTTGTTTACCCTGGATATGGTGGTCACTTTGGCTTTGAAGGGTCTCTGTTGTTTGGGTAGAAGACTCTTTGGACTGTTGCTTCTGCTGATCCACCTCCATGGCTACTTTCTTGTCTTCCAGGGCTAACAGGAGCATGTCTTTCTCTGCACGAAGCTTGGCTACCTCTCGCTCAAGTGCAGGAACACCCTTTACCCTTTCTTCCATCTCCTTTAGCTGCTTCAAGGCTGTAGCCATCTGCTCTCTAACTGTCTGCAGCTGGCTGGGAGGGATGGGAGTCATTGCGGTGCCAGTAGCAGGGGTACTGCGCCCTGAGGTCTGAGGACTGGGTTTAACCCAGTTACTCTGCAGAGGCTGAATGGATAAGGAGGGTAAGAGCTGTTTGGGAGGATCTGCAAGCTGGAATCGGCCGCCATTCTGATGCTGGTGGGTTTGTTCCTGCTGTAGCCGCCGGCTGGTTTCAAGGAGAGTCCGCTCAACTCTAGGGTTTCGCTGCGGTGGAGGGGGTGGCACTTTGGCTCCAGCAGACAGTGGAGGGACTGTGAGGAGGGTCACTGGGGAAAGAGAGAATCCCTCACAGGGTGCTGACCCAAGGCGGTTGCGTGGTGGTGGCGGTGGAGGAGCTCTGCCATCTTCACTGGCAGGGGAAGCTAGAGACTCTGTGGAGGTCCAGCCACTGGTACGCCCGCCCACACTCGTGCTCCTCTGGGAGAGTTTGACCCCTCTGCCCAAGCGGCGGGAGCTGATAGGTCCCCGACGGAGATTGTGCCCACTCTCTATTTCTTCTACATACTTGAGGAAATCCAGATCCAGCTGGAAACCATATGGAGTCTGAACGGAGTAGGAACCTGGCTGGTCAGCCTCCTCCTGATTGGAGTAGATGAATGGAGTGCGCAGATCTGGAAGGCAACAGACGAGTTTCTTAGAAACATCAATACATCATTGGCATTCAAAGATGCCCCGTTTCCTCGTAAATAAACAAAGAACTATCTTGTTTATTTCTCTGTTTCCTAGCTTCTAATCATCCACTTTTTTGGCACATTGCATATTTTCTTATTATCGTCACCAACTGTCATTCAGTGGAATATCACATACATATTTCCATGTGCATGTTTACAAAACAATCGAACAAAGAGTGGAAATACAAAAACGTCTTTAGGCAGTTTCTTACCAGGCAGCTTCGGGTTAACTTGCACCGACTGAGTCATTTTTCAGGACTGGGACCTTTCAGCACACACAGTTTCAAATCAACACCTGGCTGAATGAAACACAGGAATTATTTTTTCATGAAGCTACTTGAACCAAAAAGGAAGCAAAGTGACGTAATTTCTAAAACATTACACATTAATATCATTTTTCTCCTTAAAGTCAAGAGGTGCGTGTTTGGATTCTCTCTCGTAGATTTCTCTGCAAGCATCGACTTCATGTGCTCCACATCAACATATTTTGTTAATGGGAGACAGCTTTACACAACAAATAACAAATACAGCCCATCTTCTAACGTGGGAGATGCATCTTTATAGAAGTAGTAAACGTACAACAAAGTGCAGAAGAGGCCTGAAGAGGTTTATGTGTTTTCTTGTTGGCACTCGCAACAACCTGCGACTCAATTCAAAGGAAGGTGAATTCCCTTCTTTCAGAGATAAAGAGGTTTTGTTAAATGGATGGCTTGTTAGCTTTTCCTCTTTTGAGGTGTTGAAGGACGTTGAGGCTGACATCATTCATACCTGAGCGTGTGTGTGTGTGTGTGTGTGTGTGTGTGTGTGTGTGTGTGTGTGTGTGTGTGTGTGTGAGATTGCACTAGCCTTCCAAGTGGTTGCTGGAGCATTCATAGGATCGTCATTATGAAAGTCAAAAATCTGATTTCTCTTAAGAGTCTTTACATATGTCAGTAAGACCTAAAATACCTGTCTTAAGTGTGTGTGTGTGTGTGTGTGTGTGTGTGTGTGTGTGTGTGTGTGTGTGTGTGTGTGTGTGTGTGTGTGTGTGTGTGTGTGTGTGTGTGTGTATATAGAGTCTGTTGAGTGAAGATAGCAGTCATGGGAAATACCTCAGAACAAAGTCAACAACAAAGCTGAACATTGTCCAAAAACCTTCAAACGGATGCTGCTCCATTAACAAGAGCGTTACACCGTCCAGCTCTACTGAGAAACCACAGGATTCTCCTCACCACAAGACCACTGACATTAATACTGCTTTCCTGGGAAATCAATTATTCTCCCCAGGCATAATGTCCATTTATTCAGACACGTGAAAAATGCAGGAAAATAGAACTGGGTGCACGTGGCAGAAGTTATGAACTGCTTTTTTCTAACAGAGAAAACGCTGAAATTAAGATTTACACCAAGGAATCAATTGTAAACAAAAAATCGGCCTGAGGCAGGAACTGAAGTTCATCATTTACTCATTCACCATATCATGCCAAGTACAGAGCACCTTTTTAAAACAGACACAAGATGATTTACAATTACAAAATTAATTGAAGACAAACAATTACAGTTCGGAGATCACACAACGGAGTGAAGAGTAAACATGTTCCAGATGCCAAAGATTACTGCACATGTGATGTTTTAGTGTTTTGTTGTGGTGTGTTGAAGGAAGCGCACCTCTCAGCCGCTCAGTGAATGATTCATGCAGCTGGAGTTCAGGCTGGTTCCCTCCTCACTGCTCCACACAGCCCTGGAAGAGAGAGAAAGAGAGACACTCAGGCCATTGTACCAGAGCAAATATCACAGCAACACACAAACATATACACACAATAAATGCAAATGTTTGAGGATGAGACTGATGTAAATCACGTTACACCTTTGGGAGCAACAGACAGACCACCACCAAATCTGCAGTCCCCCAAAGCTGATGCCGTGAGAAACCAATTAAACCATTGTTATTTTGCAGGAACAGAAATAACTTACAGCTCATTGTGAAATAACTACGACCACTGCAGCGCAAGAGCTGAAATCGCCGACGCTCGATTTAGTCCCAACGGTGCCTTCCTCTAATTATTCTGTTCTGTCCTATTATTATTTTCATTATTATTATTTTCAGCATTACTATTATTATTGGCACCATGATCATCGCTGCTATTATTATAAGTATTAATAACATCATTACATCTACAAGAATCCCTATTATTGTTGTCACTATAACAACCAGTGTGCCAGAGCTTAAATACAACAGTTGCACAACTGTTCCTGCTCTCTCTCTCTCTCTCTCTCTCTCTCTCTCTCTCTCACCCTCTCTTCTCACCTTTCCACCCACCTCTCCCCTCTCCCCCCTTTCTCTCCTCTCACCCTAGACAGTTGGTCGCCCACATCAAGGCTGGTTCTGATTCATCCTGTTAACAGGGATTTTTTTTTTTTTTGACTCACTCTTGCTTTCTCATTGTAAGAACTGTTGGGTTTCTCTTTAATATCATGTAGTCTTGACCTTACTATGTAAAGTGAGATCATGTTAGTTGTGATTAAGAATTCAAAAAAAATTGCTGTTATCACAAAGGTGTCTGATTGAACTACGACCCCTCGACGTGCTCACGGGGCTGAACTCTTCAATCCAGTCGTGTCATTGGATAAACAGTGATATTAGATTGCGTTTCAAAAGCACAACATTTATTTTAAAACTATGAGGCGCTGCAGATGACTCACTGACATTGGGATTCTGAATGTTTTCACACCAGCTCTCTATAGTAGAAAGGAGATGCTAGTTGAATGATTAATGGTAAATATGCTGTATTTATACATATATTTATGTTCACAATCATAAAGCACTTCTGTATAAAGCATCCATTCACAGGGGGATTTGGGGGATTTACTAAATTCTTTTCAACTTGCTGACTGGAGGAGCCGTGGATAAGACCACCGACCTTCCTCCACCCACTGGAGGAGCAAGTTTAGAACACCCCCCCGACGCACTACTTGTGTAAACTGTGACAAGGTAAAGCTCAAACTTCACTGTCACAGGTGTGTAGGGTTAACAAAGGGAGTTACAGGGGTTGCTGTGTCACAAAAAGACTCATAGAGGCAGATCTCAGTTTCTTACATGTAACTCAAAACCACTGAACACATTCTCAGATGAACTAACCTGTACCCCCCCCCCCCTCCCCACACGCACATAACCTGGGATACACGCAGTCGTTCAATTTGTCTCAAACACACACATACACACGCACAGATGTGTTTTCCGGCAGCCTCAGGCACATTCCTTCACCGACACATGCTGCTGCAACATGCTGGTCGCCCTTATGACTGACTACTGATAACCTGTGAACACACACACACACACACACATTCATCACACGCACGGTTCATCTGACTGAGGCTGACAGTTTATTGTGAAAGAATAGAGCACAAACATTCAGTCAGACAGACGACCAATTAGCACAAATGATATTATGGGCCATTATGGACGGAGAAACCGGGTCTTCTCCACCTGAAAACAGTGTTTCTGGTATGTATCTTATCAGTCGCTGCTCTGTTTCTCCTCAGTGTCTCTGTCAGCTGCTTGTCTCAGGTCAGACCACAGCCAACATGATGCTGCAGAGTCCCAACCAATCAGACGCAAGGTTTTCAGGGCTGTGACCTCGCCTCAGTGCTTCACTTTGGTCCAAATCAGAGACAAGAGTTCAGTTTAAAACCAAACTAACCAGAGTTTATGAACAATCCACATGATTTCACTGGTAGTTTGTTTGTTGATCAGTTTTAGTAACGTGTAATCCAGCTTGGTTGGATAATTTGAAGACATTTTTATAAAATTTATAAATTAAAATAACTCTTCTCCAACCTTATCTCCCTTTCTGTACTTTTTTTCACTTTAAATTTGTGTATAAACTTCATAATCTCCATTTATTTTTTTCTACGTTATTTCTTACGTTGTTTCTTTTGTTCTTTCTCAAAGTTATTATATTCAGATTATCCTAAGTAAACAGTGGACAGTGACACCAGATTAAACTTTACAGAGAATGCCAAACACATGTGATGACGACAGTCTTACCCAGATACACTCCAGAATGAGATTAGATCAGCAGATTTGGGAACAATCACACTCAGGCCAGAGTTCAGATGGCATCATTTAAACTTTGATCAGGCACAAGTCGAGGGTCTTTCTTCTTAAACAAATCAACTAAAGTGAGAGGCAAAATGTGGAATAATTAGGACTAAGAAAGCCAGTTTAAGTTTTAGGCCTTTTCCAGGATGGGACTTGACAACCTATAACGGGGTCTACATTCAAGTGCTCGTATGAGAATTTGAAACGACCATACATGTTTCTGAAGCTTCGATGAGGTTTCAGTCGTCGGGTTGATGGAGTATCTTCCACAGTTATAACCTTTTTTAGTGCAGATGTCACTACTCTCACAGACAAGCAGGTTAGATTTATATTCAACAATCCATCCATTATCTATACTGACTATCATTTAGTGTTGCACGAGAGCTGGAGATCCTGTGTGCACCCTGGACAGGTCACCGGGGCTGATGTACAGAGACAAACCACTCTTCACTCTCACATTCACACAAGTGGCCGTACCCCAGTCTACATGTCTCTTCACTGTGAGAGGAGGTGGCATTAAATATAAATACCACCTTTGATAAGACAGGACAGGGTGCTTTAGTAAATGACACTAACAAAAAAAACAAGGCAGACACTCGCAGAGAGACCTTACAGGCTGTTGGATGTTAATGTTGAGAGAAGTATGCAGACTGTATTTTCAGTGATGGATTTCTGGTTTAACTGATCTAGACCGATTGTATCTGCAGGATCGGTTTCAATAAAACGGCATCAAATAATCCACCTGACTTTATCTGTGGTGCAGCAGCATTGAGACGCCATGAAAAGCTCATTAAAAACAAGAGGAGCAGCAGAGAGAACTGCAGCTTCTCACAACCATCCATTTGTACAAGACAGGTATTATATTGTGTAGAGCATTATTCATAATTAAAAGCACAACCCGAGCCCTCTCGTCACTCTGCTCCTCTTCTCCACAAACCTCATCCTCCTCTCTGTTTTCATTCTTCACTTTCTTCACCTCCTCACTTCTTTTCCCTTCATCAGATCCTCTCCATGTTTCCACGTCTCCTCTCATCACAAGACTGTCATTTCTCCTCACATGACTCTCATCTCTCCACTCACCCTACACACACACACACACACACCCACACACCCACACACACACACACACACACACACACACACACACACACACACACACACACACACACACACACACACCCCTCAGCTCAAGTGTTGCTGTTTTTCTCTCTGATTTGATGACAGGCAGCAAATTACAGACTGCAGTGAGAAGCTGCATTCCTTCTCTCTACACCCCGAGTCCTGACCAGCTGAGACACACACACACACACACATAGTGCCAAGAGTCATTATGAATTAAGCCCCCCAAAAATTACCTTTAAATGCATGTGCATGCACACACACACACACAATCCCATATTTATACAAAGACAATATGCTGAGTCCCTTTGGGCGTACCACTTGAATTCAGTGAACTCTAACTGGTTCTATTGTGAACAGATGGCCTGGGTTGTTCTTCAGAATGACTGAACAGTCATAGATTGTCCGTATCTATGACGACAAACTGAGTTCATGTTACATTGTGATTCATTGTGATTCAGTTTGGATGCAGTACGACAATCACAAGGTTTCTGAGCTTTGTGAAACAATGTCAATAATAATAATGTAACTGTGACGACCACTTGAATGAAAAAACTAACCGACAGAGGACGACAACATAACGGCATCTGACCCTAATACCAATAGTAGCTGCATCCATTGCTTCTTTATTTTATGAATTAAGTGGTACATTCACTGAAGTATCCAGAGTTTCTGCATTTGACCAATTAGTCACATTCTGCCTAACAAACACTGCCACTTAGGTTTGGAGAAGTGGAGCTCCACACAAGGACCCAATTCAGTCCCTGGTTTCCTGTTGAAACACAGCTTCAGAGAAAAGGTTCTTGGTTCCCTGGGATAGTTTCTGTGGCCGAAAAACCCTGTTGGTGAGAGCAACATTATAATTATCAACAGATATGACAAAACCATGACCCACATCATCCATGTAAATGGACTCGAACTGTGGTCAGAGCTGCAAAACATGTGAGCAGCTCACTTTACATTCAAACCACAACACTGGGTGTTTTCTTTGTCATGTAAGATTTAATTAACTTGACCTCGACCTGATGAGTTCCAGCAGACTCAGTGACCATAAGTGTTTCCCCTAAAAATATGATTTGTTATTCATTCGGTTATTCCTCGGGTTCGATGGGAACATGTGACAGAGCACCCGGACTCAATTGCGAGCTTTTACTGTAGGAGAGGACACTGAGTCGTCCTGCAGTCAGTTCAGTTCATGGCAGAGGAAATGTTGTGCTGGCTTGAGGCTCGGGGCCATGTTTTGACGTGACCTCATCCCCAACGCCACCCTTTTCACGAGAGGGGAAGCCAGAGAGGCGCGGGGGGGGGGGGGGGGGGGGGGTGATAGGGAGGGGAAAGAGTGAAAGCCGACATCCTCCCTCACTGACGGCAACTTTCTGACCACTTTACATGAGAAAAAGGCCCATTCAGAAATCTGGACCCACACACAAAGAGACGGATACAAACCTCCAGTACTGGCCTCCACTCTGATGCATACCGTGCTCACATACACACTTGGTTTATTATACTTGTGAGGACCTTCACTGTTTTAATCCTCAGACATATTTCTTATTTTAATACTACAATTAGTTTTAGGCCGTCGGCTGATTAGACGAGACGGTTTCCTGTCCTGTGATACACATATTTTTAGATTTTCCGCATGACTTGAACTTTCTTATGACAAATATTTATGTCTGGATTATTGTGGATAAACATAAACATTTTCTTAGAAACAACAACAAAGATGCTCCTTGTAACCGCAAAAACGTGTCTGAGAACACTGACACTTTTTCATTTTCATCTCTACAAAAGAAACCCAGTGCTGTTACAGTCTAAACAAAAATAAGTTAGATACAGCCCTAAACGAGCTACTGATTATTACACAGGATTTAATATTGGTACGATTTTAATTTGCTTCTTGAAAAATATGCTTACTTCAAGGTTCACTTAGTAGCCATTACTGATTTTAATCATGACTTCAGCAGAAGAACCGCTACTGAATAAACCTGAAGCAACAACTCAGATGACTACAACTGATGTGAAGAGGTCGGAATCTGCTTTCGAGACAGTAAACAAGTGTACAAGCAACCACACGTTGTGGATACTTTTCTGTCGCTGTGCGGTTCATCTCATGTTGCCTTGCTCTGATTGGGTGTCTTATTGTTCTGTGATAATCTACGATAACGCCCACTGATAATTGGAAATGTACTGGAGAGGCCTGACTCAGAGGCCAGATCCCGTGGGGAGGCTACAACTGCACGTTTTCCCTTGTTGTGGTTACTTGTCGTAAATAGTCGCCAAGGGTGCATGATGTGTTCAATGTCTGCTCTGTGTAAAATTGCCGCATGTACAGGAGGTTATTGAAAAAGTGAAAGGAACAGACTGAACTGAGCAGTCGCTTAGAGTCGATATTCTCTCTGGCTGTGAGATATGACTGCCTGGAAGCTAAAGCGAGCTAACAACTAACCAGGACATGTGTTTACAATTAAGTGGATTAGTTGCACTAAATATATTTAATCAAAGAAAAGGAAGTTGTAAAAGAAATCAAATCTGCAGCATTAATCATATGAAGTGCTTTCTGTAACATTTGTATTCATCTGATGTAACCGAGTGGACAGTGGTTAGCACTGTCCCCTCACAGCAGGTTCCGGGTTGCGTGTTCTCCCCTTGTCTGTGTGGGTTCTCTCCCAGTACTCCCACTTTCCTCCACAGTCCAACCACATGCAGATTGGGGTAAAGTTAATTGGACGTGAATGGTTGTTGTTCTCTGTGTGTTGGCCCTGATTTACTTTGGTGAAGATCTAACCCACCAATGTCAACTGGGATTGGCTCTAGCTCCCCTCAGAGGATAAGCAGTATAGATAATGGATGGATGATGAATTGAGAATCAAGCTGAAAATAAAAGAAAACGATTCCAGACTCAGAATAAAACTAGAAGATAAGAATCAAGATCCTAACCTCAAGTTGAGATAGTTTTTACGATGCCAATGTCAAGATTTAACCTGAACTTATCAGTTGCTTTCTACAACAGGATCTCAAAGCAATTGTCCTTTTTCCAAAACTTTTAACTCTAATCCCAGTTAATCTAAAACACAAACCCAATTTATAATCCAGGACTCAATCTGTTGTGGAGGGAAGACGAACATTTCTTTCATGCCTTCATCCTCATGAGGCCATTCAGGCCTGGAACACGGGCCTCTCTGCTGCCGGGATAAATCTACAGTTTCCTGAAGGGAAGCCCTCTACTCCCCCAATAAATCCCCCTCACACACCCACACATATATACACACACACACACACACACACACACACACATCCCTACATGCCCTGTGTGAGACCTCCCATTGTCTCCCAGTAGGAACTTGGTAGGGGGGGCGGGGGTCCTGCCAGGAAACCCATCGGACTGTCCTGAAAGCTGCTTCCTGGAGGCAGCAGGAAAACACCAGTGAGAAGACAAGCAAAAACTGGGAGCTGAAAAAATACAGTCACACACACACACACACACAGAGAGAGAGCACATCCTGCAGCCGACAGCAGCACAGAGGCCGACATCACATGATGCATCACACTGACGTTAGATAACACGTTATCACTTTTGGTGAGAACTCGTGTGTGTGTGTGTGTGTGTGTGTGTGTGTGTGTGTGTGTGTGTGTGTGTGTGTGTGTGTGTGTGTGTGTGTGTGTGTGTACACTGAAGCTCACACACACAGCAGCGCTCTGTCACCTCGATACACACGACTCCACATGCAATCTTTCCCCGATCTCTGCATTACATCTACATCATATCTACATCATACTTCACATCGTCAACACATCGAGCGAGTCCCACTGTACAGACGCACAAAATAAAAAATGTTCCTTAATCAAAATCAGGTTGACTTCAAACATCACGTGTCCTGCCTCTCCTCCCTCTTCCTTCCAGATTCTCCAACACAATCCCGCACATTCAGCCTCCACAATGACGCATTGTGCCTCTTTGTGGCGACGCTGTTTTCGAACAGTTTAGTGAGGCCTCCCAGCACCCCCCCCCCCATGTCACAAAATGTCAAAGTGAATTGAATGAAGTTGCTGGGGAACTCCAGTTTCAAGATGAAGAGCTAGTGTCTGGTGGTAGAGAGCTGGAGGCTCAAACTTCTAATGAAGACGCACCACTGTCCAGGACTGTTGACTTCCAGTGACAACGATTAGAGAAGATTCCCAAACGTATCCACTGCTTCATTCTGAAACATTTTGCATGAACCAGTTTGCCTTCAAGTACATTACTTTTACAATGATTTAATTACTTTCCATTACTCAATGACTCATGATAAACCCTGTTATTTATCCTCCTGTACACATGATCATAACAATATTAGGGGTTTATTTTCCTGCATATTTCCTGCAACTGACTCTTATCACAACACTTGAGTCTTGTGACACTTTAGCTTCTGGTTCTCTGAAACTCTGCGGAGGTGGGATGTTTACCATTAACCGTTTCATCGTTACCGTCTATCGTTAGCTCCTGAGAGGTTATTCTCTGCCAGAGTAAACAGTATGTGGACATGCTGTTTCTCAATAAAAACCAGTAGACAAGCTGCCCACACACAGTGACTGGTTTCCAATTTGTTTGAGTCCAAAGAAATCTGTGGTCTTATTTCGTCTCTTTTAGAATAGAATTATATTAGTTAATTTCAGTAAGTTAGACTCTCACCAGATGTATTACAGAGATGCATACAACGGTTAATCCAGCATCAACGCAGCCCGACAACAAGATCCCAGTGTACGTTACCTAAGGTTCTTGTGCACATTCCATCTTATTCTCACCCCAATGTACTTTAAATTAACCACTTGAGACAGAAACGTGTTCCCAACCAGAAGCAGTCAAACCAACATTTTCTGGCAGAGCACCATAGACTCAAGAGTTTGAGATGATGACCCTCATTACAGCTGCTTCACACGGAAAATCACCCAACGGCACACTGCTGGTCATGGTCCAATATGAACAACAGAACTTCAGGACTGTGCACCAGTTGTAGGCACTTTAGATGTTTGGATTCTTATCCATCGCGTAAAACCATCTGTTCAGTCCCAGTTCCTTCTGGAGCATGACGACAACCCCAGACATTCAGCGAGAGTCACAAACAACTGCAGCGTCAAGAGGAATAAGGAGTCCTGCAGCAGACCGTACGTCCCCCACAGACCCAGAACATCACAGAGTCACATGAACAGACCGAAGACACTGAGACGGATTAAACAAGAGGATGAACTGTGGTTAATTAAAGTAAAGCCAAAATGCCAAGTAGACCTTGAAAGAGTCCTTCAGCACTTCAACATGCTCATTCATTCATGGAGCTGAATGTTCGTACATTTCATTTAAAGTCTAACTTTCTTATTTTTTTGCATTTTCTCTACAGAGATGAAGGAATACAGAAACAATTTGCATTTGTTGGGGAAAACTGCACTGTGGTTTTACATCCAGTAAACATGGAAAACCACAGGACCATAGACCTGACTGTAAAGGCAACATTGTACGTTTCTTTCTGGAAACAATGACGTTGGCGTCATTTTACAGCCTGAAAAGCTGCAAACAGCACGCACTTCATATCTCAGCAGCAGCAGCAGCAGCATCCAGTCAGCTGAGGCTGAGGCAGACCTATGCCTGCCAGCTGGCCGTCCCTCCCTGGAACAAGGCAGTGCTCACAAATCGAGTTTTCCCCCAATTAGCCAGTTTCCAGCTCTGATGTCACGTTGCACTTCGGACCAAACACACCTTGTTTTCCGGATTTGTTTCCCCAACATGACAATCGCAGCGTAGAAAATGTTTTATTTGGCTAAAATATCAGCAGCATTTGACCAATTTCTCTCTTTTTTCCCAGTTTTCTCTCCTAACAAAAGCTTTTTGCGTTTTTCCAGACAGACAAATAAAGAAATGAGCCAGTTTAGAGCATCTTAAAGTTTGTCTAAGTTGACCTAGATTTGTGTTTAGGAGACTGTGACCCATTTGTCTCTGTTACAACAGTAGCCACAGGAGCCTCCAGATGTTTGATTTGCATAAATACAGAACAAGACCAGATGTCTGCCTCTGCTGTTTTCTGCCAAGAAACATCTTAAAAGTTTGTCTGTTATCGTGTTATTTCCTTCACTGCTGGAAATTATACCAGTTCAGCATCTCTTTGATGAAGAGGGTCGTGGTAATGACAAGGCAGAGGATGTGTGCAGGTCTTTGAAATGTCTGCCGGAGCTCCTGAGAACACACCTTCATCATCGCTGAGTTGCTCCCGTGGAAAATACATGTTTGTGTGCTCTAATTCAGTTTTCCCTGATGTAGGGAATCACCGAGCCTCTCAGATTCAGGCTGCTCATTATTCCTGTACTCTCAGTGAGATGCAGTTCGATGTCTGCCAGAGATTGCGAAACCAAATTAAGCATGTTGATTCCCTGCAGTCGACTCTGAGACATAGATTTCACCCGAATGGCAAAAGAAAAACCGTTAACATTAACTTTGGCTTTTATTCAAATCAGTGTTGCTGCCTTAGATTATTTATTTATTTTCTTTCTATCCTTCTGTTTGGGTTTTCCTCATCAGCATCACATGTTTTAATGTTATTATCAATTGTTTAATAAAAAGCAGCAGATCATATGGACCACGGTTAATTTTAGAGCTGCTACAAGTGATTATATTCATGATCACAAAGGGCAAATAAGAAAACAGATTTTGTCAGCATTTCCTTTTTGTAAAAAAAAACCCATCCGCGCCTCCATGTTTTGTGATTTGTCATTGTGTCTTGTGATTTGCACATCACGGCTAGCATCAGCATTATTATGCTACATATTATTTTAACGCTGCTACTCCCAAAAACATAATCAAAACAAGACATGGAAGTTAGAGAAATAAATAATATTATATAAAAGACTGTTTTCATTTGCAAACCGTTTCATTTCAGCACTTAAACCTGGTGTTGGGACCTTGTTCTGTCGTCCTCTATGACTTCATAGGGCAGTGGAGCTTTTCCACAGGTTTCTCTGTGCTAAACACAACATTTGCTCCGTTATGAGCCGGTGAACAGAGGTGATCTCTGTGCTGCAAGGGTTTTGGGAAACCAGGCCCATGTTTCAGAGTGTGAGACTGAAGTTCAAGGCCTCACAGAGTCCTTCCTCTGGCATCAGATTCAAAAGCAGATACAGTGCGGACGTTTTCAAGACGGCGACAGAGAAAGTCTGAATACAACCACAGAACTTTCATTGTTTGAGCCAATGAAGGGAAAGTTGGGTTAAAAGGTTTCTGGCATCCCAGTGACTTGCAGTCAGCGTTTCCAAAAGCTGTCGTGGTTTGGTGCTTTCTGAGCGAAGCCGACGGTTTAGGCAGAGCAGGAATCTGATGAGTTTGGTGCTAACGCCACAAGAGTCTAAACTTTTTCAGCACTTTCCCTTTTTACCAGTCAAAAGAACATTTTAAGATTGATTATTAGAACCTATAAATAAAACTTGTTTCTTGCCTAGTAAAGTAAATAAATTCCCCCAGATGGTCATTTTGGTGTTTTCCCACACCGATCTCAGTGCACCGAGTTTGATTAGTGTCTCTTTCCCAAGCCCTGACACTACTTGAGTTAACGTTGGTATTTTTAGCCCCCTGCTTTTCCATTTGGTGTTTCTCAGGCGGGGGTGGGGGGGGAGATAGCACAGGGAGGAGCGCCTGATTGGACTACAGGGGTAGACCTAAGTGACAGTCACGTTTAAATCCATACTGTGGTCAGCAGTTTGTTTTCCTGGGCATTTTACATTCATGAGCATCAACTGCTCGTAGGCAAATGTGACCTCAAGTGTGAACCTGCCACAACATAAGAGACAGTTAGTGTAAAATTTATAAAAGTTATAGGATAATCTGGTTGTATTGAGTTTTTTCTCAGCTGATTAAAAGACAAAAACTACTGATGATGTTTTAAAAACTTCCAGAAACAGTTCATTTCCCTGTTGCACTGGCTGTTTCTTCATTATGATTTCATTGTAGTTCATCCTCAGTTTCACATGCACCATCCTGCTGCCATAAACCCCTCCTACACCACCAGATTTGTTTTAATCCACCGCTCAAAACAGAAGAAGTGAGTGAGTAATAGCAGCTAATATCCACAGTATGCTGAGATAAAAAAAAATGTAATTGTATATTTGAGACCTAAATATATATATTTTCGCAGACATAGTGAGTAAGTCAAAGATATGTGAAGTGTATGTCCAACGTCCCTTAATGAAAGTTCCTTATTCTGTAAGGTCATTCTTTGTTTTACATTGGCTCTGTAGCTTTACCCAAAGGCAAATAAGTGAATTTATTTTTCCATAGAAATAGATAATAAAAGCTTTTGTTGCAGATTAAACTGTGCTACATTGAAAACATAATATATATACACTTTTCAAATATGTATAACATAAAATGCTGAAGTCCCACGGTTTATGAAATTTACTTATTTGTTTAGAATCAGACGACTTGTGACAAGACCGGGGTCAATCAGCCTTCAGCTGGGACCAGGGCCCCCTTTGGCCCGACTCCTGGATCCGCCCTTGTTGACACCACAAAATAACGTTTTGTTCTCCATCTCTAAATGTGCCTCCAAATTTTCTGATCACCCTAAATGCTTAATCTTGAGATTTATTGCTTTTATTCTGAGATACAAAGATGTCTTTATTACAAGCTCTCCCAAACTATTAAACTATTTTTTGGGAAAGGAAAGAATGTATTTGATTGAATTCATTGAAAAGTAGAGAGGGATGACCTGATGATAAGATCGAGTGAGGACAGTCTGCAAAAACATGAATCTGTCATGAGACGATTTTTTCTGAACAAAACACACTCAAATCTTTGGAAGATTTAGTAAATATCTCGTGATCCTGAGACTGTCGGGGTAAATACAATTATGCTGCACGAAACTCCTGTAAATGTCACTGAATTCAGTTTGTTTTCTTGACATTTTCCAGAGGGGCTGTATGTGAGAATGCAAATGGCCGAGTTAGTTGCTCTGGACATTTTCCAGAGCATGTTGATGAAAACTGAACTGAAAAAGAATTCTAATAATACAAATACTTCAGGGTGAAAAGAGGAGCCACACATGAAGAAGACGCGGGACGAAAGAGGTCAACTTGGAGAGAGAACGAGATTTGAGAGCTTTTGGTGATAAGAGCAGACGCTGGTGTCAAAGTGCTGTAAACAAAAACACGTGGTTTCTGCATGTGAATGCTCTGCCAGGCTCCGCCCCTCGCCTTAGTGCTCTGGACACGTTTCTGTTGCTGTGGACGCGTCTGAGCCGGAGACTCTCCAGCTGCGCTCCTCACATGTGAAAGGGAAACTCCAGATCCGGTGTCCGGACCCAAAAACGCCTTAAGGCAAATCAAATGTTTTTCTACTTTGTGTAAACTAGGACTGTGTAGAAACAGTCTCTCAAACACCCCAAGCTGAACCTCTGCAGAGCTTCTCCTGCTTTCAGTTTGTGGAGCTACTCCATCAGGGGAACCGGCCATGAAGCAGAAAGAGGCAATTTCCATTTTCAAAGCCTGGATGCCTGCTAATTAAGATGAAAGCCTCCTGCTATCAGGTTTCACACGGGCTCCACACTTATAACTAATTGTTGCCTCAGAGAAAGAGGCTTGAAGTTTAAAAAGGTAAACAAACCTCTGCGACTTCCAGGAAGAAGAGAATGTGTTTAAACGTTAGAAGAAGAAAAAATAGCGTCCCAGCATGTTAATGTTGTGATTGTAAAACAGCGGACATCAACTCAGCGCTTTAATCATTGATCAAATACAGTTTGGCCTCAAACTGATAAACACACAGCTCTGATTTTAGGTGGAAGAGTTGTTGCTGCGCACAGAAAGTTAAACTCCTCTGATTCAGCTTTGGACAGTTTTTTACAGAATTATATAACCAGAGATATTGTCCGTTGTAATTCACGGCATTGTTCTACCTTGTTGCCTACATTACCCACAATGCAACTTGACACATGACACTTTGGTCATGGAAAATACCTATTCATGTGATGAGGGGAGAATGAGTTGTTCCCTGGTGCTAACTGAATTAGCCTATTTTGTCTTGTTATGTGTTGTTAGTTGTTCTATAGCATGTGAAACGGGACATGAACACATAAAATGAGTTGACTCTTTTCTATTTGTGGTGGATTTTATTTCAATGTATTTGTATTTTATCCATTGTATAGTCAGTGTCAGAAATTCACTGAATCTCACTACTGAGGATTACGAGTCGCCGGCGTTTTTCCCCATAGGGCTGCTCATAATTACGCTTCCACTGACATGACATGTTCTCTGGAATCTCTGGGGTTCCCCTTCAACTTAATCAATGCTACTTCAAAACTACTTTCAATTCAATTTCCAATTCAGGATAAATAAGAACCGAGTGAGGCGATGCCAGTAAGACGCTCACAAGACTCTCAGATCCACAAACCAGACGACGAGCTTCAGAGACATAGAGAGGGAGACAAAAAGAAACAGGCTGCAGCTGGACTCACGCTGCGTTCACATCACATGGGATGTGGAATTGTACGTTCGCATCATTGGAAAACTCTTTGATTGAATCTTTTGAGTTTGTCATGTGATAGTAGAGCTGTGTGATATGAGGATAAAAAAAAAAGTCTTGTTTCATAACAGCCTCTGTTGTTTATTTCACTGTGCCACAAATCACACTTTGTAGGAATTCTTTTTCATACTTTGGGTGACGCTTAAATTTGTTTTCCCATACAACACGGATGCAGGGAGGAAATTTGCAATAATGCAAAACAGAAACAACTTTCTATATAGTCAAAACACCACAAATCTCTTTTACCACCTTCACAATAATCATGTCTAGAGATGAAAACTACTAACGTACGGTCGAGTGCTCAAAACAGACTCAAGACTTCTCAGAAGGCTTTTGCCTGCGACACAACAAAAGGGCAAAGAATCACAAACACAGAAGGAGATAACGGCTGCGAAGACATGACCGAGATAAACACGTTTGAAGAGGTAGAAGTAACGAAACAACGTTATCTGTATCGTTATCGAGAGGTAAAAATCAGGACATGAGATTGTGGTCGTATTGCAAATCCCAAAGTGATGATTGACATAAATATAAGATGCCAGTTTTGCTGTTTACTGTTGAGCCCTGACTTGAGCACTAGCATGTCCGTGCCGTCTTCTTGTCTCGCTGCATCATGTCTCTGCAGCACGTCGAGTGACTCTGTGTCGGGGCGCTAAAATTAAAAGCACTGGTAACAGCTCTAAAAATACGACAGCATGTAGTTTATTAAGCAGCGGGACCCACGAGCAGGAGGAAATCGAATTCAGAGGGGATTTAATAAACTGTGCTCAGTCTGTTCTAAGTTGTAAACAAGGTGAGAATGTATGAATTGAAAAGTGTGTGTGTGACAGGAAAAAATAAGCTAACAGCACTAACACTCGTCTCAGACGGAGCAGAGAGTGAATGTCCAGAGTATCAGACACTGCCCCCCCCCCCCCCCCCCACACACACACACACACACACACAGACACTCAGCCACCTCCAACTAAACTTACAGAGCATCTATTTTTGAGGCGACTGCAGTAAGTCAAACCCCAGGCTCCTGTTGCAGAAGCACTTTCTCCAGAGGGAGCTCCAGAAAACTGTCAAGAGCTTTACACTGACTCAAAAGGACCATTTTATCTCTGCTCCAGCAACAGAACAAAGGGAGCTGCCATCATTTTACCTCAGAGGTCTCGACTTAAGATCCTGATTTCCTGCATTTCTCAGAATCTCATTCCACAACCCATCAGATTTAAATTCCTCCTCCTCTATTTATCCCGTCATTAATTGTTTTTGGGACTTGCACCAAAGCCTGGATGGTATTTTTTATTTGACCTTTTATGTCATTTTCAGGTATTAAACTCAACCGCAGGTTAATCAGACTTAACATGACACTGTGTCTGCGTCACTATCGGCCGAGCCAACGCCAGAACATCCACAGCTTTCGAAACTCTGCTCTGGAAAACCGAGGAGGGCGAGAGGATGCACGTCGTAATAACAGACACTTCTGACAATAGGGGGGGGGGGCTTTCCTTCCAATATACAGCCTCACCCACAACAATGTCTGACAGAAAAACACTTCATTAACAAGGCACTTTTCTAAGAAGGAGTTAAAAACAAATAAGGGCTCTAAAGGAAAAGCGGGAGAGACAGAATAAGGTGAATTCAGTCAAACTAAAAGTATCAAATCAATAAGAAGCAAGAGGTTAAATCTGTTTGAAGATATATATTTTTTTAATTAACTGATGTGGCTTTTATGAGAATTTAGAGAAGTTCCCCTAACCCCACCAGAGTTGCGCAGCAACAACCACAAAAGAACAATATTGAATTTCTCCAGAGAAAACTGTAATCTGAAATTATAGATAAGGACACGTTTCATCTCAGACTGTCGCAATGAAAACACCAGTTTCCTTTTGTCGTGCTGTGTCGTAGAAATCACTGCTTTAGGTGAAGAACTGTTTTCAAAGAACAAAATAATGATTTAATATGTCAAATAAGTTCGAGAAAATCCCCAAATAATTCATTAAAAAACTAATATTAGCCGCAAGTGTCAATGAGTTAAAGTCAAAACACTGAAGGAAAACACTTGTAAGAAGAACTTTAAAAATAAAAGACGCTGGACATTACAGCGCTATAAAAAATTATAAACCATAAACTCGTTGCTGTGAGACACTAGATATCCTGCACACGTTCCTGCAGCCAAACATAACTTACATTAAGTTTGTATTCAACCTTGTGTAAAGTTATTAAAAAGTCTATAAAGTTGTTACAGTCGCTGCGGAGACAATAACATTGGCTGTGATCGATAAATCAGCAGAACTCAGTGAGGAGGTTTCGAACCAAAAACCCACGGAGCGTGAGTCGGTTTAAAGATTCCTGAGAAAGTCGATCAGTCAGGAACTAATGAGATAATCAATCAGCATCATGTGTGGTAATCGATCCCTCGGGCTGTTGGCTCTTACCTTCTGGCTTCTGCTCGTCCGGTCACACTGAGTCTGCTCATGACTTTCAGATGAAGGTAGGGAAAGTTTGGGAGGAGAAGAAAATCACACACACACAGACAGACACACACACACACACACACACACACACACACACACACACACACAAACACACACACACCACTGTCAAGTTAAATACACATGTCCGGTGTGGGATTTCAAAATAAAACTTTGACTTCAACTTTGATATTTAAAAATTGATGGTTTTTTTGAACAGTCATTGTGTGTGTGATAATGAATGAAGACCTTTCTGTTGGATTTCTTCTAGAACTTGTTCTGTAGCTTACGGTGGCTCAAAACACGAGCAACTTAAGAAAACATCTCCAGGTTAGTTGCTTCGGATGATGATGAAGAATGAAACAGTATAATTTAATGATGAAATGTTCCCAAGAGACCCAAGAAAAAAATGAACTTGGCTGTAGTTCAATTATATCAGAAGTTATTGAAGTCTGCTACTCGTCAGTGGTGATGGAACTTCACAGTATTGAACTACAGCCAGTTCAGGATGTATTTTACATCCTGAACTGCAAAAGAGCAGACACCACTTTGTAGGATTTTGGTTTTCCTCTGTTTTGTCCCCTGTTGGGTCTTAATAGTAGTTTGCATTTGTTTTGGGATGTTTTTGTTTGTCTTTTGCAGATTCGGTGTCTCTTGAAATAATAATTTTCCATCTATCTTCACTCAATTTGTATTTTGTGGTCATTTAGAATCATGTTACATATCCTTGTAGTCAGTTTGTGTCTGTTTGTGGTTGCTTAGCATCTGTTTATTATTTTGTGTCTATTTCAGTCTGTTTGTTTCTCTTTTAATTTGTTTATTTAACTTTCCAACAAGAAGTCTATAAACTGTCTCTTCCTACATTCCTGTGGCCTCATTTTACCTTGTGCCCCACAGGCCTGTTCAACAATTCATTCAGAATACTCCCAATGACACTGATGTTATTACAAAGCAGCTAATAATGTTTCCAATCTTTCAGTACCGTTTAGTTTTTAATACATGTATTTGTTTCAGTAAAATATGATATGTCATCTTTTGCTAAATACCAACCTGCTTGTGCTGTTTCCTCCTGTGGGCGTGTGTCCATGTTTCAGTGTCAGCCGACATGAGAATGTGACAAACATAAAGGAGGGGAATGATTGGACATTTCTGTCGTTGGCTTCTGTGTGCTTTTATTGTGAAAGCAGAATCATGCCTGTTCCGGTAACTTCCTGTCTAACTTTGTTGTTTGACTCAATGACAGACAGCTGGATCCTCCAATGAAAAACAACATCTGGAGCCTGTGGGCGGTGACGACAGAGGGGCGGGGCTTTCACCAGTTTAGTCAAATGGCGCCAAAGTGACGAGAAGCCTCATTAGATTTATATATAACCTTTATATAATCCATTGTGCTGGTTTGGACACACATTTACATTATGAAGTTTAGGATTGACAAGTAAAGTATTAATTTAGTATTGAATAGATATTGTATCATATTGTATAGATATACTATACTATAGATTAGTATATAGAACAATAGTATGTATACATTGTATCATATAGATACTGTATAATACAGATGTAGTATAGTACAGTATAGATATAGTATAGTATCTATACTTTACACCAAAGATTCACTTACGTCAGCCTCATAAATCTACATGTTTGTTAGTTTGTGTTCAGGTTTTTGACAGTTGGTCAAACAAAAAAGAAAAAAGTGAACTTGTTAACTTGAGCTTCAAGAAATAAAGACATTCTTCACTATTCTCTGACAATTTATAAACTGAACAATGAATTGATTATCAAAACAAAAGAAACACTGTGACGTATTGATGATGAAAGTAATAAGACAGTAATTTGATCAAACACATCATAACAAATGAGGTTAATATAAGATAGGATGATTGAGCAATATTTTCACACAGGATGGAGAAATCATCAGAGTTTCTACTGCACTTTAGTGGAACACATTTCTAATAAATGTAGCTATTTCAGATACAGACAATTCAGATTTATTAGATGCAGATTAATCAGATCCTTTCAGACTCATCAGAGTTGAATGAATCACAGAATAAACATGGAGACTGTGCAGTTTCCCACTTTACCTGGTTGCTTATCCAGTTGAAAAATATAGAAATAAACATCTGCAGCGAACATTGATAAGAATATAAATGTAAATATACTGCAGTATCCACCATCCAGCACCTGGGGGCGCTGTTGTATTATATGTTGGAAACTATCAGAGGATCGTGGCCCTTGACAACAAACACACAAGCTGTTCTATTACACTGGAGTTTTGTGTCTGGGAACCAGCACAAGAAAAACTAGTCTGAATCCTCACATGGGGGAGGACGTTAGGTTGGATTAACTAAACTAAACTAAATCGTCACAATGAAGTTGAGATAGTTCAATTAAAAAATACATAATTTTATAAGAGTCTCAGCTCATCTACAGAAGGTGAAACTACAGACGTGACATAAGAAGATTTATTAATAGTTATTATTGGGCCTCATCATGTGGACTCACTGTCTTAATGAAGGACATCACATAATGTTTAAATCTGTGTGTGTGTGTTGCTCTGGGAAACACAGACATTTTTATTTCCTTTGCCAAGGAGATTTAGTTTTGTCTACGTTTGTGTGTTAGTTTTCAGGATTACACACAAAGCACTAGACGGATTACCACAAAACGTTGTGGGAGGATGTGGGTCGGATCAGAAAAGAAAGCATTCTATTTTGTCGCGGCTCAGATCCGGGGGCAGATCCAGGATTCATTTTCATTTTCTCTGACATTGTGAAATAGGGTCTTTTCCATCATTTTCATAGATTTCTCAGAGACTAATTAGTGGGTCTTCAAGAAAATTAATCTGGCGTCTGATATTTACTAGTGTGTGCAAATAAAAAACTGTATCTAGTAAAATGACGTGTGGTTCCATGAGAGGACTGCTGGTCCTTGGCGGAGATGTGCCTTCTACTGGCTGCCAGGTTTAGTTTAACTTTCCACTGCCTGCAGCTGAAATGGTTTAGTTTTGACTGTTAAAGCTATTTAACCAGGCCCATATTCAGCTGATGTCATGGAGATCATAACTTAAACAGTCTTCATCTTTCACATTTTGTTTTGACAGTGGGATGAGGCTGGAAGAGCAAGAGTACAAAAAATATCAGATCTAGATTTAGTTCAACTCTGAGACGACATTTAAATTATACTGTTTCATTCGGTGCAATAAAGATAATGTAGCAAACATCAAATTCATTCTTGATTTTTGTAAGACAGTGATTTGACAATAAAATCCAACTCATGGTAAATGTAATAGTTCTTTTGAAAAGCAAATAGAAGTAGAAAAGCAAAGGTAACTTTGGGTCTCAGGAGAGTGTTTACCTCTGCCAAGGCCCAACTGTCTCATTAAATATAAAGCTGCACCAAAGTTTACAGATTCTTAGATATCAGTTCCCTAAATGTGTCAAGACTCGTGAATTATTCTCTGGGAAAACAAGAGAAAAGGTTGAACATCTTGCAAATCCTAGGATCCGCCCCCCTGATCTGAATCTGCACCAACATTTAATGGGTTCTTCTTCTGACCCAAACCACATCTTTCCACCCAGTGTTGTGGTAACCCGGTCATTTGGTTTTCTGTAATCTTAATCCTAAACTCATAAACACACATACAAACCAACCAACAACTAACTGAATTGTCAAATGAAGGATTTTATTGTGTTAAAGGTATCGAATCTGGTTTGATTTTTCCACTGTTACAAAAATAAAGTCATGCTCATGGATTTGACAGATTACACCACATAAAATATGAAAGATAGAAACCCTACAGCTAACTTCAGTCTTAAAAAGTAAATATTACGAACCAAACTGTCAACCACATCATTTTCTTTAACAGAAGTGTTGTGACTAAATCACAGCGACGCTCCAGTGTGTTTAATGTGTGCAGGCTTTCACTCCACAGCTTTGTTGGACAGGAAGTCCTGGCTTTCCTGAGACCACAGGGAACAATGCAGGGATTGGCGGGTGTACGTGACCCAGCAGGAACAATAGAACATCCACGCATAAACGATTTAATGATCAACCTGACACTGTCAAAACACTGCGCACTGACACAGAGCCAGGAAAAGAGCTGTGAACCGTCCCACCCTGGAGAAGCTGATTCTGATCAATACTGAATCCAATGAAATCTGTGCACTGAAAAAAATGACAACACTGACATTTCCATGGCAACGAGGCGCAAACTCCATCTGTCAACGGTTGAATGTTGTTTGTCATCTTTTGTCTCCAAATCATTAATGAATTTCAGTCTCTTTGTTTTTAAGCCTCTGCACCGTCACTAGCTGTGTCTCTGTCCGTCCGTCCCATTCTCGTCAACACAATATCCTAGTGTCTCATTGGTGTAAACATTCACTTGGACTCCAGATGAATGACAGTGTTGCTCTGTGACTGCTGGATGTTTGAATAGGAAACTGTCCCTGAGGTTGTTTGTCATAATGACTTAAAAAGGTGATAAGATATCAGTGTTGTGTTTTCAGCTCTCTCAGCTTTAGACAAGCTGCAAATGAGATGAAGATGTGATTTTAATAACAAAAACTAAGAACTTGTTAATGTTTAAGGTTTTTAAAATTAGAACAACAATAACGTGCAGAGCATCAGAGTCCAGTGTCCTCTGGCCGATCTCCTGGTTTGGCTGCTGTTATCGGGAGATGGCGATAACCCTTGACTTTAAGGTCAGGTTGTTTTCCTCCCTCTGACATCCTGCAACGACCCTGACGAACATGCAGCAGTTTGCATGAGGGGAGTTCTTTCTGATGGAGCGTGCAGATGGAGGAAGCCGGACCGTTGGAGGCACTGAGACGTTAAACAACCTCTTTTTTTTCCTCCTGGTCTGCCTGACCTCGAATCAGACGCCCTCATCCTCCCAAAGCCCTGGTCACAGATGAGCACTTTACAGCTGTCCGCCAAGTCTCAAAACAAAACAATCTCTACTTCAATTCAATACTGGATTCAACTTAATTCATACTCGTCTTAAACCAAGGTTTCTGTACTTTCTGTTCCGATACTTGTTCTATTATTAATTCCATTCATATTCCTCTTTAATTGTTACAGAGCAAGGTCTGATTATGACTTTACATCATACATCCACTTCATCATAGATCCAATATTCCCCACATCTTTTTTGAAAATGTTACATAACAGACTTAATGGGGTTAATATTAGAATGTTATTCTAGTTTATAGCTACTGTGGAAGACGGCATTTTTCACCATTTATGAAAATTATGAATATTGTTGAACTGATGGGTAATATAAGACCTATAGTACCCCATAGTACCTGTACTGAAAAACAAAAGTGCAAGTCCTTGTTTGTTCCAGAGTAAACTGATTTATAGCAACAAAGCCCAATGCACCATGGGAGCTGAACAGCTTGTTTATCTCTGCAGAGAAAAGGAAAAGCTGACGTTGTTGCTGTGTGAGTCACTATTACCATGAGTGAGATATTATTGAAACCGAAACAGTGACAAAGCCTGGAAATTATTCTGGCTGCCATGTTGAGTCAGAGTCATGTATTCACTGGTTTTCCATTGCTGAGTATCACTCTCTGATAAATGTCCTTTTTAACGAGGCAACATATTCAAGTTGTAATTGACAACGTTTATTAATGTTTAGTTTGTTTTTAATAATGTAATTGTTTTCTAATGCTTTACCTACCAACCCTGATAAAAACTAATTTTGGGTTGCCAGGTTGTGGAGTGAAACACCTGAATTCTATGACTAAGAGGTGTGTCCCAATACTTTTGTCCATAGAGTGTATGTTGTATATCGCATACTTTTACTTTAAATACTTGAACCCTATTTTACTACAAATATTTATCTACATTTATTTAAGAATTTTTATTTTAAGTTTTTGAATACCTGTGTTCTCTGCTGCTGTATGCTCTTCTTCTTCATCTCCTTTGTTCGGTTTAATGTTGGGCGGCAACTTATGTCAAGGCGCATTACTGCCCCCTAGTGTGTTGGAGTGTAAATCAGAGTTAGCTACCTTATGTTAAATTCTTA
This sequence comes from Verasper variegatus, assembly GCA_026259375.1. Classification (NCBI taxonomy): domain Eukaryota; kingdom Metazoa; phylum Chordata; class Actinopteri; order Pleuronectiformes; family Pleuronectidae; genus Verasper; species Verasper variegatus. The sequence continues at coordinate 18,247,092 of CM048046.1, read as the reverse complement.
TGTCCAATCCTGTCTCTTTCAGATAATGGAGACGACCTCCTATTCCAACTGTAAATACTATTTCCAAGCTCAATTCCTTCACTCCATTCTTTGCAATTTCCCTCTCTAGCTTTTCTCGTTCTCTAGCACAGTGTTAAACCTTTTATTAGAGTGTGTTCAACCACTCGCCTCATTCCTCATCAGTTACTTGCTGTGTGCAGCGTGAGCCCTTATTAACAAACGCATCAGCTGAACAGTTTGCGCTGGAGCAACATTTATCTTCCATTTGTAGAAACCTTTGTACACAGTGAGCGACGGGAAGGAACAACAGAGTTGGAGGCCAAACACGAGCAGCTCCTTATCAGAACAATAACCCATAAAGTAATTTCCCTCCGGAGCAGCGAGTGGCACTGACAGGATGGAGGGAGGAGGATACCTGTCCATCAGCTCCGAGCACACTTCAAAGTCCAGAGACGCTGGCAGCAAAACATGTTTTCTTCAAGGAGAGTCCACGAGGGGCCAATCAGGAAGAAGTCGTGAACACGTTTTCATTGTTTTCAAGACCTCGGAGGAGGGAAACAAGCTTAACAAGTTTATTCATCTTTTGATACATTTTTATACTAATTGTACTATAATCACTATAATTATGGTTTAAATGTAGCTTAAAGCACTGGTTTGCCCCCAGTGGTGGAATAAATATACAGATCCTTTACATCTCAAACATTAGCATGATAGCTATCAACTAATTTCTATGTAAATGTAATGACACCTCGAGCAGTGCAGTGATCCAAGCTTGATTTTAGCGTATATGAAGCCAAATAGCTAAAGCTCTGATTGGCAGTGATGTGAACTGAACACCTGGTTACACACTGTGATGTCTGTCAGAGCATCACTGTAAACACACTGTCACCTGCCTCCTCTCATTTTTACACATGTGTAACAGGGTTGTATTTAGCTCCATATGTGTGGAATGTGTGTCTTTTGCTGTTTTACACAGCTCGGGTTTTCCTCCTGGTTTCTGGGTAAAAGGTGAACTGCGGTGGAGCGTGATGGGACCTGTCTCACAGCAGAGGTCATGGTCACGCAGAGCATTAAGTAATGGAATGAAGGGAGCAGTGAACCAGTGAAGCCCCATGTGAGTAAATAGACGTCTGGACTGAAGCAGAGGTTAACGCCACAACAAAGAGGGGGTCAACTGGGGCTCCCTTTTCAGAAATGGAGCAGAGGTTGGTGGGATATCTACGTTTCACGAAGCAGCATATAGAGAAATAGATGGGATGTCAGATGGACTTTGATGGTTTCAGTCTTGTTATGTTGAAACTAAGTGGGAGTAAAACTTCTTAAAAGGTAGAAATGTTAAAAAATGTAGTGATGTTAAGTTTAGCTGAATCTGAATCTTTTCACTTCCTCATGGATTTATACAACATAGAGGACAATGAGTCCTGCTTCCATACAGCGTCTTCTCGGAACTGGATGTCAGAAAAATGCATCAAACAGGAAGGAGTCTTGTATATTTGTTCAACGTCTTGGCACAAACACAATCTCTGGTCAAAAAACGATCTCTGTTGTTTGAATGTGGAACAGAAACATAATAACTTGTTAACTATTAAGCAAACAGACTGAGCTTTACACTGACAATAACTCAGATGAGTAGAAAGAGACTTCAACTGAGATACCTCATAGCGCAACATTTACATCTCTGATATCAACAATATCCACTATTCAAATCCACTGGTCAGCAACACAACTATTTCCATCTCCACATCTAAGTGGTTATTTAGTTAGTAATCCATTCTGTCCAGTTCTTTCAGGGGCAGCGCAGTGCCGTAGTTTGCACTGTCGCCTCTCAGCAGGCAGGTTTCTGCTTCGACTCCCGGTTCAGCCGAGGTCTTTCAGGGTGGAGTTTTGCATTCTCTAACTTCTCCTTCTTCCCTCCACAGTCCAGAGACTTGCAGATTGGCTTTAGGTGGATTGTATACTCTAAATAGATTGTATATGTGAGTGTGGATGGTTGTCAAGCCTGCAATACTCCGCCTCTCGCCCCAATGCCGCAAATTCTCCTTCTAACTGAGGTTTCAGATTCTTGGCTTGATAGCTGTACAATGGGTAAAAATTCAGGTTGAAAGTTTTTTGTCACTAGCATGTGTAGTTAAATAAATTAAAAAGTTGCCATTTGGTCACAAAGTATTTCATAAATTAAAATTGTGATGCTGCTCGAGGAAAAGTCCAGAGACATCTAACTCCGTAAAAACACAATGTAAAATGTCACGAGATCCCCAAAAACATAAAGATGAATTGGTAACCTTCAATATTAAGATGTTTGCCAAACCATCAAGAAAAAACTTCACCGGACAAGTAAAATGTTTAAACTGTTGATGGCGCTACAGGAAAAATCAGAGGATTTACAAAGTTTTCTCCACTGGAAAACACAAAGGTCTAAATAAAGCTAAATACAACCTCATTAACCTTTGATGAAAACAGGGAAATAGCTGCCATCTTCTTTCTCTTCTCTGTCATCTCTCTCTCTCTCTTTGATCAGCGTGTTGATGCTGCAGAACCACAAATGCTGCTTTCTGGGTTAAAGGGCAAGACGAAGAATCAGATTGTTAAAAAACAGCAACACATCCCAAGGCGGGCGGGACCACAAGCATACAGATACTGCGTGAGTGTGGAATCTGGGTAAAAGGTCGGTGTAGTGGAAGTGAGTGAATGGAGTATCAGCCTTTGGATTGTAAATAACAGCTGTTTTTCATGAAACCCCCGCTGACACCAACACGAGAGGCTAGAGAAGCTCTACCTTTGACACACTTCTCTGTTTTGCCAAATGTACTGAGGTGGTAAAAATAGACCAGGAGTCAAACCACGCCGGAGGATTGTTTACATCCACAGTTTGAAACATATGAATAAATCAACAGAGTAAAGAAAAGGGCAGAACAAAAAGCTAAAATCATTGTATCATACTGGTACCACTTTCACCGACTTGAATTACATGTAACTTACTTGACCTGTCGTCTTCGTTGGATAATATGATACATTTAGCTGGGACAATATCCCCAGTGAAGCATTTTCAAATCACAGTCTTTGCTTGTTGTCTTTGTATAGCGCAGCATGGTCTCAGTCTTCCCATTCGACTCTCCAAGCTAAGCTAGCTCGTTAGAAAAATGAACTAATTTTGTGATCTTCATGACCTGAATATACTAAAACAGGTAAACTGTGTAAAAAAGGATAAAAAATAATGTGTTCAATTAATCAAAAACCTCACAGTCAGCATATTGTGCCTCAAACAAATTGACTCACTGATCCATTTCATCCTCAAACTTTGTTTTAATCTTAGGAAAACTGGTGGATGCCACGTAACAACTGTAAATAACACTGGATTATATCAGTATGAATATGAATAATCCTCAACAAAAGAAGAACAAATCCTCTAAAATGAAAAAGGGATTCAAAGACACAAAACTTGAATATGCAAAAATAACAATCCTTATCCTTAATCAATACCTCTGATGGAGTCGATCTAATAATCAAAGCTTTATTTCTAATTTGAGGATTTCTGCACATTCCATACATACAGCTTCTGATCCAGCTGCAGAACTTCTGGATGTTTTGTTACTGTGGATTCAGTCCTGACATGTCGGGGGGGGGGGGGTTCTGCCCCTGAGAGGCTGATGCAACATTCCAGACACGTGACAGAAGCTTCACCTTTCACACACTAACCCACTGGTGCCTAAAAACACATTCTACACCACCCCCCCCCGCTCCGTGGTGGAAGCTCATGTACTGTACAAGTGCAGATTTGATGTGACGTGCTGTGTTGTCATAATCTGCACAGTTGCCGATGTGAGATAAGATGAAGACTTTCTTAAAAACTGCTGATAGCCCCACTCAGTGATGTTGAGGGACAGTATCTTCTCTTTGTCAGATCTCTGTCGGTCAGTGTCACCCACCTCTCTGCTGATGGAGGTTCGCTCAAAACACAGATACACAAACACATGGGAACATACAACAATTCCAAAGGAACAAATGTATGGATATTTTTTTTTAAATATATATGGAAAATAAAATTATGTGAATATAAAGATTTTAACTGAAGTATCCATATATTATGTGTTTTAATTGGTGCAGTGTAGTGTTTATTGTATTATTATTATTATTTAAAACGACTATTTAACAGTGCAAACAAAGCTACAAGCCTTTTGTAACCACGTTTTAAGTCTACAAATGAAACATTGTGTTCTGATGCCGGTGATGACACATTGCTCCACCTCACGTCAGCTCAGAGGATACGTGCAGAAAAGCAGACTGCAGCACAGATATTTGCACAGGATCACTGGCTGCCAGGACCTCTGTTCCCTCTGCAGTCTCATGATGGGAAATTGATTACCACAACCTAGAATAAAAAACACCTGAACGTGGAAAGGTCCCTCGGCTATACTTAGAACACAAACGTACATCATCAGGTTCATTTCATCAGTTTGTCAATGTTTATTTGAGTATTATCTCAATGTACTTTGTAACTAGATAAAATGTTATACAAATAAAGTTCCTCTTTGGCTCTGGTTTCATTTTGAGTCGTCGCATTCCTCTTCCTCCTAAAGGTTAATGTCTGAACCTCTGAGTCTCAAAAGCATTTGAGTCAGAGTCAGCGGTTGACAAAAATAAATTTGAGATTTCTTTCAGTTTTATTTTCTAAAGTAGAATTATGATCTGGTTTTCCACCACAACAACAGAATGTTACTAAGTAACTACACTCAAACATGAACTATGACGACCTTGCCAGCTCTACCTAACGAAGTATAAGATTAACTGTAATGTTTCATTGAAGGGACATTTGATTTGATTCATGGTCCCCAGCTGATGAATCTTAAATAACAATCCTGTCTTTTTCTTCACGTGAGGTCAACTTTTATGGTTTTGAGTGAATTATCTAAACCACTATTTGATGAACTGTCCTAAAATTTAAATAAAACATTCATGTTCCCATCAGAATGAATTGTGATCATTTTGGCAAAACCCTGAATTTTTCATCTTGACCAAATTGACCAATAATTGAGATGCTAGCATGCTAAACGTTACAAACTGCCAAATAGTAGCATGCCTATGTTAACATTGTCACTTGTAGCAAGCTAATGTTAGTGTTTTCCTCAGAACACTGCTTATGTTTTATGTATCCTATGTCCACTGTGACTTTTTTATTTTGTCCATGTCCCATCCACTACCATGGAGGAGGTGTTACTTATGACCTGTACTACATTTCCTTCTTCTTTTTTTGTATCTTCTGACTATTACCAAGATGAATGAATTGATCTTTTGGACCTTAAATAGTGTTAAAGGGACCAAACAGCCCAAAGAGTTATTTTGAAATCCAAAAACCAATTGAGATATTCAGATGCAGAAAATATTTTCAAAAATGGAGAATATTTAGCAGCAGATCAGCTGCAGATTATTATCCCCCGTCTCTGACCTCAGAATAAGGATTATACCTAAAGGCTCCTGTTTTTCATTTTACCAATCGAATGTGGTGTTTTCTCTGTTTTCTCTGAATTAGGAGAAATGCCCTTTTTGGAAAGATTCTTGCAGAAACCACAGGCTGCTGACATTTACTGGATATGTGTGTGTGTTGCAGAATTTGTCATCTGTACCTCATCAGTACACCACGTGCCTTGTGTCTGGTTGTGTGTGTGTGTGTGTGTGTGGGTGTGTGTGTGATTGTTGGACTTTGCTGTCAGGAATGAGTGTGTTAAAAGCCCCGAGGGTTGAACTTTCCCCTACTTCTCACAGTGACTCCTCCATCTTTGAACATTCTCCAGCTTTCCTCATTCAACCTGAAGACCCACAGAGACTGTCCTGATCCACTGACTGAGATGAACTATGATAGAAGAAGCTTTGAGCTTGTGGATAATTCTGTCACACAACATTTGATCCGCAACATTCAGTCAAGAAATTGCAAAATGATTTATCAGCGACTTTTTTGTAAATCAGTTCAAACATTTTAAACGCACATATGACAAATATATGATAATTGCACCCTGTCAAATGTAGGAGCTCGCTTATTTTCTTGCTCTTAAGTGACAGTAAATTAAATATTTCATGACGTCAGCTTGTGATCTTTGATATTGTTTCCACCCATTTTAAAGACTAAAAAACTCATCAACTGATATAATAGATAATCTTCAGGTTGTGACAGTTGTTAGTTGAAGCCCCACAGAGAATATCAACAGTATTTTAAAAAGAGCTTCAAGAAACTTAGCTGCAGAGAAAAGGTCAAGTGTAAAAACATTTCTATAACAATTTCAGCATTTTACCAACTAACTGTGAATCACTGGGATAAAAATCTGATGTTTGAGCTGTGAAAATAAAACTGGATGTAAATCACGTCCCTGTATCAGTGGGTGTTCCTCCAGTATTTCAGACCTTTCATTGCATCATTATCCTCACCGTGAGTCCTCAGGAGCGTTACCACTGCCAAAAACTCTCCACGCCTCCAACATCCCCCCCATCCCCTCCTCCAAGCTCTGGCAGCCAATCACTGTGGACTTCTGCTGCAGCACTGAGCTATAAAAACCTCACAATGCCTTTCAGCAGCACACAACAGACAGGGAGCGACATCAGCATTTCCTGACACACACTCTCAGCAGACACAAAGATGACGCTGGCACAACTCCTCCTCCTCCTCCTCACCATCCTGGTGCACGCAGCATCTGCTTTCCCCACTGACAGGAGAGCTCAGACCGGCCGGGACAAACACGCCTCCTGGGACGATGTGAACGTGGTGGCTCACGGCCTCCTGCAGCTGGGCCAGGGCCTGAAGGAGCACGTGGACAAGACCAAGGCCCAGATGAGGGACGTCAACGCCAAACTCAAGGCCTTCAACGGCACAGTGGCCGAGCTGCAGAAGAGGCAGCAGGAGCAAGATGATGCTCTCACGAAGACCAGGGGTGCAGAGGTGGCTGAAGAGGTGAGGGCGAAGATGGAGGGGGTGAAGCAGCAGAGCGAGGACATCAACTCCAGGATGGACAGACTGGAGGAGAAGGTGGACCAGGTGCTCGTGGGGCCGAAACTAGACAGCAACTACAGCGATCACCCAGGAGTCCCATTCATGCAGGTGAGTGGAAAATACTGCTTCATGTTATTATTCAGATCAGAGGTAAACACTAGAGGCTCCTGCAATCAAGCAAACTGCTAAATGCTCCACAACAATCATCAGGGAATCCACATCCATCCCTGATGGATCACAGGGAGTTTCAAAAACACTTTGAAGCCAAATTAGATTTGAAAATCAACGCTTCATAAAAGATACAAACCACCGGTCCCAAGTTTAAACACAGTGATGCTGTGAAGCTGATGTTTGTTTCTCCTGCTGTTTCCAGAGGCTGCTGGCTGCTCAGAACAGACGGATCGACGAGCTGGTGGAGAAAATCAAGCAGCAGCAAAGCAAACTGGAGAAGCAGAGTCTGCACCTGCAAGCGCTGCAGGACAAGGTGAGTCGCACTGGACCAACGTTTATATGCAACACTGACGCGTCGACTGGTCTGATAAGAAATGACAAACTGGAGATGATGTAATTTTCTGATCTGAGACCGAAGTGATTGATTTTAATTTAAAAATTGTTTTTTTGATTTCCTCAGTTTGCACATAAAAGAGTAAAATTGCACCGACGCAGAGATGAGGAGACGGCGCTGAGAGGAGAGGCCGAGCACAACAAAGACACATCAGGTGAGGAGACAAACTGCTTCAGTGTTTTAAATCGGTTTCTAACTGATGGAAGCATGTTAACTGTGCCCTAATTTCCTCTGGCATTTCAACCATTAGTGACAAAGTGCACAAACAGCTACACACCCTGTACCAACACGGATCAATGTTAACACAAACTGCAAAACTAAAGCCCAAACTCAACGAATCGACAGACGCTACAAACACAAGGCGATCGATGGGTCACTTTCTGTAAAACCTGAGCAAAAATCCCATTCAGTTTGCATCAGCCTGCGACACAAAGCATCTGCAGCCAGTGTCGGTGACATAAGAACGAGACAGTTCATCTTTGCACCTTGTTTTTAAATACCTGACTCGCTGGCAGAGCAGAGTTCACAGTCCAAAGATCAGGGAAACAAGGGCCGCGGCTGTAAAAACACACCTACTGTACTTTACTGTATCTTTCTCGGCCACTGAGAGCTTTGTTCTGAGCACGTTTCAATTCAAGTAAACAAAAACAGCATGACAGGAAACTTCTGACAGGGTTTTCCAGCTGCGAACAAAACTCAACATCCTTGGTGAAGGTCACCACAGTTTAGATTGAGCATCGACAAAGATGCAAACCTGGTGTTGGACTGAGATTCTGCAGCTGCACTGTGAACGCACACCTCAGTGCATCTGATTTGCTGAATTGTTTGATTTTCATTCCTCAGATCTGCCCAGAGACTGTCACGACCTGTTTGCACGAGGGCAGCGAGCCAGCGGCATCTACACGATCCAGCCCAAGGGCTCGGAGGCGTTCAACGTCCTCTGTGAAATGACTTCAGGTGAGTCAACAGGAAAAATGCCTCCGGTCGTCTGGGTTTAATTATCTGACATTGCTGCACTGCTGAAAGGAAAATTAGCATCATAGAAGTGGAGCACAGAGCAAAGTCTGACCCTGAGGGAGTTAGATCAGCATGAAGGAAATTCTAATGTTGGGCATATGTGATGTGATCAATTACAATATGGAATCTAAATACACAAGTTTCAGAGAAGGTCCTGCTTTTCTAGGTCAAATATGTTTTGTGTTGTCTTTGGCTCAACCTTCCCTCTGCCCTCTGCAGATGCAGGATGGACTGTCATCCAGAAACGCCAGGACGGATCCCAGAAGTTCAACCAGCTGTGGGAAAGTTACAAGAGAGGCTTCGGCAGCCTGAATGGTGATTAGAGTTCACCCACTATTTTCAGAGAAAGAAAACAATCTGCATTTCTTGGTCACAAAAATGAATGTCATCCTCTCTCTCGTCTCCCTCAGGTGAGTTTTGGCTCGGCCTGGAGAACATCCGCTCCCTCTCCACACAAGGCCAGTACGTCCTGCAGGTGGAGCTGTCTGATCGGGCAGGTGAGCAGCAGACCACGCGGTACCAGTTCAACCTGGACGGAGAAGAGAAGAAGTACGCTGTGCACCTGGAGCAGGAGGCTTCAGCTGGAGGTCAGGAGGACATCTTCACCACAGGAGCCTCCGGTGTCTCCTTCTCCACGGCCGACAGAGACAACGACCTCGCTGCAGACGCCAACTGTGCCGAGCTGCTCTCAGGTAAAACACTTTTATCCTCAGCACAAGAAAGCAAATGTCTGTCCCAGGAAACGTTAAAACAACAGCGGCTTTAACAAGGATGCTCTTCTGTTGCAGGAGGTTGGTGGTTCGGCGGCTGTGGAGAATCAAACCTCAACGGCAGATATCCCAGAAGGCCGAGCGAGCTGAGGAAACGGCGGCACGGGAGACAAGAGATGTTCTGGACCAGGAAGGGAAAAGATAACTCTCTGAAGACAACGCTGCTGAAGATCACCCCCGACACGAGAAAACAATAAACTGTCTCAGAAACAAACAGGAAGAGACCCAAGAAGAAGACAAGAGTTTCACTTTAAATGTTGACATGATCCCACTCTGCTGAGCACGTTAATAATCTCTCCTGTCTCTGTGATACTTCTATGCTATGCTATATGATATCTATCGTCTCAGTCATATTGACGCTCTTTATTCCCTTTGTAAGGGTTTTATGTCTTGATCTTATTTCATGATTGTTTGCTGTCTATGTGTTTTAATGACTTTTTACTTCAACAGTGTCGTTTCTTACTGTTCACATTCATACACTTCAATGTTTTATATTTCATTTGAGTGAAGGGGATGGAAATAAAAGTTTTTTAAAAGCTTAAATAAAATGCAGTTCGTCACTCACGCCTGAAAACAACCTGGTGTAAAACACACACACACACACACACAGTCTCTCAAACATCTGGGTGACACACACTTACATGTCACTTTACATATAAACTTCATTCAATTCTTATATTTGATGTATGAAATTAGCTTATCAATACTAACGATGTGGGTTTAGCGGATAGACTCATTGACGATATGTCTCCACTTACGAACGAATGCTGCCATCTTGTGCCTTAGAGCCCGAGTCTGATCAGTCGTGTTTGGTTGATGTAGCTACGATAGTGAGGTCCTGTCGATGTGCTCGACCAATCACAAATCAGTCTCAGCTGTCAATCATGAAGTTTTCATGTCCCATCCACTGACAGTAGGCGGGATTTCGGACCTATATGCTGAGGCCAGCCACCAGGTGGCGATCTAGATGCTTTGGCTTCACTTTTGGGAGCTGTCAGTCTAATGAGTCAATGAAAATGAGGGATACATTTTCTAATAATAAATCATTATGATTAATAAATCAGCTGTAAAATAAAACCAATATGTCCAATGACAATTAAAATGTCTCTTCAAAAAGGATCTAATGGAACAATTCAGTGAAACATTCCATGATCATTCGTCGTTGGTTGAAAATATCTGAACAAAGAGCAGTTTAATCTTTTATGAAGCAAATTAAAGATTCTGTGTGGACTCCAACACTTTTCATTCTCAGTAGTTTAGTTTTAAGTTTTATCTTTATTAGCACTACTGTCCCCCTGCTGGGGAAAATATTTTAAAGCCTCTTTATCTCTGCTGAAAAGAAAACAGAGCCAAATTTCTGAGCAGAATTTTGTAATTATTTACAAAAAGGAAGTTATGTTTTCAATGTCAACACGATTCCTCAAACTACTGAAGTGTGGAGGGGTGGGGCATGACTCAAGGAACACAACACATTTTGGGGTGGATCCAGATTAACACTTCAACAAGGCGAGATCGGGCGTTAGCTTTGGCCGAGATATGACTCAAAGGTCGTCTTTAGTGACACATCTGTGTTTTTCTTCTTGTTGAATAAAAACACAAAAAGAAGTTGTCAGTTATTCTCCTGCTTTAGTCTGAAACTCTACATGTATGTTTACCTCTTCTGAACTGGGAGGATCTAGAAGAACCAGTAAAACCATCTCAACTAAGTATAATTTCTGGGTTATTTAAGTCAACATGAGTTTTTCTAGAGGTTGTTTTACTCCCTCAGACAAACTATCAACATTTGTTTCTGGATCTAGTTAATATCCATGGAGGTTCTCAGTTTAATTGCATCACTATAATTCTACTTTACATCTGTGCTTTTAACTCAAACTCTTGTAAAAAGGGATAAAACCTTTAACTGTTTCATTTGTCAGCTTTATTTCTCACAAAATTACCTCTGAAATTGTTTATTTGAAAAACAATAAATCTCATTTGGTGACAAGACTTTGAAAAAGATTGTTCACTTGTTTATTTCTTCACGTTCTGAGAATACAGATGATCATCAGACACACGCATATAAAAGGCATTATATTTCCATAGGTCCTCACACACATTCCCTGATATAAACTATATGAGCAGGCTCTCTTCAGCTCTTACAAGGCCCCTCAAACTGAGGAGCTGAGTCAAACATCATCTCATTGTTCAGTCCGTTGGCACAGAGGCAAATGTGTAACGTGCAAATATTTGTCAGCAGCAGCAGAAGAAGAAGAAAAAGGCGCTCCGGCGAAAGCAAAGCAAGCGACTGAGTGAAACAGTGAGAGGTCACGACACGGTTACACCAGTTATTGGTGCATTATAATGCATTAACTATTGTTTAGGGAAGTTCCACAATAGAAACTTGATGTGTAATTTCTTCTCTTGTGGACCTGACACAGTGCGGCACAGTGTGACACATTCTTCACGGAAAAAGTGTTGCAGCAAAAAGGAAGCGGTTTCTTATTGGGGTTTTTTTTTTTTTTTACTTCAATCCAGTGTCTGTTCTTGGAAACATGAAAACAATATGAGAATTGGTCAAATAAAATGACGCAAAAGAGAAAAGGTCTGAAACTGTTTGAAACTGCTTCCACGAACCGGCTGCAGCAGGTCCACGTCTTTAGATTTTGCGAAGCTGACAAGTGTGTTTAGTTAAAGTTTATAACGTCAGTATCGTCACTCTCACATTTCAACTCAGTGTTTTTTTTCCTTTCTTCATCATCCACCATCACTAGAATCTCAGAGAAGCTTCGGTCCTGTTTGTTCCTGTCCAACAGCGCCTCCTGCTCCTTTTGAAGATTTTTTCAAACCCTCCACTGCAAAAAAGGAGCTTCCTGGCTACAAAATGCTTTGTTTGGTAAGTAAACATCTGAATACAAGTCATGTATTGATTTATCGATGCTGAAAAGCTCCAGCACCGTTGAGACTGACGAGCGACTCTTGAGGTGTGACGAGGTTTGGCAGAGCCTGCATTCAGCAAATACATAATAAGATGAGTTGAAAGAGAACATGATGCAGCTTTAAATAAATGGAGGAGATGAAGGGAGGAGGGGGAGGATGCAGGGAAGGACAAGGCAAGAAAAGGTCCATGTGTGGAGGATTATCAGAGGTTCTGCTGGAGGAAGTGCAGCATCGTGATCTCGTAATGTTCTCCGGACTCGGGACACCGGATACTGTGTCGCTCATTGGGGTAAACCTAAAGAAAGAAGAAAATTCATTCAGTCATTGTGGGATTTGCTGGATAGTTCATCACACCACCTTACTTTTTCATTTCAAACTGTATTTTATTCTCAAGAAAGATGATGCACAATGGTGAAGGCCACAAGCTCACATCAGTCTAACACTAAAAATCAGTATGTGAGTGAATCCTCCTACCTGCAGGTTGTACGGTTTCCCTGCTCGGATGAGTTGAGACACCAGGAAGTTGGTGTGAAAAAAGTGTACGTTCTCATCTAGAAACCCATGAAGGATCAGCAACCTGTTGGGTCTGAGTTTCACAGGAACAGTTGTTCATATATAAATACATAGAAGTGAATGTTACAGCAAACATGACAGAATTAGAACCAAATTATCCACTTCTGCACTTAATAATAATAAACTACATAAAAGCTTGTATGTGAAATGAACTATGTTGTAACCAGACTTGTTATAAAAAGGAGAAAACTAACCTAAGTAACATTGAAATACTGCTTCGATTTATTGACTATGTGGACATCCTGCAGTATCTGAATAAACTTAAACCATTAAGAAGAAAATCAGAATTTGAAGTTGAAAGCTCTCACTCATTTGGGAGTTTATCGACGTGCAGAGCGACGGAACAGGCCTCGTATCCCTGCTTGTTTTTTTCCGGCGTGTCCAGATATCGCTCCGTGTAGCCGGTGTCGTAGGCCATCCACAGAGTCACTGGAGCTCCTGCAATGGCAACCTACAGAAAAATATACATACATCATTTTACAATGCTGTAAATAGTGTCTTTAGAAATGCAGCCTGAAGAAGAGCTCAAACGGTTCCAATGCCAGACATTTTTGCACATTGATCCATCTGCTGTTGGAGGATCTGTGACTATATTTTTGAATCTGTATTTAAAGTCTCCACTAACTGTAAATGAAAAACAGAGTTCATTCGTTTTGACCTTGAAGATGTCGGGCTTATGGATGAGGCCCATGAGAGACAGGAAGCCTCCGTACGACCAGCCGTGGATGGCAACACGACTCATGTCCACACACTTGTACTTGTCGGCTACGTAGTGCAAAGCCTCCACCTGGTCCTCAATCTCCACCTGCCCCTGGGCGGAGGACAGAAAGAGCTCGTTCACTTTTCATACAAACAAAGATGTCAGGCTGAAAGTAGAGAAAAGTCTTATCACATTCACTTTCCATCGATCATGCAGTGGTGATAAATACCATTTTGTCCTTCACAGCTCCTTCAAACTTGAGTCCTCGCTGACAGGATCCTCGCCCATCGATCACTAGCACAGCGTAGCCCAGAGACGCCAGAGTGTTCAACCGCAGGTATTTCACTCCTTTGTACGAGTTATTCACTAACTGCACCTGGAAGAGGAAGAAATATACAGGGAAGTTATGATGGATGATTTAATGACTCATTTCTGATCTCTGATTTTACAAAAGGGAGTTACAGATTTGTTATCAGTTTTAACCAATTCATTGTATGCCTTCATTTGGAAAGATGGTTTAAAGACAGCAGCTTGAACAAGTGGTGATTTAAAAATGAGATTGTTGTACAGTTGTAAAGGTCAAACACAAGTGGTCCGCATTTTAAAACCTATTCTAAATGATCTGATGATCATTCTACTAAGTTCACAAGGAGGTAAATCCCTCGTTGTTCTGCATCTTGTATCTACACAACATGAATCTAACATTAAAGTGGAAGAGATCAAACCTGTGGACCGCCATAAACAAAGACGACAGTGGGATGCCTCCTGCCGGGGACCAGGTTCTGGGGTTTGTACAACATGCCGTACAGCTTGAAGCCCGACTTCCCTGTGAAGCTGAAGATCTCTGGAGTAGTGTAGTCCAATGGGAAACCTGGAAACAAACAAAAACAATTTGTTTTACTAATAGCTCACCTTTGGGAGACAGTATTTCATCTGTCATAAACAAACAGTCTGGTACCAGAGGGCTCCATCATGCTCGCCCAGAACTGCGGCTCTTTGTGGAGCGGGTCGCTGTCGGAGCCAACCAGCTTGAAGATGTGCACACAGGGCGACGAGGTCAAGCTGCTGTAATGGCTGATAAACATGTCAAAGGTCTGTGAGCAAGAGAAGAAAAAGACAAGTTTAACACCTCGACAACAGTTTCACTTATATATGTTTGTTTTAGTGAAGGCTGTATCCATGTGGAGCTTTAACTGCTGCTGCCAATACAAACATCTTTCTACTCAAGGTATCGATGCACATTTTAAATAAGCAGTACAAATCTCCAGCATCTCCTCAGCAGCTTATTGTGTGAATATATTGAAGAAAAAGTTCATTCGTAAATATGTGTGTGTGTTTCAATACCTGGCTCACGGAGCAGCTGTGGGAGAACCCAGGTTTGGTGAGTCGGACGATTTCACCCGGCGAGTCGTAGCTCGCCACGTAGAGATGATGCTCCAGAGGAGAGTCTTTGGTTCCCTGGAAATAAACCAGCTTTGTCGCCTCGTCCACCCAAATCTGAGGACTGGAGGAACGCTACAACAAACAGAACAAGAAACACTGCATGAATGTTTTGTTAAAACAAAAAAGACAATGAGCTTCTTGTAAGAATATTTTTTGTATTCTTGTCCTAAAAGGTTTGTAACAGTTTTGCCACAGTACAATATTTTACCTTTGCTCCGTGATTGGCCAGCACCTCCCACTTCCCACTGGTTATCGTCAGCTCCTCTTTAACCGGACACTTGAAATCATCTGATGACCGAGAAGCAAACGTGTCATGCAAGTGGCCACATTGAGAGCTGTGGGTTTTGGTGACTTGGTTCTACATTCATACGCAGTATATTAACATTAAATATACAGGATTGTCAACACAATGTTAGTAAACCAGGAAAATTAGGAAAACTTGTTCCAAACCACATTTAAATTGTATCGTATACATGCTGAGGTAAGAAATCGTGGGTTTTATATTTAATTTCATCTTTCTCATTTGTTCTATACACCTCAACAATCAATCTGAGCTCATTCTTCTCCACACAGATTTACCTTCAGAGTGTGTGTAGCCTTTAGCCCAGTGATAGCTGCCGCGCTGTAACACTGACGTGATCTTATACAAGTGGCAGAAGCCTGTTTTAGACTCGTTTACAGTGATGAAGGTGATTTCATCATCACTGGTTTGGATGAAAGGATGGAAGATGTCGTGGACCTGTAGGACGGGGAAAAAAAAAACAGTAATAATGTTTTTGTTATGAGGGGAAAACTGAACTGGGAAACCTTTTTGTTTTAGTGTTAGCAGATGTAGAGATGTTTAGTGGTGCTGAGCCTCACGTTGATCCAGATGTCGCTGGTCTCCTCGTAGACGATGAAGGGCTGCACTGAGTCTCCCAGGGCCTCCAGGCTCTGCTGTTTGCTGGCCTCATCCTGATTTGCAGGGATGAAGAGCGCTGGAGGTAAAAAGACCAACTGGAGACGCTGCTGTCGTCGGTCCATCATGACCGCCCACGCACTGACACACACACACACACACACACACACACACACACACACACACACACACACACACACACACACACACACACACACACACACACACACGTGATGAGTGGGGGGGGGTGTGCACAGACAAACCAGGGATGAGCTTTAATAACAAACGGCTTTTCAACCTCTTAAGGAAGAAACTTACTATCGACCATCTTTTGTCCATCCAACTCTGGAGATGTACTCAGTCCCTGGAAAGAGGGAGGTGAAGGAAACAGGCAGCTCTTTTTCCTGTGTGCTGACAATCTGAGGGAGACAAAACACCAAGCTGAACACAGCACAGAGCACTTCAGTGTTTTGTTCACAGTGGGGGGGGATAAAATATACGAGTTAAGGGGGCGAGCGCTCACTTTGCCGAGGTGATCTGTTCTGATTTCTGCTATTTTCAGAGTAATATCTGGATTCTTGCTGCCTGCAAAGAAATAAAACCATCACAAAACAAAATATGGCACATAACAAATATTAATTTCTCAATGAATCGATTATGTTTTCAAAATGGTGAAAAAAGTCTGAGAGGGTTAAAAAAAAGATAACTTGAAGTGAATCACATAAATTGAGGTTTTCAGTGCGTGTGTACCTGCACGTGGATATCTGTAGACATCCGTCTTACGCTCCTCCAGAGCTGGAGACGGAACGTGGATGATCTCCACCTCAGACTCGTCCACCTCCTCGTATAAAATCTGTAAAGTCTTACCACCGTCTGATTCTGAGCCACAGAGACGACCAGTAAAACAGGAAGGTATTATTTCATCAGGTAAACTAAAGACTTCATTTGTAATCAAGCATTGTGTATCCTTTATAAAATGTCAAGTTATTGTTCTAACAATAAACCATCTTCATTACAATAGATAGAATGATCGTCTTTCAAGCGTATCACCCACTCACCTTCTCGAGCAGCGGGTGACCACCAGTATCCAGTGAAGCGATCAAACTCTTCCTGTGTGACAAACGTGGCAACACCAGCAGACTTGGGGTCCTCCTTTATATTTTCTATTCCTGAAAATCAAAACACACATGTAGACACTGTGGAAAGGATGCTGAGGAACTGTGGTGGGACGGAGTCGGAACACGCTTCATTCCCGACCTTTGTGGCAGAAGGTGAGCCGCCTCTCTTCGCCCGTCTGGATGCTGGTCACCCAGATGTCGTTGTTATTGATGAAGCCGATGAAGTTGGGGTCTCCGGGGCAGAGCTTGGGGTCCATGCGTGTCCCTGAACACTGGCTCTTGATCTCTACAGGATTCACTGGAGAAG
The DNA here is from genome assembly GCA_026259375.1 of Verasper variegatus. NCBI lineage: Eukaryota > Metazoa > Chordata > Actinopteri > Pleuronectiformes > Pleuronectidae > Verasper > Verasper variegatus. Next base: position 18,229,809 of record CM048046.1, on the reverse strand, counting down.
TCTGCAACAAACACAGGAAGAGAAACTTAAGATCCATCTGTTCATTTTCTAACGTTGCTCATGCATTTCCATCTTGTGTGTTTTTCATTTACACTGATTGACTAAAAGTCTCCCACATTATAGCAAAACAAATGTTTTTCTCTACTCTGAAGTTTATGATTTGAAAATATATAATTGTAAATAGGACAGCAAATAAACACGTAATTTACAACTTGTTATAATTTCCTTAGATTTGGATTCAAAGAAAACTTACAAGCAACAACTTTGATGATCAGTTTATCATTTAAGTAATTTTAAACCTATAATTACGAAAGCATACTATGCCACATTTTACTTTTCTCTGACTTTTCAGAAAAATAATATATATAATTGAGAGATAAAAATGAACTTAACAGCACTGTCTGGTGGACAAACTATGTTGTAATAAAACGTTTTAAAACTAAAAATAGTTTCTAAATTACCTCTGGCATTTCTGCTCTGCAACTACTTGTAAAATATCAGTCGCTATATAAGACCGACTAATACGATACTGATCGATCTGCATTGATGGATAATAAGCAGGTATAAATGGAGCTTGACTGTTTCTGTGAAGATTCTCAGTCACATGGTTCATGTTTACAAAGGCAACTCGACACACAAGCCTTTCCTGTTGTCTCTGTAAACATGTACAATGTCTGGAGGAGCTCAAGTGCTCCGTTCCATTTTAAATGTAACTATTCATATTTTTACAGAGGAGCACAAAGGGACTTCCAAAAGCAGAAATCCACTCCTCTTTGTAGGAATTATTGACGCATTGGTTTAATCAGCAACTGCATCATCAACCCTGCAGGTCTGTAACAGCCTGTCTGTGCTGTGTTACTTAACTGTCCTCAAACTCACAATGAGGCTGTTGTTTCCCCCATCGTGGCAGTAGTACAGACTGCTGTTGGCCTGGAACAGGAAGAGGCCGCTGGGGCGGTGGTAGTCATAGGAGGTGATGCCAGACACCCCCAAACGCTTCCTCTCACGCAGCAGCTCCTCCTCGCGAGAGAAGCCCCCGTGGTGCGGGCTGGCCTGAGGTCAGGGACGACAGGAGGAGAAACAGCGTCACAACGAGGGCCGAGCAAGGTGGAGGTCAGAGACGGTTTGTTCAGGGCATGAAAAACAAACACCAAGTTAATTGAAGAGAGAAAAGCCAGGTAATAATAAAAACGAACCACATATCTCCTCTGCTCAATGATAGGATCTTCTGTTTATCAAATCAATACAAAACAGTATAGCTGTTAATATTGAAACATCACCTCAGTGGTCTCAGTTATTTCATCTTTGAAGGGAGATTTACAACTGTAGCTTTAAATCTTCACAATTATTCTCCAAACAATTAAACATCTGGGGGGGGAAAGGATCAGAGAGGAGGAAGAGGACGAAGGCTCCTCGTCACCTGAAAGTGATCCAGCATCTGTTTCCATGACAAAACCAGCAGGGCGTCTTTGCGGATCTTCTTAGGAATGTCAGAGTAAAGTAATGCGTTTTCCCTGCTGGCGTAAGGCATTCCTGTAAGAACAAAAAGAGAGAGAGTGTGAGTCCAGGTAAAGCCAATCTGTTGTGTTGGCAGAACCTTACACAGAACTATCAGGACATGTACAACATCTGAAGTCAGCAGCTAATGACATGTGCAAGCTTAGGAGAGTTATAACACAAGAGTTTACTATGCATCACTAAATAAAAACTCAGACTAGGTTTTACCAAGAGATTAGCTTTGTCATATTTGAGGATTAATAAATCTGTACATGACCATGACTGGTAACCGCAACTTGGTGCTTCAGCATGAATTAAACCACCGTGACATCACCCAGTGGTGTTTGAGCAGCTGCTGTCGGGGGTGGAGCTTGAGGACACTGCACACGCCCCTACACCAGCGACCTCACGCAGTATCCACACCCCAATGCATACAGTGCTTCGTCATCAATTGGAAGACTTGAAACTATAGATTGAGATCAATAGATAAACTAAATATGAAAATGTTTACTGATGGTTTAAGTTAAGGGAGAAGTCCTTTTCTCATAGACTAGAAGAAACTGAAACCATTTTGCAAAATGTCTGTTTGCTAGAGCTGCAACAGAAATATGTCCCCAAAGCAAAATGGTGCCCCTGCTTGACTTTCATTTTTCTTTCTCCAGCACAGACAGTGAAGGGATTCAATGCAGATCTCTGGATATTTAATGAGCTTGAAAATTGTTCCAGGCTGGTAACTCTGACTCACCAGCTGGATCCACGGATTATTCACAGAGGCATGCGACTTCTCAAAGAGGCTGAAAGGAAGGGATGTGACTCTGTAGCTCCACAAGTCACTGTACGCTGACACCATTTCTCTGACATTTATTGTAGAATATTAATCCACGTCAGACCCCAGGGTTGATTCCCCCCTGCTCACCGAGGTAGTAGATGCGGTGAGAGTGCGGGCTGGCCTCGTCCTTCTGGATGAAGTGGAAGTCATGCGGCGCCTTGCTGATGACCATGCCCGTGTTCTTGCGGCTGTTGTGGATGATCTTCCTCAGGCCGTCCCACGTGTGCTTCTCCACCTGGAACTGGGTGAGATTCACATCCTCCATCTCCACCACCTCCGTGCTGTCCGACAGTTCGTCCACCCCCGTCATACCTGCCGCTGCTTCTCTGAATCTGTGGGCCGACACAGACTGATCAGTGAATCTGAAGGGGGACGCTCTGTGAAGTCATTCAGTGTTCCTCATCAAAAATCAACTGTGTCCTTGAGGTTTAATACATGTTTATAATACTGTATACATTTATTTCTCATATGACATCTGCAAAAGTAATTTCATAAATTTGAACCCAAGATTAATTCATAAACATGTTTTGTCACTGGCAGTTTTATTCTTTTTGCCTTTGTATATATTACCACCACAATTCATATAGCATTAAAACATTTATCGATGTCAATCTATTAGAAAAGTAAATAAATAAACCACACACATTTTACATTTTCTCATCACTACAATTGAAAACATTGTCAGGGCTTGACCAAACAGACGGAAATTATATTTTCAGGCAGCAGAATTGGAAAAAAACATGTTTTGGTTAAAAGATTTTAATTTATCAAAATGAATGGAAAGAGGAAATTGGATGAACAATTGAGTAAAAACATTTGCATACCTCTTTACAGCGTCCTCTGTCTTGTCTTCGATTTTCAGCCTCTTTTCTCTGTGCATTAACCGTTCAACCACCCTGGACCAGACCTGACACCCTGTAGAGAACCAGGTTAACACACACACACACAGAGATATTTGCTTCAAGATAACAAGAGAGTCCAGATGTTTACATGGCAGCACCTGCTCTAACTGACAACTTAACTTAAACAACCTAAAAAGACATAAATTAATTCCAAACACTTGCTCTACACTAAGCTCACACGCTATCAACAGTCAAACGGTTACTGAGGCGACGGCCATATTCAGTGCAGACGTCTCTCTGCTGCTTCATCGCGGAGCTGCTGTTCTTCAGCCGACGGTTCCAGCTGTGTTCTCGATACGAACTCTCACTGCGTGTGTGTGACTCAGCTGCATGACTCTGACACTGTATCATGACCATGACAAATGCTGCACTGTTACTCTACATTTTAACCACAGACTGTAAACTGTGGGCAGCACAGGAGGCTGTTTTGTTTCCTGGAGCAACAGAACCAACAGCAAATTCTATGAAATGTACTCATAACAAGTGTTATCAGGTCCGTCGGAGGTGCAGATGTCATAGTTGCATAATTTGAGTTAAACAGTAGTGACAAACACTCATTCTCCTCCATGTATGATCGTCAATAATCATGTGACTGACAATGATGTGAGGATAGAAGTCACCTTTTATCTCTAAGTGGTTTGTGGTAAAGTGATTTAAAAAAGAAACTAGAAAATATACTTCCTTGAATTGGGCACAGGGTAAAGTCGAAACTGTGTATTCTCACAATGTCTGGACCCAACACCTATTTTCTGTTTCTGTCTCGGCAGCAACCGCGACTCAAGCAGACACAGCTGGTTTCGGTAAGTTGACATCGGTGTTTGTTCCTGTTCATGTGAGACTTCAATAATATTCTATCGGCTAAAAAAGGGAATTTCCAAGTGAGCTCAGTTAAATGTGACAGCTCATATAATGCTAAATTAGAAGAGCAGTAGTGGTAGAGAAAGTTCTCAGATCCTCTACAAATAAAAGTCCAATTGAAGTTATACTTCAGTATAAGCAGGATAATGTTAATTAAAAGTACTACATCCAGAAAAAGGTCCCCTGAGACTGATTATTATTACTATTAAATAAGTATATATTAGATTATTATTACATATGCATTATAAGAAGAATCCTATTGTTGTAGCTGGTTGCACCATTTTAACTAATATGTGAAGAACTCAAACTAATATTTATTTTAATAACAATCATTATAATCAAATTATTTTCATTCTACAAATAGAAAAGTGAGAGAATTACCCAGAGCTGCAGGTGTCCCTCACAATTCTGTTTCTTTTGTTCAACCATTCGTCCAAAACCAGAAAATCACTAAAAAATAACTTCAAATGCACATTTATTATTATAAGCACTAATTAACATCTTAACAATCTGATAATGTGATATTTGGTATTCTATTAGAAGCCTTTTTAATATGTTTTGCTTTCATTCAATCCACAGCTTCAGTAAAGAAGAAGAAAGAAGCCGAGCAGCTCATTTAGACATTTTCATCCCGGATCAGAATCGCATGTAAGACGATCATCCGTCGGCCTGTCCGTGTTCTGAGGACCAGGTTTGTGAGAACAACACTTTGTTTTGACGGATCAGCTGATGGAGTGTTTACAGGCCGACATCTGTCTGCTCTTTAAACCCGACATGATGCAAACTGCCTCACACTGAAACCCCGTCAGTGCGCCGGGATGCTAGCAGGTTAGCCGCCCGTTAACTCGTTAGCAAACCTGACCAGGACATCAATGATTAAACACAGAGATAACAACATGGAAGCAGAGGAACAGCCATTGGTGTTAAAACTCACACTTTGTGCCCTCGGACGTCTGGAGTCTCCCTCAGTGGGAAGAAGACACGTGCAAAACACCGCAGCTCCTGTCAAACAGAGCAGGGAGCTAGCTTCATGCTAACGTGCTAACAGCGAGGAAGCTGTCCATGGATCAAAGATGATGACCTTTAACCCGGATGTTATCCCCCCCCAACTTCAGTGTTTTGTTTGTTCTTACTTATTTTATCTTCCGTTTCCACCCTTTGATCGTGAACGATGTGGGCGTTGTTGGGAGGAAATTCTGAAATATTTTGTTCATTTATTATTTAAAGTTCTTAAAAATACCTAAAAAGCAACGAGAGTTCTGTTTCATCCCAGTAAAGGAAACCAGTGATTCCTCTGCTTGAATTAAAGCTGCAGTAAATGATCATTATCAATTCATTGGAAGATTATTATCATCAAATAGTAAAATAAACTAATGAACATTGCTATTTTTGAGAACCCAGTGTGATAATTGTCTCCAAAATCCATATATTCACAATGGAAATGCTATGACCACTGAATTTTTTCCATTATCAATTAATCAGATTTTTGTTCTAGAGTGATATTCTAACATAGAAAATAGAAAACTTTAACCAATGTTAACCAAGCTAAAAGTCTGAAAGACAAATCTATTATTTATAAAGACAACAGTAAAAGCAGTAAAAAATTATATCTGGAAGACGTTCTTTTGGAATTCTGTCTTTAAAATTATTGCAGACAATCAAATCATGAATCAATTGTTACAGCTCTACTCTGCAGGACAATCCACTGAAATACCAGAAGCAATCGACTCAACATCCACGACAGTCATTGTATCGATAAAACATTTATTTTTGTAATAATTTGTCCTTTTTTCTTTTTGCATAAGTGCAAAAAATGCACCCAAAACAGCCACCTGAGGGAAGTCTACATCTTTAAATAAAAAAACAAGCAAAGTGTACATTTATCGTACAAAATTCTCTTTTTAAAAAATTGCACAGTTCGTGTATAATATATATATATAATTATAATCTCCATTTTAAACAAACTTTAAAGGCTCAGAAAGTAAACAAAATTCACCAAATGAAAAATAAAAACATTTTTTCCCTAGAATTTAAAGCTGAGGAAACTTGAGACCCTGTTTTCATTTGTGTCCACCATAAATATACATATTTATATGCAAGTCTCTTTACATATAGTCTCTGTGCTAGTGTTTGAACAGACAATCAAAATTATTGCAAAGTAGTTTAGTTCTACTATAAAACATGGGGTAGGACGTGGGGAAAAAGCTTCTTTCTGCTGAATCTTCCTTAACTTAGGCAAAAAAAACCTGGGTTTCAATATACCCCTTTTGAATTTACTGGAATCCCTGCTTTCGTAAAGGTTCCTGTTTCACAAACTCTGTGCATTCATTCCATAGAAGGATCCAGGACTCCAGTTTTGCTTTTTAGCGAAAACAAACATTTCCCTGACTTCTTCTTTTTTTGTTGTTTTTGTTTTTCATCTTTACACAGCGCCCATTGCCAGAGGTGGCCGTCAGCGTCGATACGGGTGGAAGCCCTGTACGTTGTGGTTCTGCCCTCTGCCAAACGCATTGACGGCAGTCTGGGCGGTGGCGGGCTGCGCTGTCGGTGCCCCGTACGCAGCCGTTGGCTGGCTGGGGTCTGCGAAGCTGTGGCCGAAGGCTGTCAGGTCCTGGCCGTACCCTGAGGTGGAAAACAAAAAGGAGAGAGGAGCAGGGAGAAGAGGGTTTTTAATGTCAGTGTCACCAGACATCGTTACAGAAAACACTTAGTCCTTTAAAAGTACTGATAAAGTGGCCTGTGTAAAATACTCATAAGTTTGATGATGAGGCAAAAAACACCATTTACCCTCACACCGTTATATTTACTGGTACATGTCTGATGTTTGTAAGTGAAGCATTTTCATTCTTGATGATTATTGTGCTGTGGCGACTGAAAATACTGGGATGTGACATTACATCATAAATTACTGTATAGTATCGGGAAATTTGATTTAAATTTGTAATTAAGTTGAGGAAAATGATGTGGAGAACACACACAGCGTTCTTCGGTTTTAACACTAGATGGTGCAAACGGACAAGGGCCATCCAGGGAAAGAAACTAAACTGCCTGTAAAAGCTGCAGCAGCAACTGTCCAAACCAAAGTAACATCATGGTTCAAATATGGCTGATTTGTTAACTACCAGATGACTGGATGGATTAAAAACACAGTTGCAGCCAAATCTTTCCAGCATCTTGCTGATAATTGGTTATTGTCCTGCCCTGGTAACATTCTCGTAGAACTAGACTCTTCTAGTGATGTAAATGTCACCAATAAATACTGGAGTAAAGAGAGTTATAAATAACTGGAGTGGAAAGAGAAGAGGCAGAAAAAGTGAAAGAAAAGACAATTTGAAAAAGCATTGGTTTTGAGGTGCTCAAACAGGGAGCAGTCCCGACAGGAGCATCGACACAAGAATCTGAGAGAGATTGAAAATTGACTGGCATCGTGTCCTTCTTTAAATCTTCTTTCCTTTCTCACCCCTTGAGCTACAATGTGGAGACAGTACATGGGGTAAAAACAACGGGTGAATGGACTGCGCTGATGCACAGAGACAACTGAACCATGAACAGATTTTCTGACAATTAGATCATCCTTTTATAATCAGCAAAGCAATGCGGACAGTGAGGAAACAAAAAAAGGAGGACATGGTCTGTCTTGGTATAGTAAAACCACAGCCCCTAAGGGAGATGGCATGCTCAAGCTCAAAATGCCAAATTTCTCTGGCTGCGTTTTACTATACAAGAGTACACACAGTAATTTGTATGTACATGGAAAATGTACATGCAAAATACTAAACACAGAGCAAAAAATAAAAGAGGCGGGGCCGGGTTGCAGCTCTATAAACTCTACAGGACTTAAAAAATGCTTCTTTGGAGAAGACGATGCTGGCACCTACCTGCACTATATCCTCCCTGCTCATCCTGACCATAACTGTGAGAAGGACGCGTTGGTCCGTAGGCAGAGGGGTCCTGAGGGTAGTTACCCAAGCCTATCAATGAGATGAGGAGACCAGGTTGACTGAACCCAGATACTGTTGGCCGACTACTTTACATAGTTCCCCCCTTACTGAGCTTTAAGAGCTTTACACTCAGTTACTGGGTCTGCACTACAGCACTGCTCAGCTTCATCTGGAAGTCAAAACAAAATGGAGTGTGAGTTTGTGAGCTGTCTGCTAGCACGCCTGACTTTGAATAAAATCATGCCAGCCTCGTCTCGGGAACTTTTGTAAAATGCACATGATATGCTGGTAGATGCCAAAAACATGAGAAATGTTTTCACACAAAGAAAATATTATGAGAAAAGGGCAAATAAAAGCAGGGACCAGCGCAACCACACCAGCAGTTTTGCATGTCGTACTGAATAAAATATGCCTTGTATACACGCCACAGAATTTTTCCAAAGCAGACCATCAATTTCTAGATTAATTTCCCATCTTCCAAGCCACCATTGGTTTCCATTCATTCCAGCATTCTGTAAAAATCAACGTGAATTGTCTTGAAACTTGTTTCTAATTGGCAGCATGTCAGATATCTTTCTGTCACATAACATGACTGTTGTGTGCTTAGTAAGGCTGGACCATATGGCCCAAAATTAAAATAACATTTGAGGTAGATAAACTATGTGTTATATCTCCTATCTGTGTTATATTGGTATATATTATGCATATTATATATATATATAATATATATATATATATATATATATATATATATTTTTTTTTTTAAACTTAGCAATAAAGGACTCTTAGATTTAAAGATTTGAAAGATTTAAAAATTAAACAACAAACATGAAGTTTTGCAGTCATCTCTCAATATTTACAAAAGAGGTTTGACAAGAAAAGTCAACAATACACTGTGATGAATAACCAACCAAGTTTCAAGTTTCACGTTGTACTGTAATGAAAGTGAAGTCAGGAGGATGGGAATTATTGAGAAAATAATTTGTCATGAAAAAATGTACATGCAAAACCACAGGTTAGATCCTTACTCTAATGACAACCAAAATATTTAGACTGTTTAACTCCACAGAAGCCAAACTTAACTTTAACCTTAACAACTTACTTTATTTTCCTAACCTCACGTGAAAGCATCATATCCAGTGGCTACAGTTGTCAGAAACGTTCATGTTAGGGTTGTGTGATTTCTCTGCACAACACCGACATCATCTGGGATTTTCTGCCCATTTCACAAAACCATAGTGACTCTGTGCTGCCATCACTGGACTAAACGCCAGACGAGACTAAATGCAGAAAGCTGGATGGAAGAGAAGCACAAGCAGGAAAACACTGAACAAGATGGACACCTGTCGTAACTGACAGCGACCACATGACTGCTTCAGATGTAGATCCGGCAGTGTGAAGCAGCTGTGAGCCAAATCAGAGGTACAATCATGTGGCTTCTGAATTAAAATCTGACTCTTATCTGTAATTACGTTGTCTAAAGGCCAAATGTTCGATGAAGACAAAGCTTGTTCCTTTTCCCTGGATGCTGGTTAGTTTTCACATTATTTCAGTCTTTCGTTTAGTTTAGGGTTGAAAACCTTTATTCTACACAATCTGAAAAAGGTGCCCCTCCATTTGTTTTCAATATAGAAATGAATAAAGCACATCATCATCTACATTCAGTGAAGTGGCTTGATGAGACGTGTCATTTTCAAGTCCCTGCATGCTGAGTGAAATTTGGTAGAGTTAATCAGCTCAGGGGAGATTCAGGAGGAACAATAATCAGGGCCTAACCCAGTCCAAAGGTAATATTTGACCAGACTAACAGTCCAGTTCAGAGACCACAAAGACTGAAAGTAAATCTTACAGACATATTGGTAAAAAAAAATGACTTGGCCAGGACTTTAATATCTTTACATATCTACAGGGCACAGGGGGGGAATTCACATTTTGCACACAAGCATGCAAAGCTCTAGACAAGTTGAAAATCTTTGATAGGTAACTTGGCAGGTTGGACATGCCCTTTTCCAGAAATAACACGGGCTAATATTGTCATGCTGGTGCTCTTTTATGGCAATAGTGCCAAGTCCAGGAAAAGAAACCAGCAAAGTCACAGACAGGGAGAAAGAGAAACAGGAGGTGGAGGCGAGAGAAATGAAAAGACAGGAGTATTTGATTCAGGTAAAATAAATAAAATCAGTCAGGAGACGGATGCTCTCCCTTAAAAATAAACATCAAATAAAAATGCAAAACAAAAACAAAAAAAACATTGCAAGACAGGATGATCTAATTCAAACCCACCAAGACCTACCAATCTTTTTTACAATCCACAGCCAGACTGGAAAAACTTGAAAGAAATGCCTGCTGAAGACTCATGGATGTGGTGAAGCTTCAGCAGCATCTTTACGGTAGAGGCAGAGGGTTCATGTATGCAGGAAGCATGTATGCATGTGTAGCTGTCCAAGCTAAATGGAACCAAGAGCGAGCTCCTGCTTGTTTTACAATTCGAAATATGAATTTAAATGAGCTGCAGTTGCACCTGTTAAATACTGAGGGAGATGGGCAGGGCAGAGGGGTTGATTCAAATTAAATGGGAGAGAAAGGGGCAGCAAACTGTTCTGTGCACAAGGCTTTTCTTACCATACTGGCTATAAGGGAAGTCGGGCTGCCCGGTGGGAGCTTTGCTCAAGTCCTGAGTTGGTGTGGTGGCGGGGGCAAAGCCCAGAGGTGCAGTTCCTGGAGTTGTGGGCGGAGGAGGAACTTGTGGAGCATACTGGTCTGCTTGGGGTGTGCCGAAACTGTAACCTGTTCGATAGGAACAAGATTATAATGATGATTTCTTCATTTCATTAAGGTTGTACATTATAACAGGAAAATACTAATTATCTTCGACACAAAGTCATTGACTTGAGCAAAATATACTTCAGTTGTATTTTGAATATTTAAAAAATCCAGTTGACAATATGATCACCTGAAAACTGTAAATAGTGTGGGTACTAATCAATTAATCCACCTAATCTCATTTTAGGCTGTAAGAATACAAGTTTTGCAACCACGTCTTTTAAAAGGACCAGCTGCCAAATTGAATTGTCCCTACTCTGTCAACACACTTGAAACAAATAAGTCTGGATTTCTGTTCCACTTTTTGTTGGTCTATGATTTACATAAACTCAGCTTGGTCTGCTAACAGGTTGAACTGGATCAAGGTAATAATCCACCACACAGGCTTCTTTTTAAGCAGCAGTTCATGAAACTCAGCAATCTGTCCCTGTCTGATAAGATGGAGGTTCCTCCCTGACCACAGCAACAGCAAACCTGTCATGGATCAATTTTACACATTTTACATGTTTTATAATAATTTTTATCACAGATTTAAGAAACTCCTCCTACTAATTCGCAGTGTTATCCTTACATATGCCATATTATCTGTTTGCACGTTGTAGTGATGTCAAAGCAGCAGCAAAGTGTAATGAGCGAGTGCTACTGACCAAACTGAGGTGCTGTGCTGTAGCCCTGTTGAGGGTAGCCCTGAGGTGCAGCAAAGCCACCCGCTGGGGATGTGACCAGGAATGCGTTGAAAGGTGATGGAGGCTGTGTGGGTGTCCCCCGGCCTGCAGTCAATGGAGGTACATACCCGCCTTCTCCAACAGAGAACAGAACTAGGTAATATGTATGATTTATATAAATATCTGTTTATATACACATGATTAAACAAACAGGCAATAACAGGAAGAATGAAAAAGTTCCAGGACAGATTTATTCAAACAACATTAGTTTCAATTTGTTATGGTTTTAATAAACAGCTGAACTAAAGACCAAAGGTTTAAAAACTGCATTTGAAGGTTGCTATCTGTAGCTGAGTGAGGTATCCTTTGAGTGAGCACAGGGCCGACACTGCAGTGAGTCCTGCAGGTTGACCCGGAGGTGGTGATATGAAACCGAGCCTGACCAATAGCAGAGGGAGGCCGGAATACATTCAAGGCTGCCATCTGTCTCAAATAAAAAAATATCAGCAGCCTCAGCCATTATGAATCAGTGATAACACGCGCTGTTAACTGTCATCAGCCCATTGGCCTCCCTCAATGCAGGCTCTCTCTGTGACACAAGCCTTTAGAGATAAGAGCAGATCACATGGCAACACACACACACACACACACACACACACACACACACACACACACACACACACACACACACACACACACACACACACACACACACACACACACACACACACACACACACACACACCTATCTGCAGTTTGATCAATTCACTGTTGTACAACATGAAAAAAAATCAAGTCTAATTCATTAGACTGGAAAGACAGGATATTTTCTGTGTGGTAGAATAGAGGTACAACACCTACCTATGGGCTGGCCAGTGGTCGACACCCACACTCCTTTAAAAAGAGAGAAAGAACATTTAGACTGAGGACAATACTGATGCCTGAGAGAGGAAATTTCACATAATTCAGTTCAAACATTCAAACAGAGAGAACAACCAGTGACCACCCTGCACAAGGTTAATGTTAGAGGAGAGGATTAAACACATTAAAACAGTTACTACCGGGTTTTCCTCTGAACAAAGAGTCTCACTCGCTCTGCTCTGGGACGTGTTCCCACTCACCCTGTGGCCCGTATGGCTGTTGCCAGCCCTGGGCAGGCTGTGCTGTCCAACCATTAGCTGCACTCAAGATGCCCCTGGGCGCCCACTGGCCAGGGCCAAGCTGGCCAGGAGCTTTGCTGTCACGAGGTTCAGCCTTCTTTACTTCCACCTGGACAAAGGACAAGGAGGACACGTTTGGCAACACCAGTGTAAGATCTAGACGACCCTCACCTAGACAGACCTCTCCTAGCACTGATAGTCAATCTCAACATTTTGGGCCAGGTTGAAAACGTTTCACTCTATGTTTATCAGAATAATGTGGGGCAGCTATGTTAATTAATATTACTGTGTAGCCTGGAGAGATGTACAGCTATGTGTCTCAGGTACTAATTATTAAGCAGGAATTTCAGAGTGCCCAAAAATCAGATCACAAAGACAGACGTTTTTTTTTTAAATCGTGGCTTTTTATAATGTACCTGAGAAACATAGATTTCTTTTTTTGTTCCTCAAATTAATTGCCCTTTATATATGATAAAGACGTCTAATGGAAGGTCATGACTTACCTTTCTCCAGCTAATGCTTACAAAGAATATCTCGTATTTATTTTATCAGAATAGGTTTTTTGGAGGGGGAGGGGTGTAGAGAGAAATCTGTATCTCAGTTCTAACAGAATATAAAGTAAACATGCAGATAGTACAAATGAACAGTCTTTTCAATCTAAAACGGAATCTTCATACTGTGTCAAAGGTGAGAAAATAGTGACTGATACAGTTTGACACCAATATAATGTCAAATTATACTGTCAACTAAATCAAAAGTATCCTAATGTTATCATTAAGACTCCAAGTTTCTTTTAGTTTATGTTTATGTTGAAATGTTACTTGGATTATTCAGGGGTCGTTGTCTTACACTGTTAATTCATTAATGCTCAGAAACTGACTTTATTCAGTCACTTCTTCACTTAGATTTCAGTTTTATATATTGTCCGATGTAAACGTTTGATGCCTTGAGTCAATTTAAAATGAATTGCCCCAATAACAAAACTTTCTTGACTGTAACTAGGCAAAGCTACCAGCCGTTAACCAGAGCAAAGAAACAGGCTGAGACTAAGGGGGAGCCAACCAGAAATAGACTGAGAGGTTGAGTTATTGGGGTCACCTTGCGGGAGGAAAACGAATCACAAATTCCTCCCCGCTTTAAGGTGGTGCCACCTTCCCCAGCCTCTTCCTTCTCTGTCGACCTAATTACATGCACATGTTTCCGGCAGTGGCCCTGCCGCCGCCGGCAGCTACCTGAGCGCTTTCTCCCGTGGGCATCACAGCTACGAGTGATGGATACCATGACTTCTGCACAGTCCCCAACAGCAGAACTGGGATTTGTCCCACAGTTTGATGTGCTCCAATTTCTAATTTCGTAACTCATATCTCCCAGGCTCCCACAAGTCCCAGCGTAAGGTAATGTCAAGTCAAGAACAATGGATTAAGTCGAGCCTTGATTCATGCTGAAAAACCAGGGCAAAGTCAAGGGGGGCGAGTACACACTGGAGAGTACACAGGTTGGGCTGAAGCTTTTACCAAGGAATTGGGATTGAGATCATCACTGTAATAATCTGGGACATTTAAATAGAAATAAATCTTTGATCAGCATGACGGGAATCCTGCTGAAACATGTCTGAGGTGAGTTCTGACATATTTTCTTATTATCAAATTAAAGGGTGATTGGTAGATGATTTTTGGGCAACATTTTGTACTTGTAATAGTAGTTTGTTAAACTGCTGTAGGAAACCACAACAGCCATGGAGTACATCTGCCTTGGGGACATTTGTTAGGTGTCATTCCCTAATTCAGACCTGACACCCTTCTTTCCTCATATATAATAACTATCACTTTTCGCCAAAAAGGGAGAATACTTTAATATTGTCAATAAGAAATTAAAAATAACTGCTGAAATATACACAGAGGATTTCAGTGTTTGGAGACAAATATTTAAGATACTTAACGCAGCCATTTTAAGATCAAGGACAGACGCAGGAGACATATGATGATATGACTGAGAAAATATAACTGCACTGTGAAATGTATTATGCCCACAAATCAATGAGAATGTCTCTCTGCTGGTTTCTCTGTATTTTAGTTTAAAAGCTGCTAATTAAAAAATGTAGTTTGGGGAAAACTGGGGGTTGATCATGAATGAGCACTTAAATCTACTTTAAACCGAAGTGGTGGACCAATCCTTGAAGGGTGCATGAAAACAAAACACGCAGCATGGTTTTGTTTTCTGCTGAGGTTCCCAGCAGGTGTGTGGTGTTTGCCAGGAGGTTATTAAGTGAGTTTAAATCCTGCGCCATAGTGAAGTTATTGTCTTTTCCCAGATGGACAGATTACCTGACACTGTCTGAATTGTCTTTGCACGGAAAAACCTCATCCATCTGGTGCAGCCGCTGAGTTAAAGTCAACACTAAGTGAACTGCATATATTACTGTGCCTGATCCTAAACCGCACTTTAGATACTTCTGATTCTTTTAAAAAATTTAAATTTAATATGACCAAAACTGGGGGACACAGTATGGAGATTCTTTAACTGAGGTCACTGGGTTGAGCTTTTTCTTTAAAATTTAAAAAAATGAAATAAATAAATAAAACAAAACATGTTGACGTGTAAGTGACCTGCCAACAAAAATATCAGAAAACAAAAGAAACAGAACAGAATTGGACCAATCCTTTAGGTGATTCTGTGAAATTCAGCCTTAACTTTTATTATTATTTTCATTTTAATGGCAAATCAAAAGCCAGAAAACAGTTTGATTTGGACGTTTTTAGTACAATTTAATAAACCTAAGACATCCTAAAGGAGTGGTCAGTATAAACAAAGCCTTGGGTGACAGCTCAAACTGTAATATAACAGCATTTGTCAAGCATTAGTGGCTTTGGAAACTATGAGATCAATAGAGTAAGAAAAATTGGATGAGACATGTCAGCAGCCGGATTATTCTATGATTTTAAATGCTAAATTTGTGCCGTATAATGTTACAGTCACTGATGGAAAGCCACTGGAAAATTTACTATAACAAAATACATCAGCATCATGATCAAATTCTTACTGTGTCACCCAAGCCTCCGTTTGATCTTAAGGGTAAAATAAAACTACAACTACACACTTTTTTGCCCATGATGTCGTGAAAATGCATGTTGACAGCCTGGTCCACTGATTGTTCGGCCTCGAAAGTAATAAATCCAAAACCTAGCCAACGACCAAGAGTGAATCAAGGTAGCAGGGGGGTTGTGACAACACAAGATGAAGAACAGTATTGGGCTCCAGCAGAGTGAGGATCCGTCAAGACTGAGCAAGAGGCTCCTGGGGTTCGGATGATGTCGCAGACTTGCAGAACAACACAAATCCAAGACTAAGGCCTGGAGGGATTGAGGGGAAACTTCTCTTTACTGTGCAGAGAAATATTTTGTGAATACAGAATACAGGAGTGTTTAACTGCTCAACATGCAGAATGACAGGTGCAGTGTTTGATTTCACGAGAAATGTCACAGAACAATGAGGTCACTCTTTCGCCCCCTCTAACATTGATAAATGCCAATTGAACCAATACCACGTTGTGTTACTTCATGCTGTTTCATCCAAACCCCACCTTGATCTGTCCCTTGGTATATTGCTTTGGAGCACACACTCGCAGCAGCCATTGTTAATGCATCACAAAAATATGGAGAAACACAAACTGTAGAATGCCTAAAGCTTTCTCCAAGCTTTCCCAATTTCAGTATTTTTACTTTTGAGTCAGCCAGGATAAGCCTAAAATGGACAATTAAAATATTGTTCACAACAATAACACAAAGATATAGGCCATGACTGGTTTCCCAAAGTGACAAGTTGTTGATTTTGCTCAAGAGTTTTCAAGGGGGGGTACACAACGTTCATCAACAAGTTTACAGATTTCTTGTTGCAGCAGCACCGACATGCTCAGTAAACTACTCGATCTGTAACAGAACTTTTTCAGTGTTAGCGGGCCACCTCGCGCCGCAGTGATCTACTTTCGACTTGATTAACTTTCCGCTGTGGCAGAATTGGGTTGTGTGCAGATCTCTACTTGGGGACTTAACCTCAATCCAACCGAACCTCCTGTGAGACAACTGAAATTTGGAGACCTATAGTAACATGCCAAGTGTTTCCCCAGCCTCATGATCCATCGCTATTAATAACATCTGTCATTGACCCGTCCTTCAACTAAATATAAAACCAAGTTGACACATTAAATTTTGACATATCTTGGTTACACTGACTCGGCGACACTGAAATTGATAATTGACTCTAATCAGATATCAGCTACAGATGAAACTCAAGGGTTATAAATAAAATGAATGAAACTTGACGTGGACCAGCCGTCATTCAGACGACCACACATGGAACAGGAAAATAATTTTATAATAATATATTAAAAAGATGCAACGACTTTTCAAGTAATAGCTCAATCGACCTAATTTTTAGGCAAAAAGTGTGACAGTCAAATTATTATTTATCACGTATCTTTTTACTGGAAATTTGTAAGTGAATATTTTCCTGATTTCTTACTTTTCGACATTAAACTAACTATATTTGGCTTGTGGACTGTTTGTCAGACAAATCTGACACTTGGAGATTTCTCACTTCATTTATTGACCAAACAATTAATTGATTTACAATCTATTGTTTGGCCATATCCCCTCATAACTAAAAATCTTAAATTCAGAGGATGCAAGTGAACATCGGCCGTGAGCCAATACACACAGATTTAAAATGAAGACTTCATTGGCTCAAATAACACCTCTCTGTAATTACTGGCAACATTTAAGCTTTAGCCCAGTTAACAGTTTGATGCAACTTTGTGTACGCCCCATTGTGACCAAGTGAAAAATCTGAGTGCTTTTACATTTGGCCTGTACCTCTGTGCTACCAGTCAATGCACAGTAACCTAAAGGAGAAAAGACAAATCTTAAAGAGACACAGTTAATCACATTCAAACCATTCACAAGGAGAAGGGGGACAGAAGAAAGAAAAATAGAAAAGGGCTTACTTACAAAAATACTTAACTCTCTACATACGGGAAAACACATACTAGGTCGTTTAAGATAAATGTATCAAGTACGTCTAAATCAGGGTAAAGAAAACTTACGCCAATATTCAAAGACTAATGGTTTTAGTAAAAGAAATTATTTATACTATTAAAGATTATGTAATGGTTGTTACAGATGCAATACATCATGTTAAATTCCAATGACAAACTATTCTGGGTTTCTCCCAACAGAGAATGTATGGTGTTTTAAAGGAAGAGCAGTGATACATGTTGTGGGTCAGTGGCCACTACATCATGGCTATGTAGGACAAATGCAGATGAGACAGCTGTGACTGTAACTCAGCAAGCAGAGACTGACACCAACACTGCCGGTGGCACGGGTCTGATTCCCAGTGAGGCCATCCATGCTTAAAGTGTCGGCACATGTCAGACACTCAGGATACATTTAGGATTTATCTGGACAAACCTTTCTGAGATATTAATGTCCGTCACCGCTACTGTCAGGAATCATGTTGAATAGATTTCTGGAGTATGAAAGGTCACGTAAAACATTTCAATTATTCCATTTGTTCTCATGATAAGAGTTTTTAATTATAATCACCTTCAGCGACCGCGAATGGAACCGGTCTCTGTGAAGGACAAATATTCCCGGTCTCAATATACCAGATGCATGTTGTGAGCGCCTACTTTTTGTTCTTCAGTTAGTGAGTCTCCTTGCGTCCAAGAACTGCTTTTTACAACTTTCAAATTAAACTTCTTCCATTTCATAGATTTTAGTGAAGATTTTCAAGCATTGAAAAATCTACATACATCTACAAAATCCAGCAAACTGTCTGTCCGTATATTAAGCGTGTATCTCAAAAAGGTAATCTTATCGGCTTCACACTTGGCATGTGTGTTCTTAATGGACCAAGGATCTGCAGCTTTATTGTAATCTGCTCTATTGTGTGTGGCATCCCTTATTGTTAAAAGGTTTAATTCTGGAATTGAAACTGTTGATTCAATAATCAATTATGCGACAGAAAATTATTCACAATTATAAAAAATTATCCAACAACATAATTGAGAAGTTTATAAGCAAATGTGCAAAAATGTGACTGGGTGTAGTCTGTCAATATGAGTATGTTAATATGGGTTTGAGAAAAACTGTGCCTTGACAATGATTTATTTCCAGAAAAAAACATAACCAAGTAGATAAGTGTGTAAGAGACAGACTGGAATTGTCCCACAAG
Source organism: Verasper variegatus (assembly GCA_026259375.1). NCBI lineage: Eukaryota > Metazoa > Chordata > Actinopteri > Pleuronectiformes > Pleuronectidae > Verasper > Verasper variegatus. Next base: position 18,210,903 of record CM048046.1, on the reverse strand, counting down.
GTCAGGTGGGACACGGCAAGATACCATCTGTTCATGTTGGACTGAGTGTACGGCCATCAAGGCTGCTAAAGAATTTAATGTTCTTGACCTGGGAGTGATTTATTTGTCACTGCAGTTATTGTCCACGGTAATGACTTTGTATGGGTTTCATTTAGCACGCTTCTAATGCATTTTGTGTTTTATTGTGTGCCTTTACCATACATACAATTGCTGTTAAGGGTTACAGTGTTTTAATTGAATTGAACATCTGGGGCTGAAGGGGCTTTTTTTCTCTTTGGGCCAGAATAGTTTGTCATGAGATTTAAGATGGTAGGGTATGGGGGGGAAAAAACGGGATCAGCTTTTACCTCGGGGCCTCTGCTTCTCCGCATCATAGATCATTACCACCTCTGTGACCTTGAAAGGGACAAAGGGAAACAATGGCTCCATTTAGCAAACCAGGCAGGGTACCTTCTTATTCCAATTAAAATATTCAGCCTCAATTTGGTCAAATAAATACTTGTAATATTACAACCTCACAATATGTATATACTGTAGTATTGACCCTGTTCAATGTCACATCCATTCAAGCAGTCTTTAATGATGATGTGAACTGACTTGCATTGTGTGCTTGGCAATACTCACCACTCCAAATCTATTGAAATAGTCCCTGAGTTCAGGCTCGCCGCAGTTATGGGGGATTCCACCTACAAATATCTTCTTTGATTTATTGCTATCGGCTTTGCTGCCCTTCTGAAAGAAAACAGGGAGTGTATGCATTTCAGTGTCTGTTGAAGGATCACTCTGAGAGGGGGCCAGTTGGCCATCATCTATTCAGACAGTGCAGAAGAAATTAGGTTCTCCTCTTGCCCTGGGGTATAATTCTTAACATGTCATGTCAATGCAAACACTGGTCTCCACAGATCAGAGAACACAGCTTCCTCCACTTACTCTCTACCACTGAGCATTGCTGTGCACTGCACTTGTGCTTTAAAGGCTAGATGCTGCTTACAACGATTTTTACCAGTTACGTCTTCTGCTTTGTTAGTAAAACATTCAGTACCAACTACATGTCTTAAACTCAGTGAAAGGAGTTCCAGTTGGAGGAAGAGAGCCTTATTTATAAAAGCATATGACATACAAAGCCTGTGCTTTCAGCCAAATATGTGACTAAAAAAAATGTTTTAATGACAGCAGCGGCGCAATAATAAAACCCTTGGCTGCCCAAAGGGACAAAATGACTATAATAGAGCTGCAGGGGCTTGATAGCATTGTTGATCGACCCACAAATTGCCCAAGTTGGTGCAGAGATTTTTGCCTGACAAAACGTTCACTGCTGAAAGCAATTTCTTGTATCATAATAGCTTACTTTTCTTTTAATCTTAATGGTTTTTTTTTACAGTTTTATTCAAAGAGAAGACACTTGCAAGGACAAAATATTATATCTTAACGTCAAGATCAAGAAAACTGCAGCATCCGAATGAAATAATGCAAAGATACAATTATAATTCCAATTTTTAGCATGGTGTCACAGGGCGATTACAACCTCATGAGTCATTTTATCAACATCTGGAAAAATTGTGACGTTATTATTATGGGTCAATACCAGGCTATTGTATGTTCTAACAGAGATCTGCTGAAATTGTTGCAGTCTCTTGGTCACAAATAGAGGTTGATACAAGACGTATGTTCTTTAATGCTTCTGTGATTTATCAAAGCTCCAAACCAATTCCAAGGACTCTCAAGGGTATAACGGCTGGTCATTGCGATCTTTACAATAAAAATTCTGTCTTTTACAAAAAACATAATATCTGAAAATAAAGTGAAGGTTAAAGTCAGAGTGATATTATAAATGAAGCTCAAGATCTTCGAATTCAACCTCATGAGGAGGGGGGGTTGGTGAGACTGACGGGTTTTAGCCTTAGTCCAGCAGAAACACCTAGCCTTGCCTTCGCCATAAGAAATCAGATTCCTCTTACCCAGCCCTCTTTGGTTCGAGTCTTTTCCGGCTGCATCCCCCTGGGAGTGCATGGCTTTGGGTCAATCTGACAGCAGAGAGAGAGAAAAACGTTTTCTCTAAGTAAAGGTACCTTCAAATTTGTATATTTAAGTACCTAACACAACAGTGGCCCAAGTTTATGCCTTTCTCTGCCTCAGTCAAAATATCCAATGGGGCAAGATGTAGTTCATGAGGGAGCTGATAATCACACAATAAATCGAAAGGGGAAACTAGATTGACAACACTTTCTTTTCAGCCATCTTTGACAATTTCAACCGTTGCTGCCAATATTGCTTATTATCTATGAACAGGTAAGTCTTGTTGGGCCAGCAAATATCAGTCTTCATCATCTGTACCATTGGCTGCAATCCAAGTACAATAAAATTCTCCATGAATAACTTCTAACTACTGAGGATGATGACATACAGTTACTAAGCGTTGGCAGATTACTCAGCTTGATTTGACTATCTGATACTTAGATTTTTTAAATACTCACATTTCTTCCATCAAGATTATGCGGCTTTGTCTCCAGCACTGTCCGTACACAATTGGGGTCTTTGAATTTGACAAAGCCGAAGCCTCGCGACTGGTTTGTAGTTTTGTCCTTCATGATGACACAATCCACTACTTCCCCATACTGTGAGAAGTAGTTTCTAAGTGTCTCTGAGAAGAGAAAGAAACGACCACCAAAAATAAGCACAGATTTATACAGTAATACTGCAAATGTGTTAATTTAAAGATTTAACTTAGCCCACTTTGGCTCCTGAACACAAAGAAGTGATGATTTAAAACACTTGTACTATCATTACAATAAATTATACTATTAAAATATCGTCAGCAACCTGCACCACAACTGGAACTGCAACTAAAACTATGACACACTGGGAACCGTCATTCAGTGACCTTGATTTTGTCTTTTGACAGAATATCGTGGATTATATCAATGTTTTTATAGGGAAACAATTTCACCTCACATATTGACACTCCTACAGAGCAAATACTGCACTGACCCACTGTCATCTCACATAGCACCAAACGTACAACCAACTAGAGTAATGCCTGCACACGCCCATGGAGATGAGCGTACAAGTTTGAACAAACGAGGAGTCACTTTGGAGAGGGTTATCGTAATTGCTTTTCTCATTGCTTAAAAGCCCCAGGGCATCGGCAGGGAAACAGGCTCGGTGTAACACAGCGTTGTGGTTCAGATCTCAACGTTAACGTGGACAAACCCTTGTGCAAAGTTACACAATGGCTAGTTGAGCATGAGCCAGTGGAAAGAAGCTTTAGACAGACAAAACCAACTCAGCATTGCACTAATAATCTAGACTCTACCAACGATGGTCATCAGTAATTATGAAATGTGACAGGGAGAATATACTCTAAAGGGCTTTTTGTGATTTTGTTCACTTTAACTCGGGATATTGATAACATCAATACAGTAATTTGATAGGTTATTAACATTAATACACAACTTTTTTCATCATACAATATTTGCTACTTTCTGTAATTATGGAGATGACAAAGTTAAATGTTATCTTTTGCTTAGGGCGACACATTTATCAGAACTGCACTGATATCCGTTGGGTACGTGACCAGACATTAGTAAATTTAAACATTGTATTCCACATAGCACAATTATGTTTCTACAAAATCAACCACTTGCTTCAAATACATCAGTGTTATTGTGTCAACGCAGTCGTATAAGTATTTTTTCTCTGAATAAAACACAACAATACTGAACCAGGACTGACGATAAGAATAACAAATAAAACTAATTACTATCTTCGTCCGCTTGACCATCGTCACCATTATGTCCAGGTACCATGTCACACACACCCTTATTTTAATATCACACCACAATTCACTTAAATGCCGTTCACTGTTGATGTAAAGGCAGAAGCCAAAAATACTAATACCTTATAGGACTAATAGTATCCATATGTACTGCATATTTAAGTACTACCCACTTGTGACCTGACAATCTGCAGGGTTTATTCAAACCCAGCCACCAACCAAGACCATGAACAACTACCATGAACACACAACAGTGAAGATTACAACAGCCATCCAGACAAATTCCCGGGAATAAAAAATGACTCTGCACATGAAGTGGGCGAGCAAGTTAAAACAGGTGAGACTTACCTTGTGTGGTGCTCCAGTCCAATCCACCCACAAAAAGTTTCCTGGGAAAAGAAAGATAAATGATAAATCGAGTTAGTCACTGATCATCGCTTTGAGTTATTCAGGAACTGCCAGACGAGCATCGCTGCCCTGTCTCACACGAAACCATAGAAAACATACTGCCTGACCAGGGGGATGAAAACGACTCTCAGGTCTTTGTGGAGAAGATGGCAGTTTGCAAGAACCATAACAAAGCTCCAGCTGACTAAACAGTGAACTACACACATATTACACAACACGAGGCACCAAGCTGCTGCTGCTGCAGCATGAGGAGATCTCCACACAGCCGCGGCTCAAACACCCGTTCACTGTGACTCATATTCAGATCCAGTCCTCCAACAACCGGCTGAAATGGCCTCGACAATGAAAGGTATTTTTTAGCAACCTCCTGCCACGTAAGTTAGTCCGGGACAGAGCACATCACTGAGCCGCCTCCAGAAGCTGCAGCAGTCCCCCCCTCCCCACACACACACAGTCCTCCACCGGCTCCAGGCTCCACCAGCCCGAGTGCGACCCTCTCAGAGCGGAGGAGAGGAGAGCGGCTGCCCGGCATGCGCACCGGCGCACTCCGGAGCTGGAAGTTTAATGGCAGTTTAAAAGGCGCTAGTATCGCACAAGCTAACGAGTTAACACACGTTTCATCGAGAGAACCGCTGGGACACATCCCCTGATGGACGCGGCGGCTGCGGCAGGAGCGGGGGGTCAGAGGCTCCATCCACCGGCGGTGCCCGCTAAATGTCCTCGCTCGGGCGAAGTGGAGAAGAGGAGACTTTCGCTTCGCTGGCAAAGCGTCAGCTAAGCTAACCCAGCGGCTCCGAGCTAACCGCAAACAACACAGAAATAAGTAACCGCACTTCCACACCTCCCCCTGTCAAGGTGAGTGACAGCGCCGGAGACCAACGCGGCTCTTTCCCCCATAAACACCAACAACTGAGCGACTTCAACGATTTACTTTCACTTTTCCTTTTTGCCCCTCTTTCCTCGGGCTAGCTAAGTTACTACTGCTAGCTTAGCCTGCTAGCTAGCGTTAGCTGTCAAATGACAGCTTGGAGCGGAGAGCGCACTGGCTGCGAGTTACGAGGCGTTTTTAACAGTGGCTCGCCTCCGCAGCAGGAGGCTTCGGCGAGCGGATCTTACCCGACTTCATCTCCGACTAAGTTGTTGTTCATTTCTGAGGCTAATGCGGCTGAGTGCTGGAGCTGCGACCGGCTTATTGCTTCAGTGCTGCGCCTCTCAGACTGAGAGCGGAGGAAGGTCACTCCGCTTTTTGGTTCAAACTGCTCTGCGCAGTGACGACGCTGCAGGGGGCATCAGCCTTTAAAGGGACATCACACCCATTCGCTCCGTTTCCATCCCTCAGGAGCAGCTCGGGTCCTTTTAGTGAACAAGTTGACAAGCGTCCGCATCCGAGAACCACCTGAACAAGTCTGGTCACCGCTGAGTCACTTGTTAAAACATCCCTTGTTAAAACACACTTTCATCATTCTTTAAGAGTTTCTTTTAAATGAATGCTGTCTTTTCTTCTTCCAGCTTGACCTTTCATATCAGAATTGATGTTTATTGTTTATTAAGTACAACACAAGGAATTTGCTGTGGTGTGTTTGTGCAAGCATGAATATAAAAACATAAAAATAGGACACAATATGAAAAAAAAAACCACTAGAATAAGATATTAGATATTCACAATTTCAAGGATGTACGTTATGAACGTTGTTGGCCAGAGGAAGTTCAGGTTTCGCAGGTGAGGACATTCATGCAGTGCAGTGATTGGGTCCCGGGCCTGAACAAACAGACGTGGGAACTCATTTGTCTCTGTTGTCACTGGCCTGGGGAGCCAGGTTGCAGTCCATCACCTTCTCGGTGGAGCGAGTGATGCGCTGCAGTCTGGCCTTGTGCTCAGCAGTATAGCAGCGGCATTCCATACACTGATGGACAAGGTGTGATGTATTTGGCAAGACAAAGAAATTTAACACGTGGCCAAGGTTACATTAACAACTGGGCAAAGCAGGCGACTGCCCAGGGGCCTGTACAGCTCCAGGCTTAGTCAATTTGATTTGGCTCCACACATTTTGATTAATTCAAAATTTGTTAGAAATTTCTTCCACTTCAAGTTCTTTCATATATCAACTCTCACTGTTCCTCTTTCCTCCGCCTTGGGGCTCTGGATTTATCGAGTCAAAATCTAATTTTAAGACCTCAAGATTAGGCCCTGAGCCCTGAGCGGGGAAGGGACCCTGTATTTCTTTTTTATTTGCAATCTTTCAACACATTTATGATGTTCTAAACATGCTTAAAATACTCCGTAAACTTTGCACACACGTCCAGCCTGGTAAAAAATGACATTCGTTATGTGTGAGACACATGTGTGGTGAAAAGGCTTGATTTCACTCCAAAGCAGTTTTAAGAATCACACGAAATGCAATTCCTGAAGAAACCGTGGTGGGATTTCTGGCTGCTGCACAAGTTGAGGTTACACTGCATTAGTGAGGATGATCAACCAACACCATGGATTTTACAAAGTCTGTGATCGTGGACCTTCTCTCAGACACACCATGCAAAAAATGAAAAAAGCGACCCCCCTTAATTCACCTGCCTTGTTTGGCTCAACTTTCTGGATGCCTGTGACAATCATACTTATTTTAACTGATCCCATATAGACACTCAGCAATTGCACAAGATAACCTTGTTTTTATTTTGCATAAGTTCCGACGGCATCAAGTACAAAAAAAAAAGCACATTCTTTCCTAATCAACTTTTCTAACTAAAAAGTGGTAAAAACAGTTTAAGTCCCAAAACTACTGTATCTCTGAATTATCACTTTAACAAAATCACACACATAAGGGATATTCTAAGTGAGCCCACTGTAAATAAAATGTACAGCATACAACATCTATCTAGTACACTGAGACCAATGTAAAACCAGAGTTCAACTCCTTGTATGAGCCAACTCTCATCTTTCTGATCTTTTCTGATTCTGATCTTCTGATCTCCTTTTCAAAACTGATACAATATTTTTCACTTTCATCAACTTATCCTCTCGTGAAACTCTTTGCTGCCCCCCTGGGGAGGCCCACCACCTCCCACTGTGAAACCCTGTGGCCATACAGAGGCTATCTGCCGTAATAATCCATAAATAACACCTTCACTCCACACCCCCTGCAGTCACACCCACCTTACTCTGCCAATAGTCACTCTGATACTCCAGTAACCCGTCCTTCTAACTTTAAATATGGATGACAAACAAACAATGATGGCGGCTTACAAGTTATTAACAACAACTTGTTTATTTCTGCAAGGAAAATATCAGTGAAGTTTAATCACCAATCAATTTAACAGCCTAGTCTAACAAAAATGTGATTAGGACTGAAGGGGGTTTCATTCTTCACTGTAAAACTGTGCTTTACAAAAGAGGAAAACTCATGTTGTGCTAGAAAAACTATTTTGGAGAGCAGTCCTCTGCTACATTTCTCTTTTTATTGTTGAATTAACCCCTCAACACTTCTTGAAGGTTTAACAATACCTGCTTTCACGTTATGTGAGATTTAGTGACAAAATGTTCTGCCAGCTGGAAAGAAACATTGTGCTGGTGTTAAGAAGTAGGACATTTCTCACAGGCTCATACATCAGCAGCTAAGGCACAAAGTAAAGTTGGCTTTCTTTACTCACAAGGTCTTTGAGAAGATATTTATCTATATATTATCTATTTATAGAGGGGTTTAAGACCAATATGTAGCTCAATCCACAATGTTATCAAAGAACTAATTAACAATAGAAATAGAAATGCCGACATTATAATTTAGGTCGTATTCCCCATGCTTTCACTGAGCTCCCAGTGGGAATCATGAGTGTCAGAATGAATGTACCTTCTCATTCAGTGTAATGTTTGTGTGGTAGCGTCCTTGTTTGCAGTTATCTCTTTAATATAATTTTTAAAGGACAAAATGAGGTCACATATCAATATGTCAAGATTTATAACAGACTCTCCATCGGGACCCAAGTCCATCAAAACACACACGTGTGTGTGTGTGTGGGGGGGGGGCTGATCAGGTTTCTCAGAGGAAACAGGCAGGTCTCTATTTTGTACTCAAAATAGAGCAGGAGAAGGAGACTGCAATGTCATGATGGTGCGGTTATTATCCACTGGATCATCAGTAACTGTCCTCTACTCAAAGACTGTTAAAATTTGGTTCTGTTAGAACGGCTGTTGGGTTGTAATCATCAATCGAGACTATAGGTCTATTAGGACTATTCAACTTCAGTTTGAGTCACATGTTTTAATTCGATTATGATAATACAGGTCCAGAGACATTAGAGGTGAGGCTGTCATGTACGTCAGTCTTACCTCATCTATTTGAGACGATTGTCAAGACACCATAAAGCCACAGACTGCACTGTAAGAACAGCGCCCTCTTCCTATTATGTGTAATACAGCAAGCCAGAGGACATCCTTCCTAATGTGAGCCAATGGTTTCACATCCACTGAGTAACATGGGAGCCAGTGAAATACATACTAACCCACATTGTTAATGGGTCAACATATGTTTCACAAACTGCTTTCTGTCTGCAGGTCCGACACTGTGAACATGGGTCACTGCACCGGCTATAAATCAACAACAGGGTTATACAGTGACTCTGTGATGGAGGTACTATCACGTACATGCTGGAATCAATTTCTCAGATGTACTTTGCACTTTTTCATAACTTGTTTTCCTGTGAATTGATATTAGAGTGACACACCACCCACACACGACTTAGCATTAAGTACCATTAGGGGGTTTGAGTGCATGGTTTTCCTATTGGAAAAACCTAATTTCAGGAAATTGGGTGTGACGTAACAATGTGTTGCGTTTTTAAAGTCAAACTAATTTGTCCTGAACGTGATTAAATGAGTCAAACTCTGTCAATGAATATATGAATATAACATCAGACTATCAGACCTCATAAAGCAGATGCTATAAAAGTTTTACTGGAAACTAATTATATATATATCTCAAAGGATGAGATACTGATTTGTGTTGATAAGATTTTCCTATATTAAGAGCATGTTGTTCACCACAATTTTATTTGTCACACTGCCTCTGATTTTAGGTCCAAAGTCACACCACCTTCTGTAAAATGTAAGTCACGTTCTTGATGTAATGTCTATCTGCTGGAATGTGAACTGAATAACACAAGGGACCTCTGTCCTGACAGATAGTGAAATGAGAGATTATCTTGCTGACTTGTGGAAGCAGTGCCTCCTCTGCCCTCTGACCTTTACTGTGACACTGCTGGAGAATTTCTGAGGGCAGCACTGTGTTAAATATCAGTGACAAATCGGTGAAAGAGCAAAGCAGGAGACCTGTGATGAAATAAGTCACTGAATAAAACCAGTAGTTGCATATTGACATAGCATTGTTCTGAAAAATAGGGTAAGAGTAAAACAAAGAGGGAGTAAGATAAAGCTCATTGAGTTTGTTCCTTTTTGATGATGTTAGATGTAAATGTAAACACTACAATTCAACCGCATCACAGACTGCAGCCTGCAAAATGACCATAAAGTTCAATTCAAACTTCCCTAACACAGCTCCAGCACAAACTGAAGCCTTCACGTTGGGAGGAACTCTTCTAATGCTGTTGTAGCACACTGCATATGTTTTAGCTAGGTGTACCTAATAAACTGCTAACTGAGTATATTCACATGCACAACAATGGAATGAGATTCTTAAGATGCTTTTTAAATGTTTTGCTGTGCTTAAGTCGTCATGTGACTTAAAGAAAGGAATCCCCCTTTGGGTTTAGGCCTGTTCTGAGCACAAGAGGGTCTTAACTTCGGTGTGAAGTCATATGATGCATTGGATACAACAGAGATCTTTCAAACTGCTGTAGCTGAAATCAGTGGAAATGATCCTTGTCATGTTTGACTCTCGTGTGCCAGAGTGGTGCAGAAATTCAATATCAACCTTTACCAAAGTGAGACATTTCCTGGGACTACAACTCATCATATGGTTTCAGATGGGCTTTTTGGAGTCTGTGACATGACAACCACTTGAGCACCGCAGAATATTGAGATTCATGGTTTATTGTTTCCTGCTTCAGGCAGCATGCGGTCGCTGCATGAATGACTTTCTGTGGAAACAAGTGTGAGAGAAGAGCCTTGTGTAAGAGTGGTAGGTGGATGAAAACCAGCAGTTTGATGAGGACCCTCACCGAGGAGCGGGCCCCACTCAGCTTCACCTAATGGGAGTGAAGTGGATGATGGGTAACCAGGGCAGAGGCACTGTGGAAATGATCGGATGATACATTTTTGACTGTCACGCCTTCTCACCGCGCTGGGAGTCATGTAACACACAAGTGAAGGCTGAGTGATGGTCAAAAGTACAGACATTCAGGGTTTAACGAGGGATTGTGTCTGTCATTTTAAGTAAAACATTGGATTCTACGGAAACATGTTTATTTAAAAACACATTACTTTGTCTTTGTATTATTCAGGACAAAGCTACAATCCAGTGCTATTGGGGCTGCAACTAATCATTAACTAATCATAAATTCATCTACAGATGTCTCAGAGTTAATTTGTTCAAATATCCTGTCAACACCTCCTCCTGTGATACACGTAGAGGAATCTCCAGTGTCTGCGTTCATCAGAAGTAAGCGTATTGGGACATTATTGATCCGTATTGTCCCAACAGGAATCATACCAAAATGAAAGAGCTTTACATGAGTGTGCATGTTTTTACTGGTCTCATAAAAACTCCATATCCAGTTAATCAGGCTGCTCAGATTACGATTTACAACAGGAGCAAATTCATAGCATGCCTGTTCTGGTTGACTTCAGCTGTTCATGCCAAGACTCAGAGCAGGAAAAAACAAAGAGCTCTCACTCTGCTGCGAGCTCTGGGTACCACACAAATCCTCCAGACTCTATGGCTGAAGCACTAACCTTTAAATGCAGTTTTAAGGAGAGAGATGATAACACTCAATAAATCGAATATTGTCAACAAGGTTGCACATTTAAGATAGAGTATTTAAGTAATGCGTATTACACAGTTAAATTAAAAGGCAGCTGTCTATTTATACTGTTTAATTAATACATTTTCATTTGATTGTTGGGTTACGGGTTAAACCCCCTAGTTACGGGTCTAACCCTAACATTTCTTTGTCATAGGGACATCACAACATCTTAGGAATCACCACTACATTTTAGATATAGCGTATATATTGGTCATTATATAGGTCATTTTCTTAATCCCTTGAATCTGTATTGTTCACTGTTACATACCAATATCACCAAAATTAAGTTGAATTCAAAGTCAATGTCTAATTCAAAGTCAACTCTATTTTCAGTTCTGCCATATGTCAAGGTGGGATAGAAATGTAATTACTCTCTAATCCCATATAAATAGACAGATCATATAAGTATGAAACATATACAAGTACTCAAGTTACTGACACTTGGGTGACACCACAGGAACAGTATTTGTCCATCGGCATAGTGGTGAGTAGATAATGAGTGAATTTTAATTTTTGGGTGAACTATCCCTTTAATTGTGTTTTTAAGTTTTCCTCAAAGCAAAACAAAAGGCGTTAAAACATTTGTAAGACTTGATTGACTGGATGGATCCAGTGATTCTGCGCAGAGGAACCACGAGAGAAGAAACTGTGGAGGAACGGACGTCCTCTGTAGGACTCCGCAGAGTGAGGCCTCCTGTCTGCAGAGGCTCACTCTCGGTATGATTGAACCGGTGGAGTCTCGCGGTGTCAGCACCTTTCAGCCTCATATAAACCGCGGCCTCCTCCTCCGGAGTCTCTCCCTCTTCTGTCCCCAGGACACTCAGCTCCTCCACCCACAGCTCAGCATGACCTCCGACGCCCAGCCCATCTTCTCCCAGGGGGAGGACTGTAAGGCCGCCTGGCACGACGCGAGCGCCGGATACAACGAGGCCGACACGCACCTTGAGATCATGGGCAAGCCCGTCATGGAGCGCTGGGAGACCCCGTACATGCACTCCCTCGCCACGGTCGCTGCCTCAAAAGGTAACGCGAGCGGGTTGAGGGGCTGCATCCATTATCGGACGCGGTCTCTTTGGATGAGGTGTCCGAAAATAGGCTCATAGGCTACTTCTTGTTTGTTTTTTGAGGATTTGCATTTGCAACAACATGCTAATGTGATTTACTTTTATAAATGACTGATGATCATTTTGCAAACAGCAATATGCCATTCATATATATTATTTAATGTGTTGCCTGCAGGTGAATTACACACAAATTAAAAATTAGAAATGAGTATTAGTGTACATTAATGTTGAATCTCACTGTTGCATTTATATAGATAGATACAATTTTTAGATCAGTTTAAAAAAGTACTAGTAGGGAATAAATTTACAAGGTTGAATTTTAACTACTATCATACTTTGGTCTTCTTTATACGATTATAGAATTTGAAAAACCCCACAAGCAATCTTTGATGTGAATTTGTGTATGTATATATTAATATAAATATAACACGTGTGTACACACATATACAATAATAATAATAGTAATAATAATAATACATTTCCCTCGGGATCAATAAAGTATGTTTTGAGTGTTTGCACACTTATTTGGCTGCCTCTGCTATTTCATGCTGAGCTGTGTTGAGGACACGTGTGCACAGTGTGAGGGGCATGGTGGAGCGGAGAGCAGCTGTTCCACTACTCCAAAGAAATCTGCAGGGGGGGGAAACGTCTCATCTGCTTGTAATGTGAAAATAGACTGATACACACTCACCCTCGCAGGCGTACGAAATAAGAACAGGCATGTGCACCAAAAACTGTGTGCACAACATTGCAAAAATGCACATTTCACCTGCAATTTTGCATTTACATTGATGTGCATGTAGTAGTTTTGACAATGAAAATGTATTTTCTTTCCTTAATATTTATTCTGTCCACTAAGCTACAGCATTTGTACAGGTATATCCAAGATATCCGTCTTCTCGTGTTTGTCAGCAAATGCATGTTTGAATTCATAATTTGATTCCAGACGTCCCTTGAAATACTGACGCAACACAATTTAAAATCATTTTTAGACGGATTTATACATTTAAGAGATTTTATTTTCTAAGTTACTTCAAAGACGGTGCTTCATGTGACACTTTACTTGATGCGTTTTCTATTCCATTTTTTGGTCTTAATGCGAAAAAAGTTATTATGCACACAGATGATGTAAACTTTATTTTCACATGTGACAGTGTCATATTTTCCCTTTAAGCTTCTATACAAAATAAACATATTAGAGTGTGCAGCCGATTATAGGCCCAATAAATCGATATGAAGGCTTGAAGTAATAACAATTAACCTTTAGCCCTCATCTATGTATATGCCTCCAAGCAACTAAACACTTTGGCCTCTCGGTTCAACCAGATTGCGAACAACTGGCTTTCCCTCACTCAGCAAAGGGAGAAAACTTGAACTTGAAAACTTGAACATGGCTCAAAAGTGACTCTTGTTTCAGTTTAGGTGTGATTGTAGCACTGGAACCAGATCGACTTTGGTACAACCAAACCATGTTGTATTTGTATGTGCTGAGATACCGGATGCTAGAAATTTGATGGACAGAAAATGCCACGGACATGTAACAGCTGTACAAATTTGTCACAAATGATTTAAATACACAAATGTCCTAACGCTGAGAATGTTCTAACATAATCACACCTGCTCACAGTAGAAAGTAGAAAGATATTCTGACTCCTGGAAAGCTCCAGCAGATTTTAGTTTCTGCTCTGATCTGAATTGCAGGTGGTCGGGTTCTGGAGATCGGTTTCGGCATGGCCATCGCCGCCACTAAAATCGAGTCTTTCCCCATCGAGGAGCACTGGATCATCGAGTGTAACGACGGTGTGTTCGCCAGACTGGAGAACTGGGCCAAATCTCAGCCACATAAGGTCAGTAGGCTGATATCATCTACCTCTGCTGGTTTCCACAGTGTTTTTCTGTGAAGATGCTAACTAATGGAACTGGTGTTTGTTACTGCAGGTCGTCCCTCTGAAGGGTCTTTGGGAAAACGTTGTCCCTACCCTGCCAGACAACCACTTCGATGGTAAGAACTTGTGAAGACATGCAGATAATACTGTTTCCCTTAATGCACAATCCTGGATTTACAGTTTGAGAAATCTGCCTGGATAACCTTTGTGACACGCAATAATCACATGAAACATCCCGTGAAGTTGTCATCACTTCACCCTGACAACACGGTGTGAAGATGTATCATCCACGTTGAGTTCGAGGGACAGATGGGTGCAGCTCGAGGCATTTTTCATATAGAGTAGTAACACTGTGTCTCTGCTCTCTCAGGTATCCTGTATGACACATACCCTCTGTCAGAGGACACATGGCACACTCACCAGTTTGACTTCATCAAGGTGAGTAGCTCAAATCCACACAGAGTAAGTCACCCACAAAAGATGAACCCTCTGTTTTCTGTAGCCTCGTCAGCCTCTTCGGAGATTGTGTGACATGCATTATTGTTTTTACATATTTCATAACTAAAATAATTGATTTCAATTGACTTCTTATATGTTAGATTCAGCACAAAGGAAGCACCAAGAATCTGAGGGCAGGAAGAACATCTTCGATATATAGACATTTATGTTAAATCGTGCCAGTGAGACTCCAGAGGGTTAAAGTTCTGAATACTGTGTTTGAATGTTTGCAAGAAAATTTGATTAAATGAATATTGGTACAAGACATGAATGAACACACATAACGTGTATAACAGTGATAACATTACATCTTGTTAAATTTGGTTCACACAGCGGACCAGTTTGTCTTCCTTACCTCATACCACATGGGGACTTGACGGATTGATTATTGATTGATTTGCTGACGTGTGCGTTCTGCTGCAGGCTCACGCTCACAGGATGCTGAAACCCGGCGGCGTCCTCACCTACTGCAACCTGACCTCCTGGGGCGAGCTGCTCAAGACCAAATTTGACAACATTGAAAAGATGTTTGAGGTTCGTCCCCTTCACTACTAATCCAACTGAACCTATTAAAACCATACTAGACGTACTAACCTGTAAAAGCCATTTTCAGACATGAAGACACGTGAACTTGCTTTTCACATATGAAGAACGCATCATGCTGACAATTGAAAATGTCCGGAACATTCAGACGAAGGGTGGCGCCGGTGTAGAGCATGCAGGAGGCGAGACATAACATATACATTCCACTAAGGAAATTAAATGCAGGTATCTAAAGCAGCTCTATTGCTGCTTTAGATGCCTGCTAACTGTAATTAGTTTGATTTCAGTATTAGTTACCTGAGGTGGCATAAATAAAGTAGTATGCAGTTGTTCTGGCAGTAGAAAGGTTCAAGTTACTGAGAAGTGATATCAGTATAATCACCTAACTCCTGGAGTTGTTTGAAGTGGATCTATTCTCTCTGTCCTGCAGCATGTGTTTCGGCAGAACTGTTCAAAATGTGACTGTATGTATCTGTGAGCCACATGGTACTAAGTGCAGATGTTGGTTGAGTGGAGGGCAACGTTTAAAATAACGTGCAGCCGTAATTCCGAGGCTAATGATAAGCTGGGCCCGGTTGATAAAGCTGTGAGCCGCCTCAAACTGACCAACTCTGTCTGTCAATGATTTCCAGGAGACTCAGGTGCCTCATCTGCTCCAGGCTGGATTCAAGAAGGAGAAGATTAGCACCACCACCATGGACATCGCTCCCCCCAGTGAATGCAAATACTACTCCTTCAAGAAGATGATCACTCCCACCATTGTCAAGGAGTAACACACCCTTTTTTTTTTTAAACTCATGTGCCTTATCAGCTGAACCTCCTGACCTCTCACTGTGCTTCAATCAATAAAGCCAAGTCCCTCCCAACTTCAGAGGAGCTTGTATTGTATTTTATACATCTATTTTGCATTCCTTCTGCTGTGTGGTTCCAGTTTCATAATAACAGCCGGTATCTTACTGATTTGAGGTGATTTTCTTCAGTGAGCTCCTGCAGCTTCTGTCCCAGCAGACTTGTGTTCATCTCTACACTGATAAGTTTATTCTTCCCAGGAACAAATATGGAACAGCAGCAGACTGAAAGCACATAGAGATTTGTCATGCATGACCCAGTTTTAGACCAAGCAGCAGATTCATCACTACATGTTTCAATGCAGGCGTTGTCATGCACCTCAGAAAGTTTAGTCTCGTCTCCATGTTCACTGTTGAACTCTGCAGAATCACGTTACTCCAGTCAGAATGTGACGACAAAAGGACAAATCAGAGGTGTGGTTTCCTAAATTAAATCTCCAGTTTTCACAATTAACAATAAAATAAATAAAATGCAGGGAATCATGTCTGAAAACTGTTCAAAATCTGAACCTGCAAAAATCTTTAATTTCACAGATTTTTATGAGACACCAGTTAACTGAGAATTACTACGGACACTAGTTGTGTAATGCATTGGTTACATACGTGTTAAACAAGTGCTTAACTTCCTGCATAATAACAATATGTGTTGAATAGTCTAGGGAGGTGGAAACAGGACGGTATCTTCATCAACGGCTGCAGATAAAGCTGCATGTTATATGAACACGTGGGCACAAGTTCCCACCTGGTGAGGACACATTAATCATTAGACGGATGATGCAACACTCAGCTGCAGTAAAGAGGGAAACTACAGCAGCTGGCGCTGCTCGGATCTGAACCCTGAGCACGTGACCCTTTTATTTTAGGAAGTGAGACGTCGCACTAGAAACATGAAGAGGCAAAAGCAAGAGACTGGAACTGCAATAATCAGTCAAAAAAATCCAAATCTTTTCTGGTTTCAGCCTCAGATGTGACGAGTTGTTTTTCTTCACATGACGCATAAAACTAAGTAACTGGGATCTTCGGGTTGTTGGTCCAATGGTTGTCAGGGTGACTCATTGTGCTCTGGGAAATTAGAATTCACACTAGTTTCTGACAGTTGGGGACAAAACAGTGGATCAATAAAAAAATCAGTGGACTGAATAATGAAAACTGTTCAGCCACCAACATCCACCAGTGTTCTCCTTCTAATGGGATCTGTAGGGATGGGACACATTTGTATAGGTATATATTTTTGGTGGTATATACTTGTATATGATAATTATCAACATGACAGTGTTTCATTTAAACCTTTTAGAAGCTGCACAACCAGGGAGTCTCAAAACTTTGCTGTTGCAGTGTTGAACCTGTTTTTAATGCTGCATAACAGTAACTCTTAATTGGAAGTAATGGGGAGTGCTATAGTAGATATGTGTAGCCACAGATACTGAAGTGCTAATGCAGCATACACAAAGTACATGATTACAAAATTCCACATGGCATAATTCACAGAGATTCACCCCTCACTTGAATACCTGGCATGTCATGACCTCAGAAAACATTCCATCTGATAACTGCTGAGGGTGGAGACAGAGCAGTGGAGGTCAGAGCTGGTCACAGGAGCCACCTAGTGGCTGAAACCTGTGTGTGGGAGTGTGAAGTTGCATATTGCCACTGAATCCTCCTCGCCTCACCCTGCTCTTTGCAGCACGAAGGAGAACCTTCAACGGCCTTCAGGAAACAGTCAGTGTTGCGTTTGTCTCTACTGGGCTGTAGAAACATCACAGACTCTGTGAAAGAGGACCTGCTCCAGAAGCAAATATGAAGGGGTCGTCCTAACAAGGATTCTTAGTTTCAAATAATTATCTACTAATGAAAACATTTTAAATATTATATTAAATTTCTGCTGATACTTTCCACAAATCATAAACTGGACCTTTACTGACAACAGATGTTACGAGAATCCATTTTCATGTAGGCCAACTTTATTGAAAATTATGTTCATTGAACTGTCTCTAAATTACAACAATGATTTAATTGAAGTTAGTTCTTGCAGCTCTACTTGAAGGAGGAGCAGAGCTCCAAATGAAGCCAGGAATACAGCATTTACATAGAAGATACACTCATTTAATTTACACATTCACTTCCGATACCAGATCCTCATCTTCTTCTCACGTTTGATTTTCTTCTGCAGCTGTAAAGTCCCATAGAGGAGAGCCTCTGCAGTGGGAGGACAACCTGAGGACAGACGGGATGAAAACAGATTCACTCTTACATGTTGTTTGGAGGAGATTTTAACCAATAATAATAATAATAATAAGTATTTGGGGTAATACTATTAAATATACTACAGCTACCAAAAAAAACAACTAGTGCATCTATTACTGATTAATTACTACTGGTACTGCAAATATTGTCTCTACTGTCAAATGTACAACTACTTTTCCTTAGAGCTACCATGAGTTCTGTATTACAGCTATGGTAAAACTGCTAACTTAACCTAACTAGTAAAGATATAAGTTAACCCGACACAAAGAAAAAATACATTATCAATAGAGCATGAACATACTGTGACCAAAAGAGTCAGGTATGAGCATGTATGTGTGTTTGAGAAGTCGAGATTTTAACAGCATTTCCATCACTATTCATAAGGATTTTTTTTTAGATGTGAACATTGTCACATTATGCTGTTTACCTGGAACATAAATATCCACTGGTACAATTCTGTCGCAGCCTCTGACGACAGCGTAGGAGTAGTGGTAGTAGCCTCCTCCATTAGCACAGCTGAGAGAGGGACACAGGGACATTTCTGAAGTTATTACACTTACTGTAAAGGTTTAGACCGTAACCCTCAACTCATAAAGTAGGAACTAAACAGCCATGAAAGTACAAACAAATTGATTTGCATTAGTTAATGACTAAACTAATAATGGGTAAAACTTTCATATATGATAGTATGAACTTTGAGTATTTCAGCAACAGAAATGTAGCAAATGTTTTTCAAGATTCAAAACATTGTTGTACATTAATGGAAAATTCCCCTTCGCTGGTATGTGGGACACAAAAGAAAACACCATAATACAGGATCATAATAAAGTGACAGAGCAGGAGGAGAATACATATAATAAGAAATCTCTTCAGGAGGTAACTCACCTTCCCATAGAAATGACATATCTGGGCTCAGGCATCTGGTCGTACACCTGTAAGAGAGAGGGAGTTCAGACGCTGTTACATAAAGTCTGACTAAGAACTAATCCGTCCTTTGAGCTCGATGGAGGCTTCATTCAACTGCACCGATCCACCAGCAGATGGGTGATAATCCAGCCAGCATTCACACGGATATACTGTTCTCAGCGCTCTCAAACAGAAACATCTGAGCGACAGAGCACTTGTAACCCACAGAGTCTCTGAGCAGTGACAAAAAGAACAGCTTCTTCCTCCGTTTCAGAGATCACACACAACCACCTTCACTGACGTCGCATCCCACGCTTTCACTACTCTCACCTTCCGCAGAGCCGGAGCCATCTTATTGGTCAGTGTCCCTGCCACGATCATGACGTCAGACTGCCGGGGGCTTGCTCTGAACACGACTCCGAAGCGGTCCATGTCGTAACGGGGCGCCGCCATGTGCATCATCTCCACCGCGCAACACGCCAGCCCAAAGGTCATAGGCCACAGAGAGCTCTGGGGGGGGAAACACAGCGACGATTAGCTCACACAAGCCTGATAGAGTAAAATGGTAAATGGTTTTGTATTTATATAGCACTTTTCTAGTCTTGATGACCACTCAAAGCTCTACAGTACAGTTTTTACATTCACACATATTCATACAGTGCATCTATTAGCAGCACTTTTTTGTTCTATGAAGGGCAATTCAGGGTTCAGCATCTTGCCCAAGGACACTTTGGGGCAGACTGGGGATCGAACTGCCGACCTTCAGGTTGGAGGACGACCCCTCAGCCACAGTGCCGAGTAGACACAGGGACACAGTTACTTATGGTGCGGCACAAAAAACACATTACCGCCAAATAACAGGGTGATGGAGGGTCACTGAAGAGTTTGATGAGAATGAAGATTATGTGAATCATTGGCTCTGACCTTCACAGTCACCAGATCTTGAACTAACTTAACAACTTTGTGTATTTTGGACTCTCCACCACCATCATCATCATCATCAAAACACCAAATGGGGATTATGAGACGTCCCTTGTTTCCATGCGGCATAGTCGTGCTGTGAATGTGACTAATGTTCATTCAAGCAACAGCTCCGGCCTGTTTTTGTCTCTCAATCTGCTTTTTGACGCCTTGAAAATGTGTGCCCGTCAGGCCACAGTGATGACTGACTGTACAATGACGTTTAACATAATGACTCATGTGTTTAGCTGCCTTTACTATTGTTGCCTCAATTAGAAGTTTAAAATAAACAATCAAACTGCACCAGCAAACAACTGAGCAGCTAGAAGGTTGACTTAAATTACAAGCTCAGAAAAGATTCCCCTACACATGACTAAAAGATCAAATAATGGTAATTCAAGTGAAAGACAAATCACCAGCCATGTGATATTTTAGACCAAACTGCCACATATGTCATGCAAGATTCACATCTTACGTCTCAGAACAAACAAGGATCCAGACAGTCATTCGTCTACTCCACACAGGCTGGACGTTAACGCAGCCGCTGACCGACTCACCCTGCGTGCCCAGTTGACCAGATCATCCAGCTTGGTGATAACATACTCCCCCTTGCTGCTGGCTACAGACGCTGGTTGGGCTGCTGCTGCTGCTGCTGCCACCGCCGTGCTCTTCTCTCTGACTGGAACCAGACTGCCACAGAAGGACAGCTTTACCGTGTGCAGAGTGTTCACAGGATGTCTGTTCTTCATTCTAATATTTACAGCAGGGAAGCGTTTGGAAATCTCACCTCGTGCAGGTTTTCTCACTTTTAGCACCACCGCTGTGCAGGCTCTTCTGTTGAACAGCAAACACCGAGATGTGTCTGTTGGCAGGTCAGAGAAGGAAATTATGAATGATGGGAAGAAAGAGCTGAAACTATTATCATAGCATATTTATGTTTTAAAACCGTTAGTGAAAGAATGAAACGCACAAACAGAATAATATACACAGATCAGCTGCAAACTGGTTTAAATGTTGTGGCTGATTAGTGTTAAGATGTGAAATCTAATCATTTAAAAACACTGATGGACACATTATTTTGAAAGATGCTGTTTTTGTCTTGTCTAATTGTGGTTAGTAAGTCTATCTTATTTTAAGAGAATGTTTCAGCCTCCATTTGCTACTGAATGAAACTAGCAGAAATACTAAAAAAAATTAAGAATGAACCCAACCCCTGCCAAGGATCTGGATACTGAAGCAGAGACAGGACCAATCGGACTGAGCTGGGTCGAATTAGGTGTGGAAACAAGGACCAGGATTAGTAGGTGCTTACCTTGTTGAAAAGGAGCCAAACATGGCCAGGCGAGGCGCTGCAAAACAAGAACATCAGACCAACTGAGGAAAACATAATAACAACAGCCGGAGTAAACAGATGATGCAGCAGGAGACCTCTTCCAACACCGTCCACACTGCACGCCAGGTTTGATACGGACTCATTCTAACGGTATTAAATGGAGCATTGTGTGTTTAAAATGGGCCGAATTACGGATCAGAGCCTAATGGATTTATAAAAGCAGTTAATTGATACTGCAATGGTCATCATGTGTGTTAATACAGGTGGTGACTCTAAAACCAGCCTGTTTCACTGAGGAGTTTGGTTTGACGAGGTGTTCTTTGCTGATGGCTCACACTGGACCACACGACACTTCTCGTGTATTGGTCCACGAACAAGGCAGATTCAATAAATAAGTGACAGAGACCATGAGATGTTTAAATACAGCGCACATCGTTAAATCTGTCCGCTGATGCTGCTGCTAACATCCCAGTTCGTGTTAGCTAACCCGGTTAGCCGCTGTGCTAACGCAGACGGAGCAAGGTCAGCGTGCGCATTCACTAAAAGTCCCTGGTTCGAGCCCGGAAACAGTCAGAACACTGACAGGTGCGCGGCCACGTGTCTGGTGTTTGAGTTCTGTGGACATCGTGAGTCTGGAAACACAGGAACGTTCATTAAAAACGAGTCTTTTAGGTCAAAACATCACTCACCGACCAACGCCGCCATCTTTAGAATCCTGGTTACGTCAAACTGGTTCCTGTGCGTTTCAGAGGTCCAGCGGTTGGTGGCGCTGTTGTAACCGAAGTTCAAATATTTTTGTTTCATAAGTAATTATTTTTTTCTGTGCACGATGGCGTCGGTTTGTATTTTTCTTGTTAAAGTTTGAGTTGAAGCAGAAAAACACCTTCTTCAGCGTTCATGGGACATTGATGTGAAATGATGGGGAGAATTCATTTGTGTGAGTGTTGATGTCCAGAGAAAACCATTGTTTAAATGTGTTTACCAAATATAAAACCAAACACTGTCAAGTGATTTAAATTCTACTTTCAAACCACAATTATACACGAAATTTCATTAAATATTTCAAATATTATGTGGGCTGTAACTGTCAATATTTGTTTTGGATATAATTATGTTGTTATGTTTTATTTTGTTATGTTGTTATGATTTTATGTTATTTTATGTTGTGTTATGTTATATTATGATGTGTTATATATTATGTTATGTTATGTTATTTTGTTATGTTTTCTTATGTTGTTGTGTTTTGTTATGTTTAGTTAAGTTATGTTGTGGTGGACTGTGATGTGACAGAGTGTTGTTGACAGACAGAAAGTCTTCATTGTCCCTTTACAAGAGAAGACAATACAACGAATCAGAGGTGCTTCTTCTGAAAACAACGCAGATCGTATCTTATGTTACTGTTTGGTTCTGAATTCCCACAATGACCTTTATAAGAAGTGATTTTATGACTTTGATATAAATGTCAGAACTTGAGTTTGACCCAGAAACCTGTCACATTGCTCTGTATGATGCAATGCTTTATGGACCATACTGTATGTAATCAGTCCTCTCTTTACACTCTGTCCCACAGGTCGACCTGTGTGTTGCAGTAAATCTGAGTAAAGTCCTACTGCTGATTTGTATTGATTAATAATTTATTACTTTATTGTTTTTTCTTTGCTGTTATATTTTTGTGCTGGTTCAACTCCTGTATTCAGCACAGACCAAATCAATTCCCTCTTATGTGTAATAAGCTGATTTCCGTGCATGTGTCAGAATAACAAGCTGCACATTCAGGTTCAGATTGTTAAATGTAAATTTTTTTTTTTTAAATAACTCAGATTCATCATTTTGCCTGAAAATTAGATGATTGAAATAAAGAGAAATTATCTGAGATGAAACATCTAAATTGGAACATTTGTACGAATGCAAAATCATAAAAAAATTGATTATCTCAAAGGCCACGTAAGATATATAATAAGATATATAAGATGTTAAATTAAATCATACAGTGTTTTTGCAGTGACTCCGAAGTTATGAGGTCAACTTTTAAAACGGATGAACTAACCTGACCTGCAGCCAAAACCACCTGTAACATGTTTCTATGTTTCTCTCTTCTATCGCACACCTGATAAAAAGTGAAGAGGAAAATAAAATATTAGAAAGACAGAAAACAGTCAGTTTTGGTTATGGCCTTCAGTCGGGGATCTCAGGAAGTAAATCCTCACATTTGAGGCTGAAAAACCTCTATTTTTACTTGATAAATGCCCTTTTGTCATACAACCTCCCTGTAATGACAGTCATTTGAATCGCTCATTAATCTTTTTCTCAACATGCTGTTTTTGTTTTGGCCTGGTTTCGCTGTCGCAGACGGAGCGAGCAGCAGCAGCAGCAGCAGCGTGGACGCCAGCAGGGTGGAGATGGAGAGTGAGCAGAGATCATGGAGAGCATGGTATCATATAATGACAGCCCCAGTAAACACACACTGCCCTTTCTCCAGGAATAGCTGCTCAGTCAAAGCAAGAAGCACCAACGGGTCAAAACAAATAGAACAGATGAGAAGGGATTTTTACAAATGGCTTTAATTCTTCCTTCATCATGTACAATCCTTTAGGACGGTTAAAATAATAATAACGTCTCAGCTTTGAAGTTGCTTTGCTCGTGGTTTTTTAGGGTCAAACCTAATTCAGCCATATATAGTATGTATATATAGCAGAGTTTTTAAGTACTTGGGAGTTTAAAACATTAAATATAGGCACTGGAATAGCTTAAAAGGACACGCGTTTTAAGACTACAGCATTGTTCAAAGGCTTCGTCCACCACTAGAGCTCTTACATTACAGATAATAAGCATGAATCCACATAAAAAACAGTCCTGTATAGGAGGAGCAAAAGTAGAAGTTGAGCCGTCACACACTTGGAGGTTATAGTGGCAGCGTGCTGAACTACAGACCACAGGAATGGCCTATTTTTGGAAGGATCTCCTCCTCTGGAAGAAGAAAGCGCAGCTCGCCTCCTCACTGAGAGTCCAGGATGTCTGTGGGTAGGATGTCTGGTTTGCCACTCGCGCTCTGTGATGTCTCCCCTGACCAGGAAGAGGGGGTGACCTGATTATAGACGACGTCCTGCGAGCCAAAGAGTGGCTCTTTGAGATTCTGCATGTACATAAGGAACAGATTGAGAACCACCATGGTGAGGAGCGGGAAGACGGTCAGGCCGGAGCCGAAGCCTCGCCAGGAGCTGCACACGTTCAGGCTGACCCAGTAAACGAGCCTGCGGAGGATCAAAGAAAATCAAGACAGCAAATCAGAACAAGGTCAAAAACCTCTGAGCGGCTCTGATGGTGATGTTTCAGAAAGCAAGCACCAGTTAGACCAGACTCAAACCAGTCAGTACAGGCGTAATATCAGGAAACGTTGCTTCAGAAAGGAGGTTAAAGTTAGTCTGAGATAAGTTACTCTGTAAACTTAAAGCCCTACAAGCTACTAGCTCAGGTCAGACTAGTTTATAGATTTAACTTTGCTTGTTCCTTATGTTGTTTCCTTTACCTTTTACAGAGAAAGGTATTGATATTGTGACTTCATCTATTTAAGGTTAGGGTTAGTATCTGCACTGGGTTAGGGTTAAGGTTAGGGTTAGTGAACAGCTCCAATATCTGCAATTAAAATACATGCACTTGTACAGAAAATGCTAACTGTAACTTAGAATTAAAGAAACAGTTTAATTTGTTGGTAAATACAGCTTAACGTGTCTTAGCATAGCTCAGCATAAATACTATGAACAGAAGGAAACCGTCAGCCTCTTTGAAGGCCACTTCTTATCAACACATTACATCTACTTTTCTTAATCCATAAAACCCAGTGAAGCTAAATTAAAGAAACAGAAACACAAAAACCTGCCACATGTTTGTTGTGTCTCTTTCTCAAACAGATACAAAAACTTCTGCTATGACGTAAATGACCTGGTCTGGATTCTATACTTCTCATGGGCCAGTTGTTTGTTCTTTCAAGTTAAAGTGCTATGTTGTATCTCATTGTTAAACCAAACTCACATGGCTCATACTGGACTTGAATAGAATAGAATATAGAGTAGAAGCAGAGCTCGGAGACAGAATGAGAACCCAGAGGCATGTGAAGGAGCTGAGTTCATCTCAAGTTGTGTCAAACTCTGCAACATGCTGCCAAAATTCTCTTCGGCTGTGCTAATGACAGTGGCTGTGTTTGTTTTTAGCCATGTGAGCGGCACGGCTGTGTTGGCCTGCCACTCCACCACTTTTGAAATATCTAAACAACCACTAGACGCTGTAACTTGTGCAGAAACTTAAGGTCCTCAGAGCAGGAGGCCTAAAGACTTCAATGATCCTCTTCTCAACAACTCACTCCTCTGCTCCACTTTTAGGCCTCACCTTCCAAAGATGAACATGGCAACCAGTATGGGAACCAACTTCAGCTGGTCTTGAGGCAGTAAAGCGGCCATAACGACGAGGTTGAGGACATAGAGGAGTAACTGCTCCGAGGAGGCTGTGACGAACAGCTGCTGAACGGCCCGTCTTCTTGGGAAAGACTCCTGCAGGCCGAAGGAGCCGGTGCAGAACTGGCACGCCGCGCCCATGAGCATCGCTGCGAGGGAGTAAAGAGCAGTACGTCAGTTAGCAAATTGAATCTGAGCCATTTTTCCACAAACAAGTCTCTGCTTTCAGCCACTTCTAGCGGCACTTGATCTCATCTGACAGCCTGCTTTGTCTTCCCTAATTTCTTCATTTGAATACAGCAACTGCCAGCAGAGTGGCCCACATGCAAGATACTCCTCACTGTCATCAGCCTGACAAATAGTTGAGAGGAAAATGATCTGGATGAGCCTCGGTTCTGGATGTGTTTGCCACCTGCCCTCTGGTTCTGGTTGCCCAGGTTGGGAAGTGATTAAAATATTCTGAAACAATTAGGTCAAAGCCTGGGAGACAAGACACACAGCCAACCCCTTATGGTAGTTTCCATTTAAAGCTATGCGCAGGAGAAGGAAATTATGCTTCTCTCCAGAGGCCTGAGGAGACGTCTGCTGCACGGAGGTTGAAAGCGCATGAAATTAAAGGGGACAGGAGACATTGAAACATTCCGAGACGAGGCGGCCAGACAAACCAAATCCTCTCTTAATCTGTATCTTTCATTTGTGGTGCACACGCAGCTGCTGCTAGAAGTCAGAGGAGTGCAGGTGGTTGAAGCCTACCGAGCAGGATGGGGATGGCTGCCACCACGCAGCAGCAGAGGGTGAAAATGATGCGGCTGGCCACGTCGGGGCAGTCGGGGGGCTTGATGGGGACATAGAAATAGAGTGCATAGAGGACCCCGGCTGCACAAAGCAGAGAGGCCACGACTGAGAGGAAAGCAGGGACTCGGCCGCTCTGGCAGCATTTACACTGGCAGCAGCGGCAGCAGCATCGTCCCCGCTCCGCAGCCTCCGCCGTGGCCTCGCAAGTCTCTCCCCGCCCCTGCGAGCTCCACACTGTCAGCTCCACGCTCTCCGGTGGAGGGCCTATCAGAGGTCGACCCTCGTCTGCAGTGCAGTCCAGATTGGTGGACTCCGGACTCCATCTCGGGGCGTCTGTGCCGTTTGGGAGGTCTCCCTGAGAGGCCGGGGTTGGAGTGCTGATGCAGTTTTCCGTGGCAGCGTCCAAGTTGTGCTCTGTGATGATGGGACTGGAAAGAGTTTGATCCGGTTCCCCCTCCTCTGTCTGATCCGCTTGTGGCTCCTCTGGGAGGCCCTCGCTGGGGGGCTGGTGGCAGGGAGCAGAGCCTGTTCAAAGCAGAGCAGAGGTTTTAATACCAGATGCCACTGTCTGGCCCCCAGATACATCAGGGGGCTACTAACTCTGTATGCTCAACCTACACTTGCTAGTAGTTCCATAAGGCTGGTTACTGAGGGTGACTACCAGGGCCTCAGGGCTCTGGAACCTGCATGTACATATTTTTATTGGACATCCTTTTAATGTCTGATTTTGAACTGTGTCGTTTGTTTTTCACACATTTTCTTTATATATTATCTTTCTTATTTTTTGTTTTGTCTTGTTTTGTTCTGTTCTGTGTTGTTTTATTCCCATGTATTTTGTAAAGCACTTTGTAAATAAGTGCTATAGAAATAGAGTTTTCCCATTCATTATTATCATTATTATATTTACAACCTTCAGCTGCAGGTTTACTCTAACCCCTCATCTACTTCTTTGTGTTCCCCGTGCAAAGCAGACACCTGAGTCTCATGTAACCTCTCAGAGACCTTTGTACGAGGCTTTGTTAAAGATTAGTGTGACCGCATCTTATATTTATCTTCTAAAATACCATCGAAAGACCCAAACCAGCAATGAATGGATTCCAGTAACTGTGGCCAAAACCTAATTCCTGCTCGGTGACTCTGAGCTTCAGTGGTTTGTTGACGTGTCCCTTCATTAAGAGGAATACGTTCCCTCTTTTTGTTTTTATTGATTCAGACCCACGCACAACATCCTGCCGCTGTAAACACTGCCCCAAATGTGTATTAATCCACAGCTGGTTGAGTAATATTTGAAAAGTTACAGTGTCCTGTGATTTTAGGAAACTGCTGAGAAACTACTGGAAAAAGAAATAAAAATGTATTGGTGATCTGTTTGTTTAGATTTACGTCTTCAGGGGGAGCGAGTGGGCTCAGAGCTGCAAGACAGAGACGGACAGAGAAGTCGAGAGAATCACACGCTGCTGGTTTTTCGTGGCATTTGTTTGAAACAAGACAAATATAGAACATCATCAGCCTCATCCTACGTCCATAAAATCCTTGTTCATCTTTCATTTCATCATTCATTTCAGTTAATTATTACATTTATCATCAAGCACAAAAGACCAGATCATCATCGACGCTCACAACAGGAACTAAAGCTCCTTAAAGTCCAGATAGAAATAAAATGTTTGACTTCAAATGTAAAAATAACGTGGATTGCAACGATTCGTGGTGGAGCGTCTGCAGATGTTGTCTCACCTCTCACCCAGGTGTTAAACAACATCAGCATACAAACATCTGCATCTCTTCTCTAGCATAAACTATCAGGAATATTTGTGTTGAGGTTCACAAACATTCACCCACTTCAGATTATAGATGAGGTTCCCTCCTGCAGGACAGTAGATCTTCTTACTCTGCCTCTAAACACGTCTCTGCCTCTTAAACTTTGCCTCTGCCTCACGTCTTGACTTGAAACCGATAAACAACCTTTTTCTAAGTAAATCACTTAGTTAGTTGTCCCCACACTTGTAACTCCAGTTGGACTCTTTGCGAATTTGCTCTGGACTCAGATCCTACAGCTCCGTCCGACAGTAAACAAGTCACAGTAATAACTCACTCTTTGGCTGATGTGTCGCTGGTGGTGGTTCAAGGGAGCGCTGGGAGCCAGAGACGGAGTGGGAGGACGAGTGCAGCTCCTCCATGGAGGACTCGGGGCTGTCTGACACAGGCGCCAAAGAGATCTGAGTGTCCAGGTCCAGGAAGGGGGAGAAGGAGAGCCTGGCCGGGTCGATGTCCTGGAGCTGGTTGATGATGTCACTGATGGACTCCTTCATGCTGTCGAGCTCCTTCACGTTCTGCCGGTTGGTGTCCTGAAGCCCTGAGGTGCTCATAGTCACTCAGCCTGGTGGTCGCAGGGAGAAAGGAGAATCAAAGTTACAGTCACCTAACCAGGGAAATGTGGCCAGTGACATCAACACAGGGATCATACACGTCTTAAAAGCATCTTTCTGTAAAATCCCCAAATGTTTTACATAAATAGAACCATTTACTACAGCACAGAGAGATGCCACATCACCATAATCCTGACTAAACTTCTAAGGTCATTCATTAAGAATACTGGAAAACTGTGAGTAAGTATTATTCTAATCCTGATTTCATGGAGCAACAGTTGGGAGTCTCTGGAAGTTGCAGATATTTTTTTTTCTTTTTACAAATTGCCATCTCTCTCTCTCTCCTTTATTCCCATTTTCTTCGACCACTTTACAACCTCTGTTCTGACACATGTGGCTTGCTTTTTTGTTTTCTTGAGACTTTTTCTAAAATCTAGACATTTGTTTTTGTCCTCTGTTCAGGCTTCTGTGAATCTGTGAGTTAAACAACCGGCTTCAGAGCTGCTGGTGGGTTTTTCAGTGACACAAGAGACAGACCCAAGCTAGCTGTTCCCCTCTGTTTCCAGTCTGTATGCTAAGCTAAGCTAACAGAGTCCTGGCCCTGCTTCAGATATGAGAGTGAGGACCAATCAGTCGCATCAGGAAAGCAAATAAACGTATATCCCCAACATGTCAAACCTTTTCTGAATCAGACTGATCAGTGAGTCAGTGTTCAAATTAAAAAAACACAAAAAACTTTGCCTGAATGATCATGTGAGTTAAAGTTAGAAAAGTTTCCTGCTTTAAAGCCAAGAATCTGACCAAACATTCAATAGCTGTCAGGTCTCGATACCTGATGCAACAAACACATTGAGGAACATATTGAGGCTCAATACAGAGTCTGGTAAATTAGAATTTCCTATCAATGTGTTGAAGGGTTTAAATCAGAAGGTTTTCCCTCATTACTAAAGTAAAATACAGAAAGATATCATTCAACTAATAAATAAAATATGTGAAAAACAGATCCAGGAGGGTTTCACTGAGGAGGAACATCTGATCTCAGTATTTTTTTAATCTTGACTTCTGCCCTGGATACAATGATGGCACACTATTAGCACGACATTTATAGCTGGCCTGATAGCAGACTGGCTCATGACCCTTTTGACCTTTGACCCCTTATCTCAGGCTATGGCCTCGCAGGCTTGAGCCACATATTATTAAACAAAGTAAGAAATCCTTCTCTCACGGATGTTTTCCATTGTTTCTTTAATCATCTGGTGACCAATCCGATTTATCTGAGGACCAGTTTGTGTGGCTGGGAGTCACTGTGATGTCATATTCAGTAGCAGTTACATGTTGGTCAGACATGACACAAGGCAACGTCAGGTTGGTGATGTCAGTGATAATAGTGAAAAAAATGTATAAATAAAGTCCCAGAGTCACATTCCACCAGTGCTGGAAAGTAACTACATGTACTCAAGTACTGTACTTAAGCACAATTTACTTTACTTGCGTATTCCCTTTGACTACTCCTTTATACTCAGAGGGAAATATTTCACTTCTTAACTCCACTGACATTACACAACAGCTGATGTGATTTTTCTTTTTGAAAAAACATAAAGAGTTATGATCCAAATCAGTGTCCTTCTGCATAATGAGGACTTTTATAAACTACTTTTAGAGTTTTGTACATTTTTAGTATAGGTTTGAATTCAGGACATTAGAAGAGAATAGAATGTCACGTTCTAAAAAAATCTGTTTAGCAGCTCTTTACGAAATGTACAGTAAAATGAAACCTACAAATAAAGAGCAGGAGAAAATACAGATAATAAACATAAACACAGATTTAAGGCACATAATAGGATGCAGATACATAAATAGTACTCAGTAGCTGCTTGAGTGTGTATGGGTGAATGTACTCAGTAGTTTGTTCTTTAGTAATTGATTTATATTATTAAATGTATTTGTAATTAGTGAACTATTCTTGAACAACGTGGTATTTCTGTATTTTCTAAACCCCACTGACGGTCTGATGGCTGTGAGTCTCTGAGAGCTGTGAGTGTAGAATAACACCAGTGACGCGTCTTTCTTTTGTTGCTCCGCCGTTATCTGAGCCGTGAGGTGATTTTCTCTGATGATCATGTGCAGTCTGGAGCTGGAGCGTTTCCTTCTGCGCTCTTTTTTTTTGGGGGGGGGGGGGGGGTGGCTTTTTTGTTTTTGGCGCACACCCAGCTGTGGCGCACGCAATAAAAAAAGAAGCAAAATAAATCAGCGTCGAGGATCTTTTCTCCAAACACCGAGGACTTCTCCATGTATAGAGCGCAACGGTGACGGAGGGGGGGGGGGGGGGGGGGTAAATGTCGGCGCTTCTCGGGGACTGGCGTGGATGTGGAAACGCGCGTATGGAGGCAACGTGCTTCTCCAGAGCCCCCGAGGCTAAAGAGCCCCTCTCCCGCTGCGGAGCCAGTCTCTCAGATACAAACATAAATAAAATGAAAAAGCCTTTTAAATTCCCCCCCCAGAGAGCACATGGACCTTTACCTTGACTGGTTCAGCAGAAAGGCTGCAGGAGAATGCGTAACTTGGTCCTAAATGCGCCAGAACCCGCACGAATCTGTGCGTAAAAGTCCTTCTGTGTTTGATCTTATATTCTGCGGCCACTCAGCAGCAGCTCCGGCAGCTCACTTGTTTAACTGCAGAGACCCTGAGGTTTTGAGTTTGGCTCCATGAAATGCACAGAGGAGAGTTTTCATGCAATGAGATGCATTAGTTGTATAAATGAACTTACTTTGGTCGGAGGCTGCAGAGTATTTGGTGCCTTTACTCCTCTGGCAGTAGAAAAAAAAACCCCACACTCCGTCCGTCTGTGCCTTTCTGCCCTCCCCCTCCGTTTGCTTTTTGTCTTCCAGGATCCCGAACTTCTGAATCAAATTTCAGGACGGACAAAATACGAGGCTTTTCCTCCGCCCACACAGGAGTTTTTTTTTTCTTTCTTCCTGGGTACCATGTCAAACACCATATGGAGCAAATAAAACCAGGGGAGCAGGAGGAGGAGCAGGGGGGAGCAGCAGCAGGAGGAGGAGGAGGAGGGGGAGGCTCGTACTGCAGTTTACCTTCACTTTCAACAGGAACAATCACATCAGCAACACGACTTGGTCTAAACACGACAGTAAACATTTACACTGGAGCTGAGCCAGAGTCCTCCTCTAATGTTCATCCTCCAACTGCTTTATTATTATAACATCATTCATTGATAACCAACTCACTCCTTAGTACAGACTCAGTGGTATGTAACTTTACTGTACGATTATTCATAAACAGTAATCTTATATACTTAAAAAAAGCTTTTATATTATACACTTTTAATAATTGCACAATTGTTTAACATATATATGAAGCTCAAATACCAAACACTTGAAATTTGATTTGATTCAATCTTCTTTAATGTGAAAGGTTGCTTTTCTTCTTCTTCTTTTAAATCATTGTCAAATTATTATCTGGTCTATTTGTTCAACAGAAAAATATTTCCACTTTGAAGACATCCCCTTTGCTATTTTCCCCATTATTATAACTATTTATAAACTGGAATCAAATATCTGTTCCGAAGACAGAATCTGTTATTTCCCGTTAACATTTTTGGAAAGTTTCCTGGAAAGAAACAGCTTGACATAAATTACAAGGAAAATAGAGACAAAACTCTGATACTGTTGATTCGTTGGTTCAATAAGTTGTGCTGAGTTTATTAATGATCTCCTGATGACTTTCCGTGGAGAAAATCGCTCCACTGAAACATTGGTTCATATATATTACTCGTCCAGTTGTTATTAACTTTACATATCCAACCTGAGTCACTTGTTTGTGGACACAAATCAAAAGTCAGGTTCACCAGTTAATTAAAGTCTCACAGTTGTTCCAGCTAACAACTGAGAATTAGAACCAGATTGATTTTTCCCCCCCCTCCAGTAAACTTTTGAAGATTATTTGGAAATAAATTGAAATTTACAGATCAGTTAGTGTTTTTGAAATGAAACTTTCTCACACTCATCTGTTTGTATGGGACGAGAATGTCCCACCATCTCAGTGTGCTGTGAAATCAGCTATGTTTTTTGTACTCGTAGTATTCTCATATTATTACACCGTCTCACTCTTCCTCTTACACCATATTACCCCAAATCTTTCCAATTGTTCTTCTGTACGTTTGCTTTCCTGCAGCACAGGAAGGGATGAGTTTTGTAATAACAGCAGGAACCTTTTTGAGGATAAGCCTGTAGGTATCACCAAAGAGACCGATTAAAAAAAAGAGAAGATTAAAACAAACTGACTATTACTCTTCAGTTTGATCAAACACAGCAGCGTGGAATCTGTGTAAAATCAAGATTTTACCAGACGATGACACACACAGTACGCGAAGCTGGATTCTGCCGTATCACTGTTGCCTCAGTGACTGATATTAACAGCTGTCCACAATAACATCCTCCTCAGTCTGACCTGCGGCAGATTTCAAGACTAATCACTCAAACTTTTCAAAATTCCACCATTCAACTCAAAGCTGAAACACAAAAGTCACAATGACGATTTCAGTGTTTTATTCTCCTGTTAATATTAGGGTAATTTTATTGCATAAAAAAAAAGCATATCTGAAATATACAGAGATAATAGCTGTTGATTAGTAATTTAATCAATAAATAAAAGATAATTTCTATAAACAACATATTTCAAGTTTTTTCCCATGAATAAACACAAACAGTGGGTGGCAGTTTACTGCCCTGTGGAATGAGTCTTGGACAAAAGAGTTTGAGGTGATGAACGACCAGCAGCATGTTTGAAATACCGATGTCGCCTCCTTTTAAGTCATCAGGGAGGACAGAGGAGGGCGAGTGTGTCCACCACAACACAGCACAATACAACGGGCTCAGGTCGGCCAATTCAAAATGGATTCTGCTTCTTTTTTTTTTTAAACCAAAGCACAAGACGAATGCAAACACAAGCTGTGAAAGTCACGTAAAGTAGTTCAAAGTGAGGGGCGGGGTGGACGAGAGGCGGTTGTGTCAGTCCTCCGACAGCAGCCTGTGGAAATGATCCTTCCTCTTCTTCAGCACCTCCCGACAATCCTCCTGAAAAAACACAGCCAGAGATATTGGGACAGAACGATGAAACCGGGGAGGAAAGAGAGCGGGCAGATGCTGCTGCAGATAAGCAGCTGTTTTATTCACAACTACACTTTGACTGGAAGAGTGAGAGTGACCAACAAAAACTGTCCCTTCAAACAGTGATAATGAAACCATGTTGAAACAAGTCAGAATTTACAGTACAAAAACCTCCAAACCCACAGAGGCTTTAAACTAAACTTCTGTGCGTGTGATGATGTGACAGACGTACCGCTGCAGACAGTTTCTCCATGTAGGAGATGAGTTTGTGGAGCTCTCTGTCCTGTTGACTCTCCCGACCAGCTCTTAATGGGAATCGTGTTCATCAGCTGTGGAAACACCAAAAACCTGTTAATTACATCACCTTTCCCTGTGAAGAGGTGAGAGGACACACTCAGAACTTCACCTTCAAAAAACAATGGTATTTTAAGTGTAGGACTGGTGATGTTCTATATTTTATTTTTGTCAATAAATACCAGGATAATGTTTAATGTAGCCAAAGTCACAGCTCTGCGGTGCTTACGTGGTACGGGTAAGTGTGTGGTGCGTTATCCAGGACCACGGTCTTAGCCAGGTCCCTCCCCAGGATGCTGAGATCTTTGATGTAGTGGCCGAGGATGCAGGCGCAGTCGTCCTGAAACAGTCGATGTCTACAAGAATAAAAAATTACAAGGTTAAAACCATTTACACTCGTTTCGGTGAACCACAGTCGCACTCTAACATGAAAGCCACAAACTAATGGTCCGAACACAAACAGACCATGTGACGCTCACGAGTGCCGTCCACAGGTCAGTGCACTGCTCACAGTCGGGTCGGCAGCAGACTAACACGTGCCGGCCCAGTCTGATAAACCCGAGCAAATAGTTTATGAAACAAGTGGAGGAAGACGTCAGGGAGACATACCGAAATAGTTTCCTCTGCGGGTCCAGGACGTCCAGAATCTTCTCAGCATATTCCTTCTTTGCACATGTGTAAACAAACAGCTGGAAGAGAACACAAACAGCAGCTGGAACCGACTCCACACAAACCAGAGCTCAGTGGGCATCAGGGCAACATGGAAGCTACATATACACTATTATTATTTTAATGTTCAAAAGAAAAATAAGAAAGTAGTGGAGTTAAATTGATTGAGCTGAATTAAATGAAAATAAAAAGGGGGAGTTCAACACAAACCTCATAGACCTTTGACATGGACTGAAGGAACTCTTTCAAATGTGGTCGAAGGATCATGTGCACCTGACGAGAACAAAGAAAGATGAAAGTATAAATCAACTTGTAAATATATGTTTGATCACTTTATTCCCTTGTTCCTTTTTGAACATCTAAACCTCTTTTTGACAAAGGATTTTCAATAATCAGATTTCATGCTGTATTGTAAATCTTCTGTGTTCTTCTTACTGTTTTCAATACATTGATGAAAAATCTGGTTTAATGAATATGAATCTGAATACGCCAAAGAAAATTTCAAAACTGTCTTGTCGTCCATCTTTATGTTCAGCCAATGTTTTATAATGTTTATTCTAACTGATTACAGAATAAAATCATATTAAACTATAATAGTAACAAAAATAATAATACAAATGGAAATGTATTGGGAGTGATCCCTCGCCCAAATGTCCCACCACTGTTAATGTCTGTCCTGTCCTTTCATTTACTATTCACCATCTGGAACATTTCTCTCAGAGGGCCTGAACAGTAAAGATCAGTTTGTGAGCAGCAGCGTGCAGTGAGGGGTCACCTTGTATTGATTGTCCTGGAATGCCGTGTGGAAGGTGAACTCTGCGTCTTCGATCACGCTCAGAGAGCTGAACATCAGCGTCTCCTCCTGGAAGGACAAAGATCTGACTTAGTCGACTTTACTTCTTTTGAGACCGATACTGATTTAAGACACATGGACATAAAAAAGAAACAACCACTGTGTTTGAGGTGTTTTCAGAAAACAATACGCAGCTTTTGCGGGGGAACTGGTTTACCACTTATGGCATGATGATATTCATGTGTGGGACTTATTTTGTCCATGTCCCGAGAGTAAGAATCCACACAGAAGCAAACTCACCAGGTCGAGCACCAGCGTGGCCTCTGGAGTGCTCCTGGTCTTGGGGGGAATGTCTCTGAGTCGCGGTGGGGAATACTCAGACTGTGACGGTATGTTCTTGATGAAGGTAAATCTGGAAACAAAAGAACACTCTTAGGAACAGAATCAGTGACACCGGGGGAGAGTTGAGTTCTGCAGAAGAAGATATTTACTCACGGGTTGAAGATGTCGTCCTCGTCCTCACCTCCGACCAGAAGTTCATCGGAGCCGAAACCAAATACACCTTGTTCTGGACTCATCAAAATGCTCTTTCCAGTACGATTCGAATCTGGACAGAGAAAAAAACAACATGTATAAAAAGTGAGAAGCAAAAGAATGTGAGCAGACTGAGCAAACAGGGAAACTTGATACTTTGATCTTGTAGCTGCAAAACAACACAACACAGATGCAAGTAAAGCCTCTCAAGTGCACAGTCAGAATCATATATTAAAGCTGTTTACAGCATCAACATTGATTCTGACTTTTGCAGAAGGGAGTGGTTATGACTCGTACTGGCTCTGACAATGAGGCTGTTTTACAACAACTCCCTCACACAACCGGATATGGTCGTTGTCATGTTTGTTCTCAGCTGATGGAATTTTTTAACGAGGAGGCACTTTGTGTTCAGGAGAAATTATTGTCCCGTCACTCAATGTGATTCTCAAGACAGTTACCATCTTTCCTCACAGTGTCTCAAGTGAACATTACACAAGGTTTAAGTTCGGGGGCTAACGGGGTAAATATCCAGTTGCCCTGATTCAGATATTCATATTCATACATACAGAGCTCCTCCAAGCAATGTCTAGAGTTGCAGTGCATGTGTGAAAGCAGCTGGAGTCTGTTACCAGTAAAATAGAGACAAACGTCAGCTCACCACATTAATACGAGTCTCACGCTGTTCTTTTTATTTGATGCACTTACAGTGGGAATTTGCCACCAGCCACCAGAAAGATGCTGACACATTTAAGCCGTGGTCAGTTTACACCACCGATCTCTTTCATCACGAGGAGGAAAGAAAACAAACTCAGGCGTGAGGCGGTCAGGACCTTTCCCAAAGTGGATCAAGGGGCAGTTTAAGTGCTGAGTGAATTGTTAATGTCCCAGAACACTCAAAGTGTTGATGATGACAGCTTTTCCTTTTTTTTGTGTTTTCATCAAGTCCAGATTGTTGAAACTCATAACAGAAGCTGCACTCACTCTCTTTGCTGGGTGTGAGGAAACGCACAATGGGCGAGTAAATGTTTCTGGCTGTTGAGTTGCTCGGAGACCCTGGGTCGATCTCGGACAGTATGCGCTCGTGGTGCGGGACCGGTCTGACCGGAGTCTTGAAGGCCAAATCTAGACCACAAAAAGACGATCAGTTAGAGAAACACAAGAGCAGAAAATGAAAGGGATCATCCTTGAGAAAATCTGGGCGCTGCGAACCGGTTTCTCTGTCCTCAACAGCGATGGCCCTCTTCCTTGCTCGGCCGCGAGGGAGCCGCCGCCTCATCATTGTGGGAACTTCATCATCTGAGTGGTTGGATTC
Organism: Verasper variegatus; assembly: GCA_026259375.1. NCBI lineage: Eukaryota > Metazoa > Chordata > Actinopteri > Pleuronectiformes > Pleuronectidae > Verasper > Verasper variegatus. Next base: position 18,173,129 of record CM048046.1, on the reverse strand, counting down.
TTTATCCAAAGTTTCTTCAACCTACAAAGTAAAAGAGCATTCCCTTATAAAAAACTAAAAACATGAATCAATTCCAGTTAACCAGATTGTTTGAATTTGAGAAGTTGAACTCGGATCTTTTACTAAGAGTTAAACACCAGTATGCAGTAGATATGGCTAGTAGATAAAATGTGTCGATGTTCATGATGTGCAACTATTCCAGCCTCAAAACAGACGAGAGAGAAAATTACTAGTCATCATGTTGAGGCCTTTACTGGGGTTTTCTTTTGGGGGGGGGGGGGGGGGGGGGTCAGATAAGTCTAAATTTGAAATCCCTCAATGATTGCGCAGCTTTTAACATTCAAGCTCTATCGAGCCCCAATAACCTGAATACCATTTTATACTTATTTACAACTGTTTATTTGGTTTCAAGTCCTCTGTTGAGGTCAAATCCAAATCACCTTGAGGCCCGGTTTCAAGCGTTTAATCTGACGAAAACCAGACAAGTGCGATTGTTTGGCTGGTTTCACAACAAAATACCACAAACGTTGCCCTCAAAAGGTCTTTTATCCTGGAGAGCAATGAGCATCGAGGTCGTCCTACTTCTCCACAGCTGTGGAAATGGTCAGAACCACTCACAACAGGATACTTTAAAACAGACAGAAAACAACATGCATGCAAGATTGAGCTATTATTTTAAATTCAAAGCAGCCACAAAAGGTGTAACCAAACAAAGCAGAACCAGTTTGGAATAGAAAGTCTGCTGGAAGGAAAGGAGGCAAACAGGAAGGTTGGTTCAGCCCTGATTCACTAACAGAAAAACAGAGGCTTGCTTTATTTATTAATGGTATGGTACTTGCTGTTGCACAAAAGGAAAATGCCCACATATGAGCCATAAACCAAACTACAGAGAAGCCCTGCTCCGGTCTGAATGTTAACAGTCAGCGTGCTGGTGTCTTGGTGACCCTCTCTCATATGGAACTGGTCTATTCAACCCCCAGCTTCCAACCCACGTCACAGCGTTGTATACTCTGAACCTCACAAACCCATACAGGGATGTGCTGCCGCCATAAACAGAGACAGAGCTTAAACACTGAGGGCTGATTTGTAGCCTGGTGACGATCATGACTGCTTTACTTCATACTTCATTTCCCCCCCCCAGCATCAGTCCATTTAAGATGGTTGCTTAGAAACATCTGAAGTTTCCACCTTGGAAACAGGGATCGAGTAGCACAGTACATCAGTTAAAGTAAAACAAGTACACGTGCAATTTAAAACGCAGGTAAATAATTAAAGAATCTAAACAATACATACATCGTTAGCCGGAAACACACAGAGCAACAGGATTGCACATTAGCCATTGAATTGCACAGATAGAAATGAGTATCAGTTACACGAGTTAAACCTGCAATTCAACAGCACCACGAGTTACGACCTTCAAAATGACAACAAACCTTCATGGAAGTAGCAGTTAATGCTAGCTACATTAGCAATTAGCCAACTATACTACATTATATAATAATATATCTAAAAATAAGACCAGTTGACCATACAGGCACAGAGTTACTTTATGATTACATGAGAATTAAAGTATGATTGTTGTGGATTCAATGCTATTTGAGAAGAGGAAGCTAAGAAAGCATATGGGACCTGTTACTTTCTTTAACTCTAATTCAACAGTTTCTGTAGATTAAAGGGGGGGGGGGTTGTGTTGTTGTTGTTGTATCAGTGGTGGAAAAGCCTCCTTCAGTCCAGACACTGCTCCATCACAACAACAGCGAGCTAACGCTAGCTGCCTCCGTGATGGGGGCGCTAGCTAGCTAACGTCCGGCTAACTAGCATCGTAGCACCCATGCGACCGTCTACATCCCCGAATCTGAGGCTAACACGGCGGACACCATTCACAACGACCCGGTGAGCGATGGGTAAAACAACCGTGACACTCAGTCGGTCGATACCTTGGTCGGCAGCGGGCTCTCGGGCACCGCCGCGCGGACTCGTCTCGGCGTCGCTTTGACGGACGGGCGGCGGTTGGTCCTCGGAGTGTCCGGAGAGGTCGTTTTGTGAGACCTGAGTCTCATCTTCTTTCTTCATACGAGACTGGAAACCATTTAAAACCCAAACTTCCTCCAACGCGTGGCTGACTGCCGCTCCTGGCTCCGTCTCTTCTGGTTTTGTCTGATTCCTCTCCAACAGGCTTGAGCGCTTTCCGGAGTTGACTCCGCCCACCCCGATCAGCCCCGCGTCCTCTCGAGCCGCTGTTTAAATCTGCCGGGGTGCGATAGGTTCGCGACTGCGGACACGCCCAGAGGGCGGCGCTTCACGGAGTTCAAGCGTCAACGTGAGACTCGAGTCACGTTCACAGGTCACGTGGCAGGACGCAACCCAATGTAGGTCAATTTATAATCATTCAGTTTAGAGCTTTTATACGTTAATTCCCATTTCAATTCGAAGATATAACAAATTGTCATGTCACTTTTTAAAATACAATCATGTCTAAAGCCTTAAACAAGGGGGGGGGGGGGTGTTAACAGAAACCTTATTTAATTGCCATTTCCCATTAAAGGTTCAGTGTGTAGAATTGAGTGACATCTAGTGGTGAAGTGTCATGTTGCAGCTGAATACCCCTCACCTCAGCCTCCCCTTCCAAACATGACGAAGAACCTGTGGAAACTTTCAGTTGTCATAAAAACTCAAAAAGGGGTTTAGTTTGTCCAGTCTGGGCTACTGTAAAAAAACATGGCTACCTCCGTAGAGAGGACTCCTTTCCTAATGTAAATATAATATAATATAAAATTTAAAATGCATAATACGATCACATGTTTTTTTGAATACAAGGTAAAATCTAAGGCCCAAGACAAGACATTTTTATTTTACAGTAACAAAATACAATTTTCCCTGAAAAAAAACCTGTTTAAAATCAAATGTATAGTACGATAACATGCCAGTCTTGAAATATTGTATCATATCTAAGGCCTTAAACAAGACATTTTATTAAGAGCAACACATAAACCTTATCTAAATGCTTTTTCCACTCAAAACTAAACTTAAATATCCAATAAATAATACGATTTAAAAATACCGGGTAAAATCTAAGGCCTAACAAGAAAATAAAGTCATAATTTTATTTCAAAGCAACACACGAACCTTTTGTATATTTGAAAGTACTAGATAAAATGTCAGTTTACAGACTGGTTAAAAACTAAGCCTGGAACAATTAGATTTTGTCAGATTTGAGTCTTGAAGGCTAGAAGAAGAACACCATCATTCAGAAATCCGAGAAGCTTAAGCAGGGAGCAGCGTCAACTCCAACCAGATTCAGGAAAGTAAAATGTTCTGATATGTAAAACACACCAAGGAGAATCCTCTGGAAGCTTCACCACTCTTGTTCCTCCGTCATAATCACAGACAACCCCTGTCAGGGTTAAATTATTATATCGCTTATCCTGTCCCTAACATGTTGCAGTGCTTTAATGTTGATGTTGTTGTAACCACTGACAAATAGGTTATGTTTTCACCCCTGTCCATTGGTCTTTTGTTTGTTGATCAGCAAGATTTCGCAAAAACTACTTATCTACACAACGTGGTGAAAGGATGCGACACGGGCCAGGAAAGAACTCATCACATTTTCCGCAGATCCGGACAAACGGCAACACTGAGATCCCATCTGTCTGTTCAGCAGAGCTATGTGCTGAACAGTGGATGTTGTTTAAATTCTGTTTAAGCAAAGCATTAGACATTTATAATTGATCATATTGTTTTGTATGAAACATTTTAATCTGAAAAGTAAAAGTATAAAGTCATATACACGAGTACTTGCACTGAATTCTGATCAACTTGAGTACTTCCATTTCCTAACCCTCACTTAATACTTCTACTATACTGGATATGATGATATTATAAAACATGATTTTTTTTCTTTGTTGTAGATTATAAGAGACTGCGGACATAAGCTGCTGTTAACTATAAATGGTAATAAGACTGATGAGGTTTAAGTGCTTAGTTACTTCGTGGAGACAACAGATCAGCTAATGAATTCAAATGGAGGGAATATTTTTTTTAATGTACTGATAAACAGGTTTACCAACTTACCTCAACATGAATAATAACACATCCGAAGCTCTGCTGACATTTAAGAAAGGTGATATTTTATTAATATCAGATTCAAAATAAAAGTATTCACACAAACACATATTGAGTAAATATATGTGTAGAAGAATAGCTCTTCACCCTTCAAAAAAAATCAAAACAAAAACAAAACAGTTGCATTGCCCGTCGCCACTTCACTGTTACCATGGTTACCATTCATAAAAAAAAAAAAAAGTAATCATTTATAGAAAAAGGAGGAATAAACACACATTAACAGACTGATAAATGACTTGCAGTACTAACAGTGGTACTAGAAGCAGTACTTGTTGCAGCACTAGTAGTATTTAGCTGTTGAGCTGGAGGTTCCCTGTTGTTGGTGCTTAATTAAACGGAACAGCAGAAGTGTTAAGAACCTGTAACACAGAGAGAAGGAGAGGGACAGAGGAAAACACCTCAGGGTCCAAAATGAGCCTTTTATTCACCAACCAGGGTGAAACAAATATCCACTGAGGATATTTAGATATTCATATTCAGCCAATGTAACATTATAAATACACCAGAGTAATTTCCCCCCCCCCAATCCATGTTACAGTTCATTTCGGACCCTGGCGTCGACCCTCGTGCCCTCATTGTGTACCCACTACACTGTAACTGGAGCCCTCACTGGGTTAAATGCATCAAACTGGAGGCAGAGGTAGATTTTCCTGAGAAGTTGTAAGAGGCAAAAAGACAAAGCCTTGTTTCAGTTCTGAAGTTGACGCAGAGACACACGAAGCACGCACACACGCAAGCACACACACTCACACACACACACACACACACAATTACGTCACACGCTTCCCTAAAATAATGACTTTGCTATCATCATGATTATCGTTATATTAATAAATCTGCTCTAAATGTAATCTCTGTGTGCCACGGTTGCTACAGCATATCAAGAAAACAAAAAGCAAAGACAGCAAAAACAAACAAACAATATAAACATGATATAATCCAGAGCCCTAAAAAGCCATATTTCAGAAATAATCTATTAAATGAATCTCGGTAATACAGGTTAATAAATTCATATTACAATTGTCACAGCAGAAGGCATCTTGTTATTTTCTCAACATCATCCTTTTCCCTTCTCCACCTTTCACCTGATGGAGGTGAAGTCAGTGGCGAAGTCCAGTCCAAAAGCCCCTGAACCCACAGACACCCACACACACCCGTAAAATGCTCTGGCTAAAGTTCAACATCTGCAGCGAGTGGGACCTGGTAAGAGGTTATTTTAGCTAAAGCTCCAGTGGGAGTGAAAGCAGCAATATTTCAAGAAGAACAGACCAGAAGCTTTGATGTGTGAGATTTGGGGATCAACTCCTGAACAGCACAACATTTACTTATATTGTCGAGAAAATCAAGCTCCAAGACAAACCAAAAAATGCAATTTGCATTAAGACAATAAGTACGGCTGCGAGGCATTGATCTGATCTGTGGCCTCAAACAAAGCAGACTGAGATGGAAATCAATCCAAGCTTTTAACTGCATTACCAACAACAACAACAACAACAATAATGTAACCATGACAAACAGAGACACGGCCCGAGAACTGCAGATGCAAAGTCTTTGCACTGATCTAATGAGGAAAATCACCTGCAAACAGACACATGGCGCAGCTGGGAGCATTCAGACAAAACACAGCGGGGCGAGCCAGAGTCTGCTCCGACCTCAGCACTCACGCGAGGTGCCAACAGAGTTAAGGCTGTCTCCGTTTTCACAGCTGCACTGTCCCAACGTCTCTTCACATATCAGCTCCCTCTGATACACGGGAAACCTGCCTGAGCACAGATCCAGAGAAACAGACGGGGAGATCTGATTATTGATTATTCACCGATTGTGTCTTTGATTTCTGAATGGATGCTGATTATTTAAGTGTCGCTTGATGATTGAAAGAAACTATGGAAACACTGGAAGGAAATTAAGACATGAACACTTACAATATGTCATTTGTTTTGCTGCATATGAATCATCCAGCCTTCAATTAAAACCATGTCATTCCATTTAGGAGATCTAAATTGATTGTGCGTCGTTACAAAAAACCACCACCGAGGGGAGCTCTTACTGCAGAGGCATCTCGAGGATACTGACTTCTCTTGATTCCCCCTCCACCTTAGATTAAAAGGTGATTGTCTGCGGTCTCTACAATCTCTTTCATAGTCAACGATTAATAAACGCAGCATCAACTACATCTGGATTCATTTCCTTGTGTGAACACAGCCCTCAACAGGATCTTCTGTTGCGGCTGGTGCAGAGAAATCTGCCAAAGCTTTTTTCGTCTTTGAGGTAGAGGTAGAAATGGGGCGTGATTGTGTTTGAAGGGATGTCAAAGTGTTTGGAGGTAAACTGTGTTGTCATAGCATCTCCTGATTGTCGCTACCACACAATTAAATACATGCCAGCCTTCCCTGAGGACGCTGCCGTGCACACAGAGAGAGAGAGAGAGAGAAAGAGAGAGAGAGACATACAGAGAGCTGCAGTACCTCCGCTTTTCAAATGCAAATATCCCACAGGTCAATATATATACGATAAACATGGATCTGCTGCAGTGTGTGAGTGGGGGGCAGGTGCTTGAGTGTTGCCTCAGGGGCCAAAGGGTCAAGGGGTCAAATCTTAAGAAGAAATGTTGATCCTTTAGATTTCGATTGATTGAATGTTGCCCCCCCCCCCTCTGACCTGAAGCTCTGCAGCCACGACAGGCCTTTATGTGATTGTCAGTCATTACAAGCAAATGTGACATCCTGCTCCTCAGGAAGAGGCAGAGAGACAAATGTACGGCTCTCAGCGAGTCTCTAAACCGACCAACAAGAATGAATACATCCTTTTATACTGTAATATGTGACACTGTTTACTGCAGCTTCTGTTAAACAGAGGTGACTGAATTGCCTTCTGGCATAGCATGTAAACACCAACTTTACTGTAGAGACTACGCTGCCCTACGACGACAACACGCAATAACGAAATACTTGGTCAGAGTTGAGTTCAAAACCTGAATCAGATTTTCTGACATTTAATGTTGTTGAAGTAATTATAACATCGTCTAATCTATACTTTTTTGGGGATGTTTGAATCACAAATTCAAAATGTCTTTTGTAAATATTAATTTACTAAACTACTTGGTTAGTACAAATGTACAGGGGGGCTGTAGTAAAATGTTTGTATCTTCTATGTTTTTCATTATATTATTACATTTCAAGATATTTATGTACACTGCATGATTATTTGAATAATTAAGTTTTTTCATTGTAGAACGGACCTCTGTAAGGAGTCTTATCAATATTTATAACAGGGTTGTGAATCTTCACGTCAGGCTCCATCATATGAATCACAACTGCATAAAAATCATTCACATGTTAAAAGGCAAAATGGTTTCGGGCTGATTGATGTGTGAGTTGTTCACAAATAAGGAACCAGGTATTGTATCATCTCTATGTAAAGCTGTAACCCTGCACAAACTGGACTTTCACTTCTGCAAAATATCCATTCATTTTGTTGTTTAAAGAGCCACCGTTTTTTAAATAAGCATCAGGCTGATTTCCAGAGAGAATATGTAGAGGTAGGAGAGGAGGAAACTTTTATGTCTGTTTCCTGCGCGGGGTCGATATGATCGTTCATCAAACTAGCTTCAAGTCGTCTCTGGCTGGTTTTCCATTGATTAGCAGTAACTGTGACTCAGTCTTCTGAAGAAGAACACACAGTGTCAGAGATGTGAAGCAAATGAAACCAGGCCCAGTGTTCAGTCACAGCAGCAGCAGCAGTTTCAAACATGCAGGTGCAGTTAAAGCTGCAGCACCTTTAAGAGCTGCGGTTCAGGCTGCGTTAATCTCAATGGGATTCACAATTAATAATTAACACACGTGGTGGGGCTGAAGAATCATCTCACCACAAGGTCCAATTTTACAGTTTCTCTGGAGCTTTCAACTGTGTCTCATGATCTTGTTCATTGGTAAAATAATTAACATGAAAGGTTAGTGTGAAACAATGATTCTCCACGTTTATCCTTGTCTCCCTGAGTGAAATGTTCCGCCTCTGATCACAAGTTATTTTAACTGACATGTTGTATAATTGTCCAAAATACAACAGCAGCTACACAAACTGCTGCTGTTGAGTCTTGGCCTGCAGGTAGTGGTCATCTGCACATCAAAACTGTTGCTGCTGCTGCTATATGTCTTGCCTGTAGGTGGCGCAGGCTGGCATGCATTGAGCTGGTCTGTGAGTAAGTGAGTCGATGATAGTTTTGTTTGCATCTTTGAATCTATAACGAATTGATGATGATTGGTATTTAAACTTTCTGTCATTATTTTGTCACTTACGTAAACTTGAACACCCTGAAAGCCCTGAAACACTATGAGGCTGAGACTCTGTGTCTCTTTAAGATGAAACATGACCAATGAGAAGCTGTTTCTGGAAAACATTTTTTTTTTTAAATACAACTTAAGCTCTGTTGTTCCTCTTTTTACTAAACTTAAACACCAGTGTTTGATGACTGGGTTTCTGAATGTGAGTTGTTGATTATCTGAGCATAAAGAGAACTTTCCAGAACTGACCAGTGTTTGTGCAGCAGCTGGTGGTGATTTCCCACAGAGAGCCGCGTCCAGAATCAAAGCCTCGACAGCTATCTGGTGATATTTGACTGAAACAGTAAAACGTGATTAGATGGAGGTACTGTTCGCTCTCTGGTCATCTCATGCTGCGTTAAGGCCTCAGAACAGAACCCACGTACAAAGCCTGATTTACTTCCTAATGTTGGTAGGAATGAGGCTGCTTTGCGTCGGGGGTCGGGGGTGGGGTTGAGTAACAATCTTTAACAGCCAACAAACCAGTGAAGTAACACGGGTTAAAGTTCAAAAAGCTAAATGATTGATCCACTTCAAAATGTGGAGACACATCTACTTGTGAGGTGATGCGGTGTCTCCACGTGGCAGATTTAACCTTTTATAAATCTAACTGCAGAGAGTGTTTGTGCAAACACTAAGCGAGTGCTCAGCCACAGCTATGATTATCTCTGATCATTCATTATCAAAAGCCCCAATTAAGCAAAATCTCAACAAAAAACAGTCCGAGGATCACAAGACATTCTCTGTGTTATCCTTAATGGATGGCGAGCCAGTCTCCAGAGGACCCCGCCCTTGTCACAGCACAGGATAAGAAGCACTTGGATCAGAACAAGCACTAAGTCATGCAAAAACACAAAGGCTGAAACAAACAAGCGAAAGCATTTGTAATCTATGACACAAGAAATAAAACAAAAAAAACATCAGATGTGAGCTGAACTAACTGTCAGGATAAGTTTTTCCTGAAGATCAGATTGTGTCTCCTGACACCTGATTGTCCGTTGTAAGTGTCTCCACAATAACAAGGATTGAGCAGACGCTCAACTCCTTTAAATCCTGGAGAGGAAATCAAGAATTTTCCTGCAAGCTAACAGACTTTTATCTACAAACACATGCATGCATCTGACCTTAAGACAATCACTCAACTAGAAGGCCAAGTATCATAAAAAAGATAAAAACAAATCTTTCTGCAGGGAAAGACGTTGAAAAGCATTACTCTGTCAAGTGTAATAGAAGACTGCGGGATATTATACAAAGCAATGAGCAAGGGGGTGGGGTGGGGGGGGGGTTGGGGAGGTTCACCTGAGAACAATGGAAAACGTGATATTCACAAAAAGCATCTGAACCCTGAACGGCACCAGGAACAGTCGGTGTGGACGCCGCCCGGGGCTCAGAAGATCCAGCGTGTAATGAAAGGCTTCAGTTCATTTTCCCACCTGCTCAACAGACCTTATTTGTACAAACAGCCACTTTGAACATATACCTGCATACAGCCGCTTGACAATAAACCTGCATGACTGGCATAGATATGTATTGAACTGGCCTTATGTCAACAAACAGGTGAGCGGGGGTGGGGGTGGGGGTTTGTTGGGGGGGTTGGGGGTATATATATCGTGCTGTTTCAGGAAGAGCAACAACACAACAACGGCATGAATTCAGCCAGGGCTGTCAGCCACGTAGCATTCCCGCTAACTAGCCACTGCATAAACTCTCTTTGTCGCAATCGATAATGGACCAAATATATTCAACAGTCGACCAACATCCTCGCAGATTCTTGAGATCCAGGCGTTTCTTATTTTGCGTTTCCCTGAAAAATCTGTGGCATAGATATGACGTGTGTCCCTACACAACACGAGTGCAGACCCGCACCAGACGCACTCTTCCACATAGATATCCAAACTGGCTGCCATGTGAATAAGGTTATAAGGTTTTACACAAAATGAGGTCACAGCGGTACATTGTTATATGCCCTGAAGAAACAACATATACCTTTAAAGCTTTTCTGATTAAAAATAGAAGATATTCTTTTTTTTTTTTTTATAGAATTCTAAATATATATACTTTTTTTCCTGCAGTGAGAGGATTGTAAAGATTTAAATGATAAACACAATAGAGAATAACAATAAAGATAATAATGACAATGAAAAGATAAAATAAAATTAAAAAAAATCTCTCCCCTAGAGGATCAAACATTACTGTCAGTCAGTAGCTGTGTTTGTGTGTGTAAACAGTGCATTGCCCTTCCTGGTTATTACCTTCTCTTTTGTTCTCCGATAATCTGTACATTTATGCAGAAATAAATAATTCACAAGTTGTGCATTGTTAAGCATATACTGACTCTCAGTGGGGATAATTTTCTTTCAAAATTATTTTGGCTACGAAGAACAAAAGAGGTGAGTTTGTGAGAGAAAACCTGAGATAGTGTACTTCAAGTGATCCGAGTTTCAGTTGGGGTCTTCTGTACGGTGTATGGGTCTTCTCTTTTTTGGCATAGATGATGTAGAAAATGAGGTTGGTTTTTGGCTTTACTTAGCGTGGTAATTTTTTTTTAAGAGTAGAGGGGAAAGGCTGGGTGGGTGGGGGGGCTGGGGGTTTGTTAAGACAACAGGTTGTTGGCGTTTGAGGTAGGTGTGTTCTGATGGCCGACACGAGCGCCGGTGGCGGACAATCCAGACGCACCGGATGAGGCTGAGCCTGCTGCCTGAGCAAAAAGAACGCCTGGAGAGGAAAAGACACAAGCAGCACAGAAACTAAAGTTAGAACACAGAGGGATCCTGATTAATGTCATATCTACTGAGAAAGAAGCTTGAGCTGCTCTCAGACATGAACTCCGGAAAATGTCCAGAGCAACTGACTCGGACATTCGCGTTCTCACATACAGCGGGAAATCTGTCAAATTTACTGTAAATGTCTGGACTTCAGATCAGGTCTGAAAACATCTTCAAATGAACATTTTAGAAGATACTCTCTAGGGGTGGCACCTGGGTAGAGCGTGCAGGAGGGACAACATGACGTATGAATTCCACTGCAGAAATCAAATGTTTTTGTTTACAGCACATCGACACGGACGTCGGCCCTTATCACTAAGAGCTCTAGAGTCTCTTTGTCTTCCCAAGTTGACATATCTTTGGAATTTCAGGAGAATATCCGGAGTTCAGTGAAAACAGCTCAAGACTCTGGAAAGTAACTGCACGTGACTTTTGTTCAACAAGAAGCTGTTCATTTACTTATCATTGGATTATCTGTAATCTCTGAGCAGTTGTCACAGTCACCCTGACAATAAAAGGTCACATCCCGTGACAGGACATCGACACTCACCAGTGTACACCACTCCGTTGAGCTCCACTGACATGCTGATGCTGCTCGTGCCATTGGTGGTGAGGTTCAGGGCTGAGTTCTGCCTGCTCTCTGTGAGACAAACAGAAAGTAAAGCTGACCAATCGTTTTAACTCACACTAGTTTTCTTCCATATAAACACTGTGCAAATTGCCTTTTTAACACTTTTCCCAAAGTTGACTCTTCCTTTAATTTCTCATTTAAATTCCACTAAAATCTCTCAGGAAAATCTTCTTAGTGTGTGAATTTTGCAGGAACGTCCAGTTAAACATTTCTCTGAAGTCACCTGGATTATCAGTGTTGAGAAACAGTTTGCGTGTTCAATCAGATAGAGATAAGACCAAAGTGCACAGCTGCATTAGAGAATCCCAGCGCAGACAAACACACACATGTTCAGTATGAGTGTGTACATGAAGGGCGCTTCTTTAAACTAAACAGGCCAACCTAAGGGGCCCCTGTGAGCTTACTTCCTGGTGGTGTGGTTTGTGGCAAGATTACAAGAAAGTCTCAAGATACTAGCTGCCTGGAAGCGGGAGAATGTGTGAAATTCACCTCATATTAATTTGAAAAGAATGATGACATATAAGTCTATTTTGAGCTGGTGAAGATTCTTAACAAACAACCCTTAACATGAGAGCATAGCGGAAAAATACGAGCGGGATGTAAAAGAAACACAGAAACTGAGCTGATAAAGGTTGTAACTAATCCAGGAGCAGATTTTTGTTCATCATAAGAAGTAAGAACACATTTCGTTTTGTTCCACCATTTGAACATGAAAATCGGATCTAGTTGTTTTGTTCTCCTCGTATGAGCTGATTGTAAAACTCCCCTGTGTGTTCAGTACCTTGGTTATTGATTCGTATGTTCATGGGTATCTGGGCGGTCATGGCCAGAAGGTTGTGTTGCAGTGCTCTCTGCAGAAGTCGGTGGTGATCCTCAGGTGGCAGTGCCATCTTCTTCTCCGGAGGCTCGCCAGCCTCCAGCTTGTCCCTCAGCTGCTCCAGAGCAGCCACCTGAGCAGCCATTGCTGCCTGGGCTGCCGCTGCCTGCACAGCAGCCACCGAGTGACCCGCCAGGGCCCCCGATGACAAACGAGCCATACCAAGCCCCGGCAGCAGGTGGACTCCATCTTCTTTTGGTCAGAGAGCACAGAGAGGGAAAGAAGGTGGAACTGAGTATATTGTGTTATCAATATAAATTGTGTTCTTCTCTGGCGAATATGACAGTTTGTCTAAGATGCACATGATGTTACGGTTGTAATATTATATTATATATATTTTGTCACTGTTAACTTGGGGTTTGTGGTTTAGCTTGTTGAGGCTAACGTGCTGTCTTTTTGGATCAGTTTGTCTTTTCCTACAGAATCTCAAATGACATTGAGATTGTTTTTTTAGTGTACAAAGCAGCTTCCTGAACAACTCTGTGAACCACAAATGAAGAACACAGCCCTGGTGTGTTTTATCATGAACACAATATTCAACGGTAATGTTGAGGACAACCCATCTGCTCGTTGTATTTGTCATTTCTGTGTTTGAAGTTTTGAAAAAATTAAAAAAACAAATCATAATCTTCAGCCATTTAAACTTCTGATGACTCAAAATGACCAACATGACCTCGCTCGAACAATAATCATCAGCATAATAAACAAACTTCACCTTTCTTGATCTTCTGGATAGGGGTCAGCGAGGTGCCGTTGGTGCCCAGAGTCAGGCCCATACTGGATGTGTGGAGCTTCGGCGAGGACAGCATGGTGGGCGTCCCGTTGGGCGAGTAGGTGAAGAGGGAGCTTCCAAAGCTCTGTCGTCGGCCCTCCCGCCGATTGCTGTCAATGGCTGCCTGGAGCTCGTTGGGGTTGCTCAGACTCCTCTTATCACATTCATACGGGTACAGGTACTTCATGTATCTGAGAGGAACACAAGGGATTTATTCACACAGTGATGACCTGAACTCAGTCTATGAGACATTTGAATACAACGTTTTGAGAGACATGGACAGTTACCAGACAGTGAAACCTGACAGCTCTTAATCATACATGAAATCAACTGATTAGCTTTATATGACTGGTGTGTGAGGGTGTGTGTGAATGTGTGTGTACTGACTGTGTGCGGAGGGTGAAGGCTGCACTGGTGATTGAGGTAGGCAGGTTGAGTCCCTTTGTGATCTCCCTCCACAGCTTCTTGTTGATGACCTCCACCAGGCCGCCCTTCTCTGTCACCAGCCTGTAGAGCATGTGCAGATCCAGGACCTGTTTGGCCATGATGGGAATACGATTCACCGGGGTTCCTAAAACCACACACACACACTGGGAAATGTCAACAGAGAAATAACAAACACTGTCATAAGAAGAAACTGCTTTCTTGCATGCAGCGTCCTGCACGGTGGCAGCACAGATAAAAGACAAGTAGAATATAAAATTAGATTAATCAAAATTCATCTGACTAATTGATGAATTGTAAAGATGTGAAACCCCTTCACAGACATGAAATTAACACTGAATGTAACAAAGCATGTGTGTTTTTTCACTGGCTGAATAGCTGAATTAAAATATTTGGTTAAACTGTAAAATATCTAGTCTCAATTATAAAGCTTTGTCATAAGGTTGTAAAAATTACTTAGGAATCAAATTAACTTACTTACTTCCTAAGTAAGTAAGGAATCAATTAATATATATATATATATATATTGGCTGATATGTCAATATTGGAAATGTTTTACTACATAAAATCGGTATTGGCATCGGTCCTCAAAATCCATATCAGTCAGGCTTAAATGTCAACTTTATATTATCTTTTAATTTACTTAACTTAATATAATATTGTTTAGATGTTTCTCAAACCATATACTAACCAGCATTTGTTTGCCATGACGAAACCTGACCGGGCTGGTTTCTTGTCTTTAAAATGGAGGTGATGTGAGTGCAGATAAATAAAAGACTATAAATGATAATATATAATAAAACACCTTAGGACAACATCAGTCAGTACTTACACTTTTATATTAATCCATGACAAATTATTTTCCCAGCAGAGAAAAAGTAAGCTTTTAATACTGTGATCATCATATTACATGACTTCAAATAATGAGTGATCCTAGATACAGTCCCCAGGCCCCACATGTAACATAAAATATGATTAATCCTTGATTTGCCTTTTAAGGAGCAATGCATAATTTATGAATATGGCCTGCAGATGGCGCTCTCACATTCTCACAGAGGACTTGGGCGACCCGCCCATTGTTGGTGGCTCTGACAGTGTAAACATCTAGTGCTGGTTTTTCACTTGTGAGCACATGCCTGTTGTCTCCCTGCCCTCTGATCTGATTAAATCAGTCATGAGTCCCCTACCCTTTCATCTGGAATGAGCTACTGGCCAATAATGTACCTAATACATGAAAATACAACATTACACAATCCACGTTTCCAAAGTGTGACAATAAGTTTTGGCGTTTTGTGTGTGTCATCAGTGTGAAGATCCTGCACGACGGCTGAGTCAGTGTTTCTGAGTGTGTGTGTGTGTGTGTGTGTCTGCGGTAATAGAAGTGTGGGCAGGGACAAGTGGACATGTCGAGGAAGGGTGGGTAAACCAATCCCATTCCCAGGCATTGATACGATGTGTTCCCTCGAGTTACAGCCTGGGAACGACGAGGGGCTGCAAGACCATAAAGCAATCGCCTCCAAAATGAATGAAGACCCCCCCACCACCCCTCTGCGTGAAAGATGAGAAGACAGCAGTGTGTCGTATGTCAGGGAGAGATGGGGGGAGACCATCCTGTCTATATCCAACTATTAAAAGCCTCTATATGACACAATGAGGAGATATAATATGACATGGTAGGAAACTGAATGGAAAGAGGAAGCAGTGTTCATGGATGTAAAATCCTACATGCACAGTTACAAACCTCTTTTTTGCATGAAGCTGAAGAGGTCATCCAGGAACTCCTTTCTCTTTGGGTCTCCGTCCAGTTCATACAGCTGCGAAGCAGAAGAGGAGGGAAACGCATGAAGACAAGAGATGTTTTCGTATCTAACATGTTTGAGATCTGACATTGGAAAACCAAAAACCACACAGCTGTCACATGTGCTATGACAGTGAGATGCTCAAGCTAAATAAACTAATAAGAACTGGCCACTTCTAAATGGACAGAAACCAAACAGTTGCCTCTTTCTGATCACCAGAGGAGACGCCGGATGGGGGAAATAGAGAAATGCAGTGGACCAGTCTGGCATGATGAGAACCTGATGTGGGTCCAGCTGCTAGCAGGGCCCCAGGATCTGGAAAGTTCAGTGAAAGTTAGCAGTAAAAATTGGGGCACCCACTCGGGGGAGTACAGTGAGACCATTGAGCCTGAGGTTTTTTTTCCAGCCCGCAGTTTGCCAGCGTGATAGTGAAATCTCCCCTTCGATGCATTTCTATTTATACGTCACACACTTCAATCTGACAGTGACTTGTATGCTGCATGAAGGTTTTACCAAGTACACCTCATCCATTTGAGGTCATGCAGTTTCACCATGTGTTTTGGAAGATGGCAGGTTGTGAAAAACAATGTACCTGAGTGAGCATCAAACCAAACCACAGAGGATTGAACCAAGACGACTGACACAACAGCCCACAGTGAGCAAGCAGGCCATTACTAGCTTTTGGTGATAAGGCGCCACATGTGTGTCGAGTGATTTCCGCAGTGGAATTTATACATCATGTTCTGCCTCCTGCAGGATCTACCCAGCCACCACTGCTCATCTGAATGATCTAGACATGTTTCTGTTGGTGTGAACACGTCTGACGCTGCTGGAGAAAGTCTTTTTAAAACTCCCACATGTTTTTTCACAGAGTTCATTTCTGAAAACAACATTGCTTTGACTGAAAAAGCACCTGAAGGTGTTTTTCACTACTTTCACAACAAGACCATCGGAACCTTAAGATTTTCTAAAATTTAATCTGTGCCGACGAGGAACCTTTGACGTTTTATTCAGTTTTTCACCAAGTCCCTCTTCATGCATGGTATCAATTTTGCCTCCGTGGAGCCTCTTTCACATTTTAGTCAGCATGTGAGTAACTTATCTATGAATGGGGACTTTTAGATTTTGGCCGTGCTCTCTGACACAATCTTTTCAAATGCCTGGATTCAAACCCTGAAACAAACAAACTGATTCAAGCACTTTATAGCGAAAAACTGCAAATCATCTAAGTGGTGAAGCTGAACCCATAGAACGTTAGAAGAAATTAATAAATAGCCACTTTTCTGTTTATTCTTCATTGAATGATTTATTTATGATATTTAAATAGTATTATATGAGCTGTGAGCTGCATGACTAGTAACATCATGAGCAAACAAACCTGAAAGTCAAACAAGAAGTCTGGTAGAAGAAACTATATGTTCATTTGACATTTGGATTGTGCACACAGGGATTAATCCTGACTCTGGAAAACACTGAAGCTACTCTGCCACCTCATCGATGAAAGGGAATGATGCAACGTTCCCCACCCACCTACAGGATGAGCTGACAGAAAGAAAAAAAAAAAACTGCTGTCACTCCGTAGAAGATTTCAGTGTTTACTTTAGGCGCCAGATCGGAGCAAATTAAAATGAAAGGCTCCTCCAGATGAAGTTTGGTGACAGTCGTGGTTTCTAACGACTAACAGACTGTCCCTCGTTGTGGCATTCAGCCCTCATTAGTGATGCCAAGCTGCCATAAGATCTTATTATCTAGTGGGTGGGGACTGTTAAACTGAAGAGGGCTGAGGTGGACGGGGGGGGGGATGTCAGTAATGTACAGGACTGCTAGAGGCAAGGGGGAGTTTTAATTACAGGATGCATGCGTTTCGTGAAGTGCCACGCCATAAATCTCGGAAATTGCCCCCCCCCCCCTTAACTCCCATCCCCCAATGTTTCTTTATTCCCCCTCTATCCCTTTCTGTCCTAAATATACAAACATCTCCTCTAGTGGGTGCGAATAAGGTCCAATGCTCAGCTCCCAATGCCTCCAGATGTGTTAAGACAGCTGGATACTAAAGTTCAGAAGATGAAAAAATATTCTAGTGATTGTCACACAATATAACAAATTCTTCAGCAAAAACACTTTGATTCTACTCCCCCAGGGCTTGAAGCATAGGCAAATGTCAAATTAATTATCTGTAAATAAAGATGGACAGCGTGTCTCCACTTCCTCCCACTATTCAGAAATGGAGCTAAAATATCCTGGATACGAACGCTGCCATCTTGCCCTTAAGACATAATTTGAGCAGCAGCGATCGGGGGATGGAGCCACGGTAGCGAGGTCACACTGATACACGTGCTCAACCAAATATCAGTTGATCAGCTGTCAATCATGATGTTTCACAGTGTATTTATAGCATCAATTAACAAATTTAACTTAACTTACCAAAAATTAACACTTGAACAAACATAAGTGTGATAAGAACTAACTAAAGTGACAGAAACCTGTAATTTAGAAATGCACTCTGACTTAGTTTGGTCTATGTTCCATCTGCTAACTTGGAGGAGGTGGCATTTATGACGTGTTCTGCTTTGGCTTCACTTTGGTTGAGCTATCATGTCGTCAATCTTTATATACAGTCTGTGGTTTGAAACCTAAAGAAAGTACAGAGTGTTCCCTGTTGCCATACAGTAACTCCAACGTGCAGTCATCACATCAAACAGCAGCAGCTGCCATTTAAATTGTCGCTGGTGTCGGCGTTGACACAAGTCACAGGAAATGCAAAATGTGACTTATGGTAAACAGGAGGATTTTCCAGTTCGGTAATTGTTTCTGTGTTAACTCTGCCTCCAGCTGTTGCTGTGAGGTCTTGAAGGTGCAGCTGCAGGTTACCTGTAAGATGCTGCTATTTTCTAATGCTACATTCAGTGTTTACTTCTAAGTGCTTTTTTTATGTCTTCGGACGCATGTTGGATGCAACCAAGTAGGATCCATTTTCTATTTAGAATCATCATCATCAATTTGTTGGCATTTTTTAGACCAAAAGATGAATCGACTGAGAACATTATCAGCAGATTACTTGATGGTGAAAGTAACAGTTAGTTGCAGCTCTGAGGGAGAAAAGTGGCTGAAAACCACTCAACACAGTCATGGAAAGAGGTGCAATCATCAAAGTGGGAGGCCTGTTTGACTAAAGGCCACTGACACCACAAGAGCCAGCCAATCAGGATCCTGTCCAACCGGCAAGACCACTGCCCTGCCCACCCACCCACGGCTCCTCTCACGATATCCTTTCTCGCGGCCTGTTTGTCTTTATCTGTTTTTCCCTTCATTGTTTTCCTCCACACAATTGTCTCTTTTACATTTTCTCCATTTGCCCCTCAACTTCTATCAGATTGTCTCTTTGTTTTTTTTCTCTTGCCCTCCCTCAGCTCCATGTATATAACCCTTATATACACATTATAACTCCCCTGCCACCACCCCCCCAACACACACATTACATACAGACCTTATCAGGCTGAGGTGGGTGTGGTTGTTGGAGGCTCATATATGTTTTCAAGTCTATAGTATGTAGGCGGGGGCAGGGGCCCCTCCTGGATTAAAGCTCTGTTATTCAGATAAACAACAAGAAACGAGATAAACTAGAAACTGGGCCAGCTAGTAACGCTGGGAGCCTGTTCCCACCCCTTCACCAAAACTCCTGCAACAAAAAGGAGACTGCCGAGCTGATCAGAAGGCAGCAACTGTCAGGACCCTTTGACCCGTTTTCATCTTTTTGAAGCATCAAACACCATTTGTTCTGGTGTCTGAGTTAAGTCACAACATGCTGTTTAAAGCATAACAACTTCAGAGCCACATTAAAGCAAGTATTTAGGGTTTGTTCATTGGTCATTTCTCACTGTGTCTGTGTATGTAGGTCAGCGACAGCCTGTCTGCAGAACAATGATACACAGAGGAAAAAGCAGTTTTGTGTAGCAAATCATCAGTGACCAAAGAGCAGCCTGTTGCTGCAGCTTCACAGCCATCGAAGCAGTGGTGGTGTTAGTAGGTAAAACTGTATTTGTGTGCGAGTGTGTGAGGGGGGAGGGGTTCACTCCACTGTTAATGCAAATGGCAGTTAGTGAGCCAGTGGCACACGAGTGTCACATAGCACAGGCTTTGCAACTGAAAACCAAAACTGAGAGGAGGCCGGGGTATCGTCTGCATGTTCCTTTACACCTGCTGATCACCTCGATCACCTTGAGGTGAAGGGGAGACACACACACACACACACACACACACACACACACACACACACACACACACACACACACACACACACACACACACACACACACACACACACACACACACACACACACACACACACACACACACACACGGACGGACGGACGGATATAGAGCCTGACCACATCAAAGTTAATGTTTAAATGTACCAAAAACACTCTGAGAATGGATTGTGATCTGATTGCATTGTGACCACATTCACCAACATGAATGCAAATGTGTTGCCAATTCACATGTGGCAGCTAAGTGGGCTGAAATACTGGGATTGTTCCAAACCAGCGAGGTTGCAGCAACTATACTGTTAGTCCTCATTTTTAAAACACCTGTGGATGGAGTGAAGTGGAGACTTTTGAAAAGCAAGTGTACACAGTAGCTGTGAGACCAATAAGTGGCTGCATCTATGATGTCCATATAAGCATATATTTAAGTTGGGGGGGAAATCACCTTCACACAGTCTAAAGACGTGCCTCACAACCTTTATGCTATATATAACACAGTAAAGTGGGTTGTGAGTGCATCTAGGTCTGCCTGGTTAAAATGAGTGGATATAATTGGTTAAGTTTTTACAGGTTGCTACTATACAGCTCCAAGTTGAGAGATTAAAACACTTTTATAGAATGTGGTAACCGTTTTTTATCCTCCCCTTTTAAATAGTGTGTTTATTTTAGGCAAAGCCTGCATGTTATTTTTCCTTTGGCTGTAGACAGCCAAAACCCAGTTACACCGAGACTAAATCCCCTTTAATCCAATGCTGAAGGACCAGTTTCACAACTTCATATTAATCTGCATCCATGAGTTATTTCTTCTCATGAAAGAGATTAGTATGAACGTGTTTTCTTCATATCCTCCTGTCGGACTCGAATGGAAACATGCAGCCGTCTCATTTATGTAAGGACGCTGTGTGCAACACTTGTAAGAGTGACTAGAACAAATTAAATCTGCTTATCTGGGGTAGGGGCCAAACAAAAAGAAGAGCCTGATGACGGAGGACTGTCTCACAAAACTAATTTATAAAACATGAATACAGCTGATAAGAATGTAAACACACACGTACACATACAGTAATATATGGGAGGGGGAGGGGAGGCTATAGCCAGCAGGGAGAGGAGGTTGACGGAGGGAGGGTGGAGGTGGTGGCGAGGGGGGTCTTGATATGGCTCATGAACACATGATCAGCCATATTCAAACACTGCATTGTTCCAGGTCAAAGCCAACACACAGCTGTTGCTTCACTGTTCTTCACAAAGAAAATACACACACTTTGATCGCACAATGCAATGTCAGGCCTTTACTTCCTCCAAGTCACAATTATGTATCTGCAAAATGTCAGTGTTGACATTGAAAAATATGTAGGATTGATTAGTGTCACACTTAATTTATGGCTCGCTACAAAGCAAATTGTTGGCTATCTATCATATTATTCATTAATTGGGCGAAACATCCAGAAACATCCAGAAACACCCAGTTGCCCATCATGAGGTTTCTTATCCTGTTCAGTCCAACTTTCCAAACAACTTAAATGAAATATTATGTGATGTCAGGAAGAGCAACAAATGTTTGGCCCCTTTGTTTACACAATAACAAAGAAATGACAACCAATATAACTGCTGATTCATTCTCTGTCAATTTCTTTCGTTTTCGTAAACCACGATCAATCCAAATAAAAAAGATATTTCTATTCCCTTTAAAATAAATTTGAATGTTCTAGCTGAAGGCTGGATGTGAGAAGTCTCCGCAGGATACCAAATGAGGTCCAGGTTAAATTTAATCCTGGATTGTTAATGTGCTGCATCAGCTTTGGCTTCATGTATTTGGCCTCAGTTAAAACACAGTTTCTTCTGTGTACAGAAGGAATTTCATGGAGAAGGTTTACATGCAAGCCCTTAATTCAATGTCAGCGCAACGAATGCAATATACCAATGACTGAAGCTATTACGTGATTACCTTCATCACAGTGAGGCCGTGAACAGAATTGACAGAACTGCGTCTCTGCAGCCAAATGTCATTTGTTGTTTTCTTCTGCTAAAGATTTGGTCTGGGATGCATTTGGCCAAATTCTTTTACCTGTGTGAACCATACACTGTGTATAAAGATGGAAGACATGACTTTCCCCCAAAAGCCGAAGCAAATATAATATATATATTAAAATATATTTACACTTTTCAGTTTTGCTGACATATTGATTTTCTATTCTTTGAATTAGATAAAACCTAATTTCACTGTAAAGTGCATAGTGCATTGATTCACGACAAATGATGTGTGTTGTGTATTTGCATATAGATCAGGAGAGAGAGATCCGATAGTAAATGGTGAACTGAGAAGCACGTGGAGATGCAGTCTAATGTCAGGTGTGAACCGATGTACTCTGTCGACTTGTGTTTCAATCACAAACAACACGTTAGTTCCAGGTATGAACAGGGCCTTTGTTTCCTCTACACTCCACCCTGCCCTTCCATCCCCCACATGCACACAATTAATCACAATAGAGCTGTCCAATTACAGATGCATTGAACGGTGTTATATTGACAAGCAGGATCAAATGCATCATAATCCTAACTGATCGGCTGACCTCTATTGACTGAGGATGAGGAGCAAACATCCTGCTGAGACAAAAAACCCTGCTGAGTGTGATTTCTTATCTATTTATTACATTACATATAATTTAGCTGAAGCTTTTATACCAAGCAATTTACAATAAGTGCATTCAACCATGAGGGTACAAACCCAAATCATCTTAACCAACGTGTAGTGCAAAGAGGTGTGTCTTCTGCTGCAGGTAAGGATGTGTAGAGTTTCTGCTGTCCTGATGTCAATGGGAAGCTCCATTTGGGAGCCAGGAGAGCAAACAGTCGTGGTTTTGTTGAGTGGCTCTTGTGTCGCTTTAAATGCAACAGGCACATTCAACCCCAGGTGGTAAAATACAAGTGAGCCAGTGAAAGAACCAGGTAGTTTGCATGTGTTTGAATGTGTAACCCTTGGCACGAAACCAAGCAGGAGTGATTCATAAAACCCCTGCAGCTGTAGGTGCCAAAAATTTGATTGGACTTGATTTATGATTTCCCACGGATAAAAGATTTTAATTTAATTTAATTGATTGATTTGTTATGCTTGGCTTCAGTTGGGTTTACTCGGATAAACAGTATCTCCTGCTGACATGAGGAAAAAGGTGAAAATCAGCTGATGTAGACGAGACATTAAACCAGAATGAGAACTATCCCGTGGTTACATGCACATCATTCCTGTCTGCTTCCGTCAGCTGCCAGGGCTTTGGATAAGAATCAGAAATAACAGCCAGCTTTCCCAGGGACAGTTTTATGTTGCAGTTAGCCAGCTAAAACCGCTCTGCGATGGCCGCCTGATCTGGGAAGGGCGAAGCTGAGCGGACCGAAGGAGGGGAAGTGGGTGGGGCAGGAATTCAGCATCATAAAATTATGTGTTGGAAGGGAGCAGCCCAACAAATTATAAAGTGCTATTACGTATTTGGTAATTGGCACTGCTTCAAAGGCTTTTTCAGTGGTATTTCCCTCACAACGCGATTCTTCAAACCAGACTTTTCTGAAAATGTCTGTGAAAATAATCTAATGAGCGCTTGTTTGAAAAGCTGAAGTTATTTATTCAGTAGCAGTGCAGATGCCATGTTAAGGGCCTCGTCTCAAGGCAGAAAGATGGAGACAGAGATAGAGGAGAGGTTGAAGGTTCAGAGGACGGTCTGTAATCTGTAATCTGGCCTAGAAAGGCTAAGAAGAGCTACACTGCTGCATTTCAGCGTGGAGCCCCTCGCTGGGCGGATCGTAGCAAACACATGGCCGGGCGCTCGCTCCGTCAATCAAAGTGATGGATGGGCAGGGGATGAAAAAAACATATCTGGTCCTAGCCTTAAAAACATATCTGGTCCGCCCAGCCCCGTGGAGGGCAGATATCTTGTGGCCATGTGGCCAATCCTGCCCAAATCAATAGGTGGACAGGCTGCAGTTTGACCTCTAGCAATTTCTGGGTTTGTCCTCTGCATGGAGCGGCAAGAGCAGTGTTCGAATTTGGATGCAAGCACAAAATGAAACCTTAAGACAAGCATCTGACATGGGACTCAAAGGTACCCAGAGGAGTTTTTTTATGTTTGTTATCCTGTAAAAAAAGCGACGGTTAAAATCACTGTTTCCACTCAACATTCATTATGTGTGAATGCATTTCCTTTCTCATGAAACAAAGGCTGGGGAGTCCTTTGTGGAAAAAACAAAACTACACTGTTTAAGTTTATGTTTGCTTATTTGCAGACATAGATGTAAAGAGTGGAGATGTTTTTATACATCCAGTTTTTACAAGTAGAAAAAGACATCTCTACTGTTACAGATCTTCTTGCGGACCTTCACCCAGCATCTCTATCTCTTTTACCTCTTCTTTGTTGGTGCATTACCATATTTACTGACCTCTATCAACTGTCACTCAATTCAAATCAATGTCAAAATAACAACTAGCCTGAGACGGTTTCTGTCTTGAAACGTTAATTCTACACACTGACAAAAAATGTGTCGCAATCAACAGCCTCCACAAAGTACATTGTCGCTCTTTCCCTCTATCCATCACACAAACACATTGACAAAGAACCTTCGGTAAAGTCTGGCTAAAAAAAAAATCCTAATTTGTTCATCCCAAACAGAAAGGACATGTGACTATTTGCATATAGAGCGGTGAAGTGAGATCCAGTCACCAGTGGTCACAGGACACAGATGTGGAGGCACTTTATAATACCAGGTGTGAACTGACAAACTCAGACCTGTCCTCTTGTGATGGGCTCTCTCAGGACGGATGTTAACAACAGGTCTGAACAAAGCCACGGACACGAAAGGGCAGCGAGTGTCACCTCAGGGGGCAAATGTGCCTCGAAGATTATGGATGAAAACACTTACAGACTCTTTTATGTTCGAGTCAGACGAGTGTGCCCTGCTCTGCATAATGTTTGACCTATAAGCTGTACAGCCTCCTGCACCCAACATTTCAAAACATGCATATTTGATTTGCAATCCACTTCCATGCAGTCGAGCTTCATCCCACATGGGGACAAAGAGCGTTCCAGACCTTGGAAATGTGTAGCTAAAGAATCTTTATCTATGTTTGACCTATTTCTTAATTGATTCTTTCAAGAAAGCAAGCTTTCAACACACGCTACCTTTTCAGAAGCATCTGAAGGTTAAATCACACATGCAATGCTTTTGTAGAAATGAATGCCTCCCACTGGCTCATTGTATGAAAAGATGCGAGTGAGGGTTTTGTTTGCTGCCAACCATTCAGTGCAGGTCAACACAGTGCAGTTGACAGTTATTTAACGACAAGTAGCTAACACTAATGCAGGCCTCCTTCAAATGCCTTGCGATAAATCATGCCTACATGAATGTTTTTTACCTGCGCCAAGGAGGATAGGTTATCACCCCTGTCTGTTTGTTTGTTTGTAAGCAAGATTACACAAAAACCTATTAGACACATTACCACACAACTTGGTTTCAGATGCAGTATGGGTCTGGGAAGAACCCATTACATTTTTGTGCGGCTCCAGGTCAGAGAGGTGTTTATAGTTATAATGGAATAAAAAAATACACATAAACAAATGTACAAACATGGTTGTTTGCGGGAATGTTGAGCTGTAGCGTTTAAGACAGGGATATATTTCTGTTATTTACCGGTAGCCTTCCCTCAACGATATATCACCTCAGTATAATAAAATAAAAATCATCAGCACCACAAATGGCCTAAAATAAGTCCTAATAAACTTGTCTAATAAACTGCAGACTGAATGTTTCAGAGTTTAAATTTAGAAATTGGCCTAAAGGGAAGAGTTCGTAATGCAAGGACAAAGAGGCAGGAAACAGATGAAGCAGGATTCACATATTCCCTTTGGAAAGCAAGAAGAAAGCATTCAAAAATACCATTGACACATAACAGTGACAATCATTGCCGTGGGTCTTATTTCTCCCCAGCTAACAACAATCATTTCCTCTTTCTATATTAAAGGTGTTGACATTTTATAGTCAGGAGGAAGCTGGAGGGTTTTGCTGACAAGTCATCAGCGAATGTGCCAAAATAAAATGAATACTGTTCAAATAAAAAAACAAAGGACAAAGAAAAGTCAGGATAAAAGAGCTGGCCTCAGCCTTTACGCAATCTTTGTTTACATTCCTGCTTCAACCCCCTTTTCCTCTTCCATACTGAGCCGCTGCCAATTCTAGAATCCCCATGGCTGTACAGTTTCTGACATCAGCTCCATGCCTCACGCTTAGTGTTGGACACAATTCAAATGCTCGGCATTGCTTCAGACAAAATGAGCATGTACTAAACACTCCACTTGGCAGTGGTTCAAAGCCCAGCGCCAGCTGAATGGCTTTTTTCTTTTCCATCAGTCACACCTACCCTTTCCCCCTCCCGCACGGCTCCTCCTGACAGGAAGACTTGCAGAGGCCTTTCCTTACTGCCTCAGCCTTTGTTTTTGGCTTTTTGTTTTCATGACATGAACAAGGCCCATTAACCCCTTGTTTTCTTTTTGTTAATCATAGACCACTGCACACAGAGCTCACTCCTGGCACAAAGTCATAAATTAAATAAGATCTCCCCGATGACTTGCTTTAAAGAAGTTCAAATATCATTTATTGGTGCTCTGAAATGAAGGAATTGAAAACAAGCAAATGGACTAGTGTGAAAACTGGAGAGTGGTGTGTAAAACACAGCCTGAATAATGACCAAACCATGCATGGAAACAGCTCGACATAGTTTCACATGTATTATTATATTATATTTTGTCTTAGTTGCTTCATTACCAGAAAGGGGAATTTAACCAAGATTAAATCGATATTGAACATCACAACAGTAGTTTGAAAAGAGGGTGGGTGCACAACGACCCATGAACAAATTTTAGGAATTTGAAATACCTGCCTGAGCAGACAGACAAATCTTCAGCTGCGAAAAATGTAAGAAACGACATGATCCAACCTGTTTATACAACCCGGAGGCAGATCAAAAGGCCTCACGGTGGAATAGAAACCCAACAAGCACTTATCAGACAGCTGTATCAGCAGAAACCTGATGGCAATCCCAATAAGTGTCGCTCCCAATTGGCTCTCGTTCCAGCTACACTTCCTGTAGTCACTAACAGCACCCTCCCCCCACTCCTAGTGTGTGTGCGTGTGTGTGTGTGTGTGTGTGTGTGTGTGTGAGAGCAATTTAATGTTTAATGCCAACTCCCCCCATTCACCCTGATCATGGTGAGTGCCATGAATTTTTAAAGACGTCCCTGCTTTACTGTCCATCTGGGCTCCATCTGCCCAGCTGCTGGTGTTTAAAGGCGGCAGAGACACAGGAGAGGAGACTTCAAAGCCTCTGCATGGCCTCTGGACAATTTCTGGCCTGAGGACGACATTGTTTATAAAGGGGGGCAGGGGCGCAGGGGCAGTTATATTAGATATACTCCATAGCATTGAACAGACCACACATTCATGAAGCCAGGTTGTAAAACTACTTCCACAAACCAATTCCTTCATATCTTCAGATTTTTGGAGTTCAGTAGATAACCATGTCAGATATCTAAATAGTGAGTAATATGTAGCCAATATGCTAAAAACACACGTAACATAAAATGGCTGGATCAACACCTGGAATTATAATGTATTATAATCCTGCTTAACTGTGTATTTAAAGCCTGCTGAGAGTTGTGTATACAATAATTTTACAATGTGCATATATTAAATGTATATTATATACATATGTAAGTACATATACACACCCACATTTGGTCAGATCTGCTGTAAGCCTATTGGCTGTGGGACAACACTTATATGATTAACTTTAAATGAAGCACAAACATTTCCTGGAAAGTGTGTAATCTAGAGAGTGATATTGATATAGATCTTTAAAAGGGTAGGTGGTTATGGGGGGGGGGGGGGTCATGGTATATGAAAGACACCTCGAATCGAATCACAGAAATAGGCATTGCACCAGCAGCACAAATCAGTTTCAATAACAAAATAATCCAATGACGCTGCAATAATTTGATATCTGTGTAAATCCCTGACCTGTATTTATTTCTGCTGCTCTCTGCCAGAGCCAGATATGACACCACTGGCATAGTGCCTCGAATATTTTTGATTAATTCACTTAAAACCACAGTGTAATCAGACATCCGAACAGACAGCTCCTCCTGGCTTGATTTAGTCTGACCTTTCAGCTGAGAGACGGAGAAAGGACAGAGGCCGACAGATCCAACAGGAATGCAGTTTGGGCCTTGGCATGATATATCTTAGCCAGACACATCCTGATGCTGCCTGGACATTTCCCCACTTGCATGGCACCTTAAACCTGGACTGGTGTCAGGAATTGACTTAATTGTGGACTTTCCTGGATATTACTTTACTGGACCCATTCTTTGGATTTAGTATGCTGTTCTTATGGTGTATTCCGAACATAGTACCAGTTTTAGAGCCTATTGAATGCACAATTACACGAGGAGGGGGAATCCTAAGAATTTGCCGATTGTTTTACGGAGAGGTCTTTCCTCAGGCCGATTCTTTAACCAAACTGAGACACAGTTTGTGACATTGGGGCGAAAACAATTGATACGACACAAACACAAAAGAAGAAAAAGACAGTTTTCAGTTTGGAAGAGCTCCAGCTGCTGCAGACTGATAGAGGCACACAAGGTTTCTGCTGAGAATCTGGGGTTCCTAGTGGCCACATTATCACCCTCCCTCAGGCACATTCCAACAGCCTCCACCCACCTGCTTAAAATAAACTGTACAGCCTTAACCCCTTCCTTCCCACCCAAAGCCATCCAAAACACTCAAGTCGACTCCAGAGCACGTGTATGTGTGTAAGTTACAGGGTTTCACAATCACAATTTTTTCAACAGATACCTCATAAGAACCTGTATAAAGGCCTCATCTGCACCGGGTTTGCTCGTGTTGAATGCAGCTTTAAAAAGGTGCCGTATGTGAGGCTTCTCTGACCCGAATGTGGTTTTGTGCTGTGCTATATGGTCATGGTGATGGTCACTTGCCAACTTCAGCCATTGAAGCTACTTCATTGGGGCAGACTGGACATTACAACAGTCCCATTAAATTAAGCCGATCAACAATATCCATGAATTGAAATTGGTGAAAATGTCTTGCAATGTTAAGGAAGGTGAAAAAAATACCTGGATCCACACCAAAAGTTTACGAGTTCTTCAGGTTTTCATCAGGTTTTGCAGTAAACTGTGCACCAATCAGCTACAACATTAAAACCAGTCTCCAGATATAGATGCATTTGTGGTCTGGTGACATAGTGAGAGGTGCATCAAATTTAATTTATTGGTGATGTTTCAGACACATGTTCTTGTGTGCAGCACTCTTAATTTATATAATTTATTTTCCAAAGATCTTTATGACTGCTGTGAAAACTCAAGTGTGCTCAAATCACCACTATTAAAGATAAAATATATGTATATATATATATATATAAACCTGCTTATCAAGCAAAGAAAAACTAAGTTTGCAGTGAAAATACATTTCAAATTGTGGTCTGCAGATTTAACTACTGCCTCTTTCTTCAATAACAAGGAGAAACCACAAATGGCAGGTTCTGGTAAGAAAAGAAGAAGCGCAGTAAAACCAGCTCACGCCAAATATAAATTAAGGCTGAAATCACTGAGTTTGATTTTCATGGGGTTGGAATTATCAAGGGACAGACTGTGCTCATCATAACAGGTCGGTCATATTTACATTACTCACTGCAGACACAGCAGATTTACTGAGGATTATAATTAGAGGCCAGAGCGGCAATTATTACTAATCACTGTAATCATCCGAGGGCAAAATTTGTCCTGTATGAATGATGTGCAGGACTAAAACCCTGGATTCGTATATAAACTATCAGCAGCGAGGGAAGAGGCCGAACAAACGGATGCGAGCGTTGTTGCTGTGTCTATCTGACATGTTAAATTCATAAGGTTTTTAAGGACAGTTTGGTTTGCCCTCCTCTCTCCAGTCTCCACAGTGAGAGCCTGGGAGGAGTTGGACATTAGGCGTGACAACAGATTGGGTAACACAGACATGATACTGGCTGTCGTATATAACCGTCAGCTACAGCCCATTCATGCTTGCATGATCTACCGCTGACTAGCTTGTCATGATAGAAATGTCCTGTATTTCCTACCTCACATACCACATAGTGCTGAGAGTATCAATTCAATTCATTCACACAAAACTTTAAAGAGGGAGGGTCGGGCTATTTTGAGATGCAGCAGAGAGGTTTACAGGGAGTTGTATTCCTCACTCTCTGTAATTAAAAGAAATAGGCCTTAAATTACTAAATCCATGGTTAGGTTAAAAAATGAAGTGCATGCAGACTGCGTGCAGTGCGCTGGAGTTAATTTACTTCCAACGCACTGAACGCATCAATACAAAAATCTGAAATAACCCCCCCCCCCCCCCCCCTCCCACACACACACACACACACTGGCCTAACAACTCCTAAACCATCTCTCTCTTCTCAAAGAGTTTAATAACCTCTGCACAGATAAAAGATACGTTGCTGCTCATATTGTCAAACATGTTTTATGGGTTGAAACGTTGCTACAGGCCACAAGCCTGTTTGCATTTCAATGTGTCTCAGTGGCTTTCATACAGGCTGCATTTGGATGAAATGGTTGCTCGGAACAGGCCACCGTGAGATCTTTGCAGATAAATTTATCCAATTAAAGACCTCTTTATATCTTTGTCTTTTCTTTATTGGTTTATTTAAAGCAGGGACACTGTGATCTATAGCACCAGATTAGCACAGTGCTAATTTGCATCTTGTCCCTGGGCCTGTATACAACATGATAATTTTGTATAACACTAATAAACACACCTGAGGCACAGATCCGTATACATTCAGAGACGCATCAGATGTTAACTGTAACATGACTTTATATGGTTACATGTCTTTCAACCATGTTTTAAAGCATTCGTGGGGGGGGTGGTCTGGGACACGTGGCCATGTTCTTTTAGCTGCGTGGACAAAAATTCTAATATCCTGGTCCACATTGAAGGACCGCCTACTCTGATGTCCTTTGACCCACTACATTTTTGTCTACTGTAAAAATATATTTCATAGAGCTGCGCGCTGCATGTTTATACGATCAGCCTCTCTCTCTCTCTCTCTCTCTCTCTCTCTCTCTCTCTCTCTCTCTCTCTCTCTCTCTCTCCCCCCCCCCCCCCCCCCCCATCTGTATAACCACACTGGCTTAAGAACATCATCACTTAGCCTCACTTAGTCAGAAATGACGTACGTGTTTATTTCCATAGAAGGCAGGGAAGTGGGATCTGATCACAACTGGTCACTTGAGACACATATGGAGACTTACTCTAATACCAGAGCCGTCCACCTTCGAGCCGCTCACCTGAGACAGATGGTTATTACACCAGCTTTGAACAAGGCCTCGGAGTATTATATCTTTTTTTGTTTAGAATAACATTTTCACTGATGATACAATTTTAACTGAATAAACTTTTAAATCTCATTTTACACTGGACTGATGGGGAGGTGACTCATTTGTAGAAAAATCAATTTAAACAGCAATCACCTTGTGGAGCAAATATCATCAAGTGATTTAGTTATTTATAATCAGTGCTGAATTATACATCATTCCTCACTCAGTCTTTTTTATCGACAGCAGCCCTCGATCTAAATTTGGCTGCTGACAGATTCAAATCTCTTCACGTAAGCAGCCCGTCTTATTCCACTGAGGCCTCCCTCATCATATCCAGCCCACCAGCATGTTTACAGTAAATGCCAGCATGGTAAAGCTATTAAAAAGCTCCCTATCCCCTCCTCCTCTTTCTCCTAGCTGCCCTTGGCCTCTCTTCCTCAGCTCACAGGCCTATTCATGACAGGAAACAACTATTTTCTTACTCGAAGGCCTCAGTTTGAAGCTGCTCCACCAGAAAAACTGACCAGATCCTAAACGACAGGCACCCGTCCAAAGTGTCTGCTGGCTCAGTCAAAGTTTCAAAGCCTCATCAACATTTGTCCAGTGGCTGGTGTAAATTTCCCTCCCTGGTTGGATTACGTGTTGTACTTCTTAGAAAGTGCCATACAGTTTGATGTGAGGAGGGTGTGAAGGCCAGAAGTGGCTCCCTCGTCAGCAAACAGCATTTCTGATGAATGTACTTTCTCAGAAAGAGACTAGCAGCTGACTTTAGATTATGTAAGGATTTAGCTGATATGAGGGAAATTACATTTCATATGACTGTATCTGTAGTTGTGGGGTTCATTTATATGCAATTCTCTTTCAACAGAGAAGTACATCCGCTAAGACACCAAGATCCTACCTGTCTAAACTGCTCCTCGTAGGTCCATTCTCCGTGGTCCTGCCCGCCCAGATGGCTGTGCGTGGCGTGGGGAGGCAAGATAGCTACACGGGGCTCCTGGTCGACACTAGGGCGCGCCTTCAGAACCTGGGAGTGGGGATGGAGCTGGCGGTGGGGCAACAGGAGGATGCCTTTCCCTGGGGCCACAGCATTATGGCCTGTTGGCAGATTTTCCTCTGCCAGGTCATCGTCAAAGTCTTCTTCCATCTCGCCTTCAAAATCCTCCTCATCCCATTTCTGTTTGCTGTGTGTGTTAAAAACAGAATGAAATAGTTTAAAAGACATTAAGGAAATAAAAGATGCCTTAAAACGACCAGAATAAAGACATTGGATACTTACATCTGCTCCTCCTCATCTGAGCCCATCATATCTTTGTATTGTTCCTCCCCTTCGTCATTGTCCTCATCATCCACGTCATCCTCGCCGCCGCTGCTGCGCTCCGACATGGGGCTGTCAGACACTCTCTGCAGCCCGGCCGCCACGGCACGCATGGCCGCTAATGCCGCCATCTGGGCCTGCTCTGACTCAGGGGCCGGGCTCCCCATTGGTTCGTCCCCGCCTCCTCCACCTGTGCGCACCTGAGTGTGTTGGGCAGCAGCTTGCTGCTGTAGCTGCTGCTCCATCAGCAGCTTGGCCCTCTGCTGCCTGTGCAGGTTCTCCATGACGGCCTGCAGCTTCATCTCCAGGGAAAGCGCCACAGCGTTCAGCTGCTCTCCTTCCCCTCCCTCCCCCACTGAAGGAGCACCAGTTGGGGGCCAGTCGTGGGACAGTGGTCGATCCTTCTGCTCAGGCAGCGAAATCAACAACTGCGCCTGCGATGAAGCAGCTAGCAGCTGGATGGGGGTTTATAGGTTATGGCTATGTGGAAATGTGGGTCCTCGTGGAGACGTGGAAGGAGGAGGAGAACAGGGGTCGGTCAGAGCTCTGAGACATGAGAGGGAGGCTTCACTTCTGGAGACAGAGGCCTCTCGCTTGTCTCGATGGTTTTTCCTGCAGCTGAAGAGGAAACCAAAGTTGTCGGCCGAGCTGAGTCGCACAGGGTTCAATGAGGCACAAGCAGTGGAAGAGAAGGTGGGAGTATGAGAGTACGCTGACAGACTACAAAGACCTGAGGGACAGAAAAAAAAAACAGAGTCAGCCTGCTACTTCCCCACTGTCTGCTAACATCAGTAACTTCAGTTAAAAGGCAAAACCGTTTTGTTGTGGCTGCGACCAAACTGTGAAACAACTTTTCTCGAAGCATCAGATCAGAAAACCGTGTTTCTATTTTCAAACTTTTAAAAACTTTCCGTTTGTTGGCCTTTCACTAAAGTGGACATATTCAGATCGATCTGATTTCAAGCTGTGAGGTACGCATGGTTAAAATCAAAATTATTTTGTGCATGTTTCATTCTTGTTGTTTGAGGAACTTGACCAATAATTTTTAATCAACAGCAGGACTTCTCAAAACCCTAACCGCTCTCAAATCACGTGTTGAGACAATGTGAAAGAGGAAATGCCCAATTTCACACAGCAAGCCTAAAATCAACATGAAGCATAAATACAGTGTCACTGAGTTCATGTTCACTATATAGCGTGGGCAGGATTAATCACACACAACACACACACACACACCGGACAGGCACACTGCTCACATGGGACAAAATGTTTTAACCGCAATAACAACAGGAAGTGAAATCAAAGGGAGAACCATCACTTTCTTTACCTGATTGGCTCCAAGCCAGAGAGAACTTGAGCGCACCAGCAAACACAAGTACTACGAGTCAACACTGTTAAAACCCACACAATTTATATTCGGATCTGTGACTCCACTGAGGTATGACTGGTGTGTTTCTACCCCCCCTCCCCCTACTTTAAATGTCTGTAAGCGATAATGGTTCCCCTACATACCTGTTCCATGAAAGTGCTCAGGTATGCAGAGCAGTCTCAGTTTATCAGAAATAAGCTTCGATGTCTGTTCTCTATTAATGAGTGTGGGGAGGCTGTGGCTCAGATCAGTCGCGCAGAGATAAGAGCTGCGAGCCAAGTCAACAGCACGTGGGGAAACTAAATTCGAGTGCAGGTGCTGGATATGTCGAAGCAGCAGTCATGCCATGAGGCAGCAGTGACTGCGCACCACCACTCATTCAGCTACTCTGACTAATACATGAATAGACAGACCTCGGTAATCACTACCTGCCCTGCTGCTTTCAGAAACTATAGGTTTTACATAGGACTTTTACACTGGGTACATTCTGGATGAATGCACGAATGACGCTCTCATTAAAAAATCCATCGCATGAGTTACTTTTTAAGGGAAATGGGAATATTTGCTGGTTTTACTTGGGTTTTTTCAACTTGAGTCGGTCAACTTTGAAATTCAGAGATTTCGTAATATTAGGAAAATAAAGTCAGAATTTTAGGGTGAATATCAGACAATCAACTTGTCACCAGTATTGAAATAAGGAATGAAGCATCTTGTTAAGTTATGCTCGAGTCAAGGTTTTCACAAATAACAAAATACTTCATCATAACCTTACATCATTATAAGATTGTGCAAGAAACTGTCTAAGAATCATCACCCAACTCATCTAAAATGGCTGACATTGTAGACACAGTTGGAAAGTGTGAAGACAAGAAACAAGACAAATGCCTTGAGTCGTCATTTTCCTCAGCCACATACCCAACATGTAGCACTCAGCCTGCAGCTCCTCACTGTAGCTTAACTGGTCCAATTCCTCAGCTATGAAATGTATTTAAAAGCACCAGGTTCTGCCACGACTATTAAAAACTATAGAGAACTATAAGAAAAGCTAATATTGGTCAGTGATATAACCGCTGACAAGCAAAATGTTACGGGAAATAAAAGTAATCTTGTAGAAGTTTGTACGTCAGCATGGACAGAAAAATCATCTGTCACCCTACACTACGTCTGTGTGTTAGAGAAATGTTGCGCAAGGAAACAAGAGCTGTGAAACTTGTATTTCTTCAGCGGGTGAAGGAAGTGACAACTGACGGAGCAGATAGAGCGAGGCAGCCGACAGATACTCAATATTGATTCATTACATTCTTTATATGCGACAGAGGCATGAGTGAACAGCAGCAGTTGGCAGCCGAAGAATAGCAGCAGTGTAAGCAGGATTAAAACTGGATCTGGTTTGACATGAAACAATTTGTCCTGTCGCATCCTACGTGGAAAGACACAAATATTTACTGGTGGCATCTCTTGACAATCCAGTTACATGAAGTGACACAGCAAATTCATGTCAGAACAGCCTGTGCATGCACTGTTGGCATGTTTGCACACTATTATGTCAACTATCCATCACTCAACATGAGCCATGAGAACAAAGTGAGCCAAAGAGAAACAATCCGGCCTCAGACAGCGCCTCCCTCAATGTGTCATACATGTAATTTCAAAGACAGAAGTGTCCATCAGAACAAAGCTGCTCGGATGACTCTTCCTGTCCAGAGGGAAGGAGAAGTGGTCACTTCGTTTCATACCAGTGCTTTTTCACAAACCATCATGATTTCCTATATGTTGGATGGTGCAAATTACATTGCATCACTGTATGTGTCCGCCGCTTCCCCAAACAATGAGGCACGTTTTGCGAAAGCTTTTTAATGCGGCTGTGATGTTGAGCATGCGATGACAAAAATACTTGAATACATGGCATGCAACAATAAAATGAAGAGTGTAAAATGTTTACAGGACGGATAGTCAGCTGTGGGTGCCTGAGTTTCGTGTGGCCCAAACGTCTGCTGGTTTTTTACTTCCAACCAAACACTGCAGCAGCTGATCTCACCCTTTAACACTTGCGCTCAATAAATTCAAGCAACAGATGAACGCAGCCACCAAATGGTTTATGGTTCTCGCTCTTCGCTCAGTCTAAGTGGCACCTTACTGGTGACACATGTTGTAACATGTGTGTAAGGTCTGTGTTTGTTTGTTTGTCTGTCTGTTAATTACCTAGGATTAAGCATTAACTACTGAACGGATTACCATGACACTAGGTCAAAGGATACAGAATAACATTGTGAGACAGGATGTTCTTGACTTTTTCAGCGATTTCTCAGATAATAACTCAGGGATCTGAATGTTAAAGAACCAGATATAGGTTCAGAACTTTATCTTTTAAACGAAATATTGACTATACAATGTTCTAGGGTACAAACAGTTCTTTAGGAAGCTGCTAGAGCTCTGCGTTAACCCTTTCTGATTGAAACTCTACTGCAGATTGGCTGGTGGTTGCCTTTGGTATCTCATTCTTACACATTACATTTAACCAGACCATGGCCAAAGTGATAAGGCTTTTAATATCTTAAACACAACTCTCTGTGAAACCGAGCACTATCAAGAGGGAAAGGGCCAAATCCCCTAAAAAGCCACTGCTGGGTCGCATTAACACTGCAGCAGCGGTGGGAGAAACCACGTCTGTACATTTTCTTGACATTTCTTTACATTGACCCCTCGGGACAGTGACCAGCTGTTTTTTGGAAGTCCTGCTTTATTCTCAAACTGCTGCATGGCTGATGAATTCTGAGAGGAAGTTGCTTTATGACCAAGGAGTAAACAGGTTTCACAGCATGTGTGCCACCCCCCCCCCCCTTTTTTTCTTCCAGTCTCAAAAATGCTGTTAAAACTAAATTACAGAAACTTACGTCCTTCATGGTTTTGCTCCATTACTGGGTAAAATTCAAAATGTATGTATAGCTGCAGTAAAGGTCAGGGAAGATTTAGCAAACTAACTAATGATTTCCTCCACATTCAGAGCTTTATGAAGGTTTTCTGAATGTAGGCCGTCTCCGGATCAATATGACTTCTGCATCTTGCATTTGCAATTGACCAAAGGACAAATGTAAATCTTTGCACGGTGGCTGACGTATGCTGATTTTCTGTCAATGGTCTGTTTCAGAGACCATTTTTCATGCAAAACAAAAAACGTAGCTACTTCGAAGCAGAGTTTGATTAAATGT
The DNA here is from genome assembly GCA_026259375.1 of Verasper variegatus. Taxonomy (NCBI): domain Eukaryota; kingdom Metazoa; phylum Chordata; class Actinopteri; order Pleuronectiformes; family Pleuronectidae; genus Verasper; species Verasper variegatus. The sequence goes on along the minus strand of CM048046.1, from coordinate 18,135,810 downwards.
GTCCCTTATCTGCCTGCCGTTAACTGCTCCACCGCAACGCTGCCTATTGTCTTTTCTTTCCCACCCTCACATTCATATTACAACTATCACAACTCTAGACTTAAATTTAAAAAACGACTGTGTGAGTACACAGAACTCGCTGTGTACACTGTGAACTCTGGGTGAAGGAGTAATTGCCACAAGCTAAATTTCGCACAACATAACAGACAATCCCTTAAACTGCACAGCTAAAGTAAAGACACTTTGGGCCCATTTAACACCATAATTGGATAAAGGAAGGCCGGCCTGCTGGTATAGGTGACGGTCGCCCATGTGGGGGTCAGAGAGGAGCGGCCAGGAAAGAAACTTTGACAGTTGGCAGAATGAGGGATCGAGTAGAAAAGATGAGAGCTAATGGGTTAATCCTCTTTTTTTTTTTAAACCCACATTTGTGAGGTGGAAGACTACAAGGTCTGAGCAAACACGACAGAGTGATAAGAACAAGAGCTAAGGGTCTAATTCCAACTAGATAAAGGGACCTGCCCCACATACATGAACATATATACATACATACTGATAATGTACACATGGCATTTCCGACGAGTAAAGAAAATAGTTTTGATATTTCATTAAAAAAGGTTAAATTCACCAGGGTTTTTCCTCAGTAGGTGGTTTTATTCTCATGTACCAACATCCGCACAGATACACATCTGGCTTTTTAATTCAAAGTCTTAAAAATACAAACCATCTCTTGCCTGATAAAGCCGAGTGGTTTCGAGATGAACTGGGTGAGGTCTTGTGAGACTTGAAACTGGCTATTAAAATCAAAAAGGTCTGTCTGTTCTGCATGACTGGAAATTCACAGAGAACTAGATTCTTAAAGTGGTAAGCCACAAGATTTATGTTTTTCTCTTTGTGAGTGCTCACTCTCCTAAAGACCACATATAAATCATAGTGGGTGGCACTGTGATGTCACCCTTGGTTTTCTGACAATGCAGGTTGACGTCTCTGTGCTGTGTTTTCTTTATCACATCACCATGATGCTCATGCTACACTTGTTTTAAATAAAAGACTGTGTGCCACCGACGTGTCTACTGGCGTTTTCTATTTATACCAGCTTGAGTGGGCAGTTTACGGGTTGACATTCCTGGACATATACTATACTACAGCACAACTACAAAATTTGTATCTTTTTATATATTTATCTTTCACAACTCGTTATTCGTTACCTTTATCTATAGCCGTAAACGATCATTGTTTACTGTGTGAAACTTCGTTTAGAAATTATTTAGTCTTTGTTTGTACTTTACTCGCTACATATAACGTGAATACATAAAAGATGCTTACGACCCCCGGGGAGAAAACACACAACCACATCTCTCCTAATTCAAACTGTCAGTCCATTTCTGTTTACCTATGTTTGTAAATGGCAGCAGGACACACATTTACATAAACAAGCAAACTGCTCAGCTTTCAAGGTATGAGATAAGAACCAGGAAGAAGCTACAGTCAAAAAAATTTGGCTTCAATTAAAAAGCTTGGAGGTTGCAGCCAAAATCAGGAAGGTGAGCTTCTAAATCTTAGAATAAATAAATAGGAGAATAAAAAGTATGTGAGGTAAAAAAAACAACCCTATATAATAGTACACAGAGCTGTGTTGTGCACCTGGCACTGTCCACTGTTCTGGATAGTGAATAAATAATAAATGAATTCAACTATCATAATCATCATGTCGTAACATTTTAATTGAGTAATGAAGTTAATTAAAAACATAATTTCATATTAAAATTCAATTTCATTTGACCTAATGTCATGATAAAGAACATGTCCTTTTAAAAGCTTTGTTTGTTTACAGCCCTCATCTCATCATGTCGACACAGTTTTTCATTTAGTATCGAAGTGAAAGAGTAATTGTGAACAGAGAAATGAAACAGTTGCCATTCATGATGCTTTCTCCATAAAAAAGGAGAGAGAAAAAAAAGGGATAAAACTCAAATTCAGTGGTGCTGGTCTTGATTAAGAGTCCCTCTCTCACATTCCTTGCACTATTACCTCGCGAGGCAATAACACAGGCTCCATTGAGCCCCGCTGCACCAACAACAAGATCATTGAGGAAGTGTCGCACAGGCTGGTCACGCACTTTCCACTGACCTCTTCCAGTGAGCCGGAGAAATGCAGCGAACCAAATCTGATTAGCCCCAGCTATGCCATAAATTAAGTGGGTATATAGCAAAAATAATCCAGTGATCCACTTCTCAGCAGTGAAACCTGTGGTTATCTATCAAACCACAGGATTCACCCGCAAGGACAGAGAGGCAGATACATATATAAGATATCTGGATTTATGAGTTTATTTTATTGTGAAAATAATCAAATGAAAGCAAGTCTTTTTCCTAGTAGGTGTGCATCTTGCATGTATTTATATGCTCTTACTTGAAGTGTTTTAAACAAAGTGTAATATTAGATAAAGCTCAATCTTACTTTTCATTTGTCATTTCCAGTACTACTTTTTTCTATTCCGATATTCTTATGTTGTTTTTAGACTTATTAGCTACTGGTCCTCTCTGACTCCTGATTACATTTGAAATTGTCATACTTCACTTATTTTCTAATTCTTTTGTATTCTTCTTTTTTATTGTAACTTTGGAGCCAGATCTGGCACAAACATGTCATTTGGGAAAAATAAAGTTCAATTTCATTTTATCTTACTCCCTCATTCAACAGCATTACTAGCAAGCAACACCAAGCAGAGCTGAATATATGTATGTTAAATATTGATATATTGGATATTCAGACAGCGCTGCTGGCCCATGATGATCAATGCCTCTGGGGATTTTCCACTCTGAAAACAGGGCGACGGGGAATGAAACAGATATGACACTTAATCATTCTTGATGTCTTGACTGAAAAGGGTGCTTTAAATATTCCTATGAGGGCTGAAAATAATCAAACTTATATATTAGATGTATAATACCCAAAAAAAAACTTTAAACTCTGCTACATGGATGTCTTATCACAGGGACAGTCATCAAACGAATAGTTCAAATAAAAGAAGAAAACAAAGTCTCTGCTGATTCTGCTGAAATGTTTGCACTCCTTCATGTCCACCAGCTCCCTGGTGGATATTGACCTCGCCATGTAACAGCCCTGCCTGTGGATTCACGTGGAGACTGCAGTATTATGACAGCAAACATAACTGATGACAGCTCTGGTTGAGAAACAGCTAAACACAGTCACTACCCAAGTAAAACAATGACCCTTGATGTCAGGTGTCCTTATAAATTTTTTGACTTGCAATTTTTGTTCTGTTTGTGGCGCTCAAGACAAAGTTCAATCAAAACCAAGTAGACACAATCGTGACTTGTGTTGCTCCACAATGAAGAAGTCGTACATGGCTTTTGGACTGGAATGCATTGCAACACTTATCAAGTACATTACTTGAACATGTACATTTCTATTCATTCCTTTATTACTCAATGCCATAGTTTCATATTAATGTAATAAGTTAGTTTTTACCAGAAAACCAACTATGGCTCAACAGGAGAAATACATTTCTTAAAATGCACTTGTAAGTTAAATATTTCTACAACTCCCCTAACATTAAACTTTTTGAATTAACTATTTACTATTTTAATGTGACATCCAGAAACAGCCCACCGAGTCAAATACCCGTGTTTAACACAACTATGCCATAAACAGTGAGGACTCAGGGGGCTGCGTCGTGTCCCTGCTTGCAGAGCTCAATGAATTTGCTATTGTAACTCTAGAACGATGGTGTGATGACAGTTCCTCTAGTGCAGGAGGTGGGTGGGGGTGTGGGGAAGGGGAGGGGTCGACTTTTCATTGAATGGCACGAATGTCCCAAACTGGATTAACTTGTTGGTTTATATTGTAAATGTGTGGTCATGTCATTGCTTTGTGATCTTTAACAATCATGTCTTTTGTCTGCAGAGAGGCGACAGACGAGAAAATCTTCCATATAGCGCTCTGTGAATTGTACCCGGAGACATCCAGAACATAAAATTGCTACTGTGCTTAATCTGTGATTGTTGGTTCACGTGCAGGTGCCCGACTTAAAAAACCATAAAGGCTGTTCTGTCTGCTCATTAACTATGTGTATATCTATTGGCATGAATCAGATTAGATGAGCTCTTGATTGCTTGGGAAGGCTGCCAGAAAACCAGCGGACGCAAATATGAAAGACAAATGCTTCAGGTTTCACAGACATGTCAGCATGTTGCAGCTGTGTGCTGGTATCCAGGCAGAAAAGTACTAGGATAGATCACGGTGGCTGGCACAGCGTCAGCTGCTGACTGAATACACAGAGCCTACAACAGCCTTGTTGAGAAACTGTAGGGCATCCCAAAACCTAAGACCCTTCCTTACTCCACTCTCCGGCTGCGTCACTGTCAGCCCTGCTGGGATTCCCCCATGGCTCCAGCCCAAGCAGTGAAGTAACTTGTGAGGGGTTTTTTCTGCATTTTTTGGCAGGATAACAAAGTTAAAGCCCCACGTGCAGCACAGGCCCTTCAGAAATGTCGTTTTTGGCACAGGAACAGCTGAAAGCCAGCCAAGCCACGCTGCTTCCCACTTCTGCAATGGCAGGAAAACTTGTGGTGTGAGAACGACAGTGGCATTCAGTGATACAGTTCATGCTGATATTCACAGGTGGGTTATTACTGAAGAACTGCATTCGGATGACTCAATGTAGGCCCTCAGCACACGCCCTTAAGCTGTCAGGGAGATCTGAATGTATAGACTTCATAACAGCAGCCTGTAGAGGATTACAGGTTGAGAATCTAAAAACAAACTGACTTGTTTGTCTTGTCTGTGCATGCTTGTCTGTCATTAATCTACAGCCACTAACCAGTTCAGTAGCTGACTGGTGTTCACGCTGCCAAGACAAGACATGGGGGCAAACTGAGCACACTTTGGGCTGAGATCACATCTATGTGACGACAGGAAGCTTGTAAATGTTTGAATGATAACAAGGCCGCCTCACATCTTGATATGTACATTTAACCGACTCAAACACGTTAACCAGTGAACTCCAAAAACATTGCTAACCACCTGGAAAACAAACTAAATTCTCTCTCTAATACACTGGACTTTATGTGAAGCTGAGTTAGCTGCAATACAGATCACAACATACACTTGATTTAGAGACATGGTCACAGGCACCAGTTTTCATGTCAAGAGAAGGATGGCACAACAAAGGTCAGGACAACATGACAGAAAGTAGACAGACTGCTTTAACCGAATCAATGATAAGACTGATTCATCACAGGTAAACCTCTGACATGATGCTTTCTCACTGGATAGAAAGGCCAGAAAGAAAGGAGGAATTGGAGCTGCATTTATATTGTCTAATTCTTTGATTATTTATGACATTTTTTTTAAATCATCCATTAATTTAGCTTTTACATTGCCAGACAAAAGACCAAAATGCATATGAAAGATTTAAAATTGAAAGACTATTACTTTCACAATTTGATCTAATCAACAGTCAAAAACCCAAAGATATTTATGATGATCCTATTAAATAATTTCCTATTAATTTTTTACTAGAACAACTTGATTTTATGACATCAATAATAGGGGGTAATAGGTAGACACTGATAATATCGGCTGATATGAGCCTTTCACAGATATATCAGTGTTTGTTTGCCCAAACACTGCAGCGGCGGTTCAATCCTCAGTCTTCGCTATCTGCATGCTCAAGTGTCCTGGGCAAGATACTGAATGGGCAAGATATTAAATCACTAAATGGATAAAAGCGTCCGCCAAATGTAATGTAATGTAATATTGACTCTCTGAAATGTTTACAAGCATTACTGAGGCTTGTAATAAGATGGTATCTATAGACAGATGTTCATGTCCATCAGCTTTAACAAACTACTATATGTAAAAACCTGCTTTGCATAACAACTGCAGCTTGATAACCAACTTCCTATTTAAGTCAGAATATCAGTTTCACAATGGCAGGTAAAGGTTTACCCCCATAGCATCATGCTGCGTTGATGGGAAGTAACAACACAAGCGCCAGTTATCCAAAGCAAGAGAAAAAACAAGCATCTTTATGTAAATGTGGTTGCATTACAAAGTGTGTTGCTCATTAGGGCCAACCTACATTATATGGAGACCTTTTAAGACCCGAGCGTCATCACTGGCCATACGTTTGTAATCCACAATGGGCCAATAACATTGTAAACACACACACGCACACGCACGCTACAGCCGTACTTTACTCCATTGGAAACACTGCGCTGATGCAGTTAGCTGGAGTTGGTCAAAGGAAACCATATGCCAGATTGGTCCAATCAGATTAGTGTGGCAATTTCTAGGCAAGCCTCTAATGTGATTGGAGGCTGGTGGGGTGCAAGTTGTAACAAGGCCTTGGGACTATCGCTGAAGATTTTCAGTGCTGAATAATCACACCAGGACACCACAGGTGTCACGTTCTCAAACATTTCACACCTCCTTTCCCATGGTCAACCACAACTTTACAGAGTCGGTTTGTGTAGAAGAGCAACGTGCCAAAATATTATCTAATGCGACTATCATCTGAGTGGTTCCTCGCTGAAATGGCTGGTTCAGGAAACCCGGTGCAGTAAATCCTGACCAGTTTGCCACCAATGGCTGGTGGTAAATCCTCTCACAGAGTGAAAAGCCTCTTCTCAAATTCCTTTGCCATAAAAATCTATATGTGAACGTCTAAGTGAAAAGACGGCCGTTCAAAAGCGTTTCTTCTTCATGTTTTCAGGTTTCAAAATCCCATTTCCTCATCAATTGGTGATGTTACATCAAGCTGCAGATGTCTGTCTGAGACCTCATGTTAAATACATTTCTTCATGCCAAGGACATTTCACAACGGTGTTACTGTCAGTTCAGTTACACAGTAGATTGAAACATACGGGCCAAGGTCTTTCAATTTCACATGATCAAATATTTCTGCATTTTCACAAATATTTTCTGGATAGTGTGGGAAACCCCCCCTGAAACCAAATTTACATGGCACCAAGACATCTAAGATCTCCACTGAAACCAGGCAGTTAAACGTGTGATTTCCAGAACAACACTGTATATGTTTAAGGTCATTATGACAAAGCACTATACACATGGCTTCAAAATACAACCGGCTTCCTGTGCCTGTTCTCCCCACCCCCAATACTTTGTGAGAAACTACATCTACCACAAATCAAATGCCAGTCAGTTTCGGTTGTGGCTATAAGTTTTGATCAGCTTGCGCCAACCAACCAGACTCCTGAAACACCCAACACAAAGACCCTTTGAATTTTTTAATCCACAGAGGATAGAAAAAAAACGTTCTGTCTGTCTTTAGTGTCTGCTGACATCGTTGAGACGAATATGCAGCCGGTTGCAGACAGAGGATTTTCCCACCAGGCCTCTGTAGTACTGAAGGCATCTCATTGTGTACACGTCGGACTTGTGGAAGCTTTGACTTGACTTGTCCTGATCTCAGACGCTGACAGACTCTTTTATCCACCTACTCCACCTTTGTTTTTCACTCCCACAAAACAATTCAAGGGTTTTTACGTGAGAGAGTGAGATTATTACAGGGCCCCATAGTAACTTGAAAGGAGCTATATAAATTTGAGGTTCTTATTATTAACCTTTATCTTATAACCCCATCTGCCAAAACCAATAACACCAAACTGTGGCATCTGTATCACTCAGCTTCTGGTGTTTACAGTGAATATGGCTGCTGCTAATTGCAGATTATAGTCTTGGTTAATCATTTAGACTGGAATACGTCGTAAAGCAGAAAAATACATATCTATGACAGTTTCTTCAAATGTCTTGTTTTGACCAACGATCGAAAACCTGTCCAAGTTCTCAGGACTATGACAACGAGCAGGAATAAGTACACAGACATTTGTTTGTTTGTTTGTTGTTTTTAGCATTTTTGCTTAATCATTCCGACCCTGAATGTGGGTCTAACACTGATAAACCACCTTAAATCGAGCTACTGTCACTAACCCGAGCCCCAGCCTGACATTTTGACAGAGCAGTCGTAGATGCTGTCACGTGCACTGACTTTATATCCAACTTGTCAATAGGATGTGTTGACGTTATGCAACCAAACTGTAAATTCCAGAATGGTTTATTCATATTGTACAGGAGGGGCCATTTACAAAAAAAAAGAAATGACTTTAACAGGCTGTTGTCCCTGTACATTTCTCACAGCTGCTTTCTTCTTCTTCTTCTTCTTCTACACTGAACGGGGACAACTGACGTAGCTCAGATTAAGTGAAGAAGCTAGCTAACTCCTGCTAGCACATTTGGGACGTTGGCAATTAGAAGCTGTTTGAAGTTAACGGTTCAATAGTCGAAGGTTTCGCTTTTTTTTTTTTTTTGCAGTTTGCCGCTTTTTCCACAGCTGACAGCAAAACAGCATCACGTCATTTTCAGTTTCTTCTCCCTTATGTCGCTGCTGAATTGAATTAAACCAACAAAAACCCACTAAAAAAAAACACAGGCGCAGGAATTAGATCACAGGCTCCTCCGTTCGATTCCACTGCAGGGAATAGTGCCAGGACACTCCGCGGACGTTCCTGGGTGACATGTAACCCTCCGCTGCCTCAGCCACGGCCAATTGATCAGTAGATGCGATAACTTATCGATAAAAAAAAAAACGCTGCGTCCTGGAAGTGGCGATTAAAAAAAGAGAAGCACACACACACACACACACACACACACACACACGCGGAAATTCTTCACGAGCGTGTACACATGTAAACAACACAAAAATAAAAACGTCAACGTAAACTCACCACGTTGGCTTCCGTTGGCTTTTTTACGCTCTTTGGAACCGGAAGACACATTCCCCGTCTTCTGCCCCCTCCAGAGCTCCGGGGTCCGGGCTGCGCCTCCGGTCACACGCCGAGGAAAAACACAGCGAGAGGAGGAAGAGGAGGAAGAGGAGCAGCGGCGGCGGCGGCTCGTGTGTTTATCAGCTCGGATTAACGCGGGTTTCATGTGACTGCATGATATCCACGCATTCGGCGTTTGCGTGTGATTGTGTTTTCACAGTTTGAGAGCCCGCACCGCTCAGACTGAGGGGGGGGGGGGGGGCAGAGGCGTGGACAGCTCACTCACATCATTGGTTGACAAACAGCGATCAGATGCAAATTCCTAACCTCTGAATCAGCAGGGGCCGCCCCCCCCCCCCCCCGGTACACCCCCCCCCCCCCCCCCACCCCACCCCACCACCACCACCTCCTCCTCCTCCTCCTCCTCCTCCTCCTCCTCCACCCGGAGCAGGGGCTGTCGGTAAATGCGATAAGAGCAGAAGCAGCCAATGGGCGCAGAGAAGAGGCTTTATTTGCATCGTTTATTTGAATTTAATTCACTTAAAAAACAAGGCTGGTGGCAGCTTTCTTTACCAAACTGTAAACGTGACCTGGGATCGAGTATAGCCAATTTTTATATGCAGTGAATGTCTTTAACGTGCTACAGAGTGAATATAGAAACAAAATGTTGTTCATCCTACCTGGTTTATCTGCAATAAATGTGTCATTGTCAATGTAGTGCAGTGCCTGTCTGGTCGAAGTCAACTTTATTGTCAATTCTGCTATTTACAGGACGTAGACGCGATTGAAATGCAGTTTGTCTGTAATCCCCAGGGTAAACGTATAAGTAGACAGAACATATAAGTACGCAACCTATTCAATACTCAAAACATAGTCGATAGTACAAGGTAGTATGCAGTCAAAAGGCACACGGTGGACAGGATGAGAGTAGTGAAAACCGGAATAGTGCAAAAATGGATCGAGAGTGCAAAAATACTTCATGGACAGCAATGTAATGTACATCCACAGGGTGTAGTAAGTAGCAGTTAAGATAGCAGCAGTTGTAGTATGATGTGTCAATGGTGCAGAGTGAGGATAGAAAACGTTGTGTACATTCTTCCTGGAGATTCTGAAATAAAGACTTTGTGGTGGTTTGGTGAATTAATAGTGTTTGGTGTGAAAACCGCATAAAATAAACTGAAAAACAACTCATCTGATTTGATTTCGAACAAATATTACTGATTCATATTATTATGTCTAATTTAGTTTTATCAAAATAATGAATGAAGTGACCTTTATCTCTATAAGCTTCACAAAACTCATGAAGATATGAAGGTGGTTTATTTTAGGGGAAACTCACTAAAACTGACTTCGACCAACTTTTTACTCAGAGTTAACAGGCGCCCTGAAAACTAAAAGAAGAAGTAAGATAGAATAAGCTGATTTTTTATTAATATAACAACAAGGTCAGCTCACGGATGGAAACTGTCAGTGCTGTTTGAATTTGACACAGAATGTAAGACAGACCAGTGACCAACATCTTTATGAAGCCGTCTGCTCTTGTTGTTCTATCAAAGTTTACCCATCAACAAATGCCACCAGACACTCAGAGACCCCCCCCAAAACTCTAGATATGTCCTCGACTTTATTTGGGTCTACAACATTCGATCACAATTTTTTTAAGCGATACAAAATCTACAATTAGTAACGCCCTCCATCTAATGTCCCTTCTGTTGCAGATGGTTTTGAGTTTGTTGCAAATTGTGTTTCCTTGAATTGTTCCATTGTTCACCCACAATTAAATCATAGGAGTAGTGTAATACTACAAAACTGTTTTAATTATCAATACATCTCAAAATGATTTTCTTAATAATCAACTGTGCAAATCTATAGAATGTTAAAAAAAGAAGTCCTTATCCGACAAACTGTCAAAAAGTGAATTTTAATCATCATAGACAAAAGGGAAAACATATAAATATATCAATATTCACACCAAAGGGGAAAAAATGGTTCAATAGATTTTTGGAACAATTTCTTTTTTTTTTTACAATGGTTTTACAACCAATCACTGACGTGCTGCTTTTAAATTTTTCTGTCAATCAACTAATTGATTAGTCATCTCATCATTTCGATCTAAAGTGCTTCTTGGTCTCTGGGTGCCGGGATATAAAGAAACCATCATATACCGTGAGAATCAGTAGGTAAACAACAAGGAAGTATAATTCTACACAAACAAAAACTATATAATTTATCAAGGTAAATAAAGGACTAGTGCATTCACCCACAGCAAACCCTGTGGTAAAAACTGTACATTTTAAGTCACAGTTACATAAACTTCTCTCTGCCCTCATTCCATAATTGACAGCCTCCAACAGTCACCTGCCACGTTACATGTTTCCTCATATACAGTGAGTGCTGAGCGGCTACAGCTGTTTACTAAAATAAAGAGCTGGAAGATATTTAAAAGAGTAAACGATCCTCCCTCTGCCTCATCATATGTAACAGGATCCCAGAGAGAAGTGCCTTCATGGCCCTGACGCAGTGACAGATGAGAATAAATTCAAACAGGTCTCTGTGGGGAGGAAAACTATAATTTCACACGAGATACCAAAATAATTAAAGGGGACCGATGTGCTTGAGCTGGAGCGAGTCTCTGCTGCAGGGTGTGGTCCCACACATGACATGATGCATCAAAAAACAACACAAAAGCTGTCTATGATAGCAGGACAACGTGCAAAATAGATAAATTCACCTTGAGAAATAATCAAAAAGACCATTTTTTAAATCTTTTTCAGATTATTATCACTACATATAACCTGACATTCAGTCAAAACATTTAAATACTGACAAGAACAAGAGTCTCAAGTAACAAATCCATAGTGGGATTTAAAATGTCTGCATATTTAACAGTAACATATTATATTTATGAGTTTTAGTGTGTGTTAATATTTGAATTTTGTGTAAGTTAAGTTCATATTTATATTTTTATACGTTCATTAATTTATATTGCAGATGTAGCACGTTTGATAAAATATAATATATAAGATATATTTTTGAGTAATCAGACTTGTGTCTGATATGTGATGTCATGATGAATGTATTTATTTTGAATAAATGCAGGTGAATGTTATATTTCAATAAGGAGCCAGATTCCTGTGAATACAAGAAATACCTGAGGTCACATTGAGTTAAATAACAATCAGCAGCCTTTGCCAGACACTACGAGTTCTCTACTGTGAGATTCATGTGAACTATAGTTGATCTTATTACTGTTACTTCTTTTTTCTATGCGGTTTCAGTTTGGTTTATAATAACGTCTTTTTTAGGGCTCTCCTCCACATTTTGCAGTTTTTTTGTCATGTGGACAATGATGCCACTATTGACCTCTGATGACTGTTTGACTATCAATCAAATAGCAGATTTACCTTCTTCTTAAACAGCTGAAACATACACGTTTTTATAAGATGATCACATTGGCTCTGTGATGAACTCAGAACCTTGTGGGAACTCTTGACCAGTATTTCTTGGCACTAGTGCATCATCTACTGGAGAGAGGTGGCACAAACCCACAGGGCTTTCCTGTTACCAGTCAATCTGTCAGTTAGCTTTTTTAGAAACAACAGGGAAATTAGGTGCCGACTTTCACCAGCACAGTTTACAAAAACAAAGCGATCATCTTTTTACCAGGGATTTGTTTTTCAATCTAATATTTACAACATAATATAGTGTAAAACATATAATACTAAATACTGGAGGGAGCCAGTCTTACTTACATTTTAAATGTATTTTACATACTTTCAGTACATTTTATATAATGTGTGCACACTTCAATGCTTGTATGACTGTTATAAGTAGGTAGTGAGGTATTAGTACTTTAAGTCAAGTAGTAGATCTGTGAACTTCTTCCTGATATCTATACATATGTATGAAGTTAAGTCAGACAGCTGAAGACCATATTTACAGACATGATTTCCAGTATATGAAGTAAAACGTACACAGTGAAATGAGAGAAAAGAAGATCTTGAATCCTTTAATAGAAGCAGTGATACCTATAAATAGTGAAGATACTATTGCACACAACATTATATACACACAGACGTTACAGTTGAGTGTAGAAAGCTTCTTTTTTTTTTTTATGTTGGCACAAGTCAACTACATGAGTTCATTATTTACAGCAGTACTACGTCTATAAGTATTTAAAAAGTTGGCAGCACCCCCTGGGGTTCTGGGGTGAACATGATCTAGATAAGTTCATCTTGACGAGTTTACAGTACACATAAAAATGACACCATGTGAAATCACTACATGACATTCAGAGTGACAAATTCAAAGCCTGAGAAGTTGAGAATAAACGCACAAACTTTGGTTGTTGACAAAATGCACCAATAAGTCCAGTTTTCTTACACTGCAGGCAGCAGAATAAAAATAAATCTAGGATCAGCTATTTGTATTTAAATAACCCAGATACCTCTTTCTTACATCAAGTCAAGTATAAATGTATAAATATCTAAATACACAGAAGGAAATGTGTGTACATAAGGCAGAAGTGCTTCTCTGGTGTAGTAACTGACTCGTATAGGAGAGTCCAAACTCTGCAGGTCATTGCCATCAAAACATCTTAAATCTTATATCAGTCAAATTCATATCATTGGAACATCCCTACTGAAGTAGGTACACACAGTTTACCCTCACACTCCATTATAAGCTCATAAGAGGGAAGTTGTGTGTTTAGGTGTAAACTGAGTAAACGTTGTGCGTGTTGTAAAAATCCATCAGTGAATCTAAAAGTACATCTTTACTATATGACGGAGTATTAGGGCCATTTTGAAGAAGAAATAACTGAGACCTTGTAATTTAATGTCTTAACTTACAAGAATGAGGAGAAAACATATTTAGGATTTCCAGAACCATTGCTCGTCGTAGTTTTACTCTTTCTGGATCTAAAATCTTGATAATCAATCTCATTGTTTCTTGAGAAACCACCAAACATTTCCTCCTCCACAAAAGAGACAATTTCCTCCTGGTCTGTGTTGTTCAAAGTCCTGATACTTATGAAAATGTGTATTTTGTTATTTGTGAAACCTTTGTACTTGTGCATTACTTAATAAGATGCTGCACATTCTTCATTTTCACACGAGCGATATCTTGACTATGACACATAGCTTAAAATTACAACTTTATTCTCATATTATTATTATTATCACAATTTTCTTGTAATATTAAAACCTTATTCTCAAATCTCAGAATCATTTTCCTCTTCAAGTGGCCCATATGCTCCATCTGCGTCTGCCTGCGTCTACACTGTGTTCGTCCACAGTGCTGCCAGACTTTCATTCATTTAATCTTAAATGGGGAAAAAACTAAGAGAGATATTGTTTTATGCATGCTGTGCTTGGCTGTTTCAATATTGACCCTTTGGTTGAAAGAAAAGTGAGTATACCCCTCAGATGACAACAGTAAAACATAGCAGTGTAGACCAGGGTCGACAAAGCTATCAGAGAAAGATAAATAGAAAAGAAAAAAATCCCCCAAAAGCACATCCTGAAGGAATCGTACACAAAGAGCAAACAGAGGTGATTATGCAAACGAATCAGTTTACATGCCAAAATTATAAGAGTTTGTTATTTTTTCACTCCTGATGAGACATTTATTTACCTACAATGATGAGTAACGACTCTGTGCATATAGAGACGATAAATATTCATGCTTCTTACTTCAATACTTACACAAATCCGCTAATCCAGAGCACTTCCTCCGTCTGAGCGCCTTTACACAGCGTCAGACATCACAGGCCCTGCAGCGCCCAACAGCCTCAACAGAGCTGAGACTTCACACATAGAAATGGGTTCCGAGGAAAGCTTCAATTAATTTGTTTATAATAGTCGTTATTTGCTATTATGAAATTGTGCATAATTGCAATAAATATTCAATATGAGCTCGCAAGACAGTTCTAACCAATCAGTGGGGGGCGATGGCACAGTTACTATGGAAACAGTAACGTTTACCTTGTGTGCCGTTGTTATTTTGATTCATATAACATGATATATTTTAGGAACTTAGCTTAAATTGATGGAAAATGAAGTAAATGATACTCTTCTTGTGAAGGCAGGACTTTAATGTGAGTCCCACTTTGTCTCAAGTTGTATCGGACTGATATCAGTATCAACAACGGTGAGTCGTAGCACCGCGCCATGTAAACAGAAAGAACTGTATCTGAGAGAAGAGGCACATCATCAGCTCAACGTCACGCTTACGTTCTGAAAATGTGACTCTGTAGTTTTATTCTGTGCCAGAGTCACAGACTTTTTCCTTTCTGTCACTTCCTTTGTTTTGGTTTTTGTGCGCGCGAGCCTGTTTTCCTACATTTTGTTTTCCTTCTTGTGTTTTGTGAGACCAGTAGTTAATTTGTTTGTAAATTCATGATGCCGTGAATTACACCAGAAAACTAAAATCTAAACATTTAGGACCATAGACTGTATGTAAATATGGACGACATGACTGCTCGACACCTTATCAACCCCCGCCTCACCCATGTTAGCAGATGGGACATTGACCAGACTAAAAAGTCAAAGTAAACATCAAATACATTTCGTCAAAGATGATTTTGTTTTTTTAGGTCGTTCTTATAGCACTGATATATGCACAAGTGCTCATTTATCCAATAAGTTGTTTTAATGAGTGAACCTCATGATTGACAGTAGAGACTGATTGGTCGAATCGGTGGGACCTCGCTGCCCCAGATCACTACTGCACAGACTCAAATGACTTCCAATATCTTTTTTCTTCTTGGTGAGGATTGTGCAAGAATGTGGAGATGCGGCGTCCATCTTTATACACAGTCTATGGTTATAGTCTTAGGAGATATACATATGCAGGTGTCAATGAAATATGGATCTATTGGTTAATCAAATTAATTGAAAGAAATACACATTGTGCACCTCATTTACATCTCCCGCCTGCAGCAGAGCCATGCAGGGGAAAGAGGCGCGGCCCTGGTCTCAGAGTATCTGCTCCAGGTAGGCGGACAGCAGAAGTGCGGGAGGAAGAAACTCGTCTTGTTTGTTCACCACTTCAGTCTGACGCGACCCGTTGTGGTTGGTGCCTGAGGGTCCAACAAACAGCAAACAGACTTTAATCTCTTTCAGGTGACTCAAAACACAAACTGAAAAGTTAATGTAAACAAAAGACACATTTGCATGTTAAAAGTCTGTTGTATACAAATGTTAATGTGCTACAGTTGTGTCAATAACCCTTTAACGGCAAGTACATTAACTGATGTTTTCTGCTAATAGCTTCATGAATGCATAAATACCTGGAAACTGTTATTTACAATATGGCAATGAACAAAAGAAGCAAAAACAGACTGAAGAATTGTTGCCTGATGTTCAGACAGGATTGTCTGTCGTATGGTGTGTTGGTTTGTGTTTCCACTCACTTGCAGAGACGAGGTCCATGTACTGGCAGACAGCGTGAAGCAGCAGCCTCTCAAAGCTGATTCACAAACAACAAAGAGATTGGTTTCCTCTTCTCAGTGTCCTCGTTCATTTGTTCACCACACAGATCCATAAATACACCGTATGTTTGCCTGTTTTCTCTCACATCCTGTTTTTGTTTGCTGCAATAAGGGTTTTGTGTAATGTAATATGACTCCAGCTGGGGAGACTGTGTTTTGTTGAGGAGCTGAGCGGGAGAGTAAGGTGTGTTAAAAGCATCCAAGAGGCTTTGGAAGTGGAGTCGTGCTGTTTCAGGCTCTGGTGAGAAGTGAAATATGATCCAGGAAGTTCAATCAAACATTTATGAGTTTGAGAGCTTATCAGAACAGACCCCTGCACGGTAGTTTATAAGATCTCGTGATCGTGGCCTGGTAAATGCATCAGCATATATATATATAACAGAAGACAAATCTTGCATTTACATATATTTATATATATATATGAAGGACTTCTACCTGCTGGCGAGGTTGGTTGTGTAAACTAAGCGAGGTTGAGTGTTGAAGAAGCTCAGGAGATTTTCCTCAAGTACTTCAAGAATTCCCTGTGAAGAGGAATAAACAACACAGTGGGTGTCAAGAGGGAAGGGACGTTAGAGGTTCCATCTACACAACAATCATATTACGATTATTTCTATAACGGATAATCTTCTGATTAATCTGCTGGTTATTATCTCCAATTTGCGAACACATCTGAAAATGTTTTGTTTGGTCTAATAAACAAACGAGAGGATAACATCTCTTCATCGTGACCTGATGGAAAAAATGCTGACAAGAGATCGGATCACAATTCTGATTAAGTCTGAAGCTGCTGTACACGACACACACTCAAACCTTTGCTACATTTAGTTTCCGAGCCCAATGAGAAGAAGACATTACTCACCATGGGGATCTGTTTCCGCTTCAGAGTGGCTCGCAGCCTGCGGTCGATTCTCTGGAAGCTGTCCTGAGCAGTGAAGGCAGGATTTACTGTGGAGAGATGAGTGATGGTCAAACAAAGGACTGTCCTTTCAACAACCGACTGACAGCCACAACACAAACTGAGACACTCACCATTCCTCTGGTCTTTAAGGAGTGGGTTGGGGTTTTTCTTCTTGGCCTCCTCCTGCTCGAGCAGAGACAACAGCCTCTCCTGCTCCTCACCGGAGCAATTCATGAAGTCGCTCCATGGCTAGAAGAGCAAGACAGGAAGTGAAACTCCTCAGTACAGAATCAGGCCTCACAATAGAGCAGTGCTGGATAAACGTGAAAGAACTAATCTTGGTACATAAAGCCTCCAAGAAATAGTCAGTGACAAAATGTAAAACTTTTTACATGTTACCGTACAAACTCCCTAAATAAAAGCCTAGTTTACCTGTAAGATGAGCAGGTGGGGACTATTTTACCTCTACGTAGTTTCTGTTGGTGCAGGCCTCGGTGAAGATGGAGGGGATGGCCGGGTTACTGCAAACCTCCAGATCATCTTTGGAGCAATCATCCCTCTCGAGAAGATTTGCAAGAAAGCGTGCTGGTTTCCAGAGAAGGGGAGAAGAGGCAAATAGATGATGCAAAACTTCACTGACAGATTTACACATTCAAAGTGTTAATTCTTCAGATAAAAACCAACAGAGAACTCAATGTAAATGCTCTTTTCACACATTTCTTTGCAGGTGAACAATTCTACTAATGGTATGTGAGACTAAACAGATCTTCTGCCGTAGTTCTTCCTGCAGCATCTTCTGATCGGATCATATGAAATGAGAGCTCACTGTTCTCCTGGCGGCGGAGGCTCTTCTTCCCTTTGGCTCGAGGAGTGAGGTCCGAGTTGCGGATGGCTTGGTTGATAAAAAAATGCTTCTTTTTGTTGGGAGACACTCGCTTGGCGGGAGAGCTAGGCAGAGAGGAGCATTTACGCTCCTCTATCAGGCTGAGGAGACAGAGAACCAGACGTCAATTTAGCCACTTTAATCACACAATTATATCCTGAAGGGATGTAGCTGTAGCTGAATACCTTCTTCACATTGTTTTAACTCAGTGATTTTTTTATTTCTTTATTTGTATGTTACATAAACAGGTACACAGGGTGATTTGAGTGAGAATTAAAATACTGTAGCCGAGAGTATCAGGAGATTATTATCCAAAGCTTGTTGGGAATAGGTTCAGCATATTGTGAGGTAATGGGACTCCCTTGATTCTATGTCATGCAGCCAAGAGGGCCAGTGCAAGACCGTGACAAGTAGAACTTATCTTTAACTGACAGGCAACCACTGTAAGGACTGGAGTTGCTTGTTCTCTAGCTTATCAGCATTCAAGCAGCAGAGCACTTAATCAATAAAAACATATTTATAACTGTTTAGATAGGATGACATTATTAATCTGGACTACTTCATATAAAAACCAGGCATTAGTCTCTCTGTGTTGGTCTGAGAGAAATGGATGTTTATCTGTTGTATTACTAAGATGTTTAAAGGCAGATTCGGTGACATGGTTAAACTCTTCCAGTTTCAGGAGTCAAAATGAACACCTATCTTTCTTGCCTGCAGGCTCGGGACAAGTCCCGCAGAATAGAATTTTGTTGTCAGTTCTTCTCTGTGAGCCGTGCAACCTTTACATATTTCTTAACAACAAAAACTGACCTAAAGGAGAACAGCATTCAGTAGATCGCATATCTCCACCAAGGGCAAACAGCTGCATCAAATCTCTCCCTCTCAGATATTCAGTCCCTTAAACCTGCTTGTTTCTTTTCATCAAGACCCACAAATTATTCACTTGAAATGGTGAGAATGTGGGGAAAAAGCCATATATCTCAAAGTTAAATAAATAAATAAGTGACAAAATGTAACGGGTTCTTCCCTGACTCATACCACATCATTTCCAACAAGTTTCATGGAAATCCACTAATTTGTTTTAGTGTAACTTTGCTTACAATATTAGCACTCGGTTAAGTACCTCGTCGAAAGGCCCCTTATGAAACCACATCTCAATTCACTACAGGTGTATGTTTGGATCTGCACCTAATTGCAAACACTCATAGATGCCAGTCCCCTGAATATGCCTGATGCTTATCATCAAGGACGATGAATTATTCTCTGAGAAATCAAGGGAAGTGTAGGAAAACGCTCCATCTGGCAATGTTACAGAAGGCGATAAAAATAGGGATGAACCTTGTGTTCTCTCTCGAGCTGAATCACATCCTTCCATCAAGTGTCCCCCTGTCCCCCCTGCTGTCACTTCTCATGCTAACAAGGAAACCACCTGAATGTGACGCGTTGTGGGAAACGCCCGGGATCCAGGATTTATTAGTAGAAACACAGATTTCACTGAATTCAATGCACACCACAACACACCCAGCTAGTTAGCTACACTACACCTGCAATGCTAACACACGGACGAGGAAATCTGAATATTAGCGTCAAACCGAACTAGGAAACAGGAGTCTGTGGACTTGTGTTTATTGGAAACACACCAGACAGGGTTTGAACTGGTGTGGCCGCCCACGGCCCCTGACTTTAAAGCTCTCGAGCTATTTAAAGCCCGGCTAATGCTAACTAGCGTGCTAACGTGTTATGACCGCCAATGGACACTCACATATAATCCTGCTCTTCATTGCTGTTTGACAGAACGACCATTGTTCTGGAGCGGAGCCACGCGGACAGAGCGGGTCAGCGTGTGCACGTGTTGGGGAGAAATAGAGTTAAATACAAATTTAAACAGGGACTGAGTTTAGCAGCTAGCAGCACACAGGCTCCTCCCACCACTGACAAAGACAGGAGGAAGAGGCAGAGTCATCACTCCGTCTCCACACAGGTTTTAAACACCTGTCACGAAGCCCCTCATTTTAAGTTAAGTAAAGTTGAGTTAAGTTTAGATATAATAAGATAAGACAAGTTAAGTTAAGTTAAGTTAAGTTTGGATAAGATAAGATAAGATAAGACAAGATACGATATAATAAGTTAAGTTTAGATAAGATAAGATAATATACATAATATACATATATAGATTCACTGAGAGAGCTTAACAACCTCCCCTCCTGTTCCAAACATGAAAGAGAACCTGTTTTAGCTTTCAGTTGTTATAAAAACTCAAAAGGTGCTTAGTTTGTCCAGCCTGGGCTACTGTAAATAACATGGCAGCCTCCGTAGAGAGGAGCCGCTCCTGATATAAAGTATTTAAATATAAAGGGCCCATTCTCGGGTAAAGAAAACAACAATTAGTACACTTTAGATGAAACATACTAGTGAAAACATCACTTGGATTATTTTATATTCAGGCTCTGCCAACAGGTCCCTTTCACCTAAATCTTACACACTGGACCTTTAAGCATTGATGTAAAATCTAAAATAACATTGACTTTTTTCCACTCGTGCAATCAGTGACTGGAGTTTGTGTTCATGTTACCATAACAGCCAGTTTAATAGGCTGCCACATCTGATTGTTCTGAGACTTCTCTCACTGCTGCTGGACTGAAAAGGAGCTGAGACGTTTCTGCCACTAAACCTAAATCCTGTTGAGTCTGAACAATATTTCTAGAATCATTTCAAGAGCCTTTTTTGGGGGGGGGGGGAGATGATTGGACGACATCAGAGAAGATTCCCTGAGGTGGTTTCATCCAGATTCTGTGATGGGGAAAGAAAGGAAAACAGTAAGACTGGAAAAGTACGAAGCAGACACGCCTCTGATCATCAGTGGGTGAAGTGAAGATATCACCTCCCAGGATGAGAGATGTGAAGTCAAAGGAGAGGATTAAGAAAGTTACCACAGCAAACAAGGGCACGACTACATGTGAGACATCGGGGAATGTAATGAAGCTTTGTGTCAACTTAATGCCTGTTTTAGCTGCAGCCAGAGAGGAGGAGGACGAAGAGGAGGAGAAGGAGGAGAAAGAGGAAGAAACCAACTGCACAACGGCAGAGGAACCGAAAACCAGCGGCACAAAAGATCCATCTGTCACCAAATTAAAGCAACAAGCATTCAAAGCAAGTGATTCTTACGCAGGATTAACCAACGAAAGCAAACAATCACTCAATCCTCTGTTTGTGCTGCCTCCTATAACGGAACCGGCACCAGCTCCTGAGTGTTGTGACCATCACAGGACCATGAGGTTCCCCACACCTCTACCTCCCATCGGTTCATCTGAGAAAACAACAACCACCATCTCTCCACTAGGCTGCACAAGTGAAGGCTGTGGAGGTGACACAACAGCTACAGGACAGGTGTCAGACAGCAGGCCCTGGATAGATAATGTCCTGTTCTCCAAAAGTGTGAGTGAAACCGCACAAATGTCTATTCAAAATCGTTTGAAACCTGAGCTTCACAGGCAGAAGTGTCACTTTTTCTGTTAAATTGAGATTTATATGAATTGGCAGCCTGGAGAATCTGCATCAACACGAGTTAAGAGGAAATGTTGAAGTCACAGTTTTGCACAAGAGACATTTCTAAAGCCAGAAGTTACAGCAACTTCCTAAAACAATGGTTGAGTCACTGAAAGGGTCATACTGTATTATACAACAATAAAATACAAATGAAAATGATGAAATGAAATGTCTTTGAATTTGAATATTAAAACAGATATTGAGACATATTTCATGTTTTTGAAATATAAAATGTATTACTAAGCAAACAGACGTTTCGAGATCCACACAGAGCCAGAGGTTGCAGAGGTTTCAAATAAAAAATTTAAATAAGAAAGCATTACTTTAAATTGAGAAATTATTTGTATATGGTGAGTCACAAATGATAATTTTACACAACTAACAGTAGCAATAAAGAGATGAGAATAATCTTAACCAATAGTTGAGTTTGGTCAGATAATCTGCAGACATGTATTATCTTCCACCTCTGAGCAAAAAAGTGTAGGAATGATTTGACTTTTTTTCCCAGAGATCTGCTGAGTTTCGTCTTCCTGACATCTCCCTGTCCAGTCTGGACGCTCTGCTGCAGACTGTCACGCTGAAGCTGGCGAGGAAGAGGAGAGGATTAGGTGATGAAGAAGGAGGACCATTGAGACGAGTCCAGTCTGATCACCTCCTCATGACTGTTAGTGAACAACGTTTGAGAGAGAAGAGGGTCGGGCAGCAGATCGACGAAGGGTAAAACGCAGCCTTTACTGTGGCGTATGAAAGGGTCCATTTGGATGTTGTCTTTAGAAACAATTACCAAGACATTTTAATTACTTTTAAGACCTCGTCCTTTACTATTGTGTCCTTAAGTGACACTTATGCTACATGATGGTCTAAAACCGGCTCCATTCAATGTTTATAAGCTGCTTTCACAGTGAATGCTGAGCAGGAGACTATAAAATGAAGATACATTTTTCTCTCTCTAAACAGTGGATCAGCAACAGAGACATCAGTGATCGGACACAGTGTGAACAGACAGAGGAGGCTCCCTCCTCAACCCGCACTCATCCTCACTATGACGAAGAAAAAGTTCCCGACTTGCACCATGATGCAGTGAACTGGACAACATACGACACAGTGTTTTAAAAAAAAAACAATACAGGAAACAATATAGGTTTTATTTTCCTTCAAGACAAAACATTCACAGCACAAGCATACCTGTTGTTTCTCTACACTAGTATATTATCATTATATAATGTACATCTTACAGTATATAATCCTAAACTACAATTCAAGTAGAACTGTTCAAGCTTCATATGTTTAAAGTACATTTGGTTGTAAAGACTTACATTCCAAAATGTGACAAACTCTTTTGAATTTTGGAATGAAACCCTTCATATATGTAATGTTTGTCTCATGCCTATACTGGTGTTACTATTGTACGAATATAAATAAATATGTAACAGTGCATCACAGTGCAATAACAACCTGCTTTGGACATTCAGTTGTCTTTTTTTGATAGAAAAAAAGTAAAATAAAGAGTCAATTAAAATAAACATTTAAAAAATGATTGAAAAAATAACTGTTGACCAAAAGCATTGTTGTTGTTATTGTTGTTTCTGGTGTTTACAACGCTAACGTTAAGTCTTTGATTAATTAAACTTGGTTCTTTTTTTTTTACTAACTTTGGATCAATTGCCATACACATTTTTGAAAACAATGTAATAATAATTAAATGAGGTCAACACATCACTGTTACCCGATGACAATCACAGAAAATAAAATACAATATATATATTTTTTTTTACAGTATTTGGACAAATAAACGTCTTGATTAACATAAAAATAACATTTGCACATTTTATCGTTAAATACCAACAGTGAACAGAAAGAATTCCCTCCACGTAAGCGATACTGTATATTCTTCAGAAAGCATTTACAACCATAAACACCTTCTGGTATATAAAACAATCTTGATAATTACATGTAACACATTTATTTAAGCTCCTGTTTGAGTGTCTGCAGCATTTAATCTTTTTTAAAGTGCATTCTGAAAAATAAAAGGTCAGATTGTAAGAGGTATAAAGACGAAGCCCTGAGGAACGCCTCCCATTGGTTTTATATTGAACCTTGCATAATATTCGTTCAGGATCAAAATACTTCAACTTTTGGACTGATGAGACTGATGCAGAAAGAGAAGACACAGTGTAAGATTCATGAGCCTGAATAAAGAGTGTAAAGCCACTGAACTGTTAACGGGAGAACAAGGCACCAAAGCCATTATTAGGAAACAATAACTTTTGGTTCTGTCATCACAGGAGGCCGAGGAGATACATTTAAATAAGCCAAGTTCAGTTCAGTTGTCCTATGTTGCATACCCAGATTGCCGCCAACGATGAGAAACGTTAAAATGAACATAAAAGAGTAATAAAAGTTTTGAGTCTGTAGTTGGTCCTGTCAAACTGCGTCCTCTGCTCGTGTTCATCAGTAACTTCACAGCTCACTGTCCTGTGAGTTGCTGCCCACTATAAAAAGTGCAGATGGATCTTTACTGGGGCTCTGTACTCTATGTTTGGACTTTCTGGATTTACTGGATTGTCCCTGAACTCCATTGTTGCTGCTGTCTGATCCACTGCTGCCCCTGCGGCTCAGTCTGAGGCATCTCCTGGTCCTTCTCCACAGCCTGAGGTAATTTGGTCATTGCCATACTGTTGCTTTTTTCTCCGTTAGATTTGCCTTCTTTAGATTTACCCTTGCTGGATTTGGCTTTTTTGGATTTTCCCTCTTTCGGTTTGCTGTCAGATGATATCGTCTGCGGCTGTGGGGTCTTGCTTTGCTGAGGGGTTGTGACTGGGGGGTGCGGTCGGATGGTGGGAGGATTAATCCTCAAGGGCAGTACAGTCAGGTTGGTCTGTACTGTCCCGTTGCTGATGACCACATCCGTGAGGCCGTCATCATCATCAGTTTGCTCTTTGGCAAAGTTGACAAACACCTACAGCAATGAACCAGTTTTAGTGTTTCGCAATTAATTCATTATGGAAGTTCATATTAGAAAAGTACATGTGAGTGGGTGAAGATTCATTTTGGTGGGTCAGGGTGATGATGTGAGATTTCTGATACTATTTGTTATTTTCTCCTTTTTTAGCGTGATGATAGTAAAGTGAGGAACAGTAAGTTCAGTGTTCATCTGTATAAAATCCAAACTGCTATATACAAATATGTTTGACCATGAGTTGAGAGTAGTTGCATCATCACGCTCACCTGGTCCAGCGTGGTCTGTGAAACAGAGAAGTCCGAGATGCCCAGCTCCTCGTAGTTGTTGGCCAACACGTCGAACACACGAGCCAGGCAGCAGGCGTGTGAGGGCAGCTGGTACTGCAGCACGTTGTGGTGACGCTCCTTCAGCTCGATGCTGGGGAAAGAGCTTTTCATGTAGCTGCTGACGGGACACAAGTCGTGTCTGCCAGACGGGACACAAGTAGTGTCTGCCAGACGAAGAATGATGGTGTAGCCATCACCGAACCTGAAAGATCAAGGACGGGAAAAAAATGATTCAAGATTTAAATAAGTTCAAATCATTTCTTGACCGGTCAGGTTTGAAATTGGGATCTGGATGAGGTGTCATTCTCTTTAATTATCAAGATATTGGAAATAAACAGTGCACGTGTTTGTTGATACTCTCTTTGGCGATTCCCTTAATTCAGAACTGTTGGGGCCCTGACCACTGCAGTCAATTCATGATCACAACTCTCATCAAGTGATGCAGTCAGCTGCTCCACTGTGACATCAATCTCCACAGAAATATAAAGGGTCCTTCACAGATCGCTTCACCACAATATGAGTTCAACTCAAAACATATATTTCAAACTTTAATGTCAATGCCTCTGAATTGAGCCGTGTTAATTTAGTAAATGATACTGAAGAGGGGCGACAGAATGCTTTGGGTTTTGGGCTTTGATGTTGATCTGTGGTACTGGTATTGTAGATGTTACACTGACACGTGTTTACCTGTTCTTCAGGTGCTGAACGGATCCCAGACACTGGAACCTGCCATTGACCATGATGGCCATTCTGGTGCAGAGAGCCTCACATTCCTCCATACTGACATGAAGACACAGGAGTGAACACATTTATACTGCAAGTCGATCTACAGCAGTTAAACAGAAATTAGTTTAATTTCTGTGTCATTCTCACAATAACTGACTTTTTATTTAACACCACTCGATGTCTCTGTGTTTTCCAGAACTCCAATGACCTCTTCCATTACTGCCTTGTGTTAGATTATCAGTCCCCTTTTAATGGCTACATTATATATTATTTGACATCTCCTCCTACCTGTGGGAGGTGAGAACTACAGCTCTTCCCTCTTTGGTGACGCTGAGGATGCAGTTCCACAAAAACCGTTTGGCCTTTGGGTCCATTCCAGTGGTGGGCTCATCCTGACATGAATTACAAAAATAAAAGCATTAGGGAAACAGATGGTGTCTCTGATGATGTCTGTTTGTCTACATGTGATATGTACAGTTTTGGGTCATTTTGTCGTTCAAGATGCTTTTTTATTTATTTAAGATACACTGGATTATCCTTTATCACAGAAAAGGAGATTATGCCATCCCATAATTTCTTATATATTTAATTCAGTAGGTAATATGATGATATGTTGACAGTAAATTGATCCTGACCAGGAATATAACAGGCGGAGCTCCAATAAGGGAGATGGCAGTGGAGAGTTTCCTCTTGTTGCCCCCGCTGTAGCCTCCAGCCTCTCGTTCAGCATACTGAGTCAGCCCCAGCTTCTTCACCCCCCACTGCGCCACCTTCAGGACAAAAGAGATCACGTCACTGTGACATCCTGCAGCTGTAAAAACCTGTCACTCAACCAGAACTACACTGGACATGGTGGAATTGGCAACATCCTACTGCAATACGTTCAGTGCAACGCTGGATTCATGTAACAACAGCAGCATGAGAAAAAAGCCCCCAATTTCGATTTGGGAGTCATCGTGGATTACGGTGGTTAGCCATTATCTCAACATGGTCACAACAGAGAAACAAATTAGCTTATTATGAGCTTAGTCGGGTTTTGTTTTTGTAGCCATTAATTACCAACTGTAACCAGATAGAAACAAATTGTATTAAATGTAGTAAACCAACTGTATTAGTGTTGGATTCTAAGACAGACTTTATTTTGACGGAACTGCCAGCAGTGGGGCATCTTTCCCCCACATGGCTGCTCATGATTACATTTTAAGTTGAATAATATTGACCTTCACCAATTTAAGGGAAAAATGTGTCTTTAGATCCACTTTTTAAAATATAATAACTTATCGTTTTTTATCGCCTTGTCTGACAAACTCAGATACGAGTGTTGTTTAATTTGTACAAGGAGCTACAACTCTAAGAACCAGAATGGAAGGACATCTTCTTCTTATGTGTTCATTCATCTCAGTTTTGGGGTGAACTGTTCCTTTACCTTGGTGACAGATTCCTCCTGAACCCCCCGCAGACGAGCGTACAGCTCCAGATGTTCCCGACCTGTCAGCAGGTCGCTGATGGCGTCAAACTGTGGACAGTAACCCATCAGCTGGTGGACCTGCTCCATCTCTGTCAGCACACTGAGAACCACATAAACATACAGTTAATCACTTCTAATTCTAATGCTGATGATTTTACTAACTACTTCTAATATGACTGCTGCTGCAATTTCTTTTATTCTACTGCTACTACTGTCATGACTTCAAGTTTAGGGACCATGCTGTTATCTTGCAAATTCTTATTAAAAGTCTTATTAAAATATCTATAAGTAATTCCTGACAAACTAAAAAGTTCACAGTATAACCAAATTTTCATAACCATGTATTTGAGGGATGTTTCATGTGTACACTTGTACCTGTAATGGTTGAGGGAAGCTTCTCCATAGGTGATGGGTGTGTCTCCAGTCAGCATGCGAAATGTCGAGGTCTTCCCTGCTCCGTTCACCCCCAGCAGCCCGAAACACTGGAGGACAAACGCAACAACACAAAAGCATCTGGGGATCAGAAAATGTAATTGATGCCTATGAAGCAGGAGAGACTGTAAGAACATATCAAAGGACTTCTAGACTGAAATTTCCAGTGTCTGAAATGTTTGCAGTTAAGGTGGAACTGTGGAACTCAAGACAAGGATGAGGGTGGAAAATATTCAGCGTTCGGTTTGTGAGGCAGCCGAAGGCACAGGAAACACTGCACAAAGAGAACAAGGATTTCCAATAAATATCATAAATTTCATCCAGCTGTGCTCAAGGCAGTTAATGATAATAGCAGCGGTAGTCGTAGATTCATAATCAGCAATAATCGCTCTGATATCAACTCTTTAGGTTTAAAAAAGTACTTTATCAATAAATCTGTGACAACTATTAATGATTTCAGACAAAGACTGTATCTGCAGGAGGTGATCGGAACAAAACTTAGACACTGTCTCTGATTTCACTTTAAAATGCCTCACCTCTCCCCGTGGAATCCCGAGGCAGAGACGATCCACCGCTGGCTTCCTGCCCGCTTTGTAAACCTGAAAAACACAATGAACAATGCTGCGATGAAAATTGATATTATCTTGCTCATAGGGGAAATTACACATGAAGGCAGAAACTTCTTTGTTAGAAACAGAACTCAAATAACAAGAATACATTTAAGCTTCACAGGGAGCTGATTAGTGGATGACCCTTTCTACTTCCAGGTTCACAGCTGCTTATGATAATGTCATGCTAAGAGTGTTTAATATTGTGATATGTGCAATGTAACTGTACAATTTCACATCCCATTCTCTTTGTATTAATTTAAAGACCCAGCTTTAGTTTTACTTGGTAGATGTGTATGCTGGTTGTACCTTGCTCAGGTCGGTCATGGTGAGGATGTCTGACTGGGCTTTGCCACTTTTGACCCTCTCTCTTTCCCTGGCCACGTCCTCATCTTCTGGACCCAGAGGAGGCGTCTCAGGCTCAGTCCACCAGGGCCTGAACAGAGATAAAAGCACAGAGAATCTGATTTACTTATATTTTTAACTAAAGTGGAATGACCTCGCTATGCGATGTGGGTTATGTTTCTGAAAACACATTCGCTGCTCCACATCTCCACAATTAGTTCATGTTTCAGCCAGAACGACGATAACCTTAAACCAAGCAGCCATTACTGTTGAAGTTTAATCCTACCTGAAGTGTATGAAAAACTTGTATTGCAGCAGTATGGTGAAAATGAAGAAGATAACGCCTTGAGCTGCCATCGCAAACAAGTTCTTCCCAATAAAATCCCAGTGCAGCGGATCCAGATTCGGTCTGCTGCCTGGAGAAGGAAGAAACACACAAACACATAACTGTATATTTAGTCCTGTGTGTTTGACTGCATGTGTGAAAGTGCGTTATCATTTTCTGTAGGACGGTGATGAAAATATCCCGCGTAGGAGCGTCCAACAATATAGTATGCAATTTAAAGTAGAATCAACAACAATCCAGATAAAGTTACAAAACAAGGAACAAAATGTATTTTAATGCTATCTAATGGTTGATATAATTCTGAAGTCACAGAGTACACAGAGTCTACCTGGTACATATATGTCGAGGTACAAATGTATAGAGTAGGAAATAAAACCCTCCCCCCTGGCTTCATACCCAGTCTCTGGAAGGCGTCTGCCATGGCCTGATTTTTGGCCATGTCGATGAGACCTCGTCCCAGACAGAAATGAGGAAAGATGAGGAAGACTTTCTTTAGGATCCGATTCACCTCGTTCAGATGCTGGAACAAAATGTGGAATATTCAAAGAAACACAACGTAAATGTTTTTTTGTCTCGTTCCACATGATCAGATTACTAGATCTTTGGCTTTCCCGTCTCACTTTTCAAACTTAAACAATTAATATGGGAAATTCTCAAATCATACACAATTTAGTGAGATTTTTTTCATATTATTGTGATGTAGCTGAGAGAATAAAGCTCTTTAACTTATTAGCTCATGTCGTATCACATACTATCCCCTGTCTGCCCCGACAGTCACAGTTTGTACCTCGTCTACAAACAGCTCCAGGACGAAGGTGGCGATGCTGCCGTTGATTCCAATGAACAGGTTGATGGAAGTCAGAACCACATAAGCTGTGCTTGGAACGCTGAACACAAAGGATGCTGGGTACATGAGAGGGGTAATGGACCACCTAAAAATGATAATGAGGTTATGTAGTAAGTACAGGAAGAGACATTACTGTTGTTATAGACAATGATCCAAGTGGAAAATTACACAACAGTAAATTTATGGAAGTAGTTTAATCTTTTATAATTGGATTGGAGTGTTTATTTCATTATAACAGATACACCACTCTGATCTGGTCTGATTTAATGATTTTGAGGGAGCAACACTATGGAGTTAGTGGATTCTGCTTCAACGTACCCATAAAAGAGGAGCAGCAGGACGAGAGCGGGCAGGTTTGTCTCCGAAACGTACGACTGCTGCTGGAAAGCAATGAAGATCAGCACCACCATGGTGGCTGGAACAGTGTAGTTCAGCTGAAAATTAACGTTTCATTAGAGGGAGTCATTCTCCTAGTAGTATGTGCACTAAAATAATGGCACATTACATCGGTGACTATTATTTTCCATAGACAATCATGTAAACCAGATTATATTTTGATTGTAAGACCTTGACTCTGCAAAGTGCCTTGAATAAACGTACATTGTTGGTTGTATAAATGAATAAATCTCACAATATGACAAGTGTGCCCCTTTCTCCTGAGTACTGACCATGTCCCAGCTGAAGTTGGCGAGCCAGTAGAGGATCGGTTTGACCCCACTGACAAACTGAAGGTGTTTGGCTTTGCTGACTCGCTCCTCGATCAGAAAAAGGACAAAACTGGCCGGCACAAAGGACATGGCGAAGATGACGCAGATGGAAACCAGAACGTCCACTGATGTCGTCATCCTGAAGGAGTGACACACAACATACAAAAAGCAACAAATCAGTCCAATCCTGCTCAATGCAGACACCCACAGAATAGATTATTGGCTTATTATTGGCATTGTACGTAACTACTGGAGATTGGTTCTGTAAAATCTATCAAAGATTTATCAAACTCCCCAAAATCTTCTACCTTTACTGCAATCAAGTTCCTGACAATCTTAAAACTTCAAAAAGATGATCACTCAGGCCTGTGGTGCCCTGATTGAGATGCATTACATCTTATCAACCACAGGGGGCAGTATAACATCAACCTGAATATCTTACATGGCCATTTCTGTGAGTTGCTCTTTGGTGAGGTTGAGCGGGTGGTTGTAGGCAGTGATGCCGTGTCTCCTCCTCTCTGGACCTGGTGGTAGACTCGCTCTCAGCAGACCATTGTTCATGACGTTGACAAATGACACCATGGCGTGCCAGCCTTTGTTATTGAACCACACCTAAGTACAACAAAGAGAAACACTTCTCTTCAAGTATTTATATCCTGATTTGTCCTTTTAAGACCCACAGCAGACAATAAAGAGAAGAGATTAACACACAGACACACATTTACCTTGACGTTGTTTTGACTGTTCAGTCCTCCGAGAATATCCGGCAGCCGGTTAAGAAGATTATTCAATGAACTGTTCTGTGATGAACCGACAAACATTGTAAAAAATATAAGAAGGGTCAGGCAGACAGCAGGATTTATTGAACAAGCCCGAGACCTCACTGTACCTGTGGAACTCTGTAGCGACTCCTGATTGCCATGACTGAGTCCTGGACACGATGGACCTGAGGTAAAGTCTGGGTGGCGCCGCCCCCGAGGGAGAAGCCTCCATATCTGCAAAACAGAAATTAAACTTTAGGTGCCTTTTGAAAATTATCAAGTTAGCATTCATTATGGTGTTTTATTCCTGCAGTTTACCTGAATTCATTCACCCACTTCTTGGTTTTCAGGCTGTAATTGAAACAGTGGAAAAGAGTCAATGGAAGAGGAAGTTGAAGAGGAAGACAAAGAACAATAACACATTTTATCTAGAGCCCAACTGATATTGGAATATGAGGTATTCACAGACAATATCAACACTTTTATTTTACAGAATAAACGATGCAAAAAATATATGCATTTATGTTTACTATATTTATTCAAGTTCTATATATTTGTTTTTTTATATTTGTTTTTAATTTAAAGTTATTTGTAATTAAGTTTATAGTTAAACTGTAAAATATCAAGCCTCAATTAGAGTTGATAATGATATCTTAAGAATCATTGCCATTTAAAAAAAATACATGTATATATCAGCCAATATATTGGTATCAAAAATGTTTTACATCCTAATATCGAATATCGGCGTCAGGCCCTAAAAATCAGTCAGACTCTAATATTTTCCTAAGTAAAACTGAAGTACCTTTTCTTGAGGATCTGAGAGTAGGTTTTCACCAGATAATCAGAGATATTATAAGTTGTTAGATTTTGGAGGATGTCTCCAGTCAGCCTCCTAATCTGAAAAATAACAAATTAAAGGCCGTCAACTAAAGTCAAAGGGAAATGTTACAAGACTCAAGGACATGTTAGCTTTGTTTTGGATTAAAATCACAACTGAACAAACATCCAAGTGATTTCATCAACACTGCTTTCTGCCCTGAAATCAGACCTGTGGCGGTGGCAGTCCTCCTGCACCCTGCGGACAGTCGGGGAGCATCCGTCGAACGTCCTCTGTGCTGCACTGACATTCAGGAGAGGGTCTGTCTCTGCTCCAGTTTCCTCTGTTGAACATCTGCCAAGTGGAGTAAGACACCTGTGGTCGCATGAACAGACCGTCCCGCTCCCCTTCACACTGATGACTCCTGAGAACAGGGAGTCGACACAGAGTGTTTGCTTTAAACATGGAAATACAATCAGACTATCAGGAATTAAAAATAAAGTAATATTTAAAAGCATATAGATTCATTCAAACCCAGAAATTTGGACAGGCAGAGATAATTTTACAGATTATATTGACTGAAACACCAGTGAAGATTACTAAATACCCCCTCTACAATATACATCTACCTCAGTGAGATATACTTGTGTGGTACAGAGATTCTCTTACGTGCTGTTTTCCTCTTCCTGTGTCTCCATGCACTTGGTACCAAAACCCGGCTGGTCAAGTAGAGCTTCCAGTAAGTTCTCCATGGCTGGGTTCCCAGGGGCGTCGTTGCTGTAAGTACCAAACCAGAGGTGACGAAATAAAGGCATCAAGTGAAGAAAGCGACCAGAATTACACCTTCAGTTAGTAGCTGGTTACCGCTGACAGAGTAGAACAAACTAATTCACAAAATCTTTTCTGTGCTGAAGAAGATACTAAATATGTGGGTGGAGGCCTACCTGAAGAAGGTGTACTGTTGTCCGTACATCCACGGCTGCAGCTGCAGGTTGGGGTACTTCCCAAACGGAGGTACGATTAGGCTGAAGAGAAGGGCAACCAGGACAAACACAGCAGGAAGAACAATCTGAAACAGGAAGAAAACTACAGCTGATTGACTTTACACCATCAAATCAATGTTTCTCTAGTGATGACTGGTAGCTAATTCCCCTTCTGGAACATGTGCAGTCAACAATTTCTTTTGTCAAAAGACTAACAGCGGCTTCGTCATCCAATATAATGGAATACTACATGTTTTCATTATGGAAACACTATGGAGTTTGGCTGCTGTTTGGCATCACCTGAGCGAAGATGCCTCTGCGGCTCCTCCGAGCGTAAAGCCAGCGTTTAACAAAGAGAGCCCTCATCTGCTGCCACGTCAGCCACCAGCCGGTCATGGGGATCCCACCTCGGCCGTCTCCGCTCAGCGGATCGGTCTCCTGGGATTCTGTAAACAGGAGAGACACAAGATGAGAACTCACTCTAATATACTGGGATGAAAAATACATAGACTACTGTCAGTGTCATCAACCTTTGATTCGATGATGACAGAGTAAAAACGTGACATGACAACAGAGTTACGTTTTATTGTTGTGTTGCTATTTAATTATCTTTCATCA
Organism: Verasper variegatus; assembly: GCA_026259375.1. Taxonomy (NCBI): domain Eukaryota; kingdom Metazoa; phylum Chordata; class Actinopteri; order Pleuronectiformes; family Pleuronectidae; genus Verasper; species Verasper variegatus. The sequence continues at coordinate 18,102,232 of CM048046.1, read as the reverse complement.
AAAGGCAGTCATGTACCACAGTGTCACTACTACTAATAATGACAAGGGTTCGTGTGTGGAGGCTCAATCAGGCAGTGTCTACCCCACTGACACTTGTTGAGACTTGTATGTTGTAGTTGTCAAACAGCGTTTTTTCTGATGAACGGTACCTTGCTTACGAAGCCTTTTCCTTCCTGGCAGCAGCATGAAAACAAACAATTGGAAACATGTTCTGACTGTTCAGGGAAACACTGTGTGGTATGTACATATATCTACTGTGTGTGTCAGAGTGTTAGTGCATACCTGTCTCTGGTTCTTCAGCACATTGTATCTCCACTCTTTGTCCTGCTGGGGGCTGTTGACTGTCGGGGGATTCATCCTGCAGCTCAGATTCAGCATTCACTTCGGTTTCCTCCGCCACTCGCAGGAAAATCTGGAAAAGAACACAAATGCTTCATTAACACAAGAAAATTGAAGTTCAACTCTTAGGTTTATGACAAAAAGATAAATCTCCAAGGTCTCATTTTAACATGACGTTCTTCTTTGTAGAAGCCCTAAAATACCATTGAATTTAATTCATCAAATTCAACTTTAAATTCAAGTTGATGTATTAATTCAGCTTGTCAGGGTTTAAGATACAACTATATTTCTTGCTTTTGTTAAAGAGACACCCTGGAATTTGGCTGCATGTTCTAAAAGTTGAAGATGTCGCCAGCAGATGGCAGTAAAAGAACATCAAATGGTCAGAGGTCAGAGGCGCAGAGCGCAAGTACCTTATTCACAGGGAAAACTTATCAGGCTCCAGAAGTCCACTATCAGAGCTAATCTGATGCTAGAGTTAAACCCATTAAGACCATGGCTGCTCCACAAATATCCAGCCTCCCTGATAGGACCTGGCTGAGCTCATGTAATGTGAGACGTCATTTACAGACACTTTACACACATGAAGCCAGGCGAGGTTAGTACGAGAATGTTATCAGGGCCGCAACAAAAATATTTTATAGAAACAAGGTTTCTTTTCAGGCCAGACTTAATTTTTTAAATGGTCTGTATGGTAAATGGTCTATATAAATGTTTTGTTTCAGTTTTTTTGTAGTCTTGAAGACCACTCAAAGAACTTTACAGTACAGTTTTTTGCCATTCACGCACACATTCATACAGTGCATCTATGGGCAGCACTTTTTCTATGAGAAAGCACGTCAGGGGCGATATGGGGTTCAGTATCTTCAGCATCAACCTGCTCTCCCCCTGAGCAACAGCCCCCCCTCTCCTGAATAAAGTGTGAGCCCCCTACATAACCAGGGTGTTACGACAGTGGAAGGTTTTCTCAGGTGGATGGATAAGTCGCTGTTAATTTCTCATGCGAATCTGATCTTTGCTGTTTAGTATAGTAAGTATAGTAAGCCTGCTCCATAGCTGTGTAGATACATGCATAACAACAGGAGAAGACTCTTAAGACCATTTTACCGTAGTTGACCAGTATGAATGTATGTTAAAGGCTTGGGAGGTTTTTATCAATGTAGATGTAAATATTTTACCTCCTCCAGTGAGCTGTCTGAGATGCCATAGCTGCTGATGCCCAGCTCAGTGCGCCTCTGATCCAGGTCGGACAGGAAGACGGCCAGGCTACTGTTCTTAGCAGCTTCCTGCGGCAGGTTGATCACGGCCTCTCGTCTTGACTCCTCCACCAGCCTCGCTCCCGGGATGTGGTGCTGTGCCAAGGCGAGCAACGCCGCCAGGTCTGCCATGATGATGATGACGAAAGACGAAAACATTAGTTCTTCATGATCCCTTCGGTATCAAATCATGAATAATAAACTGGTGCTTTTAGAGTGTGTAAGAGTACCACACTGCACTTAATAACAATCATTTTGTACCACCTCAGTTTAGAGACTCTAACAGCTGTTGAACACTCACATGAGCTGTTCTCTTCACTTCCCAGCCCAGTGTCTTCACTCAGTGACGACTCGCTGTCCTGAAACAGTTGCAGCAGGACAAACATGGTGTCACAAGGCAAAATACTTTAAAAGCTCTTTGTTTTTCACTAATTATGGTGATAATTTAAGTTTAAAACCAAATCAAATCTTGGCGCATTTAACTCATGGATATTTAAAATTAAGAAAAGAAACCAAACCTTGAGAGGAGGCAGCTTGTTGGTGCTGATGCTGGTACTGGTGCAGATACTGGTGCTGCTGGGAGTGCTGGTGTTCAGTCCATCCCTCTTCACCACAGTGAGGTAATAACCAGATCCCAGCTTGGATTTCAGGAATAGCGGTGATCCGCAGCAGGAGAGCTTCCCCTGGGAGATGATGGCAATCCGGTCACCCAACAGCTCTGCCTCATCCATGTAGTGAGTGGACAGGATGATGGTCCGGTCTTAATGGAGAAAACAGCAGAGAAATATAGTCACTCAGTCTTGACATTTTTGTGTTGACTCTTTAATGTTTTCAGGCTGATCAAGTGTTTAATTGGTAATAAATGTATTAATAGGTTTCATATTGGCTCGACAGCACTCATGATGAATGGAGAAAGGAATGAAAGGACTCATTTAAAAATATAAGAAGCTTAGTTTGAGAAACTGTAGCACAAATAATACCAGAGCTCCAAGACTGAACCTTTCCAAAACTTTCCTAACCGGACAAAGCTGGTCAGTTTTATTCCTCCCATTCAAATGAAATGTTGTTTTCACCCAGCACAGGCCACCATTATATTCAAGCAGCTGTTCCTAGCTATCAGAATCATCTTTCAACCTATAAAAATGATCTCAGGACTTTTTATCCTGACCCCCAAACGCAACCACAGTTGAGATACAGCTCTTAGTTCCACACCTTTGCGATATTTGAGCAACAGATCCCAGATCCCTCTGCGGGAGTAAGGATCAACTCCAGCTGTAGGTTCATCCAAAACGACCACCTTAGATCCCCCTACAAACGCTATGGCCACAGACAGCTTCCTCTGCATGCCACCTGACACACACACAGAGGGACAGTTTTCATTTTGGAACAGAAAAAGAGGTTTTCACCAATAAAAAGAGGATTAACCCCTTTACATTAGTATAGTTCCACATGTTAAAAGTTAAAGTAGTGATTTTACCGGAGAGGTTTTTGGTCTGTTCATGTCGTTTGTGCAGCAGACCAACGTTGTCCAACAGAGTGTCCAGCTCGGCATTCACCTCTTCTTCAGACAAACCCTTCAGACATCCATAAAACCACACATGCTCCTCCACTGTTAATCTGAGAGAGAGAGAGCGAGAGAGAGAGAGAGAGAGAGAGAGAGAGAGAGAGAGAGAGAGAGAGAGAGAGAGAGAGAGAGAGAGAGAGAGAGAGAAACAAAATGCGAAAATCTGTTAAAATCAATCTATTTCTTGAAATAAAACTGGTTATTAAACTCTTGTTATTTATTTCAAAATAATGTGACTAATGTGTCCAGATACAGAAATGGGAGACCTGCATCTTACATGTCAAACAGGACATTGTGTTGTGGACAAACTCCCAGCATCCTTCGGATGATGTCCATGTCGTGGCGAATGTCCATCCCCTTGATGTAGACGGTCCCAGAGGTTGGTGGGAACAGGCCCGTCAGAACGGATCTAACATGCACATTTTTTTTTGAAGGATTACAAAAAATATATACAAATTTTCATTGCTCTACACTAAAAACTAGAAGTTCTTTTGATTTAGCCACAGATAATTTCCACTCAGCCACAGAGATAATTTTATAAAATGTAAACTCTAAAAGAGAATGATAGTAGACATAAGTGCTGATAGTCATGACTTTTCAGTTCTCAGCTGAACTCACATGGTGGTGGTCTTGCCAGCTCCGTTGTGGCCGAGGAACGAGGTGATCTGTCCCTCATAGAACTTCAGGTTGAGGTGGTTAACGGCCAGTTTGGCTCCCTTCTTGTAGATTTTCACCAGGTTTCTGATGCTTACGCCCAGGATCAAGTTACTAGGCTCTGCTTCAATGTGATCTGATGAAATAAACATAACTCTTATACTTTGAAGAGACAACATATGTAATTTATCATTAAAGTGGACGGTCTTCCTAAAAAAAAATGGAGAAGGTGGAGAAGACGTTGAACAACCGCCAATCAGGAGGTCGGGTTAGGAAAACTCTGTCCAATCAACAAACTACTCAGTCATGTGACTTTGTGTACAAACTAAATACTGATCAGACAAAGCACAACTGTATGTGTGATTGTACCTTTGGATGACAACGAAATAAAAGCAGAAAAACATAAAGAGAACAGCTGTGCTGGTGTGCAGCAACATGTGGAGTCTCGTACCTTCATCCTGTTCTGTGGGTGCCGGCGGGATCGGCATGCCTGCCTCCAGGGGAATTCCACCCCAGTAGTTAATCTGGAAGATGAAATACCAAGGCCTCGGGATCCCATATTCACCTGGTATTAAGAAACACAAACAGAACGACAGGACAGTTTAATCGGAGACTGAATCTGTTTTTTAAAGCCATTTTCAGAAAAGTGCTCATATAATATCTGCTGCCACTACAACAACACTGCATTTTACTTGACAAGGTGGAAAATTCACAGAATATTGCAAAAATATGGCAAAAATTGTGAAAAAGAATTCCTGTCAATAGTTAAGATTGACTTTTTAACAAAAAGAAATTGGTGAAACAAAAACTTTAAGAGTTACAATTAATCTTCAGTAATTTAAATTTTCTTTCTTTTTAAATTAGGTGACATAATAGCATTGTTTTTGTGCCGGTTGGCTGGCATTCATGGTTCCATAACATTGACTCCTAAATTACTTTTTCGCATATCAAGCCAGATATCTTCAGGAGTTGCACATGTGTACATGGGCAACTGGACTCGTGTTTCTTGAAAGTCCAGTTGCCAAAGTCAACATATATCTCTTAAAGATACCATGACCTTCATGACTGAGACTCTTAAGAAATTTCCTTGCAAATAAAGTTCAAGAAAGCAGTCAAAGCGGTCAAAATGTTTGTCCAATATAATTTTGGAACTCAAAATGTCCTTCCTTGTCAGATTAAGTTCCCAAAAAAGTAAATGTAGTCATACCAGGGAACACGGCTTCAATGTACCAGGCTGCAACGGCGTAGATGAAGGCGTCCACGTAAAGCATGCTGATAGAGATAGTGAAGCTGTAGGCGTCTCCTTCCACGGGGCTGGAGCGCAGGTTGTGCCACTGGATGCCCACACCTTGCTCCTCGTACTGAGAGAAATACTCACAGCCGAACCCAAATGCCACAGGAGAGAGAAAACTCTGAGGAAAGGAGAACAAACCATTTTAAATCTAGGTGACACCCGTTGAGATAATGCTCAGACCAAAAATGTTTCCTTTTGTACACACTAAAACTTTGATTGTACCCATATTTATTTGACTTACTGCGAGGATTCTGTGTGTAGTGGTGAGGTGGTCTCTCCAGGCAACACACAGTACGTAAGGCAGGTAGAGGCTAAAGTATATGAGCCCCCCACAGGCAGCAGCCAGGTTGGCTTTGGAGAAGAAGGTACTAATGAGAAAACACTGCATGATGGTGGCTGTGGCAAACGCCATGAGGAAGAAAAAGACAACAGACGGGTCGCTGTACGGCAAGATGTCCCCACACTGGAAAGAAATAAGACAATTAGGTATTTAGCATTAATGCGTATTCATTTGATTTTTAAATATGTTTGCTGCAGAGTGAGTGGTCATCTCGCCTTGAGCATAGCAATAAGAAGCGCTGCAGAAACCAGGAAAGGAACCACGCTGCTGATGAACCAGCTGAGCCACAGCGTTCCCGTTCCCAGGCCCATAATCCTCATGGTTTCCTTCAGTCTCGCCTCCTTCTCGTACACCACACCTTTAATGATCATGGCGACTGAGTAGATCCAGGCCAAAGTCATGAAGAGTGGCAGGGAGCGGTTCAACACTCGGAGAAAACTGAGGAAAATCAGGATACAACTGAGAACTAGTACTTCAAATTTGTATTTCTTCCAAATGCAAAAATAAAAAGCTGTAAAAGCTTAAAGCAGCACATTTAGTCATTTTGATTTATTTATCTTAAATAATTAGAATATTTTTTAAATAAAACCCAATATGATCCCTGAAACAGACTTAAAGAACCACTGGGATTAAGTCAGGGATCCAGATGGGAGATTGTGGATGCACTCTACTGTTCACAACATATGCCTTACACATCATCCACATAGCAGGAGTAGGGCATCTGCTGGATGTAGATGCCCGTAGTCTGTTTAACTCCGGTCAGGACACGACTCACAGCTTGCTCCACCAGGTCCTGGACGTACACGAAGCCGCCCCAAATGTAGCGCATGTCACTGAATGGGTCAGCCGCCGGGCCAGGATCCCAAAACCTGACGGGAAAAAAAACAGAGAATCAGGTAATCCATTCACCGCTAATAAAACATGATGATGAATAAAACTACTGCACTATGATCTAAGTCTCTATTTCTCAGAGAAAAGTTCATTATTAGTGAGGGCAAAACCAAAACACTATCACTACTTTAATGTGTAAAAGAAGCAGGATAAGAGCATGTGGGTGTTTTCTCACTACCTGTCCTTTATCTTGTTGGTCCGAGTCACATCATCAATATCCATTCGGATCTTGTAGGTGACGTGAGGCGGCAGCTCAGCAGATGTAGAGTTGGGCAGCAGGAAAACTACACCCGCCCAAAACTGCCTGTCCTCCAGCAGCTCAAGTGCTCTGTCAATCATGTGACCCTCACTCTCCAACCCCTCCAGTTTGTTCAGAGAGAAACACTGCAGCAGCGGAAAAAAGGATACGACAGGAAAGAAAAACATGAAAAACTTCACCAAATACTTTCATAACAAATTCTGTTACAACCATTTACAGATAGAGGGGCTGACATTTCAGAATTCATCGCCTGTTTCAAAAGCAGCATGGAAATAGAGAGAAAGCACCTCAGTGACTTGTGCGAGAGTGGTGATGGTGTGGCTGATGTCATTGTAGATGTCCAGCCAGGTCAGGGGTGCTCCAGGATTCTTAGGGGCGTCTGGTGAGGGTGTGGCCAGGAATCGTGAGATCCGTGAGGCCGTCCAGGAGGTGTTTTCCAAACGCAGGTTGACCAGGACCGCAACCTCTGGCCGCCTCAACAAATCCTGCACACAGATACATTATATAAGAGAATGGTTGATAACAGATTCATCGCCTAACAGTGGTTGGTGAGTCAGACCTGCAGCAGTTGAATCTGAACGCTGCTCTCCATGTATCTCTTGACTTGAGGTCCCACCTCCATCCAGGCTTCGTTCAGCTGCTGGAGGATCTGCAGGTCCTCAAATGTTTTGTTTACCTTGAGCAGACACAACTTGTAGTTATCTTTCAGGGATGTATTCACCTCATGATGCTTTAAATTGTCTTACAAGAAGTAGAGCAGCAGAAAACACTTAACTACAAAAATCATGAAGATTAAATGTGTGATCCTTTATAAAATTGTAAAGAAAAACATTTGCCTTTTACTAGTGAAATTCATTGTCTCAGTTCTGGGGTCCCAAAGCCGGTCTTAACTTGCCACGGCCTAATTAATGCAGGTCACTTTTTACAGTTTCAGAAATAAAGCTGAAACCAGTATTACCACAGGCCAAGCTAACAGCCCATTACACACAGGCATGCTTACAATGGGCAATGCACTAATGTTTTAAATGACACATGCTTTGGATACGTAAAATCACAGCAGTGAAAACTTTCTTCTGATTAATGAGTTCCCGTATATTTAGCAGACAAGCATCTGCACAAAGGTGGTAATAAATCTTGCTGCTGTTTTGTCGCCTGCTGACAAAAGTTATTTGTCAAATTTATTTTTACAATATTTTTAACAGGTTAGGTGACAATCCTAAACATGTTAAAAAATGTAAATCCTCTCTAACACTTGGATGTTGTACCTCTTTCATGACTTGTTTTATTGCAGGTGTGTCTGGTGTGTACAGCAGTTTTCCAATAAAGAGAGGTTTGATTCCTCGCCACACAATGCGAGACAGGGGGTTGGACTCCAGACCCTGGATCAAACTTTTACAGAAAGGAGCTGCAGGGCAGGAAGAGACCCAGCGGGAGAAATGTTTGATGAACAAACCAGGTTAAACAATATAAACAGTGCATGCAGAACAGCAGGAAATTAACTGAAAAGCACTGTGAAAGTCATGCCAGATTTTGTGTTACACAACAAAAAAGTCTAAAACAGTTACAAAAGAAATTTTGCATGAAAACAAACAAACACATCAAAAACTCTAATCTGCAAAAGCTCTTACTGGTGTCGTTGTCCCGGTCCAGGTTGGTGTCCTCAGTGCCATTTTTTCCTAAGAAGGACTTGATGTCATTGTCTTCATACCAGTTGAGTGAAGGGATGCGTTCACCGCCAACCTCAGGGTGACCGCACATGATCCTCGAGAAGGCTCGGAAACTCTCTCTGGGCAGTGCCGTGCGATTCTCCGGTGACAGGAGACGAAGCGCTGCGCTCATCTCCGCAAAACTGGAGAGGGAGGAAAACTGAGGGCAAACAGAACGCAAGAGGAAAATGTTTGGAGGAAGAGAAAGAGAACACAGCAGAGGGTAAATATACAGGGAGAAACTGCAACAGCAATGACAAATATTGAAGTATACGACCACCATAAGCTTCTTGAAACCTCTACATGTAAAAGGCAGCAAGGTTGATGACAGCCTATGATATGAAAGAGTTAAAGGCTGAATTTTGTCACACATAAACTGAAGTCCTTGCCATTATCACATTAAATGTGAGACTCTGCTGGACCACGAGGCGATGAAACATGCTATGAGACATATACACAATGCCTCATGTGTTTCCATGGACATTAACTGAAACTTTCTGACCCTGTAACTCCTTTCAAAGTAATTTTTCTAAATGAATCTTAATAGTATTGATATGAACAACTTAGTGCAGAGTAACATCTGCAGTAAGCACAAAGTTAAACATTAAACCCTCAACAGAGGATTCTGACATCATATATGAACAAACAACAACCTTTGCTCGCCTATTGTATATATAAATCAGCCATACCATTAAAGTCAGAGGCCGCAAAAAAATAACAAAGATGCAGCGAAGGTCTTATTTGTTTGAGGAGACTTATTGATAATAACAGCAAATGTGCAAAACCGACCGAATTCTGTCTTCAGTCTTGAGGCCATTAAATTATTGAAATACAAAAAAAGATGGACATCAGATATATGTCTTACATCATCCATGAGGACAGCCAGCTCCTGGGAAACTGAGGTGACAGCCCGACTGATGTCCCTGAGGTTTGCAGCGTTGGCCATCAGACGGTTTCTCTGACAGGAGGGAGACAAAGAACGGTTTACTGCACCAACAGTGAGGAAATCAGTGTCACAGCAAACTGACTGAAACTGTAACTGAATTCATTGAATCTAACTTGTCCGCTGATTCTTACTGTGAAGAACTTGGTGAAGTCGAGCTGGGAGAGAAAAAGACGTTCGGCCTCTTGCAGGACGTCAGCAGGCAAATCACACAGCTGAGTCTGAAGATCATTCATAGCAGCTTCACCTCCATCCACCGTCAGGAACTGTCTTAGCATGCTCGCATTACACACCAAGTCCTTCAGCTGCATTTCAGCTCCAGCCACAGAAACCTGAAAGGGATCAGATTCATTCCGCACATTCACTTATAAAGGGCTTATAAGAAATAAAACCCAGAAAACTTCTGTTTACCTTTAATTATTTTTTACGTTAATGGTAGATTTTCTATAATTGCAACATATTCCCATGTTTCAATAATGTTTTTTCCAAGCCTTGGTAAACATTTAGCTGAAATAATCAATTTAATTTCTATTGAACTTAAATGTAGCCCAGTAAATCACATAAAAACATATTTCCTATTAGAACAGGTTGCACCTATTTTAGCTATCGTGAAACTGAATTGAAAGTTGGTGCCAGAACAAATAAACTGATTTAACAAAAGTCATATTCTTTATTATTTGAGGGCTATAAATTTTTCCTAGAAACAAGAACTTAAAGCCGATCCCTCACCTGAAAGTTAAGACGAGCCTTCATCAGCTGGTCCACGGTCACAGGGGACAGAGTGGTGTTGGTGAGGAGGAAGGGGGAAAGAGTCTCATTGGCTCTCATGTAATTTTGTACCGTTTCGACTGCAGAGGAAACAGAGACATTAAAATCAATGACAGAATATATCCACAAGCTGTTGGCAGATCCAATACTTATATTCCCCTCATTTAATATTTCATATCTTTATCTGTAATGAAATTGTAATGCAGGAATGATACTGCTAACATGCTGTATTAGTTTTGTTTATCAGTCCTCAAGCAGACACCGTGCCGTCTTTTTTAAAAACCTGTATTGATCTGGTTCCAGTAATGTGTTTTAATTAAAAATTCATAACATTAACATCCACTCAGCTCTATAGACAGAAATAATACGGCTGAGATGATTGATAATTGCATTTTCCTCATGTATGACGATGACTTTCATCCTGCCTTCTGGTTATTATCTAAGTGCTGTTTTTTTGCAGCTAGATAGAAATTAGAGGGTCAAACAGGCAAATTATATATATTCGTGACATTAAAATCCTCCATTAGGTTGTTAATATGGGACTTGTTGCAGAGGAAAAAAAACTGAAGAGCCTGCATTCATTCATCTGATTGTTTGTCTGGAGTAGTCATGTAATCTAATCTGCCCACAGTGAAGAGAAGCTGAACGGTTCTCTGTGCTAAGTTCACAACAGCAGTAAAAGGCCACATTCAGCCAGTAACCCAACACCTGTTCAAAGCCGTTCATGGCTTTACTGTAACCCCGGCTGCCGCTGTAACCAATCAGTCCTGCTCAGATAAGTCTGGGAACAGAGCTGGATCAAAAACAAATCCTGGAAACATTTCAGTGCTTTCTAACCCCAACCCTTGATCGCCCACTGCGGCTTAATCCTGTTATACTTGCTTTGTCTGTGTTTAATAGAGGAAGGTTGTGCAATTTCAAAATGAAGCAATTTCAACACTTGAATATGAAAATGTAAATATCAAAACATGCTTTTGTATGTAACAGTAGAACAGTTCAGCTACATGACAAAGAAACCTTCATTGATGTATTCACTGATGTAAACACTATGGTCCTCTCGTCTCCCTGTTCTCCAACACACAATGACCTTGTTTACAACTTCATTAACACAAGCCAACGATGTATCAGATTTCCCAATGTACATCATTTATTCAGATTCCTGGAAAGCAATCTTAAAGGTTGACAATGACATCTTGCTCTTGCCCGTTGTGTTTGGCCATACTACAATAACTGGACTCATAAATATATCTAATGACACCTAACTTTCTGACCAACATTGTCCACTCATGAGGTATTATTTTCTGTGCGTATAAAAGTGAACAGTAGTGTGTTGAAGTGTCAGTGTGTCAGCATGTCAGTGCTAGAGGATATTCAAACAAGCTGTGGTACTTGGCCAAGCTCCAGGTCTCTCTCCCAGCATCCGGACGCTCTCCATCAGATCCTGAAAGCCTGAGAAGCTCCGGTTTCCACCGTAGGACAGAATAGTGTGGGCGTCCACGAAGAGACGGGACAGTCTGTGGGAGCAGAGCAAACATTGTTTTGTCATTACTGGATCAAACACAACAGTTAAGTTTTATATACCTGTTGCTGACTTTTTTCAGTTAACCAACTAATACAAACTTGATGGTGATGGTGACTTATTCATAACTATTTATAACACAATTCTTTGTTCCTAATTTTTTATTTTTTGGTCTTTTAATCTCATGGATTAGTACATGAACAATTAATCTTCATCCTGAGAACTCCACCAGTCCTCACATCTGTCCATTCTTTCTCTAAAAACCTCTTGTCTACCTACATTGAGTTGTCAAAGTTGCCAAATTGTCCCGGGGTCTCCCCTGGTGTCGGGCTGTGGAAGCAGGGGTTGTTGATGTTGCAGACGATGCCCTGAATCCAGGGCAAGGTGCCTGCTGATGGCAGGGCTTTGTTTGGGAAATGACCTAGAAAAGAAAAGAAAAGAAAAGTAAATCAAACACAAACAGTTGAGCACAAGACGATTAGCCTGAAAATAAAACAATGAAAATACTGTGGTGCTGACCCAAAACTAAATTCAATAATAATGTAATGATCCTCAACCGGACATGAGCTGCCTTTACATAAAAGACTGATCCGAAGAAGAGAAAAAACAAGGAGAGGAAAAAGTGTGTTCTTACTTTGTGTTTACTTTTAGTTTCCCCTCCTTTACTTGGAATACATCTTGTATACACCTTTACTGTGTCATGGTATATCACGTTATGAAAGTAAAGTTCTCAGCGAGCCTATTAGGGCATTTTAATTCAAATGAAAAACTTCTAAAATCAGGTCAAGAACTTCACAAGTTAGGAAAACAAATGTGCGTGTCTGGCAGAGGCATCACTCAGAGGGACCTAATCCATTTTAGCTGGTTGGTAAAGGGACAGTTTTTGACCTGTGTGGGAGTATGTGTGAAAAGACACATGAAATAATATCACTCACATTGCTTCTGTTTGTAAGGAGGGTGTGATTGGCGAACGGAGATGAGGATGACAAAGAGGAAGAGCGGCCAGAGAAGCTCGATGATCAGCTGGAGCTACATGAGGAGAACAATGGGAGATGTTAATGGTCAATTAAATACTCAAAAATCTTTGACTTCTCTCAAAGAGCAGCAGGACCAGAGTCAACTGGTGTATTCTACACAAATAAAACTTCAGACAGTGCAGCTATTATCGTCAATTTAATTTCCAACCTGCGTCTCATTAAACAGTTTTTTCTTACAGACTCAAAAATCGATTCTTTTTTTCTATGTGAAGTGAATACTGGCACCTTGTTCCTCCTGCGGTATGTGATGTTCTTCCAGAGCAGGAGGAAGAGCTGTCTGAAAAACCCCATGGCTCTGGACAGCTACCTGACCATGATGTGATCCTGGAAAACACAAAATGTTTTATAACATATTATAAATACAATATAAACATACTGTAACAGGATTGCACACAGAGGATATTTTGGTTGCACAGATACAAATGGGTACTGCACAGTTAGTTGTGAGCTACTGGGAGCAGTGCTGGTTTTACCTTTTTACATTTTATCTCTAATATTTTGACTGACCCTGGCCTTCTGATGTTGACTTAAATTAAACTAATATTCGTGACGAATTTCCTGCAAAAGACAAAAACTGAGGCAGAGGAAAGCTGAGCTTAATCTTTAGCTGAACAAATAGAATTTTTGGTATACTTTTCCACATTCGAGAAAGTTAACCCTCCTGTGTGTGGCAGATCAAATGGGTTGATGTTGTATTTATTGTGAGAGAAGGTTGTTTTTTCGTGCCCGCTGTGATCTGCTGAAGGTGGACAATCCCCTCCTTTATCCTGAAATCCTCCTGATCCCAACAGCTTACCTGTGTCCCTGTGAGACGCTCACTTTTGCTCTGTCAATGTGAAAGCCTTTACGCGATGGCATCTTCCCCGTTGTTTGTGCAGAAGTAAATAGTCTCAGGATCCAGATCGCGATTTGTGCCAGGTTGCAAAGAATGATCGGGCTAATTCCCCTCTACCTGAGACACTGTGTTGCCTTAAAATGACAATAGTTTTGTGCGGTCATCTGTTTACTTTTCAACGCTTTGCAGATGTCTGGGACAAAGTGTTGCACACAGGTTTAGTAACGTGTGTATTTTCATTTTTTCAAATCTATTTTGTCTATGCAAATGAATTTCATTCAAATGTTTCTCTATTCCCAGGCCTTTAATGAAGGTTTCCAGTCGGAAAATAAAGGTTATTATTGCGATGTGACATATTTGTCAGTCGATGTAGATTGTTAAGTATTAGTAGTTAAGTTAGTTTAACTTAAAGTTATTTCAGTGAGTCGTTTTCAGAAGCAACTTGAGAAGGGGAATAAACCAATATCAAGAAATGTTGCTGTTTTCATCAACAGACATATCGACACATTGTGCACGTGACACACATCTGACTTGTGAATTAGTTTCTTTAAACAGAAAAAGAAATAATAACGAATACAAATGATATTTTTGATCTAATTATTTAACCATAGAAACGACGTATTCAAACAAAACGTAAAGTAAATGTGAAAATATATAAAACCAAAACACCAATATCACTGCTTCCCTTCATTATCACAAGTGTCGCATTTTAAATAGCTGAACTACGAGGGGGAAACTAACAAGCTAACATCCCGGCGACACATTGGTGCTCCGCTTCCTGCCTCTAGCGTGTTGCAGACCGGGGCTGTTGCTGGCTACGAACAGGCCCTTTTTAAATAAGATGAATAAACCCCACTGAGCTCCAGAGGCTCGTGGGACCGACGTGAATCATTACCTTTGTGTTTTACAGCTGATAAAACCTCCTCCGCTCAGAGACAACGACACACGAACACTCGGTCGCTCGTCATTGACTCGGTCAGGTCGTGGTAGCAGGTGAAAGCTGAGGCAGGTCCCGCCCGCTCCACACGCTGATTGGCTACAGGGCATTCCAGGGGCGGGGGGGGGTAAAGGAAGCCGGTGTCGATTCTGATTGGGTTTTCCTCTGTGTTTTGGTAAACGTCGACAGCTGATTGGCCAGGGCTTGCAGCGCATCCGTTATGTGCACGCGCTCTGTCACTTGGATAATAATAACTGCATTCTTGCAATGTTTACGTTGTTATAAAATACATTTTTAATCATAATAACAAAATTTGAATAACACTTATTTAAACAAGGTTACAAAGTGCTTCAGAAAACCCAAAGGCAAATAAATGAACGCATTCAAAATAAAAGTTACTCAATTCAGATCCATTTTAAGCAACATATAACCCATTAAGGGTGAGACGTTCAAATGTATAGAGAAACCCAGCAGTTCCCACAATGAACAGCACTTTGGTGATTGTGAAGAGAGACAAAATAACTCCCTCATCAACTTGAAGAAAAACCTCTAGCAGACTCAGTGTGGGCGGCCATCTGCATCGATGGGGTGAGAGGTGATATTCTTACTATAAACCGCACATTACGACATATTATACCTATCACTAATTAAAATAGTATCAATAATAATCATTTGCAGTTTAATAGTTTCATTTAAATACAGTATGGTGACAGGATGGTCCATAAAATATGATCATGACTCAGCAGCACCTTGTACTAAATGTTTCATTTTCAAAATATTTCAATGAATATGTAGAAACTGAACCGTACTCATCAAGCACTGGCTTCTCAATAAATAAAATCAGAAAGACATCTTACAGATCGTTTTAATGAACATCCCCAAAACAGCAATGTCTTAAAAATATATGAATCTCTCTGTCACATAAGGCAGTTACCTTCAGTTGTGCAGGGTGTCTGCTCACTGTCAGGCACAGTCAGAAAAAAAGCATTGCATGAATAAAAACAGAGCGTCGCACCCAGCACCGTCCTCTGAAGCTTGTTGCAGACACTTGATACATGACACTGGAAGCACATTACAATGAAATACACTGACCCTCTGTGATGATTCAATTCAGATTCCCCGCATCAAGCATGTTTGCCTCAGGCCCACCAGGCTGGAAGACTCGTGATCACTCAACACTGTTCACCACCATGTAAATTAGTGACTTCAAAAAATATCTTTGCATCTCAGCTATTTCCTGCATTGTTAAATATCTGATAAATAAAAAAATGAGAGCTAACATCTATTCGCACTTTAAAATAAAAAAAAGTCTAATCGACTTTAAAATATATAGCTAATATAGACTAATTTGTTGTGTTCAGTGGTGTGACAACAGCTCATGATATGCTGTGCGATCAATTGCATAATATTTTCTGAGTTTGGCAAAAGTTCATGTAGGTTGAATTCGCCCCTTGCGGAAAGGCTCAAATAAACACTGGCTGCTCCTGTCCCGTTAAGAGCCGATATGTTGAGGCAGGCATCGTCTTCAAGTGAATCTGCCCAGAGAGAAAAAAAGAAAAAATTATGATTCAAACTTTGAGAATATGTAATGATCACTTTTCAAATCCTCCAAATAAATTCCAGCATTTAAATCACCTCGCCAACTGCATTGGTCAGGATCTGGATGATCTTTTCGTGCTGCGTGGCGACAACACTTTGTCCATTAATTTCAATGATGCGGTGCCCGACACGAATGCCTCCTCTCTCTGCTATACCGCCGCGCATCAGACTGCAGATCTGCAACGAGAAGATTTTAAATTCAAGATTTTATTTAAACATGTTTGAAAGCTGGGTTAAAAGAACAGATGATCACGATTATTTTGTCAAGTCATTGTTCCTAAGGTCAACTTTAACAATCAAATTTAAAACAAAATACTTAGCGGAGTTGGCGAAGGCTTTCTTGGTGCGTCTGGTTAATATTTGATTACATTCTTTAGATAACCTTAAAAAACAGAGGTGGTCAATTTACCTTTTATTTACCAAGGCATTGCTCACTGACTGCACAGCGGTTTATCATCAAAACAGATAAACGTGTGTGTAAATGTGTTTTTGAATTTGAATTGGGTTTAGTGTCATGATCAGAGTCTTGTGGCACAATGCTCAGGGAGGTTGTTTAATTTAACTATTCTCCAATCACATGATTTCCTAAATCAACACAAAATACAACAATTAGCTGTGTGGGCTTCCACACCGACTTGATATTGACACAGTAAAAATATTGACATACAATGCCGTCCTCCACACTGAAGCCGAGCTGAAACTTGGGATCTGGTCTCTTGATAATCGCGCTGGTGACCGGAGGGCAGTGGACGATGCTGAGTTTCAGGTACTTTTGGCTTTTCAGGTCCTGAGATGGAAGAAAATGTCAAGAACAATAAAAGCAAGAAGTTAAAAGGTGATTCTTCCAAGGGGACAACATTACTTCATTATGTTTGTGTTATGTGACTTTGAGCCGCATTGTTGGTAGTGGTCTATGAAAACATCCACTTATATTTACTCTGTTAGTGTGACACAGCCCCTTCAGAATTTGAGCACGTTGTTGATGTTCTTTTCCATGAGTAATACATGATATTTTATGTTTTTTGTTTGAAAAACGCTTCTCATCACTTTGCAGAGACAAACTGTCTTGTTTTCTTTGACCCACTGTTAAAAGCACAAATCATTACTGAGACATTCTCACACTGCATGGAAACACAGCGCCATCTTGTGTGCCTTTAAGGATACTACCTGAGCAAGTCTATTTAAATGAACACTTGAGGAAGTGTATCTGAAGTGCTATTGAGGAATTCAGCCATTCCACCACAACTTTTATTATAATTGTTAATACTGTTGTTGTCATTTTAATGATAAGTCTGTGCAGAATCTTACCCGGATGATGTTCTGGCAGGTGGTGATAGGCAGACCCACCATGCTGGTGCCGTTGACGGACATGATGCGGTCACCAATGCTGAGCTCGCCGGAGCGCTCAGCTGCACCTCCGTGAAGTAGGTTGGCCACCACCACCTGTGGGCAGGATTGAGCCCCAGCCTGACTCCACCACTGCTACGCCCAGGAGCTCTCCGGCAGCCTTGGTGATGGCCACCTGAACCACACACAGAAATCTTAGTTAACCAATGACTCCCTTACAATTATCTTCAATCTATTTTGTCGTTCACAAAATAACACACTTGAGGAAGGAAAACTGCATCTCACAGGGATCTTCTTAAAAGTACTTTGTTTTAATGGTCACCTTTAGCTATTAATGACATGTGGTGTGTATGAATGAGAAAGTGATACCACTACAACACAGGACTGCTGTATTTTGATGATGTGAAACCGATATAAAGCTGCTTACATCTCGGAGGTTCTGAGAGTCAGAGAAGTGGGCCAGGTCTCCGTTGTAGAGCTCCTGACTCTCCAGGTAGTCACTGTACTCGCCGGGCCTCAGGTCACTGGCTTTGAGGCCGTTGGTATGCAGGAACTGCTGATAGGCCACTCCGAACGCCTGACCAATAGCCTGAGCTATCGTCTGAGCCTGGATGGAGAAACACGAGAGGAGAGAAAAGAGGTTTCAACACTGTCGTTGCATTAACATCTGTCAGAAAGCTTTTGCATCTGGATGGCAGGTTTCTGAGGGCATTTGTTTATAAATATTTCATCTCCTATTTTCATATTGACAAATTAAAACAAATGAGCTCATTTGCAAAACACTAAAGAGAACAAATGTCACAACCTAAAAATTGTTTCCCTTCTTTTCCATAAAAAGGTGATACCTTCTTTATACTGTTTCAACAGTTATTTTTTATATTTGCTCATGTATTTAGCCTCACCGACTGTGAAATGTATTTCTGAATAAAAGGTTTCATATGAAATAAATTAAGCTGGGGAAACCTAGCTGAGGAGGCAGGAGCTTCATGGTCTTTAGTGTCCCATAGCTAATTAAATTTCTAAAAGAAACTCCTCCCGTTCAGTCTTGCCAACTGTGGGAAACTGGGACGACAGCCAGACCTTTTTTACATTCATGAGATCTTGCTGGCTGTCTGGAGGAAGGAAACCAGGCAAAGCTGAAGCTGAAACTGTTGTCTAGCAGGAAACAACACATTTGATCTGATATATACAAAATTGCATGGAGCAAGACAAACTTTAATAAGGCCAGTTGTTTGCTTAATGTTTGCCTAAATGCGCCAGGCTCGTGCTGAAGAGATTAAGTTGTGGCCACTTTGAAGATCATAGAAACAGAGCAGGGAACACTTCTTTTTATCATCTAACCACCACAGCAGATGTTGGAGAGCAGGGTTGAAACTTTTGATGCAATAAGTCAAATAAAAGTTTAGAAAATAAATTTCATCCTGCTAAAACACTTTTTAAAAGACTGACTCACATCCTCAGAGGAGAAGACATGACAGATCATCAAGCACTTCTTCTGAGAACCAGAGGAGGATGACGGAGAGGAGGAGTCACTATCCTGTCCTTTACGCTTCCTTCGTGCCATGAGGACCACGATGTTACCAATGTCGGCAATGTAAGAGATCATCTGCAGAGCGTGATCCATCATCGCTTCCTGACAGAAAGAGGTAACGAGGGGGTTAATACAGTTAGAAAAAGAAATGAGAGGCAGGTCTGGTTTTCAACTTCACCTGTGGTAACTTGAAATTGAAAAGAACATGACCCTACCTTTATTTTTAATTTGTCAGGTGATCATTGCCTGGCACTGTATAAATGTCTAAAACTCCTCAAGGCAACAGGAGAAACTAAACAGAAGCAACAAGCTGTCATTATTTAACAAGTTGCCGTGTCCTTTAAAGCAACAGCTTGAATGAATGAATTGCCAAAAGGTTTTCTTCTTGCATATATAATAATAAACAAAATAATAAAGTATTATTTTCCTTTAAATGCAAGGGTGATATAAATCGTAAGAATATCATTTGTAATCAATAACTGAAACTAGGAAACTCACTGTGTTGCAGTGAGGCACACCCATGCTAAGGGGGGAGCTGACAGTAAATGACCCACTTTAACTCCCCTGACAATTCAACCACACAGTAGAGGAAAAAATAGACTCTACTATTACTGCAGTGCTCTCATATTAAATCCCCATCCAGTTCTATATTAAGGATTCCTGCTGTGAGAGCTCAGTGTGGAGGTGAAAATGAAGCTGCTGCCTTAGAAAACTTAAGTAAAGTAATGCATGTTTTAGAAAAGGAAATCAAACTCTGAATCTAATCATATTTCACGATAAGAGAGCGAGTAAGAACACTGGACACATACCGGCAGTTACAGACGTCTAAGGTGTCAAAAAGATGTCCAAAAACCTTCAATTTCTTTTAGGCGAACTATGCTTATAACTTTTCCTTAAAACCTGAAAATTGGGATTCTAATATGATCAAACCTCATAATTTAATCCACTTTACGACCTGTCATCAAGAGTGATTCCACTGATCCATCATCAGATTTTGTTAGCTTAAAGTCCAGGAATGCTACCACTATAAATGGCAAAAAAGGCCTTGACACAACCAATTGTAAATAATAATAATAATACCTTATAATGCTACACTCTAAACATTTTAATTGAGAGCAATTGGATAATAGTGCTTTAAAAAAAAGCTAACTAGACAAAAAGGAAGATAACTAAAAAACTACAGGGTAATAACATTGAGACAATGTACAGTACCTGTGTATCAGCAGTGAGCACTTTGATTCGCTGCGTGGAGATGAACAGATCCACTTCTGTCATTGGCTGAGACTCACCCTCTGGAGCCTGAAAGAAACACAGTCCAGTCAAAAGAGAGCAGGGCATCAGCTCAATCTCAGAACAACTGTTTGGTTTCTGTTATAGTAGATATGAGTATATGAGGACACCCCAGCATGTTGGTCTTATGGTAATAGAAAGATCTTAAATGTATACATATATGGTATAGTAGTGAGAAAAAGCTTTACTGAAACATTACCTCACAGAAACCCTAAAGCAATATAGCACAGAAACTGCTGTGCTTAATGTTCACTTCTGTTGTGTAGTGCTTCCATTTCAAAGCAGCATCCATGATAAGCCAATGTTTTTGTCATCAGGACTTCACCTTTATTCGGTCCACAGCCTCCTGAGCCTGAGTCATACGAGCGTTGGTAGATGGGTTCTTCTCTGATTTGATCTGAGTGGAGCCCAGATACTTGGACCCAAATATCACCCCATCCAACAGGTCTTCAGGATCACAAGGACCAGGCACTAAGATACAAAACAGCATTGGTTATAAAATGACGTTGCTTCTATTCTTTATAGTGTCAATGAAAGAAGTATAGTGACGTGATTTACCATCTTTGTATGCAGGACGATCGTCAGCACTCTGCTGTGACAGCAAAGAGGAAAATGAAAGATTTATAGCAATGCATTAGCTGATCAAATGAAATTTAAAAGATCATTATTGCGATATCGTGTCTCATTTTGAAGTTAACAGTCCTTTAAACTTATTATACTATTTTCAACTTGACCTACCTTTTCACTGTCTGCAGCCGCTTCTTCATCCGGAGGCTCCTCACCCAGCTTCATCCACACTGGTTCAGGATACTCTTCGTCAGGCAGAGAGGAGAGGGAGTCCTCCCTGTGCCGCTGATGTTGCCCATTCCCATAATGCCCCCAGAACCTCTGTGCATCCTCCTGACTGTAGGAAACTGACACCACTGCGTCCACCTCTCCTATGTGGGGCAAAGAGGTGGGACGTGGTCTAGCACCGATCTCTGTGCACTGCAGCAGCCCTAGCACGTCTTTCTGGTGGGTTTCAGAGAACAGCAACCCAGTGGTTTCAGTGCTGTTATCTGTTATTAGGGATGAAGCACAGGCTTCCTGCTCAGACGTGCTGGAGCAGTGATGGTGAGATGGTGTTCGATGATCGGGATGAGGCTCTTCACCCATCAGTTGGAGCTGGCTGAGCAGTGAGTGGATGCGGCTGTGGTCTTCGTCAGCCGATGTTCTGTTAGGAACTTCCTCTTCTGTTTCTATATTTTCCATGTCCCTGAATGTTACCTCCTTCTCATCCTCCTCCTCCCCAACACCCTCTAAGTCTTCCTGCCTCACCTCTTCTTCCGCTTCCACCTCAGTATTCTGCTCTGGATCTGAATTGTTTTGCACCAGTTCCTGCTGGTTTGTGTCAATCTGAGCCACTGTGTCACTAATGTCCGAAGGTACTAATACTGGCTCCTCTGGGCTGGCCTTGTCTACGCTGTCAACAGAAGGAGGGAAGCTTGGGTCATCCAGGTCGTCTGCGGAGCCCGCCTCACTGGAGGAGTCAGACCTCCAGTCTAATGGAGGAGGCTCAATCATGTTGAAGGAGTCCAGATCCTCCACCTCTGAGCCTGGCAGCACTGTCACAGTCCGTCTAATGTCCTCAACCCCGGAGGCTTCATTAACAGGGACAGAGTCAGTCCACTGGGTGTCTGAGGATGCAGAGTTGGACTGATCAGCAGGGCAGACGTCTGTGTCCATTCTGTAAGTAAGTCTGTCAGAGGGAGAAATCAGCATTACACACTTACGTCTTAGTGAAACCACAATGCAGCAAACTTATGAGGAATTTGGTTCATGAGGTGAATCAAAAATCAATAATAAATAAGAGCTGCTACACTCACAAATCCCCAATATAAATACCTCTATCTAAACCCAGAACTGAACTACAATCATTCACCCTCTTTGTCCTCGTTGCACAATGACAATCAAGATAGAAGCAGCCACTTAAAGCTCAAAGTACATGGACATCATGTACAATGTGTGTCACCAGGATTCACACCCCTTTCACCTAAGAAAGAAATGCTTAATACATATATTGCAATTACATGCAAAATATTAATCAAGTGCCTTGGGAATAATCAATCAATATTACATTGCAGTACTTTGCAGGTAATTGACCAAATATAGGAGTTTAGTATGAATTAAAAATTATAATTAACAATAAAAGAAAGTTAAGATAATACGTGAAGAAAGTATATTAAAAGATATAGAAATGGAGGTACGGTCATTCTAATCACCCGTGTTGAAGAAGCAAATCAAACTTCATCCAAAAATCCTATAATTTAACACAGAAGAATCGTTTTACAAACCAATGCAGGTTTTCTTTAGGAAATGTAATATTTAAAAGAGTATTTACAAATAGTTCTCAGTTTTGTGGCATTACAAATACCCTTTAACACAAATTAATTTGTTTACCACAGGAAAAATCCCATAACAAATATTAGAGATGTTTTTTTACGGATGTACACGTTGCTTGTACCTTTTCATGTTAAAAGGATGTAACATTAGACAGCAGATAAACACTTTATTAGACATGTAGTCAAATTCAAAGTGAACTTTAGTGTCATTCAGACCAAACAACAACAAGTGCAGAGCAGCTCTGGTGAATACGAATAAAGGGATGAAACGTTGGATTTTTGCACAGACAATTGCAGCATTGTGGAAGACACGTAAACCGGCAGTTACCGGGGACTGGCACAGGACGTGGCTAACTGGGGGAAGCTAGTCCAAGGAGCTGGAGGCTAGTTCGCTAATTAGCACAGCGGCATGCTAACGAGGAACCCGTTCCGAACACCGGGAACACAAATTAAAAACCCAGTTTCGCGTTGACGAGGGCGGCTCTGACCTGGTGTTGCGGGGCTGTCGCGGTTCCTTTGTGCCCAGACGCTGACTCCTGACGCCGCCGCCACGACGACAGAGGAGTCGACGCGGTTTGAGTTTCGAGCCTTTTCCCAAACTCCGGCTGTGTTCTCTTCGTCATGCTAACGACAGCAGCAGCGCCGGCGAACGTGCTGAACTCACATCGTCCCCCAGAGAAGCTGGGTCGGGGTCCGTGTGAAGCTCAGTTTCCCCGAAGAAGAAGATGAAGAAGAAGAAGAAGAAGATGTTGTTGTTGTTGTTAAACTCACTGGTTCTGGAATGGAACTGTGCTGCGTTCAAGTGCTCCAGTCCGCCTCTCCGTGCCCACCGCCTACATGGGATTTTACAGCACTTTCCCCACAACGCGTTGCGTTTATCATGAACGCTGCTGTCTTTAGAATTCATAACGATACAAAACATCTTTCATCTGGCTTGTCTTTCAAAGGTTTTATATCCGCGCTCAATTGGTTCAATGCTTGATGTTGATGTGTCCGTTGACACTTGAAGGCAACAGTACCACGTCACTTGATCGATCAATAGGAGAATTTAGATTTCAAACAGCTTCTGTCTCATCTGATCAGCAACAGTCCGGTTCCGAGTCCGGATAAACCCATTGCTGCCAGGGCAAATCTTCCAAAATCTCTAATTACATCATATTTCCTTAAATGGTGAATATACTTGTGTCATAGAACAGCACAGAAGAATATTTTGTTGCTGTGCTTAGACAAAAACATTCAGGATATAAATACTCCATCAGGCATTGCAGTATAATAACAAAATAATCTCTTTTTATACTGTAGAAAATACAAGTTTAATCAAAAGTGTTCATTATTTTCAACATGATCTACAATTATTTTACATTTTATTCAGTAACATTACGAACCCTGATTCCAAAGTCTCACATTTTGATTCCTCCATAGAAATCAGATATTTCTGCTGCTAATTTCATACAATAATACAATTTAAAAACCTGTGGACAATGGGTTGTAATGCTGTGGTGTAATTCGAATGAAATCACGAGCTTTAAACCAAAACACTGACTCTGTTTTTACAAAGAAATACACAGTCACAGCAACATTATTTCCATCTGAAAGATCTTAACAGCCCAGTCATCACAATCATAATAAGGCATAACAAGTCCATATACAGATATATGGAGTGTTTGAGGCAACAACTTATCAGCCTTTATCACATCATTGTATTTCTCTTAAAATCTAAACACAGCCATTATATTGAGTTGATTGACTGAGGTGGAGGAGGTTCAGTGTCATGTTGCATCTCATCTGCGTTTAAATCCAATGTTAAACACACTTTAATGAGTCCTCTGCTCCTCAGGCAAAAGAGCTCCAGCCAAAGTGGTTGTATTTAGAAAACGAGGCTACCTTAAAGCAGTGTTGGAGGACAATAGGAGGCAATATGTGATCAATACAAGAATTATTTCCCTCAAAAGCTGCATCCGATTAACCACAGAGTCATTAAGACATCTAAATCCTCATCTCGTAAAAGTTGTACACTATAATAAAATACAATTTAATACTTTATTCTGCATGTGAAGAAACATGTTCGAAATAAATGTCCCATTTGTGTGATTGCAATGCTGCAGTGGTTAGCTTGGAAATAAGAGCAAAACTAATTGATTGATTAATCACATTATTCCTCCAACTGTCACAAAGTCCAAAACAATCCAGAGGAATTATTTATGTTTTTAGGTGGATTTCAGTTTGGCTACAAGACTCTGAAGTTATAAGTCCAAATGATTTGGATTTCATACGTTACAGATCTCCTCCAAATCCTTTCAGTCACTGTACATCATTCGCTCAGTGCTGATCTCAACCTCTCATCTTTTCCTCACTGTGAGGTGAAGACGATGTCTGGTCAGTCGCCAGCGCTCGTATGGATCAAACCAATCAGAGAGGAGATGGTGCCCATCAGCCCCACGAACCAGTTGGGGAATCGACCAGCCCAGAGGAAGCCAGGCGGCATCCAGTGAATGGCGTTACTGAGGTCAGCCATTTTGCTGAGGATGGAGAGAACCTCCCTTCGCATCTGTTTGTGGAGCTGAGTTTGACTACAGGGATAAAGACAAACGGATATATTGTATAAAGTCTAAGAGGTAAGAGGCCTACCTTAGTTCAACTGCAAAATTAATATTTGTAATAAACTGCACCTGTTGTCAGCTGCGTCCCTCCCACATCTGTTCAGCTTCTTCTTCAGCAGCAGCAGAAGTCGAGTGGACCTGAAAAACAAAAGATTCAAACTCAGACTAAAACTTTTTTATGATTCATATTTGAAAAATAACATCCAGAAACAATGTGAATAACCAATGTGACTAAATGATTCACTTTAAGCATAAAAGCTGCTCGTAGTGTTCGTGGGATTAAGTCAAAGAAACATCTGCTGTAGTTTTGGATTTGTGCCGGTTATTCTCCAATCAATAGAAATATGTTTTACACTTTGCAACAGAAGAGTGAAAGCACAGAACAGTAGAAATAATGTGCAAATAATGTGTAAAACTTCCGATGTATTTAGGCTGATTTCATATGAAGGAAAATATGAGTTAAATAACATAATTATATATTGGCATGTATATAATATGTGTGTGTGTATTTTTAGCCATTTGACAAAATATATTATCAAAATGATTGTATAAAAAACACTTTATAACATTCATATGAAAATATAAAAACCTATAAATAGTTGTTTTAATACTCACCTGAGTATTCCCAGCAGCAGCGAGGTTCCCCACAGCACCGTGCTGAACAGCCACCATTTGTCAGAGTTCACTTTCACCAGCTCAGCGTTGCCGGCCCACGCGATGTGTTCACAGGGGTAATAGAGCTGATCGGCCACATTGTTCAGCACAGAAATCCAACGCACACCTGAGTCCTCCTCCTTTAAGAGACACACGCAAAGTAGGTTGATGCTGGATCTCAAAGGGTAAAACCACAACACATAGCAAAACTGTATATTTGTGTTGTATATTCAAATGAAACAAGGTAAGACGTAAAGAGGGGAGAGTCAGAAAGTTCAGGAACCAGCTGGATTCATCTTTAAAACCATTTCATGCACTGCAGGGGACTCACCTCAGCTCCGAACCCATAGCTGTGGGAGTAAGCCAGCATGGAGAGATCATCGAACAGCCTCAGCACCGTCCTGCACTGACTCAGCTGAGCAGAAAACAGAAGCAGACTTTTCCCGAGTCGCTGGAACGAGACGTCGGTCTCAGCCTTACGGGAGAGAACTCCTCCAACGAGCTGGGAGCCATAACAGACCGTCCTGATCTGAAAAGACGACAGAGGGAAAACACCAGCAGGAGCTTACAGCATGTTTAGGAGACAGGAGTGTTTCTGAAAGAGGAGGAGCCTTTCATTTATTAAGTGTTTGACAGAAATGTAATCACATATTGGTTTTCACTTTGTCATCGAGCTCATGGTATTACTCAGATGGATTTTATGCTTTTTTTGTACAGTAAACTGAATATTGGTTTTAAGGAATCGTTGGATTTGAATACAACATCTTGGGGCTCTAGGAAATATGGAAAGCCATCGTCAATTCAGAAAATAATCAGCAGTTTACTTGAAAATGAAAATAATGAGTCAGCAAGCGTTTACTAAGATTAAAGACAAGAGGATATGTGATTAATGATTCATCATTTTAGCTCTAAACATATAATTTTTTACCATTTGTG
The DNA here is from genome assembly GCA_026259375.1 of Verasper variegatus. NCBI lineage: Eukaryota > Metazoa > Chordata > Actinopteri > Pleuronectiformes > Pleuronectidae > Verasper > Verasper variegatus. The sequence goes on along the minus strand of CM048046.1, from coordinate 18,075,552 downwards.
TTTTCAACGTAATCAGCATCAAGGTTATATTTCAACATTTGTGACAGAATATTATTAATGAATAGCTTTTCATACAGTCTATGAGTATTACAAGTAAAAAATGATGTAAACATTCAAAAAGAAAAATGAAAAAGTCCAGTTTTACTATGATAAGTCTAGTATTCATATTTCAGGACCAATCAAATGAGATTCCCTCTCTATAAGCTTTATATGGCTATAAATATAGGTTTAGGCATAGAATCAAATAGGTATAAATGCAAGTATCTGTAAGTATTTAGTAAGTAATGGCTTTGTTATGATTCTGAACATTAGAATTAGAGGAAATGTTAACTCGACCTTTCACCTACAGTAAACACTGATCCCCTGCTGAACCCACACTCACACTGACGGTATAATATAACTTAAAGTTCTGTATAACCCTAATGAAGCTCACACTATAGATGACAGCAGGTGATCGTGTTCTCAGCCATGACTCCACTGGTACTTACAACTCTATCTCTGCCCCTGTAGGACTCCAGCAGGCGGACCAGCGCCTCCACACTCTGCTGCATGTCTGTACCAAGGGACTCTGAGGAGATAGGCTGCTGCTCAACATCTGCACACAAACTACATCTGCACGCAAACTACATCTGCACACAAACTACACGTTTGATTGTGGTTTCGATTCTGCGCTGGACTTTGAAACAGGAAGCTCCCGAATCAGACCCAAGTAGAGGATCACCGAGCGACTACACAATGATGGTGTTCTGCTGCCCTCCTCAGTTTGAGAAACGTCATTTCTGCTGATGTCTGCGTTTCAGCTAATAAATAAAAGAAGTATAGGTTGCATCTATAATTAATTGTTAATTAATCCAGTGTTTTCTTTGCAGGTTTTGTGGTTATATTATTTGTGGTGTGATAGGCCTTTATACTATGTGGTTTATATACAACACTACAACACATCTATATCAAATATTCTACACGTTTGTTTAGTTAATCGAAAAATTTAATAAATATTTACTTATATGATAAAATATTATGAATTAAATGTTTTCTATAATCATACTACCTCACATATGAGTCCTGTATTTATTTTCAAACCTGGCTCACTCAACACTTACAGTTTAGGATCTAGGCCCCAATTTAATAACAATAATAACAAAAACAAAAACAATAATAATGATAACAATAATAACAACAATAATAATTATTATTATTATACATGTACTAATTCATAGAGTTTGGAAAACAAGGACAAACAAGAAGACCAAACATGCGATTCATTTTCTTTGCAATCCCATATCTTTATCACACATCTGCATGTGTCAGTGTCATAATGAATTCTCTGTATTATATATAGATCATTTCTCTGACATACTTCATCCACAAGTAGCATAATGTACCACAGCAGATGTTTGGATCAATTTCAGTGCCAAGTTCCATTTCCCTTTTCATACACAGAATACATTCAAATATATTATATTGCTATTCATTTCCAATGTTAAAGGTTCATGAATATTAACATATTTTACTCTAATAAAAATAACTTGAAAATGTGATAATCCTATCTGCTCTTGCAGAGTAGCACATCCCCGAATAAACTGTGAAGATTTTTAAACAGAATGTCCAATATGGCAGATGTAGGTTCAATCTACTTGTCTGATTGGTAACTTTATTTTACTAAAACAAGACCATAATGATGAATATAACACATTTATTTTGTGCTCTTTTATTGTTTGCATTTGGCCACAGCTTTGATCCAATGCTGTGATTTTAAGCTTTGACGGATTTAGCACAATAATAAATCCTGACTGTACCCACAACCAACTTGACAAGTTTAATACTAATTGGATAAAAAGCCAGAGTTATCACTGTGAACAGACATAAGCAGACAGACAAATGAGACTGATCACAATACACCCGTCCTCTTCTATGCAGCGTGGGTGTAACCAGCTCTGTGCCAGCAGCTGTTGCCCCGAGGTGGAGATCCTGAAATGCTTTGCACAGATAATATCAGGAGACTCAAGAGCTTTCAAACTGTGCAATTTGTCTGGTAATCTTGGCTAATGTGTCCTGTGGGAGGGTGTGAAAGGATAACCTGTGGCATTGATGGGGACACAATTGAGGTGTTAAATCTCATGTATTAACTGTGCAGTGATTAATGAGCCTGATATGGATTGAAAGTTTCACAGTGTCTGAACTCTGTCTGAAATGAAAGAGGATGGCTGTTCTTTATTTTCACGCATCCATAAAGTGCCTGTAAATATTGTGTAATTTGTGTCTGCACAGTGAGAGCAGAAGAAAAGTTATCTTCCAGATTTTTCCAGATTCATTGTGAAACTTTTTCTTTCAGATTCAGAGATTTCATAATTCAGACTGACCACTTCCTGAATTTCTTCCTTCCAAATATTGGTGTTTGTTCCTCATTTCTATGACTCCATAATCTCCACATGTGCCCATAGTCGACATTTGACTTTACTTAACACAACTTCTTTAAGCAGTTTTTTCATTTTATATCAACAAAAAGGGTTCAAAAAGACAACTTCACAAATACATTTTATTTATTTTAAGTTTTATCTCAGAGGTCAAGCAATACACAAAGTCACAGTTATAGTGTATTCACTTTCTATACAAGCAGTTTAACAAACAATACAATGATGACAAGTCTCGGCAAAGGGTTTGTGTGTGTATTTATCCATGTCCATCAGCTTTTTATTGATTAGTATGTTTTTATGAAGTTTGTGTTACAGCCCAGTTATTTTGCATGAGATCAGGAAAACCGGTAGCATTTTATCCTGACTGACCTCTTTCTTCACATCATTTTCAGCTTTTGGTTTCTAGTTTGTTGAAGATATGGTTTTATAAAGTTTAAATCTTTATTTATTTTTTTGATTTTTCTTCAGTGTGTGTGTGTTTTGAAATGTTTCAATAATCAGTATTTGGAGAGTCGTTGTCATAGACATCTGAAAAGAGAGACAAATATTAAATGAGAAATAGAGTATAACGTATAACGCTGGGCATCACAATTCTAAATTACATTAGCACAGTTTGTTTATTATAGAACAAAAGGATCCAAAGACAACTCACCACATGGATAGTGAACATCGTCATATATGTCTCCTTCCCTGCAAAGGAAGGCTGATATTACACTGACTGCAGTTATCATAAGAACAGATAAAACTGAAAGATATGCTTAGATGTGGGTGTATACAGTACATGGAGTATGTATCTGGGCTGTAGCTACAATAATGACAGCTGTAGCAATAGCTCAACTTCATTTAATGTAATACAAAATACTCTGTGTGTGCATATTGTTTATATTTATATTTTATTTGTTTATCTTTCCATGTATCAATTGATTTTATAAATCTTATTATTAATCATTTTCATTCGTTCAGCCAAAACCTTTTATGTCCAAAACTTTCACTCACCAGGAACTGAAAAGTAGATTGTTTGATAATAATTTTAAAGTAATTAAACATACTTTTCATTGATTGAGTATTACATCTTTGTAAAATGCACAGAGAGACATGTAACTGGAAGTAATAATTTACGGAAACAATAAAAACCATTATTAAAAATGGAGATTCACAGTTTCCCTCCATCAATAGATTCAAGTCAAAGAGGAGCTGATACTGTGACAATAACACACATTTAAAGGGCAAATTCATTATTTATTTACACTATAAAGAGGGAGAAATTTAGCTTTGATGGTAGAGTCATCAATGAAACAGCAAATATTTAGGTACTTACATTGGAAGAAGAAGAGATCTGGACACGTAACCATCTGTGAGGGGCGAGACAAAACAGATTTTTATGTTTATTGATATTTTTAGTGGTTTATTATCATTCTATTATGTATTGTAATTCAATCTGACAACAATTAAAGGCTAAACATATTTTTTGGAAGCTTAAAAGTAACTTAAATCTGTGCCACAAACCAGTACATGATTACAGAGCGATGCTGTTGGATAGATTTTGGTGATGCCCTGAATTTTTACATAACACCCCCATGTGTTCACGTACATTTTCCCAACCCGTTGCGACACAGAGCTTTCTTGCTGTTGGTGAAGTCGATGATTTCCAGGACTTCTCCCTGAGACACATGGAGATCCTTCCCTTTTGGCCTTTTTATGATGCTGTTAGGATCCACCATCATTATGTGCAGGATACTGAATGGCCCTTCAAACTGGAAAACAACATGTAGAGTGCCATTTTTAAAGTTGTTGCAGTTCTCCTCGTGGAAGGTCCAGAGCATTTTAAATTTTTTTGTGCATCATATCACAACATGGGGTTCCTCAGGGATCAATCCTGGGCTATGCTCTTTCCTTGTTGACTAATAATAAAGAAATACATTTCCTTTCACTGCTATGCTGGTGACACTTTGCTTTATCTACCACTAAAACTGGTATGAAAGTGTGAAAAATATTTACCTTGAATCTTTTTCTTAGCTCCTTCTCAGCTTTGGGATCTATGCTGAAAACAAAAGTGATTTCACAGTTTGTTTTGATCAGTTATCAGATTGTTTTGGTTTACAAAGCTTTACAACCAGTGACTTCCTGTTTTCTTTCAGTAAATCAGATGTGACACAAGATACCTTATCTCAGATGGTGGTGGGGGGAAATCCTCAGTTAATGGTTGAACGTCATCATAGTCATCTGTGGATAAAATATACATGTTAACTGATACTTCTGAACCTATATAGATCACAATTGTCAGCATTGTTGAAAGAATCAAATAATAACACATGAATTCAACTACAGATTAAGCTTTTGACTGGGAACTGATATTGTTGATTATTTTTCTTTAAAAAAAAAAAATGAAACTAAATAATATAATACATATTAATCCAAATTTGCCAGTGATGTTCGTGCATGGTTTGTTATTACCTTCATCTTGACTCATGCTGCAGATTTAAGGAAACACAAAGTTCGTGTTAGCTGAAACAGATTTAGGTGAAAGAGAAAAGGCAACGCAACTAAACAATGTGGCGTGTTGGCAGGTGGAGTAACAGAATTTCAAATTACTGAACTTCATTACTGCTGAACCTCATAAGTTAATAAATCAATACGGTAGCTGTAGTGAGTTAAGAGGGTGTCCTCTCAATATAACAAGGAAAGGTTTACATAGAGCGGTATGAGCATAATCAAGTGTACCTGTTACTGTCCATATTTAACATCCGTGGGGGGTCAGGAGGAGGTGGAGGTAACGCTGGTACAACATTTTTTTGGGACTGGAGCACTTTGCGTTTCACTGCTTCATAGTCAATGTCCACACACGTGTTGCTGATATATCCGTCTGCAAAGATACACAATGACACAAGATGCTAATGATCTCATTTCGGTTCGGAGCCAACACAGATTCCTCTCATGGAACAAATAATGATCAGTCTCCATGTAAAACAACGTAAAACAATTTTCTGCTTTAGATAACTCGGCTCACAATTACTATACTTGTAAAGTATGAATCAAAATGTAAAAGAAATGCATAAAGAATTTAAAATATACAGACTGGAACAATGTCAAGTGTTTTAGGCTGTTGTTTAATCTGCGATAAGTCTTAAACACTAGTTAGATTTAAATAAATTATTGTATACAGCAGCCTATATACTATATACAGTATATATTGCAGAAATTTAAAGCATTAGCAAGAGAGACCTTAGTTTGAGTTGACAATTCCATCACTGTCATAATTTATATCAAACCTACGGTAACATTATCAACTCTAATTTCATTTTACAAAAGAAACCAATGTAACCACATGTGACTTTAAAAAAGCTTTACACAGCTTCACTTCAGATCCTACTATACTTTGCTTTATCACACTCCTTGATGTTTTCAACCTATGTACTGTCTGTAATCGCTAACTTTGTTACAATGCATTACTGACCAGAAACATTTAATTAACACTAAAGGTGGAAGAGCACATGCCTGAGCCCGAGAGGTTGAAAGAGAGTCGCAGGACTTTTTGTTTTCAGAGATAGAGTTGTGTATCATCTGCGTAACATAATATATCATATTCTTATATACAGTTTGAAGTCAAGTAGGAGCCAAGCCAGGACCACAGCAGTTTGAGGAAACAAAACCCGCCAAAACCTCTTCAGCCTCAAAATCTTTATGATTTGACAACGAAGAGCACAATAATTAGTCGCTACGAATAAAATGTGTCAACCTTCAATTCATCCTTTGCTCGTATGCCAACTTTTATACCTGAACAAAGTGTAAAAAGTGTTTTGCAGTATTTAAAACCAGGTATTTTTGTCTTCTTCGATATTTAATTTGAAAACTATGTTTACAGAAAGCAACAGATCTCTGCAGTTCATGGCTGAATTAGAAATTCAAAGTCACACTCACAGTTTCCACTCAGAGAACGAGCCAACCATTTGCCTCCTGGATTATTTCTCACTCGTAGGATCTCCACACTCTCGCCTTGTTGTACGCCAAGGTCCAGTTTCCCTCCTCCCTGCCAATCATGTCGAACTTTGGCTGTATGAAGAACCTCAATCTCATCTTGCAACTATAGACGGACAGATTAAAAAAAGGGGATGGAATGTGCAGACTTGTAGAACCTCAATGTTTCAGGTAACGTATAAATCAGGAATTTGAATTTAAAAGAAGCAAGTTTAAAATAAAAGTGTTGATTTGATAAATGTTATTTCTGCATGATTTGTTTTAATGATTAACGATCGTAACATTCATGAAGCTCAAAGCTCAGCAGGTTGTCTGCTCGAACTAACTTTGATAACTGAAAGAAGCAAGATTCAATGATTTCTTTTCCAGTGAGTACAATATTCTTACTTTCTGTCTTCAGAGCTCGACCTCAGGATGTTTAACGGTGGATGGATGTTGTTGGTTTCTTACCTGAAAGTTCTTCTTCAGCTCGTTCTCTTTTTTTTGACGGTCCATCCGTTCTTTCTTCTCTCGTTCCCGTTGCTTTTGAGCTGCTTTCTTGTTCATCTTGACAGGATTAACCTGTTTCTCCTCCACCTCGTCCCTGTTAAAAAACGAAATCCAAATGAAAAAAGACACCGTCACTTATTGACAATGATAACATTTACTAATGACCAACAACAAAATAAGGCTTCACAGCATTTATGATTTCTCATTGTTCCTTATTACAATGCCATTACTTAATAAAAATGTATTTTTCATCACACAATAATCAATGAAAACAGATATCATCTTTTATTTTCATCTATGGTAAAAGTTCTAATATCACAGCTGTTACTGTTAGAGACGATTAATAATTAACTTAGAAGAATCCATTCATTAACAGCTTTAATATTTTCAGAACAGATTTTCTTTTCAGTTTTTTTCCAATTCTCCCACATTCTGTCTGTAGCTGTGTTTTGTCACATGATTGTTCTCTGACAGGAAATGTGCGAGGAACAGAAACAAGTTGTAAGCAGAGGAAATAAATACTCCACTGGCTTTAAAACGAAAGGAGCAGATACTGAGGCATTTATTCTAGAGCAATACTTCAAGAAGAGACACATGTGACTTTGAATGGGCCTCATTTGTGCATCACTGTGGTTGTTGAACAGCAGCCTCTGCAGCGGCATTAGCAGCAGATGCACAAATAGCAGCAGCAGTAACAGAAATAACTGAAGCAGCATCCTCCTTCATATCTGTTAGCAGTTATAGACACTTTCTACATTTTGATCTATCAGCGGCAGACTCAAACAAATGAATAGTAAGTGGTAGAGGCAGTACGTGTTAACTTACTCATCAATAAACTCATATATATCTTCAATATCCTGCAAGGGAAACAAAAAAATATGAATTATTATTCCGTTAAAGGGCAATATTAATGAATACTTAAGCATTACAAATACAAATTTATACTTCATTCTAACTAATTCTTTCATTTCAGTTTCTGGTTTTCTATACCCACCCCGTCCACACAGTGTGAGCTGTTGTCACTCCAGGACTCTGCAAAGTCACAAAATAAAAAATAATAATAAGAAAAGTCTTGGCACAGTGGCACAGTCTCTCACTAAACCCTTGATAATCAAAAATAAATTAGAATTTAAAATTTGTCAGATGTTGAAAAGCTTCAGGAGCAGAACAAGCTGCAGTGATGCACCGATAAAAAAATGAATGTATTTTTACCGTTCTTCTCAAAACTTGCAATGTCATCATAGGTGTCTTGGTCCTCCTCAATGTCTCTGCAATAAATGTGTGCTCGTAAAATTTTCAAAATCACTCAAAGTTTTCTCTCACTGGTGTTTATCTATTTTTTCAAACTCTAAAAAATGAATAACACACGATAATTCCTGAAGTAAATGAGAATATAATTGTATTGTGGTATTCTTGTCACTGGTTGTATATTTAAAGATATGATGGAAGTTAAATGATGGTAAATACTCACAAAGAGGGGACCTGGCACGGCAGTCTGCCTGGTTTGCTGGAGCGGGGCGGCAGTGTCAGAGGACTGATCACTCCTGGTAAAGACATTTTTGTGGCTGCTGAAACTGGCGAACCTGCAGACGAGAACCAGAGAGAACACGTGAAGACGTTTATCACAATAACACAGATAAACAACCATGACAGACGTGACATCTACATGAAAAACTGTCAACAACAAGCCAGAAAACTATGTTACCACTGTAGATAGACTTCTTTGTTTTTATTGAGTTTGACTGTTGTTAATTATCACATTTACAGTAAAAGGTGAAGCACACTGCAGTTAGTCAGTGTTATGATGTGTTTAAAGAACATATGGAATTTTACAAGATTAATTTTATAAAATTAAATCTTCGGTGGAAGACTCTTGTATCTGATAGTCAGTAGTTATCAATTTTAATTACTTAACTTAACAATAGCATTTTACATGGAGAAGTAAATTTGACCTTTGTATTTTGATGTGAAATAATAAAATTGCTCTGTTCTATTCAAGTGCATTTGTAGTTTGTCTTCAATACTCAATAAGTAAAGCACAATCAAGATTCTGTGAGCAAACAATAAAAAACAAAGACTCACTTTCAATTTTCCTCAGAGGGGGAAGAGCAGGTCCTCGGTTGAACCTCATAAAAGGCTCCAGGTTGACACTCGGAGGCCGCTTTGGCTTCAAGGGCAGTGGCCCTTCAGGGGGCAGGGGCCTCCTCAGCGGGGTCACCTCCCCGGCGTTCCTCTGTCTGGGCCGCTGTCTGAACGGTAGGGGGGCGGCAGTGGAAACTGGTGCAGGGACTGCAGGTGGAACCAGAGCTGGAACCAGAGCTGGAATCTGGGCTGGTTTGGCGCCTGGCGGCCTCTGGTGCCTAAGCATCATGTTCTGGAGCATCTCCCCCTTCTGCTTCACCTTCCCCGTGTCTGATGGCGGGACGGGCGCTCTGACCCCAGAACTGAAAGGCGGCCGAGGGAAGGAGGGAGGTGTGGAAGGGATGGAGGAGGCAATCGGCTCTGGCCTGGGGAACCTCACCGGGCCAGTCAAAGGAGGAGGACAGACAGGAGACAGTCTGTGATGGGCCAGATTTTGCTCCGTCACCGGAAGGGTCGCTCTCCCAAACCCAGGCCGTGGAGACTTTGGGGGGCCGCTGTCTCGGCTGCTGGTGTCCAAGGTGCTGACCTTGTTGGTGAACCGCACCCTCAGAGCCTTGACATCAACGCTCTCCTCCTGCGAACAACACAGGATCACACAAACTCACAACTGCAGCTGCTCTGTCTCTGACACAGGAAGTTAGCGGCACAGCACACAACGAGACGTTTACCCCCCACTCTCACGAACACACACTGCTTGTTCAAAAAGCCTGCACTGTCTTTATCGAGAGAAAACGCAATAATACAATTTCCTGGTTGTTTTGATCCTCACAGAGATAAATCCCCTCCGCCTCGCTGCTGCACACCAAACCTTTCAAAATGCAAAAAAAGGAGCTGAAGGCAGAAAGTAATAATTCCACATCAGTGTCATTTTAACAGAATTTATAAGCAAATAAACATGTGGAAACATACGCAAACATTGAATAAATTGTTTAGGGCACAAATTCTCTATACCAATACCCACTTAATAATGTAATTTTATCTGTGTACAACTACACACTGTAAACCGTAATCATAGTATTTTTAAAACCTCTGCAGGTATTTTTTACCAGGTGGAAGAAGACTCATCAGATTCAAACATTACTTCCTGAAAACTCTAACATACATCCAGTGTGTTGTTACATAAATCGCAGGTACAGAGTGTTTTCTACAAGTCTGGTTTCGTTGCATCTTCTGTATTTGTGTCGTTCAGGGCTCTCAGGGCTGATAACATGTAAACCAGACATGCAAAACACACATGAGCATGTTTACAAGAAGGAGTGCTGGTTTAAAATTTAGCGGCATTGATGTATTCTATGTATCATGAACTCATCTGCTTTCTGTTGGTGCTTTTTATCTTATTTCTGTGTAATTAGAAGTCATTTCCTGTCAGTTTTTTTTTACATTGACCTGCCCCACACAGCTGATAAGTGAAACCAGCAGATATATATAAAATTATGCAACCTGATACTACAGCCCTGCCATTAATCATAACACTTTTCAGTTTCCATTGACACTGTCAGAGAGGTATTGTTTTAACTGTATAGTTTTCAGTGGTGAGAAGCTGAACAACATTATTATACTGGGAAATGTTTCTGATCATTTGTCCACCCCCTTTCACAAACTCATGTCTAACTATGCATGACATCAGTGACACACAGCTAAAATTGACAATGCTATAGTTGCTATATATGAAATTTCTCATGTTGCATTAGTTTGTATCAGACACCACTGATAACCAGGGGGATTCAAATTTGGTGAAGCAACTTTCTGGAATCATATTATAAATTCATCCTCTGTCAATAAATTTAAAAATTGCAAAAACATTTTTTATGGTCGTGCATTTCAAGGTTCAGTGTGTATAATATAGTGACCTCTAGTGGTAAAGTTGCAATGTTGCAGCTGAAAACCGGTCACCTCACCCCCTCTTTCCAAACATGAAAGAGAACCTGTGGTAGGTTTCAAACTCAAAAGGTTTTTAGTTTGTCCAGTTTGGACTATTGTAAAAAAAACATGGCGGCCTCTGTAGAAAGGACCCTATTCCAATGTAAATATAAAGTATTTAAATATAAAAGGTTCATTCAAGGGTAAAGAAACAATTAGTACAGTTTAGATAAAACACACTAGTGAAAACATCCCTAGGATTATTTTATTTTCAATTTCTGCCAATATATCAATTTCACCTAAATCTTACACACTGGACCTTTAATTAATTCAACCATGTTTTTTCTTTTATTATAATGTTAATGAAAATTATTTATTATTCTAAGATCCTTTACTGTCTTTTTTATTATTATTACTGTATTACCTTTGTGTCTTAAACGTTTTATAATATATTTAGATGGATGAAGGTAAAAACAAAAAAGATTGTTGGTTAAATAAACTACAATGGTCCTCACTTCTGTGTCTTCTATGACCTTTTCTAATATTCGACTTGATGAGGTTTATACACACCAGGGACAAAGATGCAAATAAATACAGGACGTAATTATTCTATATTCTTGACAAGGTCTGAAAAAGTTTTTAGATTGTTTTGAGAATTGCAGTAAACCTAAACTTAGGAAAAACCCAGTGCTGACATGAGTAGGTCCGGACTGAAACTCTCGTCTCCAGGCGTCTCTTTGAGGTGATTTAGAGTTTGAATGTCAACAGTTTCACTTTGAAAGTGAAGACATCTTTGAAGTAAATTCTCAGAGCAGAAGCAACAGAAACAATCTCCTTGGTTTAGTGTCAATTCAGCAGGTGAGTCATTAAACATCATCACGTAATTGTTAAATGTGACCAGAAACCACAGAAGTGTAGTGGAAAGAGGATTTTGAGAGAGAAGTCAAACAGGATGAACAAATATCTTATGTGTTACATAAGATATTTAAGATACAAATATCTTATGTGTTACAATCATCTCCTTATTTTCTCTGAAGAGCTGTGAGCTTCACAAAGCCAGAGCGAGGAGTATGAAGAGGTGCAGGAAGTGCTCACAACCACAATTCTCTGCACCTCAGCCAGCATCCTGCAGCGGTTACCATAGAGACGCTCTCCTGCAACAGTCAGCTGCAAGCTCTGCCCGCATCATGAGGAATCAAAGGAGACAAAAGGTTTTGTCTGCGGGGGTTCTACTTTCAGTATCTGCAGACAAAACACAGTGTGTGCAAGCATGTGCGTGTGTGTATTCACATTTTTATTACCTATTCAGGACCTTTAGCAGCATGAATACTCACCCAGTCAGGACATGTTGACCTCATGGGGACCAAAGCCCTGTCCTAAAAATATGTGGTTTCTGGAGTCCTGGTTAAGTCAACGCAAAGTCCGAATAAAGATAGCTGTGCAAATATAAATGTGTATTTGTGTGTGTGTGGCGTGTTTCCCCTTCGTTGACAAACATTAACTCAGGTGGGTTTTTTAAATTATACCTGTGCAGGTGCTGCAGTGAAAACCACACAACTGCCAGAAAAACTATTACAACAGAAAACAAAATGAAGGCCGTCACATAAAATATGACTTAGATGAATAACTAAAAGAGAGTGATTTAAAATGTTTTTTGAGGGTGAAAGCCTTTTCTTTTATATTGTGTTTCTGTTGATCTCTATTAAGACGAAATCAATAATCAGTAACTAACTATTGACATAAACTGTCAAACATTTTGAATTGCACATACCTGTAGTAAAGGTCAATGAATATACATAATCCTGTTCTTTTATCACATTTCTTTACCAGCCAGTCTTTACTGCGGAAAACACACATCGATGTTGTTGACTTAAAAATATAATAATTCTGTTTAAAGAGTTTAGAGTAACGAGACCTGAGCAGGAGCAGAATCGTTTACGGTTTAAAGATTGAATATCATTTAACACTGAGCTTCTTGTATATAAAACAGTTTTAAAGAGCGAGCACAAGTGAAGCGGTGTTGAGTCCATACTGTGAATCATTAACTTGGGTGATAAAGCTTCTTTTCATCCACAGCAACAAGAACATTTCTTCAATTCTAAATCCTACTTCCCTGTTTTTACTGATGTAACTACTATGCCACAAACTGTAACTGAGAGGATTAACTTTCCCCAGAGAGTCAGGATGTGCTGTTTCAAATAATCAAGGCTTTAAAGTTTTGTAAATTTGGTAAAAACTTTTAAAGCTCATTCAATGTGTATTTAGTGAAAAGGTAGAAGGAAACTGATATTGAAACATTAAAATCTGGTAGTGGTCCCGAACAGCCAGCACAGAATGAGAAGTGTGAAAGGTGTGGTGATGGAGATCTTATTTAGATAATACTCACCATATTTGCCCTCAGCGATGCTCAGTGGTACATAAAGTGCTCCATATCCAGTAATGATTCAGGAGCCAGGCTGACGCCTTTGTACAAACAAGGAAAAGCTCAGTGTGGGGAAATACGGAACGGTTCTGTGTCGGTGAATGTCATGCATTCACTGTTTCCTTTTTATTGTGTTGTCATACTAAAACCTCATGTTACAGCAGTTCCTGTTTGCATAGAGCTTCGTTACTTACCTGGTTTCTGTCACTTCCTGCCCCTGAACTTTTCCACCACTACAGTAAACCCCTCATATTGTCTTATAACACACTTTTTCTCAACCCCTCCACCAAGGAAATCCCGTTTTCACCCATGTCCTTCATGTGTTTGTAAGCAAGATTTACATTTTTTCGAGTTTATGTAATTATTTATCATCATATCAACATAAATGTAAAATATATACAACAACAACAAATATTTAATATTGACATTATACTATGTTAATTATGAATTATGTATATAATTGGTGCAGATCCAGATCAGGGAGATCATTTTCTTAAATTATTTTAAGTTTAACTGATTTCCTAGAGAACATGTAATTGACCTTGAGGGAGAAAAATCCAACGAGTGAATGGGACTGATATTTATGAGTGTGTGTAATTTGTTGCTGTACCTGTGAGTGACCTTTGGAGTCACAGTATTCTACTGAGCTTTTTACCTTCCTCTGATCTCATGTTTCTTTAGATTTGAATCCCTGTTAACTGAATCATTGCTTTTATTATGTGTTTGAAGGTTTTTGTGAAAGTAATTAAGTTTCAGTGACAAAGTTTGCTTTTATTAATTTCCCTCTTTGTGTTGTAGAGTCTGTATTTGTGAGTAGAGAGTAATGGATAACTCCAAAAGAAAGTAAAGAGAAAGTAAATCATTTCATAACAAAACACAAGAGAAGAGTCGTACTTTACATATTTTAATCAGGTCAAGTCAAGTCCATTTTGATCATATTGCCTAATATCGCAAATCTAAACTAGACCCTTGATCTGGACAAGGAAATTGATCCGTCTAAAACCCACAGTACTGAATGTGAGGAACACTGAATAAATGTTTAATATCAAAACAGATGTTTGCAGTGAATTTGATATAGAAAATTCAACATAACACAAATAAAGACACGTAAAGATATTTAGAACCACAAAATATCTTTGTGGTTCTTAAGGAGCAGACATTTTGTGTAAATACTACTAACTCCAATATCTTATAATAATAATAATAATAATAATAATGAAAAGTCTAGGTTTTAATGTCCTCTTCTGCATCTTCCAGTAGCCATACATTTACTACTATAATATAATTTATTTAGAGACACTGGACGAGAGCATATCAGTTGCTTTCGTGACTGAAGCGTTGATGTGACGTTTCCTCACAGGAGCAGATTTTGGTCCAAACCAGGGGACACTGACTGCATCGATCCTGTGGCTCCAGTTGGGACATTGATGGAGTTTACAGGTGAAGCGTAACTGTTGGCAGTTGTGGGTGAAGCAGGTGTACTGCCTCCCCACATGACCCCTGGCTGAGAGGTCAGCATGCCGTGAGGGCTGCCTGCAGGGGGAACTGTGATGGCTGCTGGCGGCCATGCAGCCATGTTGCCAGGCGTGGTGGGCCAGGGTGCCATAGCTGGTCCTGCCCACTGGTTTCCTGGGAAAACATTCTGGCCCCAGGGCACAGCAGTAGGAGAGTATGGTGGAGAGGAGTATGGAGAGCCCCCTGGTGGCTGAGTGGGGAACATGGAGAGGATCTGAGAGGTGGAGAGTGTTGGCTGAGGAGAATCTATGGAGACAGAGAAGTCTTTAAAACCTCTGAGTTCTGCTTTTGTTGTAATGTTAGCACTCTCTGTTTCCAATTTTTATGCCAAGCTCTTAGTTTGTTTCCAGTTTTATTCCACTGTCAATCAAATAGCTTTGGTTTTCAGTCTGTTAATCAGGTAAAAAAGAAGAAGAAAAAAAGCTATTTGAAGTTTATTCTATTTAATGACATTTTAATGATTAACATCTGATAAATTAAAGTTCAACAGAATAATCAATAAATTAAATAATTGACCTTTTGTCATTTTGTCAAACCTCAAATGCTTACTGACAAAATAGACTTTTCCAACCAAATTCGTGCAATTTATTTATAAATCAAATTCCCAAAAACTTTTTAGAAACAAATGAAATTTTAAACGAAAGATGCTCAGCTGTGGTTCCACATGGTGGAGATAATTAAAACCGAGCAGTAACATTGTTTGAGATTATTTTTTTCATCACTGATAAACAAGAAACCCTCCACATTCCTCTGTCTTTCTCTACAGGGTTTTAAACATGTGTGTCTAACTCAGCTCAATATCAGGAGAACCATGGGAAACACAGCATCATGACCTGGTCCGTATATATCAAAAATGAAATGACTTGTACAGAGTGACCATGGGAAAAAATACTTTTATGGAAAACTCTCTTTTATCTTGGATCTGCAGGTCAAAGGTCAGAGGTCAGTTGAGGAGCTGTAGCTCGACAGCTGCTGGGAATAACTATCACTTGTATGTTAATCAAATGATCCAACGCAATGAGGAATTCTTGACACTATTGAATATCCAGCAGAACCTACTTTGACCTAATGAGGTATAACTTTAATGAAACTTGAGGATAAAATGTTTTATTTTAAATAGGATGTAAGTTGTTAGTTTGTATATTTTTTAAAGTAAAGATATAAATGAGGTTTCTATGTGCAGACTCATCCATTCAACCATGTTATTTATGTAGCCACAGTTTTTAACACCGTACGGTTGTATAAACATGAGTGAAGCGATGATCTTTTCAGTCACAATATTTACAAAAGCTAATGTTTTTATCTTGTGTGTGGTGAACTTTGTCGGCCGTTTATAAATATCTGTGATATAACGTTGTAAAGAAACAAATAAACAACAAATATGCTTTGAATTTTAAATATTGGGCAAAATATAGAGGAAAAGTCAGAGACTAAGCCAGATAATTCTGCCCTGAGTTTGGCCTCAGAGGTCGCCCTTCTACCCAGGCTGAGAACTGCCTTCAGATAGCTCTACAATTTAAATGCAGCCTGGCACAGCCTGAGGAAACTCTCTCTGAGAGGACAACAGTTTAAAAGAGCTTCTTTCCACTAACCAGGCTGACTGGTACAGCTGCTGTCGGTGGGTGACATTGGCTCCTCCATCTGGATGGAGAAAACCTCCATCAGCTCATTTCTGGGAGAGACCTGCTGACACACAAACAGAAAACACATCCGTTTGTAGCTTTCATTGACCAGCAACAGTGTTTTCCGACTGCCTTAACGTTTATATATTACGTTGAAAATTCCTCAAATCTTCTCATTGATTTGCTTTGTTCATTATCTTCAGAGGGTGTCAATCTAATACGCCTATTTTAATGATACTAATGATAATCCTCCAGTGTCTGTTTGGCCTTAAAAATCATAGCTTTAGAAAATATCAATTATGTTTTTTTGCACGTACTTTCTTCTCTCTGGGACAAATGTATCCATCATTATTTGAAATCAAAACATCAGATCTGTATGTTTAGGTTCCAGTTGTTGTGTGTACAGCAGGAAACTGAACGCTAAACGTTGTGTCGTGGTTTACCTGCTGGGATTGTCCCGGTGAAGACTCCGGTCGTGGACTGAACACACCCTCAAAAGCTCGTGCCTGAAAACAACAGTTGCTATATTTAAACACTGGAGAGTTTTCTTATGCAAATGACTCGTTTTTTAAAAATTTGCTCAATTGAATCAGAACTTTCTTTGTTGTTTGATGTACCTCAGCTGGAGAGGCTGAACTGTCATTTAGAACCAGTAAGGAGCTCGTCTGGAAATCAAAGAGGAACAAAATTCTAAAATGCAGTGTAGAGACACACACAGACACGCAGAAAAGACAAATTAAACCCAGACTTGTGTCGGTGTCTCTGCAGGTTCCTGTGGCGTCTCTTGGTCCTCACGCTGACAAACCTCTTTGATGTCGGCCAGGACGGGCTCTGCCTGATGAACCAGATCAAACACAACACTTCCACTTAGTTACAAACATGTTCATGCAGGGCGGTAAAACTGTGTCAGAAAAGAGACACTGGGTCTCAAACTGTGTCCTAATCAATATCATTTCTCTTTGTCCCTTTCAGACTTTTAAAACCAACAATTTTAAAATCTTTCACTGGGACGATAAAGAGCAAATTAACAGCAGCTGAAAATTCAAATGAGTGCATCTTATTTAAAAAAATGTTTTTGCATGTACTAGTCCTGCAAACACTTGTATCATATCACAGTGTGTTGTTACCAGGTTAGCCATCTTGATGTAGAAGAGGCTGTAGGTGTCTTGGTGTTGGAAGACGTAGGCCAGAGCTCTGGGGTCTGACTCGTCTTTTGTCAAAGAGCTGATCCGGCTCCTCTCGTGGTCATGAAGTACAGCCTGAAACAAGCAGATAAAGAGAATCAGAGCCTTTAGTCCTGTCGCAACATATTTAACCACAAAACCACCATGCAGCACTAATGGCAGCCTCAAATTTCTCCAAAGTGGTTGAGTATATTGAAAATGTATAGTTGTTAACCCAGCGGACCAGAGATGCAGAGCAGGAGATCATCAGCATGTTTGTCTTTAATTACAAAGACATTGTGGCTTCATTTAGAGTTGGAGGCAAATCAGTGGATATGAAGGTTTCATTGTAGATGTCTCTTAAAATGGTTTCTTTCTTTCAAATTCAACCAGGATTAAGATTAAAGTCTGTGTATAAACATGGTGTCCGTTCATATCAGTCTGGAGAAAGAGAAGTTGCTGGACGTTGCTGATCCAAGTTGAAAATGATTTCAGTGAAGTGCAGGGTTCTGGGTCAGAGCGAGGAATGAGTGGATGTGACGCACCCCGCTCCTCTCATCCAGGATTTTCAGGCCGCTGGAGAAAACTTTCAGCCAAACTCTCTGCTTGTGTTTCCCCTGTTTCCTTGCAGCTGCATCGAAGCCCTGAAACACACACACACACACACACACACACCCACACACACACACATACAGGTATGATCCAGTTGAGCTGTCTCACCATTATCCCCAAACATTACTTGAAACAGCTCCATTGAATAATATAACAATCATTTACTTTCATGTTAAGGCTAGCACTTGGGGCGGCTGTGGCTCAGGAGTTAGAGCGGGTCGTCCACTAACCAATAACTGGGGTTCAATTCCCAGCTCCGTGTCCTTGAGCAGGACACTGAACCCTAAATTAGCACCAAACCAGAGTGAATGAAGTGTGTAATAGAAAAAACCCTCTGTGTATAGAGGAGCTGTCTGAAGGTGTGAATGTGACTTGTAATGTAAAGTGCTTAAAGTTGTTCCCAGTTTTTCAGTTTTGTCTGTCATGTTAGTGCAGTGGACAGGTCTAAAGACTACAAATCCCATGAGCCTGAAACAGTTGCAGTGGAGAAGAAGGCCATGAAAAAAACAAAAATGGTTGGAAATTGTATTAAAATGCCAATAAATCAGTTTTCTCAAAATGTCAAGGAAATGTACCCTGGGAATAGAAGTGAAACTTTCATTAAAGGTTTTTATTTAAAAGTTTTAGTTTAATGGTTTGATTGAACCTGAATCCAAACAGTAGAAACGCATCAACTCTACATTGTCTATGAGAAATATTAATTGGACTTTTACACCCAGAATCAGCCAAAAGTGACTCCAGAGCTGTTGAGACATTAACCATAAATGTCAGGCGACATAATGTCCCAGAAATCCCTCCTGCAGCTGTTGACATATTTCAGTTTGGAGCAGCGTTGGCAGGGTGGTAAGAGTAAGTTCTGAGAAAACTGTCCTGTCATCACTCCGTGTTAGAACAACGACTGATGACAGATTTTAATCTCACTCGTCAAATGATAAAATAAGTCTGGTGTTTATTCCAAATTTTCACTCTGAGATAATAACTTTATTAAAGAGATGAAGAAAAGATCGTCTTACAGATAATTAACCATTGTTAGTCACAATGACACAGAGGTGAGTTTATTTTGGCCGAGGAGGAAAGGCTACCTTGAGTTTCATCATGGAGTCCCAGCACATCTTCTCCCCCTGGGAGTCGGGTACCGGGTCCACGCCGATGACCTTTGCTTTGTAGCGAACCCCGTCTCCATGGAAACGGGAGGCGGAGTCACCAAGTGACCTGGCGGCTGCTGGGAAACATGAGGTGAAATATGAGGATAAATTTGTGTTAGAGCAAAGGAATGTGTGTCCGTGTATATTTGGGATTATAGTGTTTGTGTGTTTATTTAAGTTAATGTGTATTTGTGAATTTCAGTGTGTTTGCAGTTGTGTATTACTGCAGTGCCTCAGTGTTTGTGTCTCTGCATGTCTGTGTTTGTGTGAATTAGTGTTTGTAAATGGAGAAAGAGGACAAGTATGTGCGTCTTTATGTGTTTTCGGTGTGTATGTGTGTGTGTGTGAGTGTGTGTGTGTGTGTGTGTGTCAGTGTGAGTTCAAATTGCTGAGTGAGCATTTGTCTGCTCCTTAGTCAATGTTTCATCTCATTTCCTGTGAAAACAGGTAATTTAGTGGTTATGAGAATGTTGGTAAGTGTTTCTGTGACAAAGGTCGGCTCTTTAGTAGTTTCACATGTGTTTTGTAACAGTTTAACAACTCATATTTTAATGTTAAGCCAAAATAAGCAGCACGATAATGCTGTGGCAGAGACAATAAGTTAATGATCGTAACAGTATAATTATACTGGGGGGAAAGTGTTATATTTTCACTTGGGCGTGAACAAATCCTTTATTGTCCTCCTCCGTTACTGCTCTGTTAGGTGTGCAGATTCTATGGGTCATAAATATTTTGCTGACGATGTTCGGCTTCAGCCACCTCATGTGACAGATAACTAACGACAAATCTCCTTCCTGAAGGGAGAAGCTGCGGAGACGTCTGAGCTGGCAAAATAAACTGTAATAAAAGCCCAAAGGACACATGACACAAGTCCAACTGTGGCCTTTGGAAAGCATATCATGTCTCACAAGCTTAAAGAAACCTCCCACAGTGCATTGTTTTGTCAGTTTTCCACTCTTCATTATGTCTGCTGCATTTTCTCTAAAGCATCTTGTGACTGCAGGAGATCTGTTGTTTTTATAGACACTGAATTGGAAAATAGCTTCACCCAAAGAGGTCCCATTTTCATAAAACCATAATTTCCTATGATGGTTGACGGTTAACACATCTGGGAAGTGTGTAAGGAGCATTACGAAAGTCAGAGATTCACATGTTTCGAGCTCAGAGCTGAGGATCCATCTTCAACAGCTGTTATTGTAACTGTAAAGACCCGAGTAGAAGGTGTTTTAAAGAAACATGAGCTGTAATTCGCATCACATAAACTGGCATTCATCCACCACACATCAAAGCTTCTCAAGGTTGGGAACGTGTTCAAGGATTTCCAGTGAAAAACTACTGAATACTTCAACAAGTGGCGTCGACAAAATTCTTCTCAAACAGCTGGAACACCTGGACAACCTCCAGTGAAGCAATTTAGAGGAACAAGGAAGAACAAAACAAACAGTCTACACCTGAGAATGCTGCCCTTTCCCATCAGATACTAACAAACTGGCTGTTCCAGAACTGACCAGGGGACAAAGTGCATTTTACCGGCAGTGTTTATAGAAACGCTCAAAGTTATACACCCTACAGGCTGTTTGATCACAGAGGGAATCCACTGAGTGATGGAAGGTCACCATCTATTCATCTATTAGATATAAAGAGGTGCTTCCGATTTTTGTACTGACCTACCATAAAGGAGGGTTAAATTAAAAAACAATAGGTTCACGAAAGATGTGATGATTGGAAGAAATGACGCTGCACATGCTTAAAGTGTTTCAACTTGATCAAAGTATTTGTACATGATATGAGAAGAGAGAGATAAGAGAGCCACAGTTCAATCAGACGTAAATAATCAGAAAAACCAAAAATAAAATGATTTACCAACATAGAAATTACTGCTGACAAACAAATGTACGACGGGCAACACTGAATAAGAAAGAGTCTAAAGTTCCATAGTAAAGTTGTAAGATTACGAGAATGATAAAATCATTCTTAGCAAAGATGTGCATTTGTCAGTTTTGACAAAATGAAAGCAGCACTTATACAGAATAAAAGTGATTTCGATGAGGTAAAATTATCACAATTGTGTTGTGACAAATAGAATTGAAGGGATTGAAGGATTTGAAGCAGCCTGCCCATCCATGTCCAAAGAAAATGTAAGAAACTGCACATTCAGCAGGTTTTAAAATGTTTCACTCAGGTCACTGATCAAAGCCTCGATCGGTCACAGAGGACACATCTCTGTGTTCTTTTTTTTTCTTCCTGAGAACAAACCCTGACAGTCAACAGCAGCTAACTTCTTGTACCTCTTGTGCTGGAGGAGAGCCAGGTTCTGACAGCAGTCTGGCCCGGAGCAGGAGAACTTCCAGCCATTTGCTCCGTCTCCATCATGACAAGGTCTGTTTGGAAATTAAAGGCTGGCAGGGGGGGTGTGTGGGGGGGGGGGGGAACTCAGGATCCCTGTGAAAACAATGCGGTTGTCACAGTTGTCTGCTGCAAAAGAGGATGCTCAGTCAGTTCAGCATCTTGACGTAAAGTTAGCAGGGCTGATTTAGAGAAAACCACAGAAAATCACAGAATGAAAAACAACTGCAAGAACATCAAGTTCTGAGATGAATGTACAGAAGAGAAGATGTTTGATTCCAGCTCACCTGCAGGGAGAGTGTGTCTGCACTGACCCTGCTGCTTGGCTCGACTCACAGCCGAGACTTCTCAGAGTCAAAGGTCAGGCCTCAGACTCATTGGTGATATATTAACATCCGCTGGGAGGCTCAAGTACATGGGAACTCATGTAGAGGTCTGGAGAGGCTCTAATTGGAGGGGCAGTCAGTGCGTGGTGCTTTCCCTCTTGGGGGGATGAGAATGAGGTCATGCGTTTCTCCGAGGGACAGACTTTGGGTGGTATTCTCTTAAAATAACAGCAAAACTAAATGCGTGTATCTTCAGAAAAAATATCAAGTTTCCTGAAAATCTCAGCAGAAAGGATTGAGGTTGTGAGTAAGCCATGAAATCCTCTCCTGGCACAGATTAAACCCTGAAAAACGAATGGTTGAAGATGAAGATGGTCATTTTAGGTTGATCTTATCATACTGATGTTTGATCAAGTGTTCATGTTTTCATTAAGTTTGGTTTTAATTAGTTATTTGACGCTATAAACATTGAAAAGTAACAGTAATAGACCAGACTGTCGCTAATGTTAGATTAATCTCTGTCCTAATCGATATGACACAGCTAGCTTAGCTAACTTAGCTACTGTAGCTAATTTAGCTTGAAAGATACCAACAATTAGCAAAACACTAACTAACCCTAAACCTCCAAAAACACTGGATCCTATATCACCACAAAGGCTATTTAAATACATCACCGTCTGTCCTCTGCTGTCCAACGTCATACTTCCCCCTTGTGATGCAGATGAAAACTCTAAGCATAATAGACAGTAAGTACTTACTCAACAGCAGTACATTGACATTGCGGACATGTGGAAACTCAAATAAAAGTATGAACTGTAAATGTATAAGTCATAGCAAAGCAGGCAGGGATTTTGGACAGGGTCCACGTCTGGAGCCGAGCGAGATAACCCTGGACATCACTGTGACATCATCAGGGTTATTTTCTCAGAGTCACAGACGACATTACTGACAGCACATAAGTCATGTTAATGAGACACTTTAATGAGCCAGTGAGAAAAAAAAAGGAATTCTGCTCACACTGCAGGGCAATAAAGTTTGTGTTAACTTTGTTTGGTGTTTATGCGACCAGGCAAAGTGATTAGATGTGTCCTTACAAAATACACAACAGTTCATGTCCTTAATTTCTGGCATTTATAACCTCTGTAGTTTCAGCCTTGTAGAGTCCACAGAGTTCAGTTTGGTGAATGTAATATAATCATTTTTTTTATTTATGAGATAAACGATAGTGTTTCCTTTAGTTCCTGTTAATATTGTTTTGCTCCGTGGGCGGAGGTGCTGTTTTTATTGGTACCTCTGCTAAGAATGTCTTCGTCTGTGTTTGTTTCATTGTCAGGATTATGTAAAAACAACTCAACTGATGAAATTCTGTGAAGCGGTGATCTGGATCAGGTGGCAGACTCAGGAATGCTTTTTTAGTTAGTTTTCCAAAAATATTCATTGACTTCTCAGAGAAAGGTTACTGGATTAATGTTTAATGTTTAGTGGATTTAATATTTAGTGAATACAACTCTGGATCGAGTGAATTTAAATGTGGTTTAATAAGGAGACTGTTGGACTGCGGCAGAGATATGAACTCTATCTAATTAGTAACATTCTAGTTGCATATTCAGTATTAAGGTTTTTGTATAAAAATGCCTTACAAACAAAGTCTGATTGATTGATTGATTTAAAGTATGTGTAAGATAGATCTTAGATAGACAGATAGATAGATAGATAGATAGATAGATAGATAGATAGATAGATAGATAGATAGATAGATAGATAGATAGATAGATAGAGATCTTTATCTCTGGTCTCTTACTTTAGTTTATTCGGTTAAACTTCATCCTTTAACATCTTTGCATTAAGAATTTGAACACTTGTACTTTAAATCTGAGAGCTATAATAACATGTTTCCGTTTACATAAGATCAGGAGCAGATCAAGCCTTTGGCAGGAACCCCCCCCCCCCCCCCCCAATATCTGTGCATTGAGTTTGTTTGTCTTCACCAGCTGCAGAACAAACTACTTACAGCAGCGTTATTATATTTTCCTTACAAACCAACCACAACCAGTCATAACTTCCTGGAATAATAACCTGCCTGTAGGCTTTCTGTGTTACGAGGTATCTACAGAAATAAGACACAGGGCAGTTCTACATGACAGAGCCATAAAATAAATTAAAAACATGTACAATGGACCTTTGTTAAAAATCTTATAATTTCTGTTTATTTTGTTGATCCATATTTCAACATTTTTTTATAAAATCACCACAAAGTTTGGTTTGTCCAGTTTGTAATCCAGCTCTGGATAATGCACATTGTTGCTGTCAGACATAAATCAGATAAATATATATATTGAAATTAAATGTAAATGTAGTTAAACTTGAATAATTTTCCAACACTTTTCTTTTCATACATCCTCAGAAATACAGACAGTTGATAGCAGTTTGTGAAGTTACAGAGAGACTTTCAGCCATGATGCTTTCTCTTTCTAACTGGCTGACCCCCACCCTCCACTGCCCCTCTGCTACCCCCCGGTATAAAGCCACTAGAATGGTCTAGAACGCAATCAAATAAATATTTTGAACCAGACCACTTGTGAAACGATATTTACATTAGCAAAGAGGCTTTTTGCATGCAGAAACATTTTCTCAGGAAGCAAAGCTAATTTGTTGAAACCCCTCAGAAGCAGGAAGGGTTTTATGTCTGATTAAGCACGGCTTTCCCCAAATCTCCCCTAAATGAGAGGGATTCTTTTCAAGTCAAAATAATATGCAAACCCTCAATATGTAAGCCAGAACAGCAGATTTGGCAGAATGGAAGAGACACAAGTAACCTGAGGACAAGAAATACCAGATTTAATCCACTTCACCAGGGAATCTGCAGAAAACACCAAGGGCAGGAAAAGGTCACGTATGTTACAGTCATCACCCTAACCCTAACACAGAGGGGGGGTTCAAGTTTCCTTTTTAATAAGAACAACAACTGTGGGATCACAGATAAAGTATCATTTCCCAACAGTGACAGTGAAGGAGATATGCTCTATATCCCTCTACACACACACACACACACACACACACACACACACACACACAGTAGCTCTGAGCACTGGGAGTATCCATCAAACGCCCTCTGGGATTTATGTTGGACGCAGATGGATCATTAGTCTATGAGTCTTTACTGCCAATGAGCTCAAACTAAACCTGTTCCAAATGGAAGTCGGCTGACAACCTGAATGGTTTATTTGTTATAAAACATAGGGAAAGAATGTGAAAAATAAAGTTAGAGGATCTGCCCCCAAATCTGCATTTGCAGCGAAATGTAATTGGTTGTTCCCAATTTACAAAACCAACCATCACATAAAAAAACAAAAAAACAACCAACAATTAACAAAACCAACCAATCACCCAATCAACCAATCAACCAACCAAACATCAAACCAACCGATCAATGGTATAAAACTAGTAAGATCAAAAAAGTGCCGTCTCAGCTTATAAAATATCAATCAACTGCTAGTTTTTATCGAAGGATGCTACATCTAATGTTAAATTGGCTGAATTCACACCAGGTCTGTGAGGAATCATCAGTATAATCACTGACACTGAGTGTTACTGACTGGAGCCCATTCTCAGCCTAAACTGGACCATGCACCAAAGTCCACAATCACAAAACCAGACCTGTCTCCAGAGAGAATATATGAGCCGAAACCATCTTTCATTTCATTCTCCTGCCTTGAAACACAGCTGAGTCCTTTGAGAAGCTTTGAGCTGGGACCTCATTTGTTTTATAAACCTGTGAGTGCAATGCTAGTTTTATTCCACATGTTAGTTTTGTTCCCATTTCTTGACTATTTAGACGATTCCTTTGCCATGTTGCGTTGAATTATCTCACTAAGATTGACTGTCATGTGATGTGACGTGATCATCTACAGTTCATGTACAAACATTAGTTTCCAACCAAACGAGTTTAGACTTCATCACATACTGAGTGAGTCTCATTCAGATGACTGTAACTAATGCGGCTCAGTGTTTCCCACATTCCACTTCACATAATGTGGGACAGCAGATCTGCTGTCGTTGCGTGTTTCACATTTAAACTTAAACTGAAGGATTACATGTTCTGCTGTGCACCGTGGAAACTGAGTGACCTCTGGAGCAGATGAAACAGATTCAGAACCTCATTGGATAAACAAAAAAATATTCTGTAATCAAGCTAAACACCAGACTGGTCCTGTTAGTTTCTGCAAAGTCAAAGTAGTTTGGATGATAAGTTTGTTGGAGTTTAAATGTTAGTTGTTAGCGAAGGCTGTGCTGATACTGATCTCTTTACCTGTGTGGGCTGTCTGTGAATTTGCTCACATTAATTACACTTTGTCCTAGAGCTAATTCCATTTAGACACCTATGTGCACTTATTGTTATAAGTGACACTACTTATCATTTAAAAGGAAAATGTTTATATTACTGGCTGCGCTGGCCTTCTGATGACATGTACAAACACCTACATGGCTTTTACTCATGTTAAGAACACCTAAGCGGTAGCTGTTAAGAACGTGGATGAACGCCAAACTCCTGGTTTTTTTCAACCATACATAAAGCCTTATATAGGGAGTGTCACGGTTGGACAAAAGAGCATGACTCAGGAGGACGACATAAAAGTAAAGAGTCTTTATCTACATAAAACACATGCATACAAACTACCAAGCCAAATGTAAAACGAGGACTAAGAGTCGGGCTGATGCAAAACCAACAAAAACACTGTTGAGGTCAAAAACACAATAAGGATCAAAACCCGAAAGGCAAAGAACAGAACAGTGAAAAGCTGAGGCTTACGGCACAAAGACAATCTGTCAGTTCAAGTGATTTCAAAGTGATTTTTCAAACTGTGAACTGACATTATGAATTAATTTGGATCATCCTACTCTGGATTATATGAGAGAATATTTATAATTTTCAACAAATCACAATTAAACCCACAGAAACACATCATCACACTGTACATTTTAATACCAAACACCACTTAGTCTAAAAGGTGATACCTCTGCGAACATTAGATCAGTGTCAATGTCACTTGCCCTTGTCAAGTTGGAATAACTTGACAAAATCTAGTACATAGTAAGTAAATATAAAGTAAACACAACATTAAGACTAACAATTGCATTTACTGAACTTTAGTTTCCTAGATTTTGTTTTCATGTAAGATCAGCTGTTCAGATGTTACAGTGTAAAACCAGGTAGGACCTCTCTTTGCTCTCAAAACTGCTCAAATTCTTTGAGGCATTGAATCCACAAGATGTTGGAAAACTTCCTGTGAGTTTCTGTTTCAGGTTGAAATGACTGCATCACATAATTTCCGCCAATTTGTCAACTGCACTATTTATGCTGTCAAGCTCCTGTTCCACCACATCCCAGAGGTGTTCCACTGGATTCAGCTCTGGTGACAGAGGAGGCCTCTGAAGGTCACTGAACACTTAACTTGAACTGGTGGATTCTTTGCTTTTTCGTCACGGTGCATTATCTTGTCGTCGGGATTCATTGGAAGATCATAGAAATGGTGATTTATTGGTATAAAGTGTGCCAAGCAAACGTTGCCTCACAACATTACACCACTAGGCTGGACTGTTGACACAAGGCAGGTTGGGTCCAGGGATTCATGTTGTTGACACTGGATTATTACCTTAACATCTGCATGACTCATGCAGGAAAAAGATGCTCATCTATCCAGGTTCAGTATTTCCAGTTTTCAACTGTCCAGTGTTGCTGAGTCTGTGTCCATTGCAGCCTCTGGTTTCTGTTCCTGGCTGATGGAAGTGGAACCTGATGTTCTGCTGCTGCTGTACCTCAAGGCTCAGATGGTTGCGGATCCTGAGACGAGGTTTCTGGTCCCTGCAGTAGTAAACAGTGGTTATCTGAGTCACCGCAGCATTTCTGTCAGTTTGGCCTCCCTCATCAATGTGTTTCTGTCCACAGAGCTTCTGTCCCTGGATGTTTTTGGTACCATTCTGTGAGAACTGTACAGACGGGTGTACATGGGCCTGTATGGTACCAACAATCATGCCAAATCATGTCAAACCATTGACTGTATATAAACATGGACAACGCAACTCCACTTCCTCCCACTATCCAGATATAAAGACAGAATATCCCAGATATGAACGCTGTCATCTCACGCATTTTATAGGATCAAATAACTAATTGAAACTAACTTCACCAGTAAAATAAACACTTGAACAAACACGTGATTAAAAAAATTACCTAAAATGACAGAAACCAACTTTGAAAATGTATAAAATACGTACTTAGATTTTTAATTTGGTCTCTGTCCCATCCATGACATTGCAGAAGGGGGATTTATAACAAATACTGCAGCTCGCCACCAGGTTGCGATGAAGATGCTTGGGCTTCACTTTTGGGAGCTGTCATATCATCCATCTTTATATAAAGTCTCTGCATCAAACTAAGAACATAGAATTTCCTTTTCTAACGGATGTTAGTAACGTTAACCTTTCCCTTCAAAATAAGAGCTCATCTGTGGCGTTTTTTACAGAAGCTCTGATTTCTAAGTGAATTCATTCATTCCAAGCCTAAAACAAATATATAGTAAATATAAAAATATTTGTGTGTAAACAATTATGGAGAAACTGTAATTCATAATCAATAAAATGGATTTTGTTTGTGCTGGATTAAATTATCACCAACCATGCCGCAGTGTGTATACACTGACCACAGGTGAAAGTGCCAGAATGAGTCACATATCCCTGAACTTGCCTCTGAACTCTGAACAAAAGTATCGCTATAAATCCCTGAAACATAAATCATACGTTAGATGTAAAGTTTAAATTATCTTCAAGAACAGTTAACAATCTCACTGCAGTAGCAAACATGTTATGTTATCAAGCGTAACACTCTGCCTCCTCAGATATATTAGGAAATGAAGTATTGGCTGGTGAACTTCCAGATATAGTAAATTGTTCCATTGTCAGTGTGGATTAATTTCTGAGGATAAAAACACAGAAAAACATCAACAGTCCCAGCATCTGTTCCCCAGATGGATTTGGGGTATATGTGTACTCCTCAAAAGGACTAACTAGTGCTCGGAGTGTTAAGATACTGAAGCTTTACATCAAATAAAACCACATGACCGAGATTTACCAGATCAACACACGTTTTGGGTCATTTTAGTCACACTAAGGTTGTGTCTCTACGAGTGTTGATCCGGACTGAAATATCTGAGCACATCGGTGTCACAACAGTTTGTACAAATGATCCACAGGCATTTGTGCACCAAACACTTGCCCGTGGCTCTGAGCTGAGAGGGACGGCTGATTATGTTAGTCCACTGCAATGATCATTTTTTGAGAGGCTCCTCAAATGCTGTGGGCGATGTGCATGAGACTGCAAGAACTTCACTGTCAGAAAACCCCAAACGAGGCCCCATGACACTAGTTTTCCCAGAGGTGTGGTTGAAGACTGGAACGTCTCAATGTGTGTGTATGATGCGCCTGGATGGAGGTGGAGGTTTGCAGTTCAACTGCAATGGAATGATGTGATTTGCTATCATGTGTTTCTTTTTAGGGAGGGTTGGTTTGGCCCCTCAGGCCATTTTTGGCCTTTTTTGGCCTTGCTTCATTTCACATCTCCCAGAGGAAGAGGAAACATTATGATGAATTTACCCCCGAAAACCAATATGAGATTCCCATTTATAGTTTTGATCGTCATCATCATAATTTTCCTGGTTTCTCTGCTGTTCGTCTCCTTCTCAGACGTGTGAGTGATTAGTGAGTTTTTTTAACCCAGTTGAAAACTTTTTTATTCTCAAGTGCCTGTAACTAAGCTCTTTTACAAGGCCATACCATCATTCTACACAGTTCGATCTATTTTATTTGTATCATTGTCCTTTTTCACTTGGAAATTTAACACAGAATTATCCATTTAATTTCTTTTACCTCTTTTAATCTTTTTATCTCTTTTCTACTGTTTAATCTTTTATTTTGCTTGAAAATTGTTGTAATTCAACTTTCAGATTTTAAATCCTTTTCTTTTCATTTTGTCTCTTTCAGTAGATTCAAGGAGTTTTACTGAAACATTAAAAAACAACACTTTTAATGTTTCGGTAAAACTCCTTGAATCTACCTCTGAAAGGGGCTTTATAAATAAAATTGACTGGCCTTCTATTTCACACTTTGTCTTTTACAGTATCGTCTCAATTCATATGCGTGATTAGATTAGATCAACAAACTGTAGCTGGAAAGTGACAATAAAGATTTCCCATGAATCTTGATTCTCTTGATTCTGGTCCTGTCCTGTTCAGAGGTCATGTGACTCAGGTCCTGTCTCGGGCACCCGGAAGTCGCTCGTTAACAACATCTACATGATTTTCGGCATTATTGTTTACGAGCTATAATTTTTTCATCCTAATTGTCTGAGCTTTTAATTTTAAAAGTTCAGACAACACACACACACACACACACACACACACACACACACGCACATATTGTATGTCTGTCCGTCCTGGAGGAAGTTTCTTCTATATTTTCCTGGATTTAGTTTCTTGTGTTATTCGAGGGTCTAAGGAAAGAGGATGTCATGTGCTGCACAGATTTTTAAGCCACTTGAGGGGGAAATGTAAATAAAGTTTGACTTGTTTAATATACTAAATTAGGCCGTAAACATGGGACTCATTATACCTACTAGTATTGTGATGTAATTTCCAGTATATACTCTGTTTCAAATGTGACAATATGTGTAATAAAGCAAATCAAGACTCTGTAATAGTCTCTTTGTGCCGTGCTTGCACTTATAAGTTTTATTGAAATATTTTTGCTATTTTTTACTGTGACCCTCAAAGGAGGGATAGTGGGTGGGTGAGGTAAGGCCATGTGGAAACATCTCAGATCAGATTCAAACCAGGACTCAGCAGTCACATAATGTGAGCCTCGGCCAGTGAAGAGTCCTGTTTCCACTCAGGAGAAGTCGCTTTCATTTCAGCCACAGTTGGTCCAGTGTGTAGGATTCTATCAGCAGAAATGGAAAATGATATTCATCAATATTTTTCCGTCACGTGAAACTAAGAATTGCTGCTTTTGTTTGTTTAGAATTGAGGCCTTTAAATTCACATCAGGAACAGGTCCTCTCTCACAAAATCCTTCTTTTGTGTTTTTACATTTAAGTGGAGGATATACATTTGAATGCAAATATGCAACTTCACCACTAGATGCGATGAAAACCGAACCTGTAATCAAACTGGTTTAAAGCCATACACTGTTTATAAAGATGGACAACATGACTGCTCCACTAAAGTGAAGCCAAAACGTCTCAATCGCCCCCGGTTGACTTCTCCAGTACATGTCTCCACCATGTTAGTGGATGGAACACCAACCAAACCAAAAAGTCATAAATACATTTAAATACAGATGGTTTCTGTCATTATAGGTAGCTCCTGCCACATTGATATACGTGCAAGAGTTTATTTTGCTAATAAGTTTGGATTTAATTAGTTGTTAGATGCCATTAATACATTGTGAAACATCATGATTGACAGCTGAATGTATTGGTGGGACGTCGATAATGCAGCTCCACCCCCCCCATCTAACAATGGATAATCAATGAAAGTTTGTACAGATATTGAAAAGTCTCTAAACAAGTCTCTTGACAACTGTCAATTATCTGTCAATATTGATTCCATGAAATAGAAAAGACGTTCATGTCGCCCTCAGGATGAGTTGTAACAACTTTGGTGATCCATTGACTTCTAATTTCTGCTTTAACCGTGTGTGTGTTGTGTGTGTGTGAGTGCTCTTAATAAATAAAAGGTTATTGGGAGGTGCAGACACACCATCCCATGAGAACTATGACAACAAACGATTAAACAAAAACAGAAACATGACTCTCACGGGTCACCACCTTCCTGTTCTTCAAACATCCGACCAGCTGAATATTTTTAAAGTAAGGTTCTTGTCCCTGGAGGTGGATGATTCATTCAAAAATATTTCTTTACTCATAATCTGCTAAACAAGAGTCATAGGTGTCACTTTACAGATCTTGATTTTAATCTGTTATATTCTCCAAACAGAAGATGAAAGAAATACTGCAAACACAGCCAAGAATGACATAACAACACAGCCTGGAGAACATGATCACATCACTATTGCAAAAACAAAATTTTCAGGTCAAGTTAAAGGGGAATTCTACGATAAGGTGGCAATGGCTACAACTTAATCCTCTGGGGCAACTGCGACAGTCCACGAAATGTCCACCAAGGGTTCTTTTTCCTCAAATAAAAGGCAGAAATTGTTATTCTGGGTCTGAATCTGGTAACAGTGCATGTGTCTCACTCTCAACCCTGCCGTAGCTCGATGTCCCTCATTTGCTTGTTACCTCTCTCTCTCTCTCTCTCTCTCTCTCTCTCTCTCTCTCTCTCTCTCACTCACTTTTCCACCTCCGTCCTCTTGCAACAACCTATAGCTGCTTTCAGTCGAGCCCTGAACTCTTCTTCTTCTCTGTAGGAGGTGCATGTGTGAACGTATAAAATCTTACGGCCCCCGTCTGACTTTTTTTCAATTCCTTTTGATGTTTCATTTCTCCTATTGACTTTCATCTACTCTATTGTAAAATATCTGCTCTTCATCTGCTGTTCATTTTGACCAACTTCTTCTTATGTAACTGCCAACCCACTTCACTTTTGATTTCTTCTTGCTTTTGAAGACCCGGGAGATCCCTGCAGGAAAGGAGAGATTTTCTGTTCCTCCCCCTACCTCGAGACTCCTTTTACACCAAAACGTCTTTACATCTGTTTGTGACAGAGCGAAAAAATATCATATGGAACTTATTTGTTTGTCTTTTTTTTTAGCTCGCTGTCACGGTGTCTCTAAACAATCAAAGACTCGACTGGAGGCCGGAAAAACAATTTAAAAAAGGACGCCAAGACTTCGAAGTTTCCAAGAAAACAACCTGCTTTATTTCAAACAAAATAATAAACCAAACTCAAAATGTAAATAATAAGAGTGGGTTGACCAACAAAGGATTGAGAAGCTGCGGAGACAGACACGCAATGGGCCAAACTACAATGAAACCTTCAACGCAAACTAAAATAACAAAACCCCACACTCTAAAACATGCTGGGAAAAATTATGAAATTTGAAAGGAGAAACAAGTTGTCGGGCCGATCCTCACTTGATCCCAAATCTCCACCAGAATCATTCCCAATGTCTTTTAGCAACACACTGGACCCTCAAACTTTGAACGTGAGCGATGCCAGAGCGAGGGATACAACAAAAACATGTTATTCACACGTTAAAACAAGTAATATATCGGGGTGTCTCCTCCAAATTTGCCTGCACCTCCACGTTGAAGAATTTCAACACTAGTGCCCAGGTGCACGAGTCTTTAGTTTGAGTTCTGAATTTGATGAATAAATATAAAGGAATCCTGCTCCTTGTACAGTGCAGGAGCAGCACAGTGGTGCAGAGCTTGTCGCCTCACTTTGTCTGTGATGGTTTTCCCTCAAGCTGCCTCCCACAGTCCAAACACATGCAGGGTAACTGGAAACTTAACATTACCTGTGGTGTCAATGGCTGCTTGTTTTTGTAGTTTGGCTTCCTTGAAGAAATTGTACTTTCTTGATTCTTGTTGTTCTGGGTTTGTACCCTCATGGTTGAAGGCACTTATTGTAAGTCGCTTTGGATAAAAGCGTCAGCTAAATGGAATGTAATGTAATGTTTCTATATGCACCTTCTCCACTTATGGTTCATAGAGGTATCCAGGGGTCAGCGACTCAGGTTGACTTTCCCTTTTCCAATTTCTCCAACCAGGGCTGGGTGGGTACACAAGGCCTCTCGCCCAACGACTGATGGGATTGGCTTCTCCTGTGACCCTCAAAGGATGAGCGATATTGGATGGATGGATGATGGATGGATGGATATATACACAATGCTGGACACACTTACAGAATTGACATTGATTTTAATGTGTTTAAGAGACAAGACAAGGACAAGTCCCTCGTTTTCAACGGTGGAATCTAGACCTTGATGCTCGTAACATTTCTTTGGGAAAAACTAAACTGGCCCCAAAGCTTCATCTCCTTCATGGAGGCAGCACCTGCTCCTGCATCACCAGCATCGACGGAAAGTCTTAACCAGTGCAGCAAGTACTGATGCATTGGTCATCATTTACATTGGATCACATGCTTCTGTGCATGTTTGATTGCATCAACACGTGTACTTACAACTGCACTGATGTCATCCAACTGGGAACAGGGCTGAGGTAGAGATACAGTTTACAGGAATTAAATGTTTTGGGATCGTCAAATAAAATCTGATAAAATAGAGATGTTGTAAATATGTTAAGGTTAATTGTGAGCAGGGGATGAAACGGGCTCTTTAAACTGGTGTAGTTTGTGATTCATAAGCTTCCAGATTTACAGACAGAAAAGAACGCTCTGTTTTGCAGCTTAGTCATATTGTAAAATCTACACACACTTTTTATAGAGACCACAGACGGAGAGAATAGATTTTAAGAGCATTTGAAATAAATGGATTACCTTTACGACATTCAAGAAACTATAAACCACTGCAGGGACAACTTGTACGTGATTCACCTTGAGG
The DNA here is from genome assembly GCA_026259375.1 of Verasper variegatus. Lineage (NCBI taxonomy): Eukaryota > Metazoa > Chordata > Actinopteri > Pleuronectiformes > Pleuronectidae > Verasper > Verasper variegatus. The sequence goes on along the minus strand of CM048046.1, from coordinate 18,040,942 downwards.
ACACACTGGAGTTTCCGAGCCCTGGCATCACTTAAGTGGTTTGTGGTGTTTGGACTGTGCCAGCTCTCCTTTGTGAGCAGCAGAGGTGAGAGGTGTTGTGTTTTGTCTTTTAAGGTTGGCCTGCAGACAGAGACGCCTCTCGGCTGCTGCTCACTGTAAACATCAGTCACACTGTAATGAATGTGTGATGGCTGCAGAGTCGGAGCAGAGTAAGTGCGCTGACGTCCCCCCCCTGTGTTCCCGCTGTCCATCAGCCCTCTCCTGTTCCTCACAACCATTTACAGTCATCTCTGTTTGGGACAAAGCTGTGGGGAAAATACCAGCGACAGCAACACACTCAAACACACCACAGATCCTTGTTTTGCGTACGACCAAGCATTCCTGCGTTTCGTTGAATATCTTGCAGCTTTTCCCACCGATGCCACATCTTTAGTCAGTTTAAAAATCTTTTACACTTGTTGTAAACATCTTTGTCTGATAGTTTCCACCGCTGCTCGGGGGAAGAATCAGAGAGCAACGTACAGAAACGAAAATGTCAACATTGATATTGAAGCCTCAGAACTAGAAGCAGACTGAAAATGATGAAGATCGATGTGGATCTGCAGCTTTGTTTTCCATTTGTGTTCTGATGTTGTTTATTAGTTGCAGTCATCGCTGGTTTTATTATAGTATTTGGGGACGTGTGCCAACATTCTCAGCACAAATCCGACGGTGCACCCGCACACAGACGCTGGAGCGAATTAAACCACACATGAGAATTAAACCACACATGAGCTCCACTAATCTGGTGCTGGAGATCCATCTGCTTCAGATGCACTGGGGTCAAGGGAAGAAATTTGCAAAAGAGAAAAAAGACAAACCTGAAAAAGGAAAGACATAAAAGTTTGATCAAAACTTTATATTCAAATGCACATGTGGTTGTGTGCTTAACAGTCAGCTGATCTCAAAGTAAGTACACAGGTTCAATAATGGCCATGTTTTAAAAGTTTTAAAACTAACATAATAATGAAAATGCTGAAAATATCACATGGTCAATACAAAGTCCCTCAACATGATAAACACAACTAAACAAATCACCTAGTTTGCTTGTTGGCCACTTGTAGTATTGTCACTTTAGAGCTGCACATTCACACCGACACACAAAGCCACAGTCCATTACTCTTGTTCCAAATCCGGTCATGTGACCCAGATACTTTTGTGTCAGTAAAATCCCATAGAAAGTTCACAGGAAGTTAAAAAGTTTATGGCCATAGATTTTACAGTATTTACTATGTCCAATTCACATTTTATTAATCCCATTTAAAGTGCTTCTGAAGCTGTGTAAACTCAAACAACTACGAATGTTTAATTTCTTTTCCAATAAAGTTGAAAGTGTAAAGTTTCTGTAATGATGCAGCTAAATTCCTTCATGTTCATTATTAATAGTTTATAAAAAGTATTATAGAGTTATTAACCCTTATTAAAGCTTGGTGGTAACAGGTTATAAACTTTAACCAAACTCTTTGGATGCAGGCAGAATGAGAGGAGCAGTAGAAACTTTGGCACTTGACATGTCTCAGTGTGTTCACATATGACTCATGTCGGGTGAGAAGAGTCTGGAGGAGCCTCTCTCTCCACTGACCCCCTGACAAGCTGAACATTACGCGAAGCTGCGATGACGCCACCAACGCTGTCAGATGAGACATGAAGCGGAAACGGCACGACAGAAAACGTCTATTTTCCTTTTTATCTGCCCCTTTCCTTCCATCCATCCTGTCCGGCGGCTGCTGGGTGGTTCGGTGGAGACATCCCTCCCCTCTGCGCGTAAACAGCCTCCGTGTGGGTTCATTACTGGAAAGCCAAGGGGATGAGTCTTGCAGAGAAGATACCCCGGCTGGCATCTGATCCACTGTCGCAAGGGGGTGAAGAGGAAATGCGCTCCCTAATCCTCGCAGACCAGAGGAAATGTCTCCGATAAACGCGAGCCTGTGGATGGTTGTGGCGATGGAGAGCGCGGACTTTACGCACGGATCCCTTTCCGGTAACGAGACACTGGCGCAGCATTCACAAGCGGCCCCTGTCAAGACAGCGATCGCTTTGCCCATTTTCATGTTTGCCGGAGGCGCCATTGGGAATTTGATCGCAATAATCGTCCTGTCGGTGTCTAAACAGGAGAAGAAGTCCTCCGCCTTCTACACGCTGCTGTGCGGGCTGGCGGTGACGGACCTGCTGGGCACCTGCCTGGCCAGCCCCATCACCATCGCCAACTACCTGGACCCGCTTGTGCTCGAAACAAGAGCACGTCTGCGAGTTTCAGTCCTTCCTGCTGCTGTTCTTCGGTTTGACAGGGCTGAGCATCATCTGCGCCATGGCGGCGGAGCGGTACCTGGCCATCTGCTGCCCCTACACCTACCAGCGCTGGGGGGTGGACAGACGCTTTGCGCAGAGGTTCCTCTTCTTCATCTACATCAGTCACATCTTCTTCTGCTGCCTCCCGATGATGGGCATGGTGCAGAGCAAGCTGCAGTCCTCCAAAACCTGGTGCTTCATCGACTGGGGGACGCACAACCAGGTGGCCGCCGGCTACACCATCCTGTACGGCGTGGTGAGCCTGCTGCTCATCCTGGGCACCATCGTGCTGAACCTGGCGGTGTGCGGGGCGCTGCTGATGATGCGCCAGAGGACCGTGCAGCGGCCCGTGTCCAGAGCCAGCGTCCGGCAGAGGTGGAAGGCTCTGTCCTCGGCCGCAGAGACGCAGATGATGGCGGTGCTGGTGATAACCTCCGCGGTGGTTCTGGCCTGTTCAGCTCCGCTGGTGGTGAGTCAGTCAATTAATCAATGAGGCTGCACTGCATGGGGAATTTATTGCATGTCCAATTCAGTTCAATGTGCAGGAGTTTAAATTAGACAGAACTTTACTTCCCACCACTGATCAATATTTATATTAACCTGCCAACATTCTGTATCACCACAGCAGCCTGTTATTTATCATTACAGAGATAAAGAGTGGGGTCACTTGCTTGGTTACACATCACTCCTTCAGTTCAGAAAGAAAAGACACAGGGTGCTCAGATTTAAAAGGTGAACTGAAAAAAGATGGCATGAAACTAAAGTAGAACTTGCACCTGATACTGTAAGTATTATCTCAATGTTTGAGCAGATTTATGACATTTTCTTTCTCTGTGTATGTGTGATATCAGAGCTTTGACCTAGTTACAGCATCGTTTTCGTATACGCCCTCATATAGTTATAGCAGGGATTTGCTAAGTGGTGAGGGCTCACAAGATGATTTGAGAGAGAGGAGAAAATTGAAAAACGACTTCCTCCTCAAGAAAAGGGTTTTGTTCTGTCTATTAATCCCTTTTCCCCTGATGACTACTTGGTAGAAAATCAGTCAGACATTAAAGCTCTGGGAGGGGATCACATGTTGTTGCTCCAACATCGAGTTGATTAGTGGATGGGTCGATTGACACAGCATGAATCAGTAACTATTTCTATAATCGTGTAATAACAAAAAGTCTATTCTGGTCAGAAAGTCATTCGTCTTAAGGCTTTTTTTCCCCCCCCGAGTAATTTCATTTTACACTTTAGGAAAATTGTGTTGTTTTGGATCTACCGGTCGATCTCGCAGTCTTCACTGTTTTTTGGAAGATATCAGGGTGGTAGAACTCGGCTTACATTTGGAATTAAAAAGTGATCTTGGGCTCGAAAAGGTTGGTGACCACTGCTGTAGAGCTAAGGAGTTATATATTTGTGCACTTACTGAATCAGGAATTGTTCATGGATGTCAGACATAAATTGGCCTCTCTGTGTAAATGAGGCTTACCTAGAAAAATCCAAGATCCGCCAGTGAATTCTTCATACGAAGTTTAGGAATGATCATCTGTGTTTTGTTTTAATTGGGAAACCAAATACAATGAAACAAAAGGACAAAAATTCTGTTTATATCTGACCATGTTATTTACACGATGAAGATCTGAGCTGTAACTTGTTTTTCTCCCTCAGGTCCGAGTGTTCGCAAACCGCTTCATGCTGATAAGTGACCTCAAAGCTGACCTGGCAGCCATTAGGATCGCCTCTGTCAACCCCATCCTGGACCCCTGGATCTACATCCTCCTCAGAAGGTCTCTGTTCCGACGGCTGCTCAGTTTATCCAGACGAGGCAGCAGCACTCGCAGCAACGCCTCTTCGACGCCACAGAGGAATCTGTTTTATCCTGATATCATGAGGGACAGCCACGTGTTCACCCAGCTCATGTGCAGCACAAACATCATCACTCAGCTCCCTGCGACTGTCAAGTTCACTCCCTACGACACGGAGAGCCTCCAACCGACTTCAAACACGGCAGACTGAGGATACGGCCAACATCTGTGAATGTTTGCTGCTCGATGCCGGCGACTCGGTTTCAGAGCTGTCACGTGCGAGATGGAAACACAGTGACGACTTTGTGGCTCACAGCTGGACGGAGCCCCTCAGAGCTCCTGTTGGATTATTTATTCAACAGAAACAGAGGCCGGCGCTGACTTCATCTCTGCAGACGTCTCCTGCAGAGACACGGGACTGATGAGAAAAACTCAGCTGAGACTTTATTTTCTAACTTTGACTTGTCGTCCACCCTCTCCTCGTTCCACTATGTTCTACAGCTGCAGGTAGATGGACAGCTCATCTCATCTGGAGCCAGTTCCTAAGTGGCCTGTGGCTCTTTAGAGGCCCAGAGTTAAAAGTCATGTGCTCATACAATCAGTGCATGAACATGGTAAGAGTCTGTGTTGACCAGAAACTGAGTGAGACCCATCAAAAGTGTTTTTCATGAGAGGTGACTTTGGGAAACTCCTCAGGAGAAACACTGAGCCGAATAAAGACTTGACCGTGTGATGATGACGTCTGTTTGCAGTAAAGATTCTTATTTGCAATAAAACTCAGACTGAGTTTGTCTTAATCTCTTTTACTTATTAACCACACGCTCCCGAATTGCATCTAGATCAGTGAATTATTTTCGGAGAAATCAACAAAAATGTTGAAAAACACTACATTTCGCACTGTTAAAACAGGTTTAAACAAATAATACTCCCCCTGATCCAGATCCGCAAGAAACCTTTAATGGATTTTTCCCTGACTCATGCCACAGCTTTCCATCAAATTCTGTGGTGATCCGCCCTGGAGTTTTTGTGTCATCCTGTTAATTAGCAGACAAACAAAACAAAAACAAAAGGCAAATACCAGAGGGGCTCTGATGCAAGAGGTCAGAGCCATTAAGGGGGTGGGGGGGGTTCTTTGTTAACGGAGTTAAGCTAAAATGTTGTCTGGGAATGAGAGACAGATTCCTGGCTCAAGAATCCACCGTCTACACCAGAAGCCCCAGAATATTGGCAGTGACCCTCAGAGTTTAATTCATCATCAGATGACAGCTGATGGGCTCCGAGATTGTTATCGTAGAAATATTTTGTATATCACATTATCAGTCACATTTACTTGAAATAACTTCTGTGCTTTTACTTAATCACCATTAAAGAGACATTAAAACATTCAGTATTCCATGATGCATTTATTCCCCCCCGCCCAACATTTAAAAATAGCAATTACTAAACATAAGCAGACAAGACTGTGCTGAGCTGCACTTCTGTACAACATGTTCATACTGTGACACCATAAATAAAAATCTATAAACATCGGTTAAGAAAAATTCTCTCTCAAGATCCATTAAAGACGCACAAAAATAATAATTATACAACTTTTACAAAGTGTCGTCTTCTTTGTCAACTCGTCTACATTTACATCCCAGTAAGAGGCTTTTCAGCAGAGAGCCGGCGTCCAAATCAAGAGTTCAAGTCAGGAGGAAATTTATAAACTACAACACGTCTCCCACACGTTGAAGTTTATAAATTTGACGTCTTGTCGACCTGTGAACGGAGCGTCCGCGCTGCACTGCATCAGCATCAGAGGTGGCGCTCTTGCTTTCGGCAGCACGAGGACGGACATGAAGAAGGAAGAGTCTAAAACAGGAGCTGCAGGTGCGACAAAATGTCCAAATGCTGTTTGCACCATAATTCCTTTCTTTCAATGCATCCAAATGACCACTGGCTTTAGTTGCTGCTTCATTCAAAGCACAACGTTTTGGGAAATGAGTGCAAACTCTGAGATGCAGGTTACACATAAACAATACAGTCCTACAACATGAAATTATAGTTTTCATTTGACTGGATGTTATTTGTCAAAGTACAAGTGATATGTGCAGATTTTTGCTGAATCAACTCACAATCATTGACGTTTAAAATTCCAACAGATTATGTTTTGTCCAGGAAAGCATGAAATGTCACATTTCACCTGGCTTGCTATGGAGATGAGGTACGAGACTCGTCACAACACGTGTCTGTACTGAAATGTCTTGATTACTGGTCAATTTGAGTTCATGCAACATGATGTAACTTCAACTGAGCAACAGCGCCCTCTGCAGTCATATGTGGTGGTTAGAGAGAAAACACAAAGCCTGCATTGTCTCCCTTACTGAACTAAAACACAATGGTGGATATTACCCATGATCCCAGAAGAGCTGCTGCTGTAACAAATATTCATAACTCTGTTCAGGATTCATTATAGTTTGAGTTTCTTCATTGCATATTGTAGCAAAACGCTGGTTTTTAATGACGTCTAAGGCTTTTTAATTGATCGACAGTTCAGCTTTAATCAGATTTTGACAATTGAAGTTGAATTGAAATGACAATCGATTCCTCTTTCAACTCCGTTTCAGTCTTTTCGGTCAGTCAGTGTAAAACGGACAACTTCACGATTTCTTTAAAACAGGACCTGACATTTGGTTTTCTATCAAAGCGTTTGACATTTCTCTCCTTTCTGGAGAAAAACCACCGCAGCTTTGTAATCCCAACACCCCAAAAACAGCATCAGCAGTTACAGGTAATTTCCCCTGCGAATCCAAACAAGAAGTGAAAGTCCCAAAGATGAACAGAATCGTCTCAGAGGCCCAGAACACAAAAATTCCAGAGAGATCTGTGCAGGATCAGTTTGGGACTAAATACTGTGACAGTGCTTTAAAACGGAGAAGGCAAACACAGTAAACTTTAACAAAAAGAAAAAAGCCATATTAATAAAATATAACTGCACTATGAATTAGGGACTAAAAAAAAAAAGCTCGCTGGCTACAAATGGCACTTAAAAAAGTAATGTGGTGTTTTCACCAAAACTATACAACGCTGATTTCAAAGTTAAGTTACAGAGGAGAAAATAAAACCCTTATATTGCTGCAGTGAGATGCTCAGAGTGCATCAGAGACAACAGAAGAAATCATGCTTGGAGAAAATGTGATAGATTCCTCAATGAAATAGCTCAAGCAGTTAGAAAAAGGCTTTTCAAACATAAATGCTTATCAATTATCAATAATGATAATCAAGCCTCAGGTCCACCTAAAATTACAGCTGAATTTTTAATAGCACAAAGCAAACCTCTGATTTCATGCACGTGTCATTGTAAATCAAAGTCTGTCGCTTTACGTTAAACAGCGAGACTGTGAAGTCCCAAGACAGATGGTCACGATCTGCATCACACATGTAGTTGTTTCATGATGTGTAAACTTGACACAAACCCCTGTTAAAAACACAAGAAACATGATAGAGCAGCTTTGGTTCAGGCTGAAAATATAATAATAAATCGCCAGGCAGGAGGAAAAAGATTTCACTGCCCAAGAAGCTTCAGAGAACAATAAATACTAATGATCAATCAAATAAACACTATGCATTGTTTTAAATCAATGAGTTTTTACATCCTTTACATTTTACATGGTTAGACTCCTAAGAAATATGAAATTAATGAGTATTCTGCAATATGCATATAAGGATGCTTTGTTTTGATCAATCAACTATTAATTTTTACATTAATGGTCCATGAAAACAAACATTTAGTTCCTTGTTAGCATGAAGGAAACTTCAGTGAGAGGCCACCGACTGTTAGAGCAACAGAAACTGTCTCACTGCAGAAACATTTGTCTCAATTCAAAGACAGGGACACTGCATGTAAGGACTGGGCGATAAAACGATAAAGATTATCACAATAAAATGTCCATATTAGCAAAATAACAAAAGTCCAATATATATAGGAGGTGAAATAACAAGTAATGGATCAACCTCAGATTTATAAAATGCTTCGCTGTTTATCAAGTGTTTGTCATTCTTGGCTTAGTTTAAAAAAAATCTGTTGTGTAAAGCAAGAGCAGATTTTGTCAGTTTCTCAGCAATTTCTAATCAGCACTAATAAAAGGTCGAGAGCAAGCTGATGGGAATGTAATTTGTTTTCAGGATTTTTACCAAATCATTACCAAATCAAAGCGCAATACAAATTGAAATTTTTCTGACTGATTAAGTGAGTGGGATTCATCCTCTGGGGACCAAGAATGCATGTTTAAATTTCATCAGAAACTTCTCTAATAGTTACCCAGGAGATTTGCATCTGCATGTGTTTGTCTGTTTGCTGCCAGGATGACACACCAGAGTACTGGACGAATTTCCAAGAAAACTTGTTGGAAGGATGTAACATAATAGAAGAAAGATGCAGGAATATTTTTCACGTTTTTCTCAAGAAATAATTAATGGATCTTGATGAAAACATATTTAGTGTGCGCAATTTGGTGCTGCTTGACTGAATTTAAGGGGTATGCGCTCCACTGAGTGCCTAATTGTTGACATACTTCAGCCTGATCCAAAGCGCTAAACTGACATTGCATCACAACTTTTTTTTAGGTGACCATCGACTTAAAATCCTTCACAGTCCACAAACAAATCCCATCTGCCTCCGGAGACTTTGGACAAATTAAATACTTAGTTTCTCCTCACATCATGACAAATGCCTCATGAAGAAAAAGGACAATCTTTAACGTGAAATACCTAAAATCAAATCATTATGATGCACTGAAATATTACAGCTGACATCTTTTCCTCTGACCAAAAAAATAAATAAAACACTGTATGGCTGTTTGTGAAAACAAAACTCTAACATTTCCAAACAGTGAGGTGTAAATCCCTGATCAACCACCGTTCACATTCATCTGCCTGGATCACAGGGATTCACTTTTTAACCATAATGTCTGAAAATGTCCGATACGAGTTTGGTTCTTTCTCAAACTATCCCATACATTGAGAACTAAATAATAAACAGGCAAAATGAAGCTGTCAGGAAGTGAAGTTTAGACAGGGAGGAGCATGGGAGAGGTCAGGTCACTGGGCCATCAACACCAACTCTTTCCTTCCTCGTTCAGAACAAACGGCACTTGCCTTCACTTCAAGTGTGAAGCAGGACAGAGATGACCCGCTGCTGCGGTGGGGGCGGGGCCGGCTATACAGAGTGATGTCTATGTCAGTGACCCGGCGCGAGCACAGACTCCTGCGTTACACCACGTACTGCTGGTTGCTGCTCAAGTTTGTCGTGTGGGTCTGCCGGCTGTACTGAAAGTGGTCAGTCAGCACGTTGTTCCAGTTGTGCTGCTGCTGCAGTTCTGAGCCGTGGGAGAAAGGCACTGACCCGTTGGCCTGGATCTTTTCCAGCGCCGGGTTGTCAAAGGACGTCAGGTCCTGCTTGGAGCTCGGCAGCAGCTTCTTCTCCCTGTTTGCGTCGTACTTGGCCTGTTAGCAGAGGAGAGGAGAAAATAGATCTTTGATAACTGTGTCTTAGTAGTTGGACTCCTGGCAGTGCACTGAGGCCAACCAAATAGCTTGGCTGGGTCAAATTCAAGAGGATAAATTATGTGCACCTTAACTTCACTATTTACTGAGTGAATGACGTTGAAAGACGTTTATAGACCTTTTTACTGCAACATTACAAACTTTCAAGGTTTTCAGGGACTCACCTTATTGTAGAGGAAGACCCCAACTATGGCCGTCATCATACCACAGATGTTAGTAAGGCTGACTGGGTTGCGCAACATAAGCAGTGATATGCTGATGACCATGATCCTCTTGGTGGCGTTGGCGACGGCGTAGCTGAGCGGGCTGACGAGGTTGAGCACGCTGAATGCAATGACGTTCTGGGCGAAGTTGCAGAAGCCACTAATGAGGAGGAGGCAAAAGGTACCAGTCCATCCTGAGATGTCTGACTGAGGCAAGAAAAAAACACGACAGTGTGATGCTTTTTGAGGGAACTTGATTTTTGATTCAAACAATTTCTGTGCGAACCAGACGTCAGACCCATTCTGGAGCAGTTACTGCAACTCACCATTTCTCCGTTAACAAGAAACACAGAGAGATCCACCAGAACCCAGGTGGGCAGCATGAAAATCACGGCATTAAAGCCCAGGATGTTGAGGAGCCTCAGGTGGTGGACCCTTGTGTCGCGCAGCACCTAAAAAAAACGGTTGAGTCACACATAGATTATGTAATGTCCTTGTTAACACGACCACTTCTCCTTTCTCACAGTGTTTCAAACACCTCCACACCCAGCAGGGAAGCACAGCAGGATATCAGTTTCCCCATCAACAAGAAGTGACATTTCAATTAGCCTCCTCCCTCCAGGGATCATGCGGCACATACCGGCAGGTGGATGGTTTACCTTTTTGGAGAAGATGTTCTGCATAGAGAAGCAGAGCGTGGCAGCCAGAGCACTGATTAATCCTGAAACATGAAACGACATCTCAGTCGCCGTGGCCAGCAGCACTCCACCAATGATGGGGATGAGTGAGGTGTACACCTACAACAAGGAGCACACAGAGCGAGAGGCCAGAGTCAGGAAAGGAAAGAAAGATAATTATCACTTCAGTAATATATTCAGGGAACTACAATTTAATTTGCTGCTTCAGGCAATCTGCAAACCCAACCTGTAGTCCAGGACCCAAACTCGTATTAATCCACACAATAATATAAAAGGCAACTATCTTGATTTGCTTGTTGTTTTTTTTTTGATGGACAACCTGAAAACCTAAAGCATCCACAGCTGTCCCTGGTGTGACAAACTGGCTCTTTCCCAACTGTCTTTTTTTGTTTGGTTTACAATCAGTCAGGATGCAGTACAAGGAAGCAGTATTGCTTCAGGTAATAACTATTCAAACATGACTCAGGCTGGAAAGTTAACGTCATAATCTTAAATCAACAAATAAAGAATCTTTGTTAATCCTTTTAGTGTCAATTTTGTTCTTTAAAACACTTCAACAGTAACTGGATAGGGCTCCTTCCTTTTTGTGTTGTTTCTATTTTGGCAGAGGCCTAGATGTCTGACCCATTTCAGGTGCCATGAATCAATGTGAAATTCATCCTGAATTTCTGCGCCCTAAAGGAAAAGTTGCAGGACGATAGGAATGTTACGATTAAGTCACATATTAGTGCTTGTGAGACACAAACCAAGGTTATATTTAATTAAAAAACATTACAGTTGTGATGTTCACTTATTGTTGACACAGTTTAAGAGATGTTAATTAGATTATGTATTAGCATTGAAGTCATAGAAGCAGTGCTGTCCTGGACTATGTTTTATTAGATCAGCAATAAGTCAGCAAATAATCTACTGGAAAATGATTAAAAAGAAAATCACCATACAATTGTTTGGATAATTGATTATTGTTGTTTAACAGATTAAAATCAGTCTTATGTGCTGTGTTGCTTCCCTTCCTCCTTGACCTAAACTGGGTTTTAACAGTAAGGAACTGTGTTTTTCACTTACAGTCCTACATCATACTGACGTGTTAAATTTGCATTTACTCATTTAGTACACTTTTCTCGAGAACTACATACAACGGTTTCTAATTTCCTGAACTAAAAACGGCCGCAATAATACACATGTAATCTGATTTACAAAAACATCATCAGCTTCTCACAGATAGACATTGTGACAGGGTTCTTGTATTTAACTGCATTAGGTTATAAAAGGATGGTAATTTCAGTCTTTTGCTAATAAAGTTAAGTCACGTATTTATTTGGTCTCCAGACATTTTGACTCGCTACGGAAAGGACAAATACAGGTTGTCCCAGCAAGATATGTGCGCCAGTAAATATTATATGACACCTTTGCTTTACCTACTGTAACACATCCAAATATCTGCCAAGGAAAGGCCTGTGAGACAGTCTCATGTGTTTCACAAAACGTAGGGTTTCTCAGTACAGTACTGTACAGTGTGGCCAGTTCCTCCTCAAACAGGATCTCAGTAACGTATTATCAAAGCCTACATTCCCCATCTGTGGCTGGTCTGAATACTCAGCTGCTGGCTGCAAAGTAAACATGACAAGCTGATGTTAGACTGGACAAATCTCCTGCTCCTGCTGCTTCAAATCCTGGTTCTTTATAATAGTAAGTAGAAGCAGACAGTGAATTCTGGTCTGAACTTCTCCAATACAACACAGCTTCAAAGTGAATATTATGAAAGATAATTACATTATTAGTTTGTCAAACTAATATAATTTAATAGTCGGATACAGTAGCTGTGCGTGAGGAAAACAGTCTTGCCTGGTATTTTATTTGGTTTATAAGCGGTTTTCTAGGCTAATTTGAGACTATGTCAGGTTTGACTTTGTATACTTAGTTAAGCAATACTTCAAACCGTTACCACAACCAGAAGTCAAGAAAATAAAGTGATGGATTTTGGTTGGTTTTCTTAACCTTCTATGAAAGAGTTGATTACTTTTGGATTTTGAAGCAACAGGCCGACCAAACAAGCCCTGAAAGTTGCGATGGACATTTATACCTATTCTCTCCATTTTACAGACAAAACAGTCGAATTTAGAAAATAATCTGCAAATGTGCTTATATCGAAAATAACCATTAGTTGCAACATTTGACAAATAGTTGTTCTCAAAATTGAAGTGAAGTTTTGTTTTATCATAGAAACATTGAGCCTGATGCAGTTCAGACAAAGATTCACAGTGACAATCACTTCAGGATGAACTTAAAGCAACACTATCCAACTTTTTTTTTAACCTTAAAATAGCCACTTCAAAAATAAGGTAGGCATCTACTCTGCCTTGTAATATGGAGAATGGTGCCACTTTCATTCCCACCTTAAACGTCTGTTCTTGCTCTATGTAACTTTGGTGACCAGGTTTAATCTCCTGTGAAAAGTGTGTAACTGACCAATAGTCGCAGCTTTAACTTCCAAAAATAAGGTCCAGCTAGTTCAAGGGTGATGCTGAACTGTAGATCAGTTGAAAAGACTTGAAATGACAGTTTATGTCCAATATTCAGTGAGGAATAATAAACATAGATTGGTGCATTTGTCACCGCTGCAGCTCTTCTGGTTCAGGAAGCTGGGGATCATGGGTTACATCCACCACTCAGTTGTGTTTCAATTCAGTGAGCGGTACTACAAAGTAAGAGCTTCAGTCAAGACATTGATAGGCTTTGTTTTTTCTCTCGGTGAAAACCACTTAGACACGGAGGCAAACAGAAATAGTCACCACATGCGGATGCAGAGGGCGCAGTACAAGTTACTTTTAAGTTACTATCACTTTGACTCAAGTTGATTTGCCAGTTCACCTAAAATAAATCCTTCCCAGTTTTTTATTAAAGCTCACGAGCTTATATCAAAGTATTTCACAACCATCACATGATGCTTCCTGTAATCCACACGTAACTCTGCCATCCGGTGACTGCACACCTTTATACCAAGCGTGAAAGAACATGTATGAACCCTTTTGGCTCCTAATATTAAAAGCAGTGACAGAATTTGGGGATTTGCCGGGTGAATGTGGCCGACTTGTGGAAAAGAAATTCAGCTTCCCGTCCCTCACCTCCACCCTCCCACCGAGCACCTGATCATAGTCAAGGACAAAAGCCCCTACAGATGGCCGTAACATGAGTTGCAGCACAGGCGCAGTACAGTGCCACATCAGCACTGCTCTAACACTTGAGGAACAGGCTGCGATAGAGCGGGCCTTGTGTCTTGTTTGCTGAATCAAACCTACTCACCTTTGTGGTCTGTTTCTCTTTCATGATAATTCTTGATAACAGCACAACCCATATTGGCATTGTGGCTTTGACTGTGAAGGAAACACAAACAGAAAAGAGACGTCAGTGACAACAACGACTAACAGAAACAAAGTAGAGCTTAAAAGACTGAAGTTTGGACTATAAATGCTCTGGTGTTCTACCCAGACCCACGCCCCTGTCAAACACTAAACTTGTGTCACTCTAATCGTAAACATGCCTTTGTTATATTGCACCATTTATTCACTGCCTGACGTACTATTACAGCGAGTTTACTCTGGTGTGTCACTAACAATGACAGACTTTTACAGTCGTGATGGCCTGGTTTTGTTTTCAAATGATGGACACGTATTTTAAAAGGTTTAAATAGAAAACTACCATCCACAGGGAGCCTAAATGAAGTTCTGATTCACTGCAGGGCTGTTGTGTTAGACTGGCAGGTGGAGACCGACAGTTAATGACAGAACAAAATTCAGAGTTAATTGACAAGGCAGCAATGGCTCTTAAAATGGGTCCAAAGATCACGAAGGATCTTTAATGTGGTGCAGAGGAAGTCGGACAAGATTTGACTCTTTCTGAAATTATCTCTACAATATATGGAGAAAATATAATCTGGTCATTTTATGGAGTTTGTCTTTAAGAACGCAGGCGGAGATTCTACGGGTCAGACACATTCACAACAACAGGTGAGGGGTGGAGCCTGGAACAGAGCATTAAGGGTCCAAGGAAATCAGTGTTTTCATTTACTAAAATTGTTTGATGAAAACCTTTCAGAAGTTGTGATTGTGAAATTGTGAAATGAAATAAAGTTTTACCAAGTCCTAATGTTTTAACAAGCAAATTATCACATGAGACTATCAGTAATTTGTACTGAAATTGACCATTTCTGTATATTATGCACTTTAAGTGTATACTTTGGTACAAATACTTCTGCAACTGTAACTATCTACATTTCTAGTACATGACATTTGCGTATTCTGCATTACTACTATATGTTGATGTGTATGCATGCACATACTCTACAATAACACCTACATACATGTGTATAACACATACACAACTTGTTACATTACTCATTTAATAGTTGCACTCTTCCACACCATTTTTAATACATTAGCATGTACATGATTGTGTTTTCTTTATTTTCACTAGTGTGTATCTATTACATGTTTTACTCTAACCCACTGGCTCATAATATTCACATAAAGTTCATTTCTCTTTTGCAGCTTTGTTGAGGATCTTCCTGCACAGTTTAAGACACGGAGTGTAAATGAAGTGGGTCATAGGAGTCCAGAGGCAGATCTATTGTTAACACGAACATACTTGGCTCATGAAGCTAAACTTCAGTTTTATTGTTGAGGTAAAAGATACGAGTCCTTCTTCTGTCTCAAACACTGAAACTGAAAGCTACTCTCATGTGAGGGCTGCAGCTATAGTTAGAAGTTTGGCTAATTCAACTCCTAAGAGAACACTGGGTTTTATTTAGGAGAAGAATCTCAGACACGAGGAGGTGACTGAAGTGTGCTGGTCTCAGATGGAAGTTGGAGGAGCACAGAGCAGCATCAGACCGGGACCCTCCCCCCTCACATACTACCAGTGTTAACTACGTTAGCTAGCTAGCTCCCCCGCAGCCGCTCTGCTACTCTCCAGGGCTGCCCTACAACGGGTAAATATGGAGTCAGGAGGCCGCTGCTGGGTGGACTAGTCTGCCTGTTCACGACCTACACGACGCCGACAGTTCCCGGGGGCCACAAGCGGGTTAACTGCCGGTGCCGCCGAGTTGTCCCCGGCGCTAGCCACGAAGCTAACATCAGCTGACGACGGACACATAGAGCTACCGCGGAGGAGCCGCTCCGGGTGGCCTCACGTTTACCCAGAAACATGCACATAAATCGGCTTTACTCACCCGTGTGTGCGTATGAAACCGGCACCTTCCATATGCTGAAGTGCGCCGACACGGATGCGAAGTATTTCCCGAAGGCTAAAGGCAAGATGTACCACCGGTAGTACCTGCTCGGCAGTTCTGTTTTGGGGACTCCCCATGCCCGCAAGAGCGGCGGGAGGAAGACGACGATGGAGATGATGTGGAACAGAGACACGGTGACCGGGTACGGGAACGAGTTCAGGATGATTTTGTTGATGACATTGCCCCCCGAGCTGACCGTGTACCAGCACGCACACAGAGAAACTATCCGGATCCCTTCCTTAACCGGGGTCCGCTCCACCGCAGCCATCTTCCAGCGCGGAGTGACGAGGCACCGGCGGAGAGCGAGTGTCTGCACCGGGGGAGGGAAGCGCTGCTCGGCCTCAAGCTGCCGTCAGTGCAACCGGAAGTGACACCGTTTCTGGTCACAGCCTTCAAAGTAATACACTCAGAGACGTGTTTGTAAAAGTCTAAATTAAACAAAGAGCATCCCTCTACCCAGTGGCGATTCTAGAGTCTATTGGGGCCCCATGCACGAGATTCCCAGGGGGGCCCTCAAACAGCGTCCGTCAACATTATATTATAAATAATCTTACACCAACGAAAGGTAGGTAGTGTAAACATTTTTTTAATTTCAAAATGTTAAAACCGTCAAATTTTCAATAAAAACATCAATAAACGTCATGAGTCTAACGCTAGCTTAAATTCAAATGTCTCTCCCATTAACGGGAATCAATGACAGCATTCAGATATACTGTTATACCTAATTGTCATTATCTGCTTTCTGTTTTCCTCATCATCTTTTCTTTTTTTGACTTGACCAGATATGTAACTCTTCATTTTCCTCTACTTTCATTTTCAATTCAAACTCTGAGTATGATACAGAACTGTAGCTCTGACAGGATTACATTTTTACTACTGAGATGTCTTCATGAATACGCCATTGGTTGTGGAGTCAAGTTTGTCAGCCCTCAGGGGGCCCCCTCGTGGCCTGCAGCCCCCAAGCAGTTGCCTGACTTGCCTGTTCACATGAGGCACCTCTGCCCCTACCAGGCTGCCGTTGCTATGAAACAACATTACCAACCACTAAATCAAGATATTTATTTGCATCTGCACCAAATTGCACACACTTGTAAATATTAGTCCCCTAACAGGAATGAATTTTTCCAAATAATGAATCTAGGAAAATGCAGGGTCAACTGTAACTGCATTCCAAGAGAAGTTGAATCAAAACATTTGTAATATGTAATTTTCAAAAGTTGGGGGTATCTGTGAATGAATCTAAATCCAGCTGATAGTGATGTGTTATAACCCTGCACTGTGGAAACACATTTGTCTGTAAGAATAATGCAAATACCTTTTATAAACCAGTAAGAAAAAAGGGAAGTTAAAGAAACATAAAAAGAAGACAAGCAATCACAGTTCCTCATTTTTTATTAACAGATATCAACACGTCCATTTAAAAAAGGACAAAGTAGCAAATATGTTCTCTTCTGCATTCGAATGAACACAAAAGGCTAATTTCTGTACATTCACTAAGGCTCTGTCTTTAGGGAAACACAGGTTTCCATAAGGCAAACAATATCGAAAAGGAATGATACTAAGTACTTTATCCAGCATTTCAATATATATTTAAATTATTCCTGACAGTACAAAGATGCAAGCAAGCTGCAAAAGCTCCTGTTGCTATTTCAATTCATATTTTAAAAGCTAAATATACAGTAAAGGGAAAAAGCAAGTATAAAATATTAGTTCACATTATCAAAACGTGTCATTTGAGAAATTTCCTGTGTAAGGTAGGTTGGTGTTTCAGCAGGGAAAGTCTGGAATGTCATTGCTGCATCACTGACCAAATTCAAAAAAAAAATAACATGATTCAGTATCATCTGAACATGTATATAAATGTTAATCAATATTATAAATGACAGCCACATTTCTCAGTTTTCTTTTCTGCACAGTCAGATCGTCAGTTTCATGTCACTTTATCTAACAGCGACCAAAAAACTAAACATTTCTAAAAACTGATTTGTGATTTATGCTTTGTTTCATAAGACACTCATGCAATGGGGGGGAGGAGGGTGGCTATAAAAAGGTGTAATATGAAATATTTGACATTTGTTCATACCTATGGATATGAAGGTAGCTACTTTAAGATTTATTTCACCCACAATTTAACTTGAAAATTAATAATGCACTAGGAAATAAATGTGATAAATGCAGAACATTCTGTCACATTCCACAAGGCATGTGGACTAACATGGGATGAATAGAATACACGCAGTATGATGTGCTGGTCCTCTCCCATACAAAGAACGTCAGGAATTGGAAACTCAATCTGTACAGAAAACCAACAACTAAATGGGCAGATGATACATATCCATATCTCTTCATGCTGTCCAAACACAATGTTCACACACTCATAAAAACACTGATTACACCCGCTGTGCTCTAACAAACACAAGCAGGCAGCATATTTATTCCATTTTGTACCTACAGTGCAGAAAACAGCAGCATACTCCAACAGAAGTGCCTTCACACATCCTTAGCCGCTACCCTGTATGTTGACGCCAGCTTTCAAGTCAGATTCCTGACATTGGTTTTAATCCAGACAGATGTATGGCAGTATGTTCAACCTGCTCTCATCTCCATGTGGGTCTAAGGAGATGCACTCTGTCCAGTCGTACCAGGTACCCTTTGTGTCATAGCAGCCGTTAACCCCGGACCAGTGCTGTGCATGTAATTTGCTGAGGTCTTCGTTGTTGATCGCTCTGCTAACCCCTGGTAAATCCTGGGCCGGTTGTTCTGGTGCCAACGTGAGTGTATTCTTGTTGTCTTTGCTTCGGTGTTCCTCTTTTTTCAAGAACTCTGTCATGAGAAAATGTGCACCAGGATTGTGGGTGCCTGACGATGTAAGCACATTGCTTTGTTGGCTAAGGTACGACTGGATGATATCGCTTCTCGACAGCTCTTTCCAGTCTGTCTGCTGAAAGGGACTGCGAGGAACTGGTGGATTCGGCTTCGGCTGTTCTGGCCACTGAGGTTCAAGTCTTTGCACAAGTTGAGCCTCTTTCTCCTGGCAAAGTTCCTTATGGAAGGAGGACTTGAGCTGCCCCGTCAGGGGGTCAAACGTCAGTCTCCTATCTTTTAACCTGACTGGTTTAGTGCCGTCTTCAACAGTCTGTCCATTGTCCTTAGGCTTGTATTTCTGTCTTTTCCTTTTCCCTGTATTGCTTAAAGAACCATCGTCTTCAGAACTGACCCTGTCATTGAAGGAGGAGTTGGTTGGGTAGTGGAGAGATGTATCGGGAGGCCTGCCTTGAGCAGACCTCAAACTATCATTATGAAAACCCTGAACACAAACATTTAAAGGCTGAGGAGAAGGCCCCAGCACAAAAGTATCCACAGACTCAGACTTCACAGTGGGACTTGAAAGACTCCCACTCTGTGCTTGTGTGGTTTTTCTGACAACAGCTTCCTGTTTTGGAGTTTGAGGACTATGCAAGGAACAGCGGGGGCTTCTAGGTCGATACTGACCCCCAGAGGCAGCTTGCTCCTTACTCTCTTGCTGCAGAACTGCTGCTTGTGACAAAGAAGTGCTAAGAGGTTTGCTGTATCCCAGGGAACTTGGATGAGGTTTTACGGCATTGACAGGGATTTTATTTAGCCTGTCATTTTCCAAAGGCTCAGAAATCTCCCTGTCTATAGGCTGACATGTAAGAGAATCCGTAAAAAATTCAGAGCTGCTGCCAATTCCATTGGCTGGCAGCTGTTTGGAGTTTTGTATTTTATCATTAAGGGTCGTTTTGGATATCTTGGCTGGTAAAAGCTGTCCCTCCTTCTGGTCACCCTTACGTTTCCTGTTTCCTGGTTTTTCCACCCGTGGGGAGAAGCAGTTGTTGAAGTCAGTTCTATTCTTCAACTCTGGGCCTGTTTTACCTGATGTTGTGGTGGCAGCTGGTGCAGAGATGCAGGGATGAGCACCGCCATTGGAAGACCATGACGCACCAGTGCGTTCTTTGGACAACACTTCACCCTTCCCTGGTTCAATTAGCTTCTGCCAGTTTCGCAGCAGCTTCTTTGCTCTTTTTGCGAGGTCCTCGTTCTTGGTTTTCTTCCGGACATCGTTGATGAGCTTGCCAAGACGGGTTTCCTTCAAGGAGATGAGATTGGAGTGAAACAGTGCCTATGACTCGACTTTTGAGAAGTGGGATTTAACTGTATCTTATTTTGAATGTTCATATTTTGAGGGTCTAAATGTCACCTACCTCCAGTGCTTCTTTGGTGATGGGATGTTTCTCCAAAAAAGAGACAACCTCCATAACTACCACCATGTTGCATATCTGCTGAAAAGACACGTTTATACATCACAATCCAGAAACATTATTGTGTTATTTCAATTACAACAACGGCATTCAAATGCAGCTATTTATGTGTAGATGTGACAGTTTGTGATTCAGAGGAACAGGGGAACATATGCTTGTTCTACAGAAAGAAGAGGGCCTATTAAAAGGTCGGGGCATCATTTGAATAGACTTTCAAACATGCACCTGTATGTCGAGAAGACGAAGTACTCGCACTGGTTTCAGGCTCAATATGACAAACTGAGAGTGCATGCAAATGTCTCTGGCTGTGATGGACCACTGTAATACATGTTGCATATCATGAGAGGAATGACTATAAGGCATTGTATGCGTCCTGAAGTATCTTGAACTGTGAGATATCTCATAGGTTTCCCAAAAAATTACACAACATTGTGCAATGAATTGACATGTCATGCTAAAACTAATATAATTACCTAGAAAACAAAATCTGAGACAGTTGTTTGTCTCCATGGGTTTATACTAGAGCTGCAAAGATTAGTCAATTGAAATAAATTAATTGATAACTATTTCTATCATGATTTTTTTTTTTTTTTTTTTAAAATGGCAAAAATGTTTAACATTGGATATCTCCGGGTTCTCAATTGCAAGAATTTGGTCAGTTTTTTTGGGTTGAACATTGTTCAATTTAATATTATAGGTTTTGAGCAATCGCTTGAAAGTCTGCTTTTGCTTGAATATATTGTGACAGGCGTATTTTCACTCCTGTCAGTTTGTTTTGTCTGCAATATTATACAAAAACTGAAGAACAGATTTCCACAAAATCTGGTGTAATGGGCCAAAGCAGAACCTATTATATTTTGGCACAAATCTGGATAAAGGGATAGATCCAGGAATATTTTTATCCCAATAACATAGCGAGATGGGGTTGGTTTATTATTTTGACATTTTCAATGATTTTCCAGGAAGAAAATTCATGGATATTGATGGGGGGGGGGGGGGGGGGGGGGGGGGGGGGGGGGGGGTGGGGGGGGGGGGGGGGGGGGGGGGGGGGGGGGTTGTATATAAATCTTTAAACTGACTGAATCCCACAATAAACCTACATTTCTGTCACTGACCTGCAGACCTGCACTTCCTACGGAGCAGCTCGGTTTGAGCGGTGGTTCTGAGGCACAGTGTGATTCAGTGAACAGAAATAAAGCCCACTAGCCAGCAGCAGTGTGTTAGCCGGGCTCCTGTGCTCATGTGTCGGTAACTTGCGCTAACACGAGATGTTTACCAGCTAATTAACAAGCAGATAATAAGTCTCCACACACACACCGAGCGCCTGTGCTCCCCCCCGCCCGCCTGCCTGCCTGCCTGCTGCTGGGACCTGAAGCCGGCTCATTGTTCACCTTTGTCCCCTGGAGGAACCATCGGTCATACTCACATTGCTCTGGCCGTCGATGGCCTGTAGCAGCCGGTCTCTCATCACCTGCGGAGTGACCGGAGCCGCTGTCATCGCCTGGCGGTGTCGCGGGTCGGTCAGGACGGACTGGAGACCGCGGAGGGTCCGCTCCTCACCGGTGGAAGCCTGCCGACACGCTCACAGGCCCGGCGGAGGGTTCCCTGAAGGAGCGGGCATCATGTTTTTATGACGCTTTACGCTTCGTCTTCGTTCGCCAGCGGCATGTGCTGCTTATATTCAGGCGACGACGACGGAAAATCCTCTCCGAGAATCGGCCACCGTCCTCGGCTGGTAGCCTCCTCCTCCTCCTCCTCCTCGGCCTCCGCATCCGCGTCGCACACATATATATGGTGCGTAGACACCGCATTGGCCACTGGGTCCTGCTACGTCAACGTCGCCGCCATATTGGACCGAACAACACTGTCAACAAACACATGTAAACCACATAAAGAGCTGCAGAGGTCAGGCCACCTGTGATAACCACTTATTTTAATTTGAATTACAACAGCTCTATGACTCTAATGACATTATATCACCTCTTGGGGGAAATACTTTGTAATAATAACATTTTATTTTTGATTTAATCTTGATTTGAAGAGGGACAATGATCATTAATCAACATTCTTACACATGTAAATGCAGACAGGCTAATTTCATCAGCAGTGCCAGATGTTGATAGGCATCCTGCAGTGATATAAACAGTGAAATCATAATAGTACAAACACTACATAACTAGCAGGTTCCTTAGTGACAAAGAAAACATGTATGCCATATAGCTACAAATGTAAAATACATAAGAATGTAGTATTTAAAAGAGAGTAAGATTTTTAATCACAACTTCAATATAAACTAAAATGTCACAATATTGAAATATGATACAATTAAGAGACATGAGAGATATGGAATTGTTTATATTTTAATAAGAAAACCAGTTTTCACAAATATTGAAAAATCTGAAGTTTATGTTGCAATAATAACACAATGGAAAATAATATTTAATGCATATTCCTGAGAGGAAATGAGATGTTCTCATTTCAGCTGGAATGCGGAAAAAGCTGGAACATGAGTGTGTTCATAATTCAGAAGTCATTGTCACTCTCCTCCAACAGAGGGGGTCTCACGGGCCCCCTGGAGGTGTGAGCAACCTTGGACACCGGATCCTCCAAACTGTCATCCTCCAAATCCTTGCTTTCCTCTTCCTCCTCGCCCTCCTCGTCTTCTTCATCATCCTCATCCACGTCGATCTCGCTGTCCTCGGTCTGAAACAGGAGGCCACAAGGCCACAAGGCCACAAGTAGATCAAATTGCATGATTCAAATAGGATAACAATTTCAAAACACTGAGTGGAGCTACATCGGGGATGTGCACATTTTCTGTCAACACTAAATCAGTTCAACCCAACTAATCAGACAGGGGGGTCTAACCACAGAGTCACGTCTTCAGGTTGGATGAAAACATGCAGAGTCCAGGACTGAATTAACAGTGAACTGCTGAATGCAACATCTGGAGTCGACAACTACAGGGACAAGATAACCATGTTTCTGGTTGAAAGGAAAAATCCAATTAAAATCTAAAAGTCCATCCTGAACACTTGAGCACAGTGAACATTTGGACTAATATTCAAAACTTCAACAGAGACATTGAAGAAAAGAGAAAAATATACAGCTACATATCTTATCTGTAGGAAGATAATAGCGTTGTGTGTGTGTGTCAACCACTGGACACTCCTGCCAATTACTACACAAGGGCCAAGATGGTCTATACGGGCAGTGTGGACAATGCCTACAATGTCAGAGGATTTGAGATTGGATTTTTCCCTTTAATAATGAAGATAAGATTAATACACAGATGCAGGAGGAGAGAACTGAATCCTTGCCCTCCACAAACCTTTAGTTTCTGTTGTTTTTTGGCAGAATGAACCGGCTTTCTGGAAACAGCCGAGGGCTTTTTAGAATAGAAGTGACAGAGAAAGGTGAAGATACTGAACAGAGGGAGATGAAAACCAAAAGCAAGATGAAACTGATCACGGATGGCGGACATGACACTTGATTACAAATGAAAAATAAAAGTAAAGCGTAAGTTGTTGCCGTAGTGAGAGAGATAAAACAATCAACGGCCACTCTGAGCAAAATCAGCAGAGAAGTATTTGGATTTTTCGAGATTTAGCAAACATATTAAGAGGTGGGAGGAAGAAAGCAGTCTTGTTTTCAAGGTACGAACCTCGTCGCTGTCACCCTGCATGGTCCCGATGAAACGAGCTCCTGATCCTACGGTGAAAAAGAGGTGATGTTCAGTTTACATGAAAGGAAGCAAAGTTTTCGTGGGTCAAGTATTTATTTTTGAGAACCGCAGACATAACTCATATAAAAGAAGAAAATTATGCATTTGTTTATAATCATCTTCAGTTTTTGCAAATGTTTCCTATCCATAACAAAGACGTGGCTTTCCCATGTCTGTTTTGTGTACCTGCCATGATGCTGTTTCGTGTGGGCCGGGGCTTCGCGGGTCGACTCTCTTCTATGTCGCTGTCTGAGCCGTCATCTTCTGGGACGTCCATGTCCGAATCCTCGTCTTTCACTGCGGAAAACATAATAACAAAATGGTGTGATCACGTAAAGATTGATGTTGTTACTTTTTGCTTTTAGTTTGTGTGTTTGTCTTACATGAGCTTCTCATCATATCTTTCTCCTCCTCCCTCAGTTTGTGCTGCATCATCCTCATGTTGTTTTCAGCCTCCTGCAGGGGGG
Organism: Verasper variegatus; assembly: GCA_026259375.1. NCBI lineage: Eukaryota > Metazoa > Chordata > Actinopteri > Pleuronectiformes > Pleuronectidae > Verasper > Verasper variegatus. Next base: position 18,016,618 of record CM048046.1, on the reverse strand, counting down.
ACAACACAAACATTCCTACATCTGTCAGATTCAGAATCCAAGATCTTTCCACCTCAATGTCTCCAGTCTCTTCTATTTACTGCATTCATATCTGAATTTTAACTTTAATGCCAATGTTTGTGAGCTGTATAGATTTACATCTCATTACCACAGGCCTGCCAGTGAAAGATAGGAAGAGGAAGGAAACATGCTCTTTTTAAACATGCCTATGTTGTTCATTGGATTTCCCCAGAATGTATGCAGTGGATTCACTGTGATTCCATCTGTCAAACAATCCCCGTTTTACATATCATACATACTCACACACCTCAAACCTCTCCTGCTCCAGTCTGTGGTACTCATCCAGCTGAGCCTCCAGAAAGCTGAGGTTCCTGAACTTCTCCACATAGATGACGTACGTCTTTTGCAGATCCTCCTCTATCTTCTCATATTCGTCCATGAATGCTGGTCTGAAACATTAAGAGAGGAACATAAAAATGTATGTTGCACACGTACAAGCTGCTGAACAGAAATATTTTCTACAAGCTGAATAAAGAAAATAATATATATAATGAATGAGGCAGTGGGGAAACATTCCCATCGTGTTGCCTCTCCACTACCCGTCTGGTCATACACTCACCTGACACTCTGAAGCGTCTGAAGTCTCTTTCGATTCCTCTCCAGCTCCTGCTTCTTCTTCTCTATTTTGGCGTCCAGAGAGGTCACATCCGACCCAACATTTCTCAGCATCTCTTTGGTCTTCTCCACACTTTCCTTGAAAATAAACACAGAGGCATGGAGGCGGATTAAGTTCCATTTCATGACTAAAATCAGGTCATGTGTGAATTAAAAAAATATGAAGATTGTATAAAGGCTGACTGGATAATTAAATACAAACCAAAACCTCCTTGATGGCAGCTCTCAGGGCCTTCTCGGTCTCATTGACCTCCAGAGGTCTGGCAATGGCCGCAGTTCTCATTTCCTGTCAGGACAATGAAAACAAAGACAGATTGATCTCCTGCAGCACTGACACCGTTTTTTAAACAGACATCATTGTACAGTTGTTATCATCAGCGAGCACAACCTGGGTTCACTGCAGGAAAAGAAAGCAACATCAACAGAGTAATTACGTGTAAATAGTATTAAGTATTGATGGCTGAACAATATACCTAGTCTGTGGCTAATGCAAGAAAAAAGACCCCCTAAAGGGACATCCGTTATTTTTTATCTTTCTACGTGAACTTTTCTTATTCTCAAGGATTGTGTGGCCCCAGGATCAAGGACAGTGAGTGTGTCAGTGTGCTTTTCCTCACCCGCAGTTCCACCTCTTTCCCCAGTAAATCATACAGAGATGCTCCTTTAGAAGTGACCTCGGATGCCAGCTGTCGAGCTGTTTTGAGATCAGAAATCTACAGTGAAGACAGTGAGACGCATCAGCAACTTACAGTTTTCTCTTCAACATAAGATTTGATATAACATAAGTTAAGGGATGAAAATATACAAAGGAAATGGCACCATGATAGTAAATACTATGGGTGTTAAGAAAAACAAATCAAACCAATTTGAGCTTTAGTTTCAACTTAAATGTTACAGTAAAATACATTCCTACAGCTGACAGATCTTTAAACTCAGACAAGACTGAAGATAAACAAACTGTCATTTCACCCGTGAGCCGAGGTCAAACTTGAACTTGTTGTTATCTTCCTCAAGTGTTTCTCCAAAGGCCATCTGCTTAGTCTTCATAGCGTTGTACAGCACCGAGGTGATCTTCAGCAACTCTTTCACAGCGTAGCCATCAGCCTGGTAGAGGTGCTTCATGTTGAGTTTTATGTGAGCCTTCGTTGCCTGCAAACAAGTGAGATGCTGCTTTAGGCAGATGAAGGGTAGACCCTTTAATGGCTACAATGAACTGTACATTAGATAGACTTCACCATGAACTGGGCCACGGCCTTAATGAAGAACACCCTGTCTGACTCTGTATCCACATCAGTGGGAATATCCATGTGAGGCTCATATCTTTATGAAAAGGAAAGAGAGAGGGGGTTGGGAGAGACAAAAAACTAAATAGATCACAGATACCCAATATAACCAATAGCAAATTCTATATTTTCAAAGTTGGTGTTATCATGGCTGCAAGAATCATATCACAAAACAGGAAACATCCTAGATGTCCCATGGCAAAAGAATGGATTATTGAAATGATTACGATTTCATCACATGAACATTTGTTGGGTAGAATTAATAATGGAGGAAATGCATTTCAGGAACACACACAAAAAACACACAGGGGGTATACATTGGACGGATGAGTGGGTGAGAGAAACACAACATCCCTGTGTGGAGCTCAGTCATACCTCTTTATGAGCCATATCAATATCTCCGCCACCAAGGTGAAGTTTGGTGTTTTGAAGTTCTGCACGGATATTAACCTGGGATATCCCAAGGCCCTCATCATCTCAGTGAAATCTGCCAAACGAGGAGCAGCTCCAGGTGTCAACATCACACAGACACACAACAACACGTCTCAGATTATGACGAGCATCGCTTACTTCTCAGTTCTCTGAAGGACATCCTGGTGATGTTGCGGCAACAGAACCTGTGGCTGTTCCTCCACTGGACACAGGAAGTGAGGATGAGAGATGTTATCGCAGAGGAAGCTTCTGACCAACACAGCCCACAGAGATGAGGCTGGATTGGATCGGCTGTGTGAAGCTAACGCCTACAGAGATGTATCCTCTTAAGAGCTAGCTGGTGGCTAACAGGAAGAGGGAAGGCGAAGCTAACGCCCGGTGTCTCTTTCTGGACGTCCTGGTCAGCAGCTACAAACACAACACGAGGTGTTTTACTGTCAGAATAAGGATGGAGGTACCTGTCGGAGCTATTTGTGAGCTAGCTTCGCCTTTTCCGTAGATGGTTTCTATGGAAACACATTCTTGTACTACGGAAGCTCAACGCGGCCAAAGAAAAGCAGCAGCGTTTCTTCTTCTTCTTCTTCTTCTTCTTCTTCTTCTTCTTCTTCTTCTTCTTCTTCTTCTTCGTGGTAACAGGGGCGTCGGGTCCATGTGCTTTTTGTCACATGAGGATTTGAATAAAGAAAAGAAAGATTTTCTAAAGCTTGTGTGCAAAGTGATGAAAAAATAACAATAAGTTGTGAATCACTGTATTTGTAGAAAATACTGACTTTGTGAATTTAAAATAGTCTCACTAGCCTTTAAAACATATTTATTCAAATGTCCTTAGTAATATAGATCTTAAATGTGTAGGAATTTGTCCTATAGTTATTGAAGCTTAAGTGCTTAAAATTGAACTGAAAGTGACTTCCAGAAAACAAACGTGTCGCGTTGACGTATTACATCGTCGTATTGACGTATCAAAAAGTCAGAGAAATCTGTAAAAAATGCATTTAAACTTTTATTAGAGAAAAAGATGATCAACTTCTTGGGACGTGCACAAACTCATAGATTGACCTACTTACTGCCAAATTAAAATGATCACAAATAAACAACAATTTACAAATAATTCAAATAATAACCCCAAACTACAAACCCATGACACTTTGTTTCATGACCAAAATAATATTCTTTTTCTTTGACTTATTCATGGCTCCTACACCATTTATTTATGTTCATCCCTTTTTTGCCATGGGTTTTGTGAAGCACTTTGTAGCCTTGTAAGTGCTATACAAATACAATGTATTATTATTATTATTATTATTAGTAGTAGTAGTAGTAGTAGTAGTAGTAGTACTAGTAGTATCTTATGTAACACTGTGCTTGCAGGACTTATATACCTTTGTGTTTTAAGATGATCTCTAGCTGCCAGTAGTCCTTGGTGCGGCCACAGGGGGCGACACCTCTCTGTCAGCGCCGCAGAAGAGTCTTTATATCTCCGGGCTGTTCTCCTGACGCAGAGCGTGATGGAGCCGGGGATCGAACCACCTCACAACAACAACACACCGACTGGAAACGAGCCTCCCGCCCACGGCCTCCACAGCAAACGGCTGAAGGAGCTGGAGAATGCCGCCCTGCAGACCACTCTAATCTCACAGATGGAGACGGAATCCGGGGCGGACGCCGGGAGCTGGACGGAGCAGCAGCCCGGGCGGGACGAGCAGTCGAACGGCGTGTCCTTGAACCAGCGGTCGGAGCCTCCGCAGCAGCAGCAGCAGCAGCAGCAGCCCGGTGCGGCGGACACCGAGGCGGCGGCGGCGGCGGAGGAGGAGGAGGAAGCGGAGCGAAACGTTTCCAACCAGCGCGCGGAAGAGGAGCGGACCCTGACGGACCATTTGAACAAACGCCTGCTCTCCTCGTTTCTGGAGAAGCTGAACGAAAGGGACCTGGCGCTTCCCGGTGTTCAGCGCCTGGACTGCGCTGTAGCCGACGAGGACTCGAACAGGGCCGCGGATGAGTGGTGAAGCACCGGGCTGGGGCGCAGAGCAGCAGCGGTGCCACGGAGGGGTGGAGGACGGCAGCGTGCACAGGAAGCACAACCCTGCCACTTCCAAGACAGACTTCCATTTAGTCCTGTGTATCTACCCTGTGTGTGTGGAGAGGCTGCGGTTTTTCAATGGTGAGAATGGGTGAAAAATAATTAAGAAAATGCAATAAATGACCATGATATGAAGTGTGTTGTAGTCACTGGTTACTCACATCTGGCTGCTGTGTGCACATCTGGATTTTGAAGTGACATTCAATCCACAGCAGATGTCTCTACACACCAAATTATACACTTAGCCTCTAAAGACTGAATACATTTCATTAATCCTCAAGTCCCATTTGTAGGGCCTTAAAATAAACTATAATTAGATTGAATGTAATAGAAGAGTGGTGACAGTGAGGAACTTGAACAAAAGTGTTCATAAGTCCAAAGATAAATACATTTACTGGAGTTGTTTCACCTAGTCAAGTAAATGTCAATTTGAAATTCACAAAAGTAAGATCTTATGTATAAAAGCTACTCTTTACCCCCCTTTTTTTAACCTGCAGAGTCAAATGACTGCAGTGAACTTTGCCTATTTCTTTATTTCTTTATGTTGGCAGTCTAGGCGCTGCCTCGATAGTATATACGGATGTGGGCCACTTCAGGTAATGAAGCAGCACTTCCGGCTTTCCTGTGGCCCTGAACAAAATGCTTGTAAGCCTGAAGTGGCCCACTTGTAAAATCGGAAACATGGCCTAATTATCCCCAAATAAATGTAGGCCTTTTTTTGGCAAACATGCGGTGCTCTCTGCACGGTGTAAACTGGATTTGAACCTTAAGTGGCCCATGTGCTGATGGTGAATATGGCCCAAATTGCACAAAACAAATTCGGGCCACCTTTCGCCCCTTTGGTTGACATGCGGTATTGCTGTGGCTCACTTGTGGCCCAGATCTGGCAAAGACGAGCAGACCGCCCGTGCCATCCTTCAGCGGGGGTCAAATCTGAGCTAAATTCTGATACATGGGACTGTACTTCTTCTGCGAGACATTATGGCGCTTATTGAACATGTGGGCGTTGGCACATAATTGTGTACATGTTGTTTTTTACATTTTGGACATTCAACGGTGACTTTGTATCCTACAACATGCAGGTGAGAGGGGAAGAACTGAAAGGTCAAACTCCTCTACTGGCAGTGGGAAAGTAGAAACATTTACATTTAAAAACCCAAGTACACCCAGTAATTTTTAATTTTGGAGTAAAAGATCCACAAAAGTGGATCCTCCCCCGCTGATCACATACCTGACCCACAATGCACCAGTTATCTTGATGAGCTGTCTACTCGTGGAGGCGTCACCAAAGCCTCCACAGGCTTCTGAGGAGCCAGAAAGACTTTCGACTGCGGATCAACATCTAGGAACCGCTATCTTACTGAGAGCCAAAGCTGCATCATCACATCCACAGGGAATGATTTATGATCCAGAACATCAACAAAATGAACTGCATATTTCCAGTATAGTGTGAAGTTTAATCCTAAAGGTGGTCACAGACAGAGAAAGTTGTAACATATTACATACAGGTTCTATAAAACTTATGTAAAATACAGAAGAGCCAGTCCATGTTGAACGACAATTATAAATGATGAGATAGTGTCAACGTTAAACCTTTGTAAAAGAAACACAAAGTCACTTAACTAAGCAGATAAACTTCAGAAGGTACCAAACCCATCGAGCATTTCATTGTTTTCTCTGTCTGTTTGCAAGATTATGCAAAAACCCCTGAACTGATTTCACTGAAACATGTGCTGAGGAACATTACGATATAGGATCATTATAAAAACTTTTTAATGTTTGTTTGATTGATTTCCCCCCAAAATAATGCAGAGATCTTTATGAAAAACATCAGACATATCTGGAGGACTGATATCTATGAGTCTGTGCAAGTTGGTGCAGCTTATTTTAAATTTAAAGTGACTGTTGGGGTATGGGGGGGGGGGGGGGGGGGGGGTAGGGTGCTCTACTGAGTGTTTTCCTTTTAGTTTTCTCCCTGAGAGTTGTTGAGTTTGCTCTCATGTTGCTGACATTTGAGGTGATCTACTAGGAATTTGCTAAATAAGTGACAGATGAGACTTATTCTGAAATGGTGAGTGTGGGTATCGGCAGGACCTCGCTACTGCAGCTTTGTCCCGCCATCGCTACAGCACAAACTCTGGCTCCTAATGCACGTGTCGCCCATCGTCCATGGTCTGTTCACAAACCAGACTCTGTTTACCTCAGACTGTCACATATCCAGTAACCAAGCACGATATGGAGCATTCCTGAATGAACGTCCTGATGAAAGACACTTTCAACATTAAAGGAATTTAAACAACACCTGAGGATATTTGATTACAGTCGATATGTTCCTCAGCACAATAATTAAATAGCTCCAAACACGGGGCAGATGTCATACCTTCAAAAAGATTCAGAGCAGAAAAATAGACAAGCGCTATAAATGATTACTGCTTCTGGTGAGGAACTACTACTACTTGGATGAAATAATCTTCAGTACTTTTGTGCTTTAAGTGGTGAAGAATTATTCCCATCATCTGTCAGTTCTTTTTCATTTGCATCGTCTTTGTGCAGGTTCCTCAAAGGCACGAGCTGTGGTTCAGCTGCTTTGTCGCCCTGGAAAAAAAAAGACCAAAATACTGATTTCATGATACACTTTAAATTTACATTTTAAAATCCGAATCCTAGACATATTCTTAATTTTGCTTGTCTACACTGAAACAGTGTGTGTGCTTTTAGGCAGATGAGTCTAAGTTCAGGTTGAGACTCGGAGTTGTGGTTTAAATGTGTGTGGATTTGCTGTATAGGTGATGCTACATATGCATCATATGTATATTACATTCATACATTAAGTAAGCAGCTAAAAAGGTGACAGCTGGACCTCTGATATCTCATTGATCTATAACAATCATTCATTTCTTTACCCTGTTATCCCTGTTCAGGCTCACAGGCGTCATCAGCATATCCGAAGATGCGTCGCGCAGAAGACAGGGACACACTCTGGACATTGTTCCAGTCTTAGGACAAACACAGACATCCAACACAGTCACATTTATACATGAGGGTCATGATAATTGTGTTCCAAAAGGATCAATTCATACATTTAAAAGCTGACATGGAGGAGAAACATGTATGAATTATTCTCTGGGGAAACTCGATCTCGCAAAAATCCAGAATCCTCCCCATGATCCGGATCCAGATTAAAAACTGAAGTGGTTCTTCTTTGACCCAAACCACATCCTTACACTGTGAAGAATCAGCTCAATAACTATGGTGTAACCCTGCTTACAAACAAACCAACCCACAAGGAAACAGACAGTGAAAACACAACCTCCTTGGTTGAGCGTTTGCATCAACTAAAGCTGTTATCACACTACTCACTCTGTGCTCTGAATGAAGCTCCACTTCCTTTTTATTCAGGTCCCACCACAATAAACCCTCTTGAATATCACTCCTCTGTGTCGGCCCTGTGTGGAGAGAGAAAACATCTTCTTATTCTTGTCATTGATTATTAATGATAAAGTAATACAATTTCATTATTAACCCTCTAGTACAATATATGAACAAAGCCGTATTTGCATGGCACAGCAGGTGTATTGGATTGTATGTAAGTAAATGTCTGAACTGGCAGCTCAGTGTATTTTATTGGCTGTAATTCAAACAGCAGATCTAAAGTTTCAACCTCAATCAGCAGTTTTCACTTCAGCCAAACTCAACAGTAGCTCATTGGCCTTTATCTCCTCACCTGTTGCATAACTCACTATCACCCCGACTAGAATAACCAAACTCGTCGCCATAGCACCAAAGTAGAGGTAGGACATGGAGTAGAAGTTAAGCAGGCCCCTAGTTTTGGAAAAGGAAAAGTAATTAATAAAAAAAGGACAGTTGTGTGTCAGTCGTTGCCGGATAACTCACTGACCCCTGATCATCCGGCTGTAGTGGTATGGAGATTGAGTGCTGGTCCTGGTCGGGGCTGCTGTTCAGGGTGATGTTGACACGTGGGCACTTGCTGGTGAAGCTTGGCAAAACACCCATCGTCCCTTCACTGGGAGGGTAAAGAGTTGAACCAACAGCCAGCCACAGAGATACGCAGAAGCCTGATATCATTCCTGCGAATGCCCCCTGAGAGACAAGATCACAGCATCGTTTATTGATCAGCGTGGGGAAATTCGGCCCAAGTACAGAATGAATCCGTGTTTAAAAGAAATTGATAAAATTTGAATGAAATAAGATAATAGATGGTTGTATCAACAAGAGGTTCTTCCTCTAAGATGGTGGATTTCTGGGGACATGATAATGAAGCGTTGTTTGGTTCAGCTCAGGATTTTTGATTCTGCTGCTTTCATCCACAGGGACTTCAAACAACACAATTCAAGGTGTGTGAAAAAGAATGTACTCTGTTTTTCTAATAAACTGGATCACCAGCCACTCACCGGCCGGTTTGTCGCCGGAACAAACATCCCCAAAATGAATACACCGAGTAATGGCCCGCTGACCACACCCATGATGGTAAATGATCCCTGAGGAGAGAAAATAAATGAAAATAATGAAACAAAGAGATTCAGGTTAGAAATATGTCAATAATGAGTACAAATCTCAGTTGTGCAGTTCATCATCACCGTTTGCCAATATTTTTAAATGATGGTGTGTTTGATTTTAGATTTTGTGTTATATCACTTGCTGTCTCTGACTTCAAAGGACACTGCATTTATTTGCTTCTTGTCTTTTCTTGTTTGATCGGCTGTGAGGAGGCATATTGTCTTCTTGTCACATGGCTTTATTCATATATTACACCTGCAGAACTCCCCAGTCCAGCAGGGAGGAGAGAGCCGCCACAGTGATACAACCAACTCCATACAAGAAAGCTTGAAGAAGAACAGAAGAGCAAACACATAAGTAATGTAGCAGATGGTGCGGACGATACCAACTTTAGATTCCCACAATATCAGCAGTGGTTGTGTGAATTGTTACACGGTCAGTGAGAATTAACCTACACAGTCCTTTGGAAATAAGAATTTGTTTCTTCTGACTGATGTTGACAAGATGAGGTCGCAGCAGATCCTCCATCGTCACCGCTGCCATGGCGTTGATACTGGTGGAAACTGTGCTATTGAAAAGACATTTGTTATCACACATCAGCCCCCTACTGGCCATGTTTATGTACTGCTACGACCATCTTAATCGCCCCCTGGTGGCTGACTGCTGTATACATCATAAACCTTTCCTCCTCCCCACTATAAAGGACAGTTTCTAAAAAAGTGATAGTAATCATTGTGAAGAATAGTGGCTAGCTGCAGCAAAAGTTAGAAAACTCAACTTCTCCATGTTAGTACACGTCAAATACATTTATTCTCAAAGATGGTTTCTGTCATTTTAGGTAGTTATTATCACACTGATGTTTTTTCAAGTTATTTGATGCTATAAAAACAGGGTGAAACATCATGATTAACAGTTGGGACTGACTTGTGATTGGTCAGAGACAAGCCTTATTTGTTTTGGTTCCAAAGACAGTAAATATTCACTGTGATAATGCACCAAAGATAAGGTCAAAACAATATCGTTGATACTAACTCTCCATAATGTGGCTTTAATGGGGAGATGATAAGATTCAAATACCTCAGAGTGCCGCTGTATGCACTGGCAAGGAAAAGACCCGGGAAGCCTGGATGATTTCTGAATATGTCCAATACAAAGTAGGGCATGTACTTCATCAGACCAGTGAGAGGGGTAAAGAGAGAAGAGTTAATATCAGTGAATATCAAAAATCTATATTTTTCTGTTGCTCTTCATTAATTATAATCAAAATGGGAAAATAACGACTCATAACCAGAGTCATGGTGCTGAAGTTAGTTTTCAGTTGGATCTTCACAGACGCTCACTCCGGATCACAAGGCTTTGATTTAGGGACCATCAATAAATAACTGCATAGTATTTGACAGATTCCCACTGAATCCAAGTCTTATCGGATATTACTACAATAGACTAACAGGACACACCTCTTCTTATTGTGTCTTTTATTTTAATATGAATTTAATGTCAGAAATATATATTATTTTGATAGTTTCCATGTCACGTGACCTACTTACTCGAAACAAACACCAAATTGCATTGATACCTGAGATCAGTGGTTCTCAAATGGGGGAATGCACACTTATGTTTAATATCCTTCTAAGACATTTCTCTTGTGTTGTTCTTTCAAAGTAGAAGTGTATAAAAAAAGTTGATCTTAAATTATTCCAAGAAACATAGCGGGGTTCCTGGAATATTTTCTATCTTGTAGGGGGTCCTTGGCTGAGAAAATATTGAGAACATCTGGCCTAGCCAAACAGGACACACTTCTTTTTAATATATTTAGTGCTTCTTACATTTTGTATGAATTTGAATATTTTTAAATAACGTACTTGTTGTGTCAGGAGTTGTGTCATGTTTATCTCAGGTAATAAAATTAATAATAGAACAATTCAGTGATTGATAGAAGTAAATCTTAAGGGGCAAATGTTTCCAGTGAGAAAAGATGAATGTAAAATCATGGATGAATGTGTTGTGTCAACTTCACCCTGAATTAGAGATGGATTAAAGTTATAATGTCACTATCAGAGTGAGACTTTCACACTGGATCAGCTACACAGGCTCATGCTCATGGATCAATATGAAGATTTGTTTCTGGTGTGTCATTGTTACCAGATCAGGAGAAGATATTTTCCCAGACTTCAGTGGATCACAGTGGATGTAATATGCAAACAAGACGATGCCACAGGTCCCTGCACTGCCCACAATGAGGAACAGACCCACTTGGTTCACAAACAGGGCCCTGCATCAAAAGTACACGTCCAGGTCACATCTGGTCTTCAAGTTTTACTGACAACAAACAGGCCTCCATCAGTGAATATTTATAAAGTTGGACGACATTTCGACAGTTCCTAAAAAAGTGAAACTAAATCATCTTGATTGCCCCCAGTGGCTGGCTGCAGAAAAAGTTAGAAACCTCCCCTCCTCCATGTGACTAGTCCATCTTTACTGGTAGTCTATGGTCTCCACTCACCACTGGGCGTCCCTCTCTGTCCTGCAGGAGATGTAACGCTGCACTTGAGCTTGGTTCACTCCGTACATGGACAGCCAAACCATCGCACCACCAACAGAAAGGCTCCAGAAGGAATAGCGCTGCCGCGGGTCAACATCAAAGCTGGAGAAAAACATCATCCAACAGAATCAGTCACACTCCAAACACCAGCAGTTCACACTAACATTCTGGAAACGTGTTGAAGGACCAGAGCAACTGAAACACGGTTGCAAATTTTTCATATTTTTGCACTTGACTGTGGTGATTTACCCTAACCCCTAACCTTACTCATTGAAATTAATGCGTGAGCCATTCCTGGCAATCTCCAGCACCACTGCAGGACCACCAACTAGAACTGTGCCGTAGATGAAAATGGCCACAAAGCCGGACAACATGACAATGATCTGGAAGACGTCAGTCCAGATCACAGCTTTAATCCCACCCTGTGAAAAACACACACAGACAGAGAGTGAGACAACAACTGAGGCTTTTCATTTAAACTCTGGACACTTTTTTTTATACCAGAATCAGAGTGTATTGCCGAGTAGGTTTACACATGCAAAGAAAGTGCTGTGGTGTATTAGAACGAGCACAAATATAAAAAACAGCATGAAAATATTATAAACAATAGAAACTTAGGAAAACATATGTGTGATATGAATGGTAGATATTTAAAATGTCATGTATTGTCATGTGTGCAGGTTAATGGCCACGTAAAGTTCAAGTGTAAGTATACATTTGTCGAAGTGAGGTTTCGAAATAACAAAATATTTGGGCTCTTCCACAAGAAACACAGTGCAGCTCATTACATGTGAAATTACATTTAAAGCTATAAAACTAGCTGCCTTGCACCCTTGAATTATTTCTGCAGAAGAGGAAGCTAAACTCAAGTCAGTTCCTATGCCATCATCATTCATGTTTGTAGAAGAAGTTTCCGGTTCGAATCCCAGTTCAGTTGTAGTCTTTCTGGTCGCCTTGGCCTTTGACCAATCAGCTCCAAAGGTTAATCATCTGGAGATGCCCTCTCATGTAATCACACACACACACACACACACATAATTTTGAGTACATGGAAAACAATATGTTCTCACCATTGTGGTGTACAGGGTGCAAATGATCCCAGTCGAAAAAAGAGATGCCCACATATTGAATCCAGTAGCTGAAAGAAGAACAAAGGTTTCTTAGTGTTTGTTCACATGGAATGTGTACTTTAAATGAAGTATAGTCACTGCTCACTGACGGTGTCTGACATTTGTTTTAGTTCCATTAAAAGAAACGTTATTTAAACCGTGATTATCTAACATGATCAGAATTCAGATGAAGATGCTAAATTTGGCTTTAGTGTGGTTGTTTGCATTGCATCACCTGTCAACGCCTGGGGACAAAAAGTAAACTGTGTGCTGAGAGAGGCCTTTGTCACGCTTTAATACCGACATGTAAAGTTTTCCTGTGAGTCCCTGATCCTACGTAAACAAAATACTATTTCTAATAATACTATTTATACACTTCAACAAAATTAAATGAATGTCATGAGAAAATGGGCGACTGACCAAATATACCTACCCATCTATTTCATGGGCTGACTGTAAAATAGAGATGCTATTGCTCAAACACACAAACAAAAAGAAGATAGCTCATACCGTAAGCTTATGAGATTCTATATCAGGGAACATCAGCTTTCTTTTAAAAAGAAGTTAAAGTCAAGGTTAGCTTGACTGTGTGTAGTTTACCTAGCTAGCCAGCTAATATCAGCTGAGAGACATTATTCTGCAATGTTATCCAGACGGGCCGAGCTGAGGATTGTTTGGCAACGTAAGATTTTTATTCAATGATTCATTCAATCGTTTCCACAACTTGCACAACAAGCTTAACCAGACTCAGCCACATGTAACCTTAAGTTTGGACAAGTATCACATTCATATCTTTTTTTCAAGCATCTGTGTTGTGTATTTTATCTTTTAGTCCAGAGGGACAGCTGAGTCAAAGAAGGTAAACAGGCAGTATCTTTAGCCCTGAGCTGTATGCGTGGATGGCCTCAGGGGATCTCTCCTACCTTGGTTGAGGATCAAGGCGGGTGCATAGATGACGATCCCAGTGTAAAGCAGCTGTGAAAAGGAAACACACAATAAATCTGCAAACACTGAGACGCGATTAGAATTGACGTTTGTTTATTGACAAATGAATGAACTGGCCTGGAGTCTGATTCTGAGCCATGGCTAATCTTTGTATTTATAAAGCTTTTGGGAACGTGACACCATTTAAATACAAGTTGGTCTTTGACAACACTGAGTAACAGAGAGCAAGAGGTCTTCTTACCGTCGCAATGAGAAACTGGATGCTTCCCAACAGCTGCATCCCTCTGCCAAATCTCATCTTCAGATACTGTGACAGGCGACTGGAGTTAAAACACATCTCTGCACACGTCCCTTCATTTCTGCTTTTGACATGCCATTTGTGCATATTAATAGTCCTGACTCTGAACATCAGATCTTTAGATCAAACCATGAGAAATGCTAACATCTGTATCTTCTCTTATCTCAGAGTGTAGTCTCTCAGTTTAAGAGACTAATTTATGTCACCTTCAGATGTTGAAGTGCTTTCACATGTACTTGCACTCAAATAGCCTCCACTTCTAATTTGATTTGCTCTGCTTGTGCTCAAACTTTGCATTTGCACTCAGATATTTTGTTGCTAAGACAGATTCCCTGGACCCCAGCTTTAGGTCTTCAGCAGAAGGAGAGAAAATCTGAGCACAAATAGGGTGTATTTGAGTGTGGGTGCAGGCTTTTGAGTGAAAGCATTGCAAAATCTGAACATGAAATCAGTAAGTGCTGCTCTCAAGCTGAAAGACTCTCTAATAAAGATCTTTAAAAACATATTCTTTGAAATATTTAGTGACAGTGAGACAATGACTGCAAGCTCATGAAGACCTGATTGGTGCTGGTGATGCCCAGTCGAAAGAAAACGGGCAGGAAGAGGTACGCCGTCAGCAGGGAGTTGATGCTCTGTCCGAGGCACATGTAGAGGAACTTGAAGCCATAGCGGGATGCCTCGGCAGGGACACCCAGAACCTGGACCGCTGACATAAAACTGGCACAGAGTGACAGCCCCACAGGCACGGCTGGCATACTCCGACCACCGGTGAAGAACTCATCAGCACTCGTCGACCTCTTTCTCAAGGCCTGAAAAAGACCTATGGCCATAGAGATGAGCAACATGGTGGCAAAGACAGCGTAGTCCGCCAGGACAAAGCTGGCAGGTTCACTTGCAGACTGATCCTCCATTTGATGCCCTCTGCTTTGTCGCGTCAGTTTGCAGGTGAACTCAGATGTTTGGTGGATCTGTAAGAGGGCAGTAAAATCCCCAAACGATCAATAGAGACACATGACACAAGCATATCCAGGTGATATTTGTCATTTAGATTTACATTACACATGGTTCAGTGTGTAAAATGTAGTGACATCTAGTTGTGAGCTGAAAACCCCTTAATTCAAGGGTTAGGGTTATTTCTACTAATCAGACAATCACGTTTATTCAATTTCCTGATTTCTATATTGCTGGTTGGACATAAGGCGGGGTTTGAATGAACGAATATTGATTCACAAAAAGGACGGATTGATCAAACTCAGGTCCCCGGTGGGAAAAATACATTTTATTTCAGGTGCTGTCGAAAAAAACAAAACACTTCACCAAGCCAAAGTCCCTCAGGTGTTACAGTTCTATAACGAAGCAACCAATGCTGCTGAATTTTTAACATATTTTAAAATTGGATGACTGCAGCATCATCCTGATTTTAACTCATGTAAAAAAGTTGGGTTGTGTTAGTCTGTCCATGGCAAGTATAAAAAAAGAATAATAATAAATATTATTATTATACCACAGCTTGGTTAAATTTTCAATCATATGACACATTCTGTGGAAAGTTGTCCCCCCCAATCTGAGCAGTCTAGATCTGGTCCTGGTATCAACACAGTTTTGTGGTACTATATCACTGTCTGTTCATGAGATGAGAATTGAGGTACTGCAGTTACACATCAGGTTTTTGCAGATTATAACAAACTTCTGTGATACAAATATAAGAAGTGAAATTTACCAGTTGCCAACAGTGAATCAAAAGAAATAATCTTTGTTTGTTTTTTATGAGCAGAAAATTGTAAAATATCTCACTCACCACCGCAGCTGCTTCTTCATTCAGCCAAGTCAGAAAGTGAGAGAGGAATGTGTTGACAGTACTGCAGCGGGGTGTGCGATCAGTTGATGACCCCACCCCTGCCCACTTCACCCAGGTATGCATTCATTAAAACTGTCTACAATTACATGCTCACAAAGAATATGTTTAACATTGCGTGTGTACTGGTTGGCTTATTGGTTTATGTATGTGAAATTCGGTGCAAAGATTCTAAAGAACACTGTTTGCACATCTTGTGTCAACTGTACAAATGTCAAATGTATGGTTAGTGTAAAAGCCTCATCTCATGACTTTTCTCGTTTACTGCTGTTTCCCACACTGAAGGAATAGTTCAACATTTTAGGGAATACACTTATTTTTGTTTCTGGTAAAGAATGGAAAGCACTATCCCTACTGTGACCACCACTGATACCAACAGGCGAATGTAGACGACAGCATCAGTAATCGTACAGATGCTTGTCTACAAGATAGACACCATCAATTTTGCACGACCTCGTCCAGCTCTGACAAGGTAAGGGAAAATCAAAGAATAACTTAAAATTTGTAACTTACCGTATCTTTGCTGTTTTGAGATTCTGTTCGTGACGTCAATTTGTGATGGAAGATTTCTGGAAGCTGGTGAAAGGAGAACTCGGGCAGCAGCTGATGTCTTAAGCAGAATATTTTAATGTAGACTTGATGCACCAAGGAGACCAGAAGGTGGAACAATATACAAACGCTATCAGAGTTACATGAGCAACTGTCACCCCCAAGTCTAAAGATCCCCACAAGATCTCCCACAGCCTCCGCATATATCTTCCTCTACTTGCGTCACCCATTCCAACAGCACATCCATGAAGGGCTAGAATTGCTGTCACTCTCTATGTAGGTTTTCGCATCTTATTGGCTAGTTAACCTTAAAGTATGCATTCCTAAATCCCGTTGTGTCTTTACGACTTGCCACTGATAAAGTAGACACTACAAAGCACTGCTAGTTGGGGGGGCTTCTGCAGAAAGGATCAACACAGAGAGTCACAGGGATCTCAGAGTGAAGCTGGAGAACAGTCAAATGCAAGGATCTTATATAGGAGAACAAGGCTGTTTGCCTGAGCCAGTTCAGACTGGTTCTGTAGGTGTTCAGACACAAATTCAGACACAGGAATAAATGATAGAAAGCACATACAGGTTTCAGGTCACGAACATTTCAGGTCATGGAGTCTTAGACAGGTATGCAAAAGATTACTCTTCAACTATAAAATAGGTTTCACCACACTAAGTCATTTTTCCAATACAGCCCTTTATCTATAACCTGACCGTGGGCATTTATTCTCCTAATGGTGTACAGTTATAGTGTAATATACACTACATACATATAATATAATATACAGTGGCATATACAGTAATGTGTGAGAATTCCTCAACACCGAGTCCAGGTCAAAATCCCCGATGAAGGTTGGGTCTAGGAGGCTCGGGGCAGGAACCCGGGAACGCCTTTACGGTCTATAGCCCTCCCAGTACTCCAGGTACTGAAAGCCTCTCCCATGGAGTCTAGGCCTAATGAGATGGAGGACCGCGTAGACGGGTCGCCCTCGATGAGTTGGGGGGGGGGTTCTACAACAGTGAGGACGACTGGGTTATCAACAGAGGTGGGGAAGTCCAGTGACGAAATCCAGGGAGATGTGTGACCAGGTACAATGAGGCACAGGGAAGGGTAGAAGGAGACCAAAGGCGTTCTTCTGCTGGGCGCCAGTGCGGCAGGCTGCAATGAACTCCCCGGATTCCATGGAAGGCCACCAGAATCGCTGGCACAGCAGGGCTAGGGTGCGTCTCAGGTGAGTTGAGCAGGTGAGTGTGTGGGTGGGGAGACTCCGGTGAAAGGAATCATGTTATCACAGGCTTGTGGAGTGACTGGATCTGGAATGACAGAACAGAGACAGGATTAAAAACAAGGCATGGTAGACTAGGTTGTGACACAAACTCCCACCATGTAGGGTGCTTTAAAAATAAAGAAATGAGATGAATGAAATAATAAGATGAAATAAGAAATAAGATGAATGAAACATGAATAAAAGAATTAAACCTCAACTCGCACCGTTTACAGTCACCAACGGTGGCTCACTTAAATATATGTGCAAAAAAAATGTCAGCATGCTCCTTTAACATTATATATATATATATAGAAAAACAAAAACGCAGAGTGTCAGTAATTAGAAGAACACATACAGTGGAGCAGTTTCTTCTGTTTAAACCGAATGGTTTTCTTAGAGCTACAAGAGGAAACTGATAAAAACCTGAGCGCTGAACTGGGAAACCACAGTTGTCAGCTGCTTCTCTTTTCCTGTCAGCATTTGCTTTCACTTTAACAACAATCTATCAATTTAATGTGAATTGATGATTACATTTAATTCACAAAATCATAGTAACTTCTGCCAAGGAAGTTATGTTGGTTCGTTAGTTTGTTAGTAAGCAGAATTACACAAAAACCAAAAAACACATTTCCAGTTAAATGTTTAACAACTCCAGTTACAATTTCTAGTAGTTGATGTGTAGCATTTTGTAGGGTTGGGGTTAGGGGGGTTAAGTTATTTTTAAATGAATACAAGTGAAAATGTGTCAAAGACAATTAAACCCCTGACAGTTGGAAAACAATAATTTCAAAAAAGTATTTTGTTGAACACTTAAGTATTTTGTTTAACACTTTATTTTTCACGTGTTTGTTCTGTAGCTGTGCATCAGTTCAGTCTGTGGGATGCAAACAGTTGAACAGCGACGACAGTAAACTGATGATGTTGTTGCATCTGCTTGTCTAAATCAGGAAATTGAACTTCCTGTCAACAGACACACACACACACACACACACACACACACACACACACACACACACACACACAGCGCAAATGCAGAAGTAAAAGAAGTAAAACAAATGTCTGGTTTACAGGAACAAATGATCGAGAGGACTTTCACTGTTCAGATGTAAAGGTAACTGTACAACTTATTGAAATCAATTACCCTTGATATATTGTTTAAAAACTATTGCTGAGATATGTCGGTGTTTGGTTTTATATTGACAAGAGCCACAATGCAATGTGGTGAATTTGTCGCTTCCATGTTTGAGTGACAGGATGTGTTTTTAAAACTATGATCAAACGATTGTTTCATAAAGGGTTAGTTAAACCTAGTGATAAAGGACTTATATTCTTAACTGAGTTTTGTTTATTTATATGATCATTTTCTTGGTGAAAATAAACAGATCGTCAGTGTTATCAAAGCAAACAAGGCAAATAATTCTAAAATCAAATATTGAAATGTGGATTGTGTATATTAGAGGCTTACGTGTTCCTCTGCCTGGTGTAGCTACAGCAGAACATGGTGAGCAGTTCTGTGACACATCATGGAAATCCCCACAAATCTTCATTTGGCATTTCCCAAGCATCATTTAGTGTCACAGTGGGAGTTCTACTCAATACAAAATATTTATACTTCATCATGTATACAAACAATTTAACTTGTCACAAAAAAAACAAGACAATGGTTGTCATGCGCTCGAGTTTTTATGACCTAATAACTAACTTATTATGCATTTATATCTAATTACAGTTTTTTTACATTTCATTTTAATGGTCTAAAGACAATTTATTTTATAATAAACCACTTGTCTTCAATGAAATAAAAGTATATCAAACAAATGTTCAAAGTGGTGCCTATAGATAAAATACATTTAACTGCTTTTAACAGCATATTTGCAAATATACAGATGACATACGTTTTTTAAATATTATTATGAATATATTTTATATAAAACGTCTGTGAGTATTTATATTAATGCGTTTGCTGTTGTTAATTTGAAGCCAAAAGACTGTGGTTTAAAATGAGGAATAAATGTATCTGTATTAAGAGTAATTAACATAAAGCAATAGAGCAATTATATAGAAAATATGGGGTTTTAACATTTGTCAAGATAATCTTAAAACTTAATTTTCATTTTGCACTGTTTAGTTCCTGTAGTGTCACCGGAGCAGCATACGAGAGGAGCTGAGAGGAGCTGACAAACTCACTTATTCAGGTTTTTATGTTGTGTTTTATTATTGTATTATTTAGTATCATTATTATTTATCTTAAGAAATTGAGCTTTACTAAAAATGTATTGTTGATTATATATATATTCTATTATCTTAACCACTTTTTATTGTTGTCTTTTCTTTTATTGAATGTTTATGTTTCAATTTTAATCCATCTTTAACATTCTATGTTTTGTTGATCACCTAAAATGCATTTTCAGTTGCCTTTGATTTGTTTGAAAGCTGCTATTGAAATAAAGATTAATAATACTTCCTCTTGTTGTTGTTTGTGTTGCTGTCGTCAACAGGAGTAACCATGGATCTCAGTGAGGAGGAGTCAGCTCCTCTGGTGAACAGAGACCGCGGAGGCAGCCACAAGTCCAGTACGAGCACTGGGCCCAGTTTACACGTGCACCTCTACTTCGTCCCTGCAACAAAGGACGCAACAACAATACACATTTCCTGTGGCCAAATCTCTGCTGAACATGTTTGCATCCAAGCAGGAAAGAAATGTGGTAAGGTTATCATAATGGAGAATCATGACTTTGACCGTCTGCAAGATTAACTGTGATTTCTGCGTCTATTCTCTTTGTACATTCCTTTAATTTCTGCTCATTCAGTTTTGATTCAGATTGATCAATTTGGATTTGACTCTCACTGGGTATGAAGAAAAGAAAAAAACAACAGGCGACTCTCCTGCGCACACATACTGATTTACTAACTTTCAATTTGCAACTTACCGTTTTATTCAAAAGACCTGAAGTTGTTGCCTCTCTGTGTGGGGCATCGCACTCAGATATGAGAGTCCATGAGCGTAGATGCTAAAAAGCACTGTTGGTTGGTCCTTTATCTATGACTTGACGTTGGGTATTGCTTGGAGAGTAGGGAGTGTGTGTGGAGATAGACAAGCTCTATTCTCATAATTTATTGTAAGTCGCTTTGGATAAAAGCATCAGCTCAGTGAAATGTAATGTAATAATGGCATTGTGCAGATGTAATGTGTGAGGATGGTCAAACATTCTTCAACAGAGCCCATTACCCACACTAGGACAGAGATGAGACGCTGATTTTAATGTCCTTCTCCAGGAATCCTACCAGTGTACCTGGGTCTTTTGGGGTTGGCGTCGTCTGACCTCTCATTTTGGTATCCTCCATCGCACATGTTCAACACAGATCAAAAGCTACAGGTCCACTTCAGAGTCAGGTAGGACGAAAACTCCCTGAGGAATCATACAGGACTCATTTACTTCAGAAAACTACACCTTAATGTCAACGTATTTCATGGAATCAAATGATTCAAAG
Source organism: Verasper variegatus (assembly GCA_026259375.1). Lineage (NCBI taxonomy): Eukaryota > Metazoa > Chordata > Actinopteri > Pleuronectiformes > Pleuronectidae > Verasper > Verasper variegatus. The sequence continues at coordinate 17,995,584 of CM048046.1, read as the reverse complement.
TTTAAAACAGGGACTTTGTGAATTCTTAGCGTTAAAAGTTGTCTGCATAAGATGATGAGTATGGGTTTCTTTTTGGTTTGCAGATTTTTCTTTGGAAACTGGTTTGGTAAAGGACCAAGAACATCGTACCGCTACGGTCTGAGCAGAGACAGCAACACTCCGGTGCTCGACTGCAGTGTCATTGACTATCTCTTCGCTCAGGTAAAGCAGAAAATATGTAATTGATCAAAAATCAATTTCATTCATTCACTCAAAGACAAAATGTTGTTGCATGCATTAAATACAGTGTCACTCATTTCTTTTGTCTCCCAGTTGCGAAGTGACTTTATTGCTAGTGAGGCAGGGGTTTCTCCTCCTCTGAGCACTCAGGAGGAATGTCTCAGCCTTGCAGTATTGGACCTATGGAGAATGGTTAAAGAGCGACACCAGACTGTTAGAGAGCTCTGCAAAACAGTCAGGTATCTATATTTGCTTAACATTTAATTTTTGGCCAACACGTGCTGAATCCTTGTGGGATTTTCCATTCATACATACAAGATATTAATATTTCAGCAGTTTTTGAAAGGAGTTGTCCTTTTGAGTTTGCAACCACAGTGCCAAATCTTCTCCTCTAACTTTTCAGCTACAAATCCTGCCTACCAAAGTCACATCGCCATGACATCCAGAAACGAAACTGCCTGGATCGTTATCGAATCCGAAACACCCTCAAGCGTTTCTTAAAGAAGCTTGGAAACTGCTCTGTGGATGCATGCAGCTTGAAAGTCAAGTACCTGATTGAACTGGCTGGCATCGAGCCCTCTCTGGGGAGCGAAACCTTCAAAGTGGGTCCTGCTGCCTCCCAGGAAAAGTCACCTTTCAGTCTGGTGCGGGTGACTGGGGAAAGTGGAATTCAAACCAGTGGAAGTTGCCATCCTGATAGTTCCCTGGTAAGAACAAGATCAATCAGATGAAACATATTGGTTGGTTATGCTACTCTCTGCAGTTTAATCTGGATTATTTAGATCTAGGTCAGGTTGTCTTGTAAAGCTCTTTTGGCCTCACGTGTGATAACTTAACTTGACTTAAAATGTCAAGAGATTTGAATAAATAATCAGTATTCAATTCAATAAAATTTCATTTGTATAGCGCCTAATCATAAAGTACATTATTTCAAGGCAATTTTCATACTAAGGTCGAAACTTAGTTATAAACCTGGAGTATATATCTTCTTTTTTAGGAGTGGCAGACCTTCTGTGATTTCCAAGAAATCATTGATATCAGTATAAAGAGGATGTGTCAGGAGCAGCTTCCCCAAGACAGTAGGATGGTGACAATAACCCGCAAAGACGATAGACGCTTGGTAAACGCCACATTCTTCATTTCCCTGTTAATTCGTAACTTTATGATGTAACTTCATTCATAATTTATTTATTTGTTGCAAAATATGCATTCCCAACACAGGAAGTCAAGTTCCAGGGTCTAAGAGAAGCACTTTCGTTTGTGTCACTTGTCGATGGCTACTTCAGACTGACCACGGACTCTAGCCACTACTTCTGCCAGGACATTGCTCCCCCGAGTATTCTGGAGGGTATGAAAAACCATTGCCACGGCCCAATCACGTGAGTCATTGTGAGAAAGTCTGAACCCAATGGAAACATTCTCCAGCATCTGTTCTTAGATGTTTGTTTTATATCTTGTTTTATCAGATCTGAGTTCGCAGTCAACAAATTGAAGAAATCGGGATTTAAAGGAGGTACATTCCTGGTCCGGCAGAGTCCGAAGAACTATGACAGCTTCTTCCTCACTGTGTGTGTTCAGGTAAAGGTTCCGGTTGAGGCCACATAACTGACATATAGACATAGATAAAGACTGATTACTAGTTTGCTCTGAAGAGTTTAGTGTTTAAACTATAGGCCTCTGTCTGTGAGTTTATCTCTATGCAGATGATGCGCTCATGTCACAATCGAAATAAATGGTAACATCTTCACCCAGTAAAGGTTGAGGGGTTGGGGCTTAAAAATAGTGAAACTTAGATGTTTGCAAAAGTAAATCCATCTCTCTATGTCACATTGTTCATGCAGAATGTATATTTCTACAGACCCCACTTGGACTCGACTATAAAGACTGTCTCATCATTAAGAATGTGCACTTCAGTCTTCCTGGTGTCCAGAAATCATTTGCCAGCTTGAAAGAGATCACCAGTCATTACCAACACACCAAGCTGCTGCTGGCTGAAGTTCCTGTCAAGTTGGGCCGCTGCTGTCCACCCAGACCCAAAGGTTTGATTCCCAAATTAACCCACAAGTACCAGGATATTGCTGAACATATACTACAATACATTTAGAGAACAAAACACTTGATGACGCTATGGTGCACAACTGAAGCTATGTCCCTAACATCCGCTGGTGGCCACTAACACCTGTTAACATCTACTGGTAGTTGGTAGCTTAAATTGTGCAGAAGACCTTTCGACATACAAGGGATATTCAACATCTTGTCCTATATTCTAAAAAAAAAGAGGATACATAACTCTATTAATTGGTGTTGTTTTCTCATGCTTTTGGTATTGTGTCGCAGTAACACCTACGTGCATGGACTGTGTTTATGTCTTATCCACTGTGAGCATACAGCACAGGCTTGATTATTTGCTCAATTTAAACATGCAAAGCGGGCAAAAGTCATATCTACCTGTATTAACATGCACTCCAGAATCACATCAAACTGTTGATGAATAACAATTTTAATCGTTGTGCATGTACAGGTTATAGCCACCTCTTATATTCATGTTTTGAGAATATTAGCTGTGTTACTTTGGAAAAAACAGCATTCTGATGCAATCGTTTTATAAGCTTCTCGTGCAGGGGTGTGATCGCTCTGTTCATCTTAATTTTAAGTCATGTAACAGTTAGTCAGCTAAGCAGAAAGATAACAAAACAAACTAAAGTCTACATGTTTAAGCAACTTTTAATTGCATTAAACGTGACACCATTAAATGGTGTGCCTTTGGGCATTCAATAAATTTGGTTAGCAGAACAAATATTGAATATTAATATTAAAAAGCGCGAAGGAAGGGAGAACTGGGCTCATATTGGCCTGGTGACCTCATGGGTGATGGGGCCCAGAGTGACCAATAGTGGTTGAAACTTGTGTCCCTGGTCAGTTTTCACACCTCTGTGTGACATTGAAGCACCCTGGGAGTTCTGGAGGCTCTGGTTTGTCACCAGAACAAAGAACATGTGGTCAAGCTTTGACTACACATGTAGGCTGAACTGTAGTTCACAAATACCTGGTCCCAACACTGAACAGCATGAAAACTATAACTACGATACACGTACATTTTAATCTACTACTGATTTAGGTGTTTAAATGCATCTCACTTGCATAATATTATCTTTATCCTGATTACATTCGGACCATGTGGTGGTTTGACTGATTGGACCAAAATCCATCCTCAATGTGTCTCGGGGGCCTTCACATCTGTACTTTCACACTGCTTAAACCACCCAACACCTCAACCTCCTGCTTGGACTGGACTATGTTCCTTCATGTTTTCATCTCGTGTCGACTAACTGACAGTATAAATGTACGTTGCTGTTTCCACAGAGCTCACAAATCTCATCATCATACGCAGCAGCAACTCTGTGGAAACTCAAGGCTCCCCGTCACCTGAGAGGAACAAATTCAATCACATCCAGTTCCACATAATCAAATACGAAGACCTGAAATGCGTGAGTGTGTAGACACGACTTCAACTGTATCTCCAATTATGATTGTTACGAATACTGTCATTGTGCTAAAACTGCTCCTATGACGAATGCAGTATTATTAAAATGAAAGGTAGGTAGTTCTTTACGATGGAGGGAACGCAATTTTGTTTTGTGTTTTCTTATAAGGAGGCAAGCCTTGGACAGGGATCCTTCACGCGGATTTTTAAAGGCCAGAAAACTGACATTCACGAGGGGGAGAAACACATGACAGAAGTCCTACTGAAAGAGCTTGATGGCGCTGACAAGAATTGCTGGGAGGTTTGTCTCCCAAGATTTAAACACACAGAAAATATGAATAGTTTTGTCAGTTATTCTTATTGATTAACCAGATGTGTTCTTGTCCTTTCTTTCTCTCAGTCATTCTTTGAAGCTGCCAGCTTGATGAGTCAGATGTCACACAAACACATCCTCCACGTTTATGGCATCAGTGTTCATGGAGTAAAAAGTATGTTTTATCCAAACTGCACGTTCCTCTTATGTATGCCTATCACTTCATTTGCAGATTGTTTGAGGTTGTGTTAAACATCATTTACATGTTCTGTTCCTGTAAATTGTGTACCCTCAAAAAAAAAGAAAGAGATACTGAATGAAAACATGAATTCATATTTAACAAAAAGAAAACGATGTTACCTCAACTGACCCCAGCTCAGTCCCTGCGATGTGGGTGAGTACTTCTGAGTCCGTGCTTGCTTTTGAAGAACAGCTGTTGAAACAAACCTCATTGTGCCTCGCAGACATCATGGTGCAGGAGTTTGTCAAGCACGGGGCCCTTGACCTTTACTTGAAGAGAGGGGGATCTGTGTCAGTGAGCTGGAAACTCGACGTAGCCAAACAGCTTGCATCTGCACTCAACTTTCTGGTGAGAGACTTTCTGATGTGGTCACACAAGTAATGACTGCATCACGTTCCACAGCATCTATCTATCTATCTATCTATCTATCTATCTATCTATCTATCTATCTATCTATCTATCTATCACAATGAGCAGACAGTAACATGTAAGTTTCCCACAGGAAGAGAAAAGCATTGTTCATGGAAACATATGTGCTAAAAACCTGCTGCTGGCCAGAGAGGGCGACCCGTCACAGGGCTCCTCCCCTTTCATCAAGCTGAGCGACCCGGGCATCATGTTGGGCAAAGATGGTAAAACAAGACAGTTCTATAATCCCAACGTTAACATGCCCAGTGAACTCTAAAATGTAATACAGTGATAAAGTGGTGACGTTGTTCCCTAACATTAATTATCCATATAGAAGATTTATCCATGACAAAAACGTAACTATATAAATAAGCATGAATAAGTATTCTTTACTCTTTTCATACTATGATAATCAGTGCCTTTGCATTAATGCATTTCTGTGTGTTCAGTTATCCTGGACAGGATCCCATGGGTGGCCCCTGAGGTGCTGGAGAGTCCAGACAACCTGACGCCGGAGTGCGATAAGTGGAGCTTTGGTGCCACTGTGTGGGAAATCTTCAACAATGGGACCGCTCCCCTGCGAGGCTGGGACCTGGAACAGGTACGTCCACTTCTCTCCTGATGAGTCCAACAAAATGCACATTGAATGCTGATCTGGGAGCATGTTGGATGTGCTGCACATCCAATAACCTGCTTGTGCTCACTCGTTTCGACTTGGGGCAGGAAGAGCATTCACGAGTATCTTAAATCAGACCAATGTCAGAGTGTGAGACAAACAGGTCAAATAGCAAACAAAATAATAATAATAATGAACCAAATACAACCATTACATTGAAGCAAATACGAATAAAGAGAAGAGAATATACCTATTCCAGTCATTAATGTATGTGACCGCTGTGTTTTCTGTAGAAGCGTCAGTTTTATGACAGGTTCCAGCAGCTGCCACCTTCCCAGTGGACGGAGCTGGCGGATCTGATCAGTCAGTGCATGTCGTACCAGGCGGACTTCAGACCTTCCTGTCGCAGTATTATCCGTCAACTCAACAGTCTGATCACTTCAGGTAATGATGTGCATATATACCTACCTCAAATTCACATTTGATACGGAACTAGAGACGAATCAGGTCTCCCCAGCGATAACCAGCATCAATGATGAGCAGCAGCCACTCACTAATAAGTGCACAGTAAACAAATACGAATAATGTGGAAACACCAAACACTCATAGATATCAGTCCTGTAAATATGTTTAATTTATTAATTTAGATACATTAATTATTACCTGTGAAATTGGTGAATGCTGCCCCCCACATCCCCAGTGACCACTGACTAGTTCTTGTTTCCTGGCAGATTATGTGATTTTGCGCGCCACTGAGCCTGTCACACAGACCCCGGTGTGGAGAGCCCCCACTCAACATGACCAGACACTGTTTGAGGAAAGACACCTACGCTACATCACCCCTCTGGGAAAAGTAAGTATGAGACACCAGAGCAACCACAGGACCATATCTCTATGCAATGTTACACACTAAGATCATATGGTTCATACTTAATTTCTGGGTATGACAAACAAATGCGTGACTCAAAACTCTTCCAGGGAAACTTCGGCAGTGTTGAACTCTGTCGTTACGACCCGCTGGGTGACAACACGGGTGAGCTGGTCGCTGTGAAAAAGCTGCAGGCCAACCAGCAGTCGACTCAGGAGGACTTCCAGAAGGAAATCAAAACCCTCAGCATGTTGCACTGCGACTATATCGTCAAATACAGAGGAGTCTGCTACAGTATGGGTAATGAAAACACGCAACATAAACACACAACCCTTTTCAAAACGAGCAAACTAGATCAACAGTTTTGAGCCGTTCGCTGCTGAGAATATGCATACTGTGAAATCTCAGTCCATTTCAACAATTCCACTTATCTTTTATGACCATCTATCTGTTTAGACTTTAATGTTTAATGTTTGCATGTTCACAGGTCGCCTCAGTATGAGCTTGGTGATGGAGTACCTGCCGTACGGTAGCCTTATTGGCTACATGGAAAATAACCAACATAAAGTCAACACTAGGCGGAGGCTGCTCTTTGCTTCGCAGATATGTAAGGTAAGAGTCAGCGACCTGTAGATCAGACACTAATCTGTATATTAAGAATGACGATATGACAGCTCCCCAAAAGTGAAGCCAGTGTCTTGATAACCCCCTGGTGGCTGGCTGCAGTATAGATCATAAACCCATCATAGACTCTTGCTCCAAATGACGTCATCGGTGCAAGATGGTAGCGTTCTGCACATGGTTGTCAGTCAAGTTCAAAAGCTTGGTTCGAGCCAAATGGGATTTTATTATTTGAAAAAAAAAATCTCTAACCTGGTAACTAGTCGTCAATTTACAGTGACTTGGATTCTTTTCCTATACATTTGCTAATTTTGCAATGTTTGGTTGCTTTGTTTTGTAATGTTGCATTGATTTTGCATTTGTCCAGTACAAACATATTCCACAGGAATGCTCCAGAAAAATCTAAAGGTCATTCCACCAAGAAGATTGTGACAGAAATTCTTTCAGAGATGTAAACCTGCTGGACTAATAACTGTTTATTCTGGAGAAATTCTGCAGAAAAGGAAAAACTGCTTTCCGAATCCCTGCATTATGTGACTGAGAGGAATCTGAAACCCCCATCATGCAGTTAAAACTTTCAAAGCAACGGTGAAAGAACATAAAATTAAAGCATGCTGCAAATGTTTTATTGTTCAATGCAAAACTAAGACTCATCTTACTTGTGGTTTCACAGATCAAATTCACTTTCACGGATTAAACAATGATGTGGACAAAAAGAGATGTTTGTTTCATTATTTTCCTAGGGGATGGAGTACCTGCAGACTCTGCGTTACGTTCACAGAGACCTTGCAGCCAGAAATATCCTCGTGGCCAGTGAGACGCTGGTGAAAATCGCTGATTTTGGGCTGACCAAGATTATTCCTATTGACAAGGAGTACTATCGCGTCAAACAGCTTGGCGAGAGCCCCATCTTCTGGTACATTTCTTTTAAATCATGTTTGGAATCTATGTTTTTTAATCAGAAGTAATAAAGCCGAAATCTATCAAATTATGCAGAAATGCAAATTATTTACACCTGCTGTGAAATATGTATCAGCAGCTCAGTGGAAAAGGTTTGAGGAAGCCTGCTGTGTGTTTGAAGTGGAGACGAGACAACTTGGCTGGTAGTCTCCAGTCTTTGTGCTACACTAAGCTAACTGAATGCCGACTGTTTTTTTTTATATATTTAACAGACAGATGTGAGAGAGCATCAATATAAGGAATCGAAAAACATACTGTTTTTTGAAATTTTTTTTAAAAGACAAATGAAAGTTATTACATTAAAAAAAACGGATCAGGCCTTTAAGATCATTCTGTAGGTTAGCTTTCATATCTTTAAATTGAAGATTACATTGGGTTCAGGAAACTTGAATGGTCTAACACTGCTCATCTAATGCAGGTACTCTCCAGAGTCCATCAATGAGTCCAAATTCTCACACAAATCAGACGTCTGGAGTTTTGGAGTCGTTCTTCACGAGCTTTTCTCCAACTGCAACATGAGCTGCAACCCAAAAAGAGTAAGACACATGGGCGATATTTCAACAGTTTAGTCAAACCCCTACTCCTTACTATCTTTACTTATTTAAAAATCTGTGCTACTATTTCAGCTGTACATGCAGGAGATTGGACACAACGTGCAAGGTCCATCCATTTCAATGCATGTGGAGAATATTCTAAAGACTGACTGGAGGTTACCGGCTCCTCCGCAATGCCCCCCCAAGGTATGTTGACTCTGCTGTATGTTTTATCAGGTGAAATGCAGAAGTCTTTTTTGTTTTTTGAAGACACTCATTTTCACGATTGGTGATAGCAGCACAGGCAGGGAAGATCCAAGCACAGACGCACAGGCAGGCTGGCGAAGTTACTTTAACAGAACAAATGATGAGGACCAAGCTTATAGGCAGACAGTTGAGCAAGCAGGCAACAGACAAAAGCAAGCATGGTGGTGGCATTCAAAGGGAAGAAGAAAAATACAAGGAGAGACAAAAAAGATTATCTGGCAGCAAACTGGGGGGAAAGGGTATAAATACAGGGGAGGGAAATGAAAGACACACTGAAATATTTTTGTTGAATTACATACTTTTGGGATCAGAATTATTGGGCAACAGGTGGATGTGGGAACAGGATTAAAGTTCGAGAACCTCTGGTGGGTGAGAAGAATATAGCAGGAGACAGAGTGGTCAATATAAACAGGGTTCAGACTGGAGTCGGACAGGTTATTTATTTTATTTACAATCACAAATCCATGATTTATAAGCTTTGATGATAATTTTTATTGTCAGTCAATGAGACCACTGAGGAGATGATTGTAGAAATGACTAACAACGGAAGCATCAGTTATCCAAAAAACTTTTTGGATGTCTTTCTGCTGCTGTAAAATTGCAAATTTGTGACACCTGCTAAAAATATTACTTTTCCTAAGCGTTTTTTTTTTTTTAACGCATATCACCGTGGTCCCATCTTTCACGCTCAGCAAAATCACAATTCATATTCTTCTCGTTGTACCACCAGGTGTACAGTTTGATGAAGGAGTGCTGGGCCTACAACTTCGACGAGCGGCCATGTTTCTACAGCCTGGGAAACCAGATTGAAACGATCATGCAGGATGACAGAGAGAACCCTAAAGGCTGAGAAGGAGCGGCTTCACATCAGTATGAAGTGTCCTTCACTGTTGTGGAAATTAATTTCTTTAATGCAACATTTCCTGGTCCGATAAGAAACAAGCTGCTGAGGAAAAAGCACCATGAATTCCAAACTGTTGCATAGTAGGTACAGAGACATTAACATTTTTATTGCGTGTTTGTTAGTTTTGGAGGAGTTGTTTGTTATGGTCTGTATGTTTGTTATGCTGAGCAAGACAAAGGTTTCACTCCTCTGCCTCTTGACCGACACATCAGCAAAGTAAAAGTTACAACTTATTATGCTACATTTCACCATAAATTCCAACAATTGACTTTACAAAAATATCCTTTTATCAAAAGATTTTTTTGTTTGTCTAGGTCCTTTTTCCTATGAAAATCTTTTTCATTTGACCACTAAGTTCATAACCATTTAAGATTGAAAATGAGAAAATTAAAGTCTAATAAGGTATTTGTTATGTTGTTTTAAAAATAACTGAAAAATATTAAACTTTCTGTATTGCTGAAATGCTTATACAATATTATATTGTGTGTAGTAAAAAACTTCCCACGCACTTATTTTAAGCATACACCTGCAAAGGCCCAAACCAACCTGCCAACAAACGAACAGAGGTTAAAACATAGCCTCCTTGGCAGAGGTAACCATTGTGTAACTAGTTTGAACGCCCTGTACAGCTGACCAATCACACAACTCAGTAACTTTTCATTCTTAGCTAAGTGAAGAACATTTCAGATTATTTTAGCAGGGTCTCTTAAGGCTGTAGTTCAGGTTAGATACATACATCATAGAGCTGGAGGGAAATAAAATATTTGAGGGATTGAATATTTGGAAAAGTCCTGCTGTGACCAGACAAATCCCCATTGTTGTGGACGTTTGTGACACGTCAATAGGAAGCATGGTAAAGCACTGGGACATTTTGTATGTGACCAAAGCTGTATGATCAGACAGGTGGATGTACCTGCCCATAGGGGGCAGTATGAACCTTTCTTGGATCCTAAATATCTTTAGTGAAGAAAAGGAGGTAGAGCACTTTGCTACCAGGCTCTTCTCCTGGGAAACCAGCTCTCAATTGTTTTCAGGTCAGACATAAAGCTTATAATTAGGTTCGTCAAACAATGAATAAATCTAAACAATTAGTGATGCTGCTGTAGGCTGAGACTGCTGGGGGAACTCCCATCATGCATCCCTCCTGTATTTTATTTTTTTTTTTAAATCACAGAGATACTATGCTATGGTTCATTTCCTGACATCACTTCTCATATGATGGGATTAATTTCATGATCAATATAAAGTTATCTTGGAAATCTTATCTTTTTTTTTTACACACACACACACACACACACACACACACACACACACACACACACACACACACACACACACACACACACACACACACACACACACACACACACACACACACTTAACATTTTCTCTCCTAATATTGCTCCAGGTGCATATTCCACAAAATTGGGTAGTGAAAACAGACAAAATACTAAATTTGCCTTTCTCCCATGGCTGTAGAGGAATTTCTATCGATCCTTAAAAGAAATGCTTGTCCATGCATTGTACATTACCACCAATAAATTAAACTTCTTACTCCCCCAGTGAATTCTTTGTGTGTTCACACTTCAGATTGGGGTCATTTATTCTGTGCCACATAAGACATAGAATTACAGACACGAAAACAAAACTGTGCGGAAATGAGCTGTGAACATACTTTGAAATCACTGGCACCACCAGTCCCAAACACGTGCATGTCCCTGGTGCTAAATGGGCAATAATTCAATGAGTTTACAATTATCCCACATTATATTTTCTTCTACAAAAATGTATGGCCTCACCACAGGGGGTAGGAGCCTATTTCCTATCAAAGGCCAGTGTCATTCACATAATGTCCTCCATAGGCCATAGTGAATTATTAAAGACATATTTTGTACTTGTTTTTGTGACATCATGCAAACTGGCAGAAAACAGTCTGAATCTTTTGCTGCGAGGCAAGTAAGACGATCACATCTGCACTCACAACTTAAAAAACAGAAGATGGAAGCAAAGTGTGAACACGTACATTACCACCAATAAACTTCTTACTTCTCCAATGATTTATTTGTGTTCACACTTCAGATTGGGGTCGTATATTCTGTGCCACATAAGATAAATCTGAAAAGGCAGGAATCTGTGAGACAATAAAATCTCTTTGTAAAAGCAAGGATCACGTTCATCTAGTTGTTGGGAGGGAATGTACATTCCTAAACTCTTCACGCCTATATGGGAAAAAACATCAAGTCTTGCGTAATCTAGACACATCCCCATATAAGCATCATCAATAGGAATAAGGACAACAAACTTGGACGTTTTGTATATGACCATAGCTGTATAGCCAGACAGGAGGAAGCCCCCACCACTACAGTAAGGGGGATAATAATTCCTCTGCATGATCTGAACTGGTACATAGTACTTGCTGTTTACCCTTCGATCTAGCTTTGTGTCATTTACTAGAAAACCAGTAAATATGTGCTTGCTGCCATCATTGTCCCTGAGGCCTTGGAGATACTCAACCATGTTGTCTGTGTTGGCAAAAACGTCATCATCACCATTTAGCAAGAAGCGAGCTTTCGGACAGTTTCTTTCCATCCACTCTAGGAAGAGTACCTGCTTTAAGGTGAGGTTGTAGAACGTGTCTTCAAAGTCCCATTGAAGAATGTCATTGTACTCATTTTGTTCCAGTTCAAGAAGTCTGTTCTGTCTCTTTCTTCCAAAACCAGAACCCGTCGCTCCTGAGATGAAGATCCTCCGGATCTGCACACCGTTGTGCAGCCTCTCTTTAGCCCAGGTTTTGCGCAGTACCTCTCTGCGTTCAAAGTTAACAGGGGAGCTTTTAATGACCAGGAGGAGAAAGACTTCTGCAGATTTATTAGCTCCTCCGCATTTGTCAGGAACGTCCAGTAGCATGGGAAAATGTCGACAGTGGCGATAGTAGAAAAAGTCTTGAATAAGAAGAGGAAGAGAGCTGAAGTTTTCAACTTTGGCAGCAGAAGTGTTCTGTTCGCATTTCGGCCAGGAGTATACATACTTGTTTGTGGCTGGTATTCTTACTTCACTGTCCTCCTCTCTCACCTTTTTGTCGAGGCTGATGGTTACTTGATAGTTAAAATCTTTACAGAGTTGAAGGAACAACAGACCAAGAGATACCGCCAGCAATAATGTTCTTATTCTGATGTTTGTCATCCTTGAAACTCTGCAGTGACAAAACAAAAGGTCATAATAAAGGTTTATTTCTTCACAAGAATCAGTGCTGTATTGCTTTTCAAAGCCAGCTTTCAGATTTTGCTGTTTAGGCCATGATTATTTAGCCACCCAGCAGTTACAGAGCAAATCTATCATTCATTTTGAGTCAGCCATTATTCACGCTGTCTTTTAGCTCTGCTTTTGATCCCAACCGATTTCTGAGAGAAATATCTCACTGGCTTAACCGAGGAATATGACATCAAATTCAAATAACTGGAGTTGGTAGCTTTGCAGTTACACTGGAACGTTAGCTCGTGAGTCCTTGTTAGCTAAAGTAGTTAATAATTCATAATAATAATGCATTTCACGCATACTAAAACCGCAGTAAAACGTCCACAGCCAATATTTAAATAAAACTGTGAGTGCGACACATTAAATGACAGAAGTGCTAATAAACAGCTTTTCACCACTGTTGATATATTGGATTTCGAAGTCGGGGTTCGTGAGGTTCCTCCGACCTTCGGAGACAAAACTCCGGTTCAATCTACTACTTTTCACAAAAGTATTTCAACTTTCGTTAAATATGTGTTCGTCTGACACTAAAATAAATAACCGTGAGCTAAGCAGCTAGCCGGAGAAGTCCCCTGATGGCACCGAGCTACCTGGCGTCATGATGGACGCTCAACGTCGCCGGGGGTGAGATGATAAAAGTCTCTGAAGTACAAGAGACGACAGACAGTGACGTTCTCTGCTTACCTGTCTCACGCTGCGTCCTCAGCTCCCTGTGTCTCTGTCTCTGTCCGGCCGGCCGCTTTATGGCACGGAGCGACCACCGTGACGTCACCCGCCGTTTCTCGAACGCAGTTGCGACGTCACGAAGGGGAGGGGCTTGAAACGTGACGACACGACGCGCGACCACCTGCAGCCTGACGCCCCGCCCTCCTGGCTGCTCCATCAAGTAGCTCCAGTCAGAGTGCATCATTTGAGCAGGGACGCTGGAGGCCGGTCACAGTTGTCGACGTCATGACTGTTGAGGACTTTTGGACCACCCTGACTAAAGCCACACACTACACACTCCCTTCTGTCTCCAAGCAGTGACCAAGGTCAGGTCAAAGATAAAAGGACCAACCAACAGTGCTTTGTAGTCAGTCATATCTAACTCAGATGCCCCACACAGAGAGGCACCCACTTCAACTCTTTTGCGTATTTCACCAGTTGCAAGACGTAAAGGTACAACGCGATTTAGGAATGCAGACTTTAGGGTTCATGTAACATAGAAAGTTACAGCAACTCTAGCCCTTCATGGATGTGCTGTTGGAATGCAAGTAGAGGAAGATATATGCGGATGCTGTGGGAGCCACAACTGAGTCTTGGGGGCTACTCACAGCGTAACGCTAACGGAGGTTTCGAGAAACAAAAAGTCGTAATATTACAAGGATAAAGTCAGGGCGTCAGGGCGTTTCGTTGATAGTTGATGGAAATTACAGTACATAACATAAATTGCATAAACACTGTTCACTAATCATTGTTTTAATACAATGACTATTTTTGGTAACTTTTGACTATGACATAAAAAACCTACAATATAAACCCCTGTATAATAGTAACCACGCATGGCAGCTTTATTCCTGAACCCTGAGTGTTTGGGGTGAATATAGGATAGAGAGCGAGACTTTACTCTCAAAATTACAAATTTCACCTTTATACTTTGTTGTATTATGCAATGCAGAGTCACTGATTATTAAATAAAGATCCAAGTATTTTATACCAGTGTTGTCAAATATTTCATCTGGAGCATCCTGTATGATCTGAGGATTAGAAGCTATCACTTGAGATGTTCAATTGAGCTTCATCTGTCTACTAGAGATTCTTGCCTTCATCCATTCATACTACTGTATATAACACTTATGCTTTTGAGGGTGGCGGGGGGAGCTGGAGCCAATCCCAGCTGACATTGGGAAAGAGACGGGGTACACCCTGGACAGGTCCTTCTTGGGTTTATGCAACAATCATGTTATTTCGTTCTCACAGTAAAGAACCTCCAAGCTATGCTATACTCCCTTCAGGTTTTAAATCGTGACATTACTTTCACTTCTTCATAGTCTGCTGAGGATCTTAAGCTGAGCTTTACTTGAGACTAATTCCCAGTCAGCTCTGAGCCAACAGTGTGTGCATCACAGTTGAACTTGAAATACAGCATTGTCTATATAAAAAATATCTACCGGTTTTGTGCCCAGATTTCTAAATTATCTAGAGTTAAACTGTAGTGACATGTTAAGTGTGAGGAGGTTGCAGAACAGTGCTAACACAAGTGTGGGTTGTAACCATTTCTCTAGAAGGGCCCTCAGTAGAGCCGTACAACAGTCCCCTTATAAAACCACATTTAAATTCACTAGATCAAGAAATTTATTTGGATCTGCACCACATTAAACGCACTGATAAATATCATTTCACGATCAAATCGTTTTCCACAAGATTCATGAGTTATTCTCTCAGAAATCGAGGAAAACGTTGAAAAACTCTTCATGTCACAACTTTAAGAAAGTGAGAAACAATTCTGGATCCACCCCTTGATTTAAACCGACAGCAACATTTAATGGGTTCTTCACTGGCACATGTCCCATCCTTCTACCAACAGATATACAGTAGGGGCGACTGTGCCTCAGGAAGTAAAGCCACAGATGTCCACAAACCAGAAGGAGTTTGATTCCAGTGTGCTGACAGTTGTGCCAGAGATACATAAATGAGTGATCATAGAAAAAGTACATCATGAATATGTGGGTTAAAAACTGCTCTGTAAAGTGCTTTAACTGGTCATCAAGACTAAAAAAAGTGTATATTAACTAAAGACCATTAACATTTAACCGACAAACGATCGTGGATGAGAACATTTCCCCCTTGGCAGAGGTAAACAACAGCAAAAATGTACATTCATCATTCAGTGAATGATGAATTCTCCTTGGAAAAGAGAATTCTCTCTTGCTGAAACTAACAAGAAACACACACTTCACTTGTTGTATTACAGCTGATTTGACCGACCACCAGCAGCGTTTGTCCCTTTAACAGAGAAAAGTGTCAGTCAGCGCTGACTGAAAACGAGGAGTTGTGAGCTGAATGTGTCCTGCACTAAGTTGCTAATGATTACTTAGTAATGTCTGCGTTTCGTTCACGCACCAATTTCAACAAACACTGCATCAGTGTAACCTCAGTGTACCTCAAGTTCCTCTTGAGGAATGGGTCATGCATAAAGTTTACCAAGCAACACACTTAAGACAAATCACTTACACACTCTATCACACCAATTTAAAAGTCACTTTATGTGGACACTCGCAGCAGCTGTCTAAATAATGTTGTCCTCCATAGAGTGATGGAAACACGTGTCCATTCTGTGTCGGAGGCGCTTCTTAAGATGAAAGTGTCGCTTCACTAAGGTAGTATTGTACTCCTGGGACTTTAGCTTGGCATAGTAATCAGAGAACTTGTTGAAGAGGAAGGAGATTGGCATGCCATTCAGGATGATACCAAAGGAGATGCAGCCAAAGGCCACGATACGGCCCAGGATGGTGACAGGAACCACGTCCCCGTAGCCCACAGTCGAGATGCTGACCTGAGGGAGAAAAGTGGACATGAGCTCCACAACCGTAACCTCCTCCTATTATTGTAACCATGGAGACAAAGGTCCTATAATCTCAGGAAAGTACTTATTTTAACATGTCTGGTACACCTGCCTTTGTATCCGTGGATACCTCCAGGCAACCTAATACGTTAAGTTAAGTTGGAGAACTTGTTCCTTTTCATTCCAACTTTCAAGTTCAATTGGTAAGACAATGCAGCTAAGGCAGCATAGCAGGATTGTATTATTAGTTTATAGGGCAATCCAAGCAGGTGATTCATGTTGCTCCAACTGAGTACGATCCCTGTTTTTAATAATAAGTAGGATTTACTCACATACAGCAACTTGTTCTGACTTGTGAGAAAGATGCAAAGGTTTAGGGTATTGAAACTGAGACTTGCTTTACAGCAGTGATTGTATTTCTTTGCTTCTGGTATTGTCTACATTTATATTGGTAAATATTAATACATGAGCTGTGTATTTTGGAAGACAAACACTGTTGGACGGAGAGTTTCCCAGAAAGATACAGGGTCTGGTAATGATTATCCAAAGGGCTCCAGAATGCTACCCTGCACACAGATGTACGCATTAAGTATGTGGGCCCTCTATCACACACACACACACACACACACACACACACACACACACATGTACGACCAGCATTGATGTATTACATCAAAGAATAGTCATTTAATTTAGTTTACAACTCGTAACACAATTATGAGTCCAGTATCTCTTTAAAGACTTTTATCCATCATTTTTTCATGTAGGTGATCCAGCACAACAAATGGAGTCACCAGTGCAGCAGCAATGCACAGACTTAGGTCAAATTTAAAAGTTGGAGTATGACATTGGGTTATTTAGCAACTGATACTCACTGCAGCCCACCACCAGGCATATGGGATACTGCTGATGGGAGATCCCTCAGTCTCCCTCTCGGCTGAATGCAGAAGAGCAGAGAAAGTGAAGATTCCCATGGCGATAAAAAGTAAAATGCAAGAGGCCTGCTGGTAACACTGCCGCAGAGTGAACCCAAACGCTCTCATGCCCGTTGAGTGTCGAGCCAACTTTAAGATCCGAAAGACCCTGAGTAGCTTGACCACTTTGAGGACATGGCTGAGTCTGCTGACTCGAGCCATTGCCCTGACCTCTTTCTGTGCGCCTGCATCCTCGTAGTTAGTGAAGGCTGCGAAGATGATCTGGAAGAAATAAGGCATCACTGCCACCATGTCCACAAAGTTAAGTCCACTCTTCAAAAACATTTTGATGTCTGGAGTGCTTACGAGGCGAGTTAAATATTCAAAGGTAAAGAAGACAATGGTGATGATCTCCACCCATTCCATGTGTGTTTTGCCATTCATTTTATACTTTTGAATTTCCTCCACAGTGTTGAGAGCCATTGCCATGATAGAGAAGAGGACAAAAACATTGGAGAGCACGTTGAAAGCCTTCGCCAGAGTTGAAGAGTACGGATCCTCTACAATGTTCCACAGAGTCTTCCTCACATCTCCAAACATCATGCCCTTGAAAGACACATCGTTGTACTTCACCTCAATCTCAGCCATCAGCTCCTTCTCCACCTTTAGGTTGTCCTTCACCTCATCCACCTTCTCCTCAAACATCATGCAGCAGCAGCGCTGAGTGTCCTTCAGGCTCAGACCCCAGTATGTCATTTCCTCCTCAAAGTTGATGGGGCACATTTCCTGTATGACCCACAGCACTCCACTTGTGTAGAAATGGCAGATGTGGTGGAAGAAGGCAGGGTCCCGATCGAAGAAGAACTCGTTCGTGCGTACGGAGTAGTCATCGCACAGTGTGCGGAGTTTTGCCCGGTCTATGCACAGAGCCAAGGAGCCGATGCGGGTATTAGGGTATTTGATCACACACTGTGTGGGGATGTGAAAAACTTTCCCTCCAACGTTAACCCTGATGCTCTGCTGCAGCTTAGGTCTGTCCTCAGCTTTAGGACACTCTGCTTTGATACCAGGACTGTCGAGATCCTCCAGCGAGCTCCATGCTTTGACCGTTTTCTCCAGAGAAAATGGGAATGTTTTGTTGTTTTCTGCACCCTTTGAGAAATAATTAATAGTAGACCGGCGGTTTTGTAAACATCTCTGAAGTTGAGCTTGTGCTGAAGCCATTGCAACTGTACGTCAGCACAGGAAATGAGTGAAATTGAGCAAAAAGAAACAAGCAACCACTCCAGGAAACGTTTTCTAGCAACACATGGTATCTTGCTGAATCCTCAGAAAGACTGCATCAGGTCCTGCAGGAAGTGATACCCCAAGATCATCCTGTTTTGCTGTGATCCAGGTGGAGAGAAAAGACTTTATGTTACTGCAGAGACTAAATGAAGGCATCTGATTCTTCAGAGTAGGAGAGCAAGGACAAGCAGCAGGGATTTCATCCATTTAATCTCACTGGTGCCCTTCCAAGTCTCCTTAAGCAGTTGTAGGGGGTGGTGTGTGTGTGCATTAGTAAACAAAGTTGATTTAAGGATTTCTCAGTGACGGAGGGCAATGAGCCAACTGAGGCCTTATGTTGTATCTGTTCTTCTTATTCCTCTTTTAAATCACTTTTTTCTATTCTTGTCTTCTTTCCTTTCTTCATACTGTTCTTCTCACTCGTAATAAAATTATATTCATAACTGATATTTTTGATCTTGTGAAATGGGACATATAAGCTGCTTACAAATGTATCTTCTCATAAAAGAATGTGTGTCATGTGTAATTTTCTTTGCGGTTCTCTACTACCTGCAGTGTTTGCTATTTAACCCATGAGGTCAAATACGAAATATTCTGCAGCTGTATACAGTGTTAACATACAGTGGGAATTGGCAATTACAATTAACCATAGGGTATTTTTTTCCTTGTATGTAGTTTTAAATGTGAGCCGATCAGACATATAAAAACAGCTTGATGGGGATAATGTGCTCTATGTGCAACCCAACACTACGTTCTAGTGCCTTTGCAGATCAAGATAAATACTGTAGGATTAGTGTCAGGGGATCGAGGTGGTCCATCAAAAGAGCAGTTGTTGACGAAATTGAAGAACAAACTATGATTTATAACTATTATGGTGGAGATGCAGACCTGTATGGCTTTAATTTCTTTGGTGCTATTTTAATTATTTTAATGGTGTAGCTCGTAAATACCCTCAGTGAAACAGGTCTATGTGTTTGAGAAATTGCAAACGTTTCCACCAGTGTCCTCAGTGGGGAAGACAAAGTGTCAAACTAAAGCTCATTATAGAGCCGACATCATGTGATTAAGTGAAATGTCTCATCAAGAGGCTTCTTCACCTCAGTTCCACAGGTTTTGTTAGTAAAGAACAGATTCATATCTCGTGCTCCAGAGTTACTTATCTCATCCCACACTTTATATATTTTTTTACCAAATGTCACCAGGGGCTCCGTAACTTACACAATCAGAGCTTCTTTTTTTTTACCAACTGTTCTTCCTGCATTTAGCAGCTGTAACTGTTTCCTTTACTCTGGATAATGGGTTTGTTCTCCTATTTTGCTAATATAACAGTTTGATCCTCGTTGTGAAGTATCTCTGCTGCCAGTCAAACTTGTCCATGTCTGTGATTGGTCATATGCATGTATATGTTGAATTCATAGTACAGAACCCTGCAGTAATTGGGCGGCGGCGAGTAAAGACAGGACTCAGTGCACAGAACTGCTTATATATCCTACATATTAGATTTACTCTGTAATGCTGTTTAGAAGACACAAATAAATCAGAACAAAAACAGTCTGCTCTGGTCAATCAAGTACTTGTTTGATCTTCTTTGGTAGCAAAGAAAATATGTTTTGAATGATTAATTAAAGACAAACCCCTGCAGTGTTAGGTTAGTGTGTTAAATAATGAAGATTCAAATGATAAGTTGATGTTTCTCCATCTTTCTATGTGACACAAGATTTAACTGTTTATAAATAGACAAACTTACAGGAAAAAACATGAAATACGTTTGATATTTATTTCATGTGCATTGTGAATTTCATCATTCAAACGAATCCCACGTGGCGCAAACACAGTTCAACAATGACTGTGAAGCCGCCCAAATATAAATAAAACTCTTCCTTTGAAATAAATACCAACAGCGAAACTCACACAGTTGGAAAACTTGTACAGAAACATCTGAGAAAAAAAAAAAGAACACAAGGAGACTTTCACAAGCAAATCGTTCCCATGGTAGAAATCCTCTGTCTCTTTACTCACACTCCTAACACTGACTACATGTACAGCGTTATTGTCTCTGAACAAGCTACACCTGATTTACTCTCTTACAGTTAGAAAAGAAGATTGTTACCACTCTCATGTCTGCACAGTAGATATGAAGCTACAGAGGCCGAGCTGTAGAGATGCTGGAAGGTGGATTTTCTTATTGTACAAAGGCAGCAGTTTGCACATATAATATCAAGGCCATGTGTGAAATAAATACAAAGTATTCTTACACTGTAATAAAAATAAAAATTATTTTCTCAGTCCAGTGCACTTTTGGTGGTTTTTAAACCGAGAGTGTAGAATGGTTTTCCTTCCTTGAATTTGGCTGAAGTGGGCAAAGTTTTTAAAACAATAAAGCATCTTTTTTACAGATTACAGTATCTTAGAATTTAACCTCCAGGAACAAATAAAGTTGTTTGGAATTGAAAACTGACAAACCTGAAGGCCAAGAACTAAACATATTTGTTTGAAGGAGATTTTACTATTCACAACACCTCCAATCCATCTTTAATACTGGAAAAATAAAGTGACTAAAAATAAACTGGAATTGTAAAGAGTCATTATTATCTGATTCTCTCCCTCTAGATAACAGTGAAATGAGTTCGTCACCACTCCCCACAGAACCCATCCTCATCTCATCCACACTGCAAAACCCAAAGATATTTTCATTTTACTCTCAAATTTGAAAGAAAAGCAGAAAAAAAATCTCATCTGAAATCATGAAAATTCATTTCAGTTTGTTGGAGATCTATTGATCAGTCAACTAATAATTTAATCTCTAATCTGAACAGATTATCTTTCCATTGGTCGTATTGGAGATTTTCATGCTTTAAAAATTAAGCAGAATATTTAATCCATATTAATATTTAACACAAAAAAATAAATAGATGAATGCTTGTTTCAGAATCAAAATTGACAATGGCCTTCAACAACACTGTAGAGGTAAAAGGGCTGAATGTAATACTCCTCCAGAACTGAAGGTACAACAGGAATGAGTGTTCAAAGGCCCTTTCTCCTCTCCGATCTCACTCATCTACCACTAAGTCACCTCTCCGGAGATTTAACCTCCAGGGGGAGTTGTGATCAGCCGAGTTTGCCGGCATGTTGTTCAGTCCAGGGGGTTGAGAAGCACCAGGTGAAGCCCGGTCAGCTGGCTGTCTGTGTCACACTTTCTTCATTCCCCGTCCAAGTCCAGCTTATGCCGAGTTTCCTGGCAGCGGAGAAAACACACGGCTTAGTCGACATGCTGCAAACTGTAAGCCTTTAACCTGTGGAGAGCCGGTCAAGCTGTGTTTATCTGCAGAACGCCCAAAGTGCTTTTTAAGAAAAGCTGACCCGCACTCAGAACCAAGAGATCTAAATAAACAACAAACAGGCCTGATACTGGACTATTGAGGCCAAATATTCATATGCGAAAACAACAATGAACAAACGAAGAAGAGCAGCAAATTCTTAAATTTGAGAAACTGGAACCAGAAAATGTCATCTTGACAAAACAATAAACTGATAAATGAATCCTTCATATATAAATATATCCTACATAGTTTTCTGTGCTATAATGTCTTGTTACTTCTCTATAGACACACACACACCTGCAGGGACAAATCTGTCTCCACTCCAGCTGGTCACGGCCACAGTTTCAGAGAAGGAGAGATTGATGACAGGTGAGGACACATGCAGCTGGATGAATGGCGTCTCCTCTCGGGAGGTGAAGAACGTGCCCGTCTTTGGGTGTTTGTGTGTTTATTGACTTCTCCTACCTTGGCCCCTGGTTGATGAGCGGGTCCTGAGATTCTTTGAGGTAGAAACTCTGCACAGTGAGAGGCCTGGATGGACTGAACTCCTCTCTCCACCACCACACAGCAATCCCCACCAGCAGCAAACTGAGAAAAACTGGGAAGTGTAACACAGACACAGACAGACACACAAAACATAGGGCAAGTTCAGGTGCTGCTGACAAGGTCCTGTATGAAACCTCCACTGAGCAGACTGAACAAGTGGCCGCTACGACCGAATTAATGAGGAAATTACAAGATTTTCAGAATCCACAGTGATTCATACAAAGAACATTTGAAAAAGGGATTTTCCCAACACGTAAACAAGTTAAATAATATATTTTACTGGTTAAGTCTCTGCTTTCAAACTCAAACACGTGATACATTAGTCAAATCAAGTTTATGTAAACACATTTCTAAAAAACCCGAGGACACAGACTGGTCCTATTTGCTGGTGCTCTATATTTGCATTTTCTTGTGTTTATTTAGCAACGCTTCACTGCTTCTTCTAAGCTTTTATTAGTTTGTTTAAAGAATCAATATTTGATTGGGGGTCACTGTTACATTAAAACATTTGTTATATGTAGTGGCTGCTCAAACACACGTCTGTTCATGTTGTTTTAGTAGTGTTGATTTGGAATGACAGGACAGGAATGTATTTCTCTTCATCAGTAATGTGTCCTGCTGTCAAGACAAAAGATGGAAAGAACAAAGGATGCTTACTGATGAGGGAGAGGATTCCAGTGAATGTGGGATCAGATAAACTCGAGGCAGGAACAGAGCGAGAGACAGCAGGAGTTTCTTGAGAATTATTTTGTCCGGTGTCTGGAAAAACACAGCTGAACTCTGGACTCTCAGACAGCAGGTCGACCACACACCCGTGCCGGCACATCGCCCCGGGACGTCCACACACAGATGACCCTGAGAACAAGCAGCATGTCGTCAGTTAAGATGAACCAGCGATCACGAGGTGGCCATATACTGTATACCATGTTTTTATTAGTCACACCTAAACACAAACCTTAACATATCATGAAATCTGAGACTTATCATGTACAGAAATGTCCTTGACCATACCATCGGGCTGAAGGACAGGCTGAACGACGACCACACCCCCCGGTGACGCAACATTTGTCAGCAGTGCTTGAAGTTGGCTGCCATTGTGCTTGTTTGCTCTGCAGATGGAGCGCGTGACTTCTTCACTCCAATATACAAAACCCTGCGTGGAGACAGAGAGAGAGCAAGCAGCTGTTTCACAACAGAAATGGGAGAAATTAATGATAACTCTCAGTTAAAGGTTGAGTGATATATCGTGGGTTTTCTTAGGCTTCTTCCTACAGTTCAAATACATGCAGATCAAGGTTACTGTAGGTTGATTGCAGCCTCTAAATTGACTGTTGCTGTGAGTGTGGATGTTTTTTTTTTTTTACCTCAAACACAGCCAATCCGAAGGGTCGGTCCAGATAACCATTAGACTCCACCACTGTTTTACGATCACGGCCTTCAAAATTTACTCTGGAGATGCTTCTCTGGTCAGCCCAGTACAGCAGCTGACGAGGCATATCTAGGAACCACGGACACAGCAAAGAGTATTGCTGAGGGACTCAAACATGTTCAAATACACTCAACTTACCTGAGATGGCTGTCAGGCCTCACACGTACTGTTTTAAAGTAGAGGCTTGGGTTTATTTTGTAATGTTTACTTTCCAAAACAATTCAGATAGATTTCAAAATGAAAAAGTATGGAGTATAGAGATTTAAAACCTTCTGCAAGTTCCACAGAGATTGAAAACTTTCTGTGATTTGTATCACAACCTACCTACAGAGAGGGCAGCCGGGCAGCGTATCGAGGAAGTGATTAGGGCCACAGTGTCTCGGCCGTCCAAGCCAGATCTCTCAATCTTTGGGAAGTTGCCACATTGAGCCCAGAAGAGAAACCTGAGAAAACAAAATGCAGCCGAGTTCTCTGATAAGATTCTTGCCTCATCCCATTTAATTGTTCTTTATTAAATTTGTAATCCTTTCATTTTTCCTTTTCCCAATTTTGTGAAAATTGCAATTTTTGCAATTACAGGTGTTGTAATTTAAATTTTGTCACAAAAAAAGTTTAACAGACGCTTTTGGTTTAGTAAATGAACGTGGAGACTCTGAGAATAGTTTTTTGAAACCCCAACCTACAGTCCAAGCTGCAATTCAGAAATCAGGAAATTCTGACAGGGCGAATGAAATAAACGTGATTGGCAGATTCAAATGGCGCAGAATAAAGTTGACCAATTGGGTGGGCAGAGTAGAAACTTGGGTGGGTATGGCCCACCCCTGGCCCACTTCTAGTTCTGGGCCCGGTTAACAAACTGTTAAAGAAAGTGAAGAAATAATTTTCTATCAGAACCCTGATGCGGTCCCCCACCGAACTTTATTGGCTTATTTTCTGACCCATAATGCATCCTTCCACCAGGTTTTGTGGTAATCTGTCCAGTAGTTTTTGCGTACAGATGAAGACATAACCTCCGTGTTGAAGGTTAAAAATGTAAATGTGTGTGTAGCTCTACCCTCTGAGAGGATCCACAGCCACAGCAGAAGGTTTGTCCAGCCCTGTGATGAGCGGACGCTGTGTCGAACCATCCAGCAGGCCGACGTTCACGGAACCACTCTCCACGCCGGACCAGTAGAGGAGCTGGTGGATCCAGTCCACGGCCAGGCCCGACACCGAACCTTTTACTTTCAGCAGCAATGTGGCATCCTGTGGTTTTCCATTCATGGAGACCCTGAGAAACAACCACAGATGAAAACACAGAACACTCACAATCCATAAAACGAACTGTGTTCAGATCTCTCCCCATAATAGTAGTGCACATACCTCCCCCAAAGCCCAACAGTCCCTTAAATTCAATCTGTACCAAATTTGCTTATAGAAATCAGTTCTTTAAATTCCCCCAATTGTTTTCATCAATGAATTATTCCCTGGGAAATCAACAAAAATGTCACACAAAAAAAACTAACAAACAAACAAAGAAAATTAAAACAAAATTAAAAAAAAGAATCCTGATGTAAAATGTAATGGGCACTTTCTTGACTCATGTCACACCCTTCTCAAAGTTTCATGAAATCCTTTCAATAGTCTTTATAGTTCATCATCTAGGGTCTCAGAATAAATTAGGTGCAGGTTGTCATTTAGGGGGGTTTCTTCTACACCTAGTCAAGTCCAATGAGGCAAATTGTTATTTGTGAATCATGGCTACACAAATAACATTTGTGGGTGGAGTGTAAGACTGTATTTACTTTGGGATCGCAGATTATTTATTGACTTTCCTCTTGGCTTTGGTCAATGACGACGTGTGTTGTGGCTGCAGATGCTACCGCTCCACTCTGGTACCTGTATATAGCGCCTCGTCCTCGCCGGGCCCAGTACAGCGTGTGGTTTGAGGCCAAAGCCGCCACAGGCCCCGGGCCTGATAAATGTGGGGCCAGTTCCCTGTGCGCTGTGCCAGTCACGCTCATCCATTGTGCTCCTTTAGAGGAGGTGAAAACCACCTCTGCCTGATTTCCTGGAAAAGCCAACAACAAAATAAATCCAAAAATGTCCTCACACTGTAAGGCCTGTGCTTAACATGGTCCAGGTAGTACAGGAGCACACACAAACACACGGGTTTTTCACCTTTGGCTTTGCACTCTCTGGTGGCTGGATTCATGCTGTAACCCTCGAGGCAGTCACAGGCGAAGCTGCCGTTCACGTGAACACACAGTTGATCGCACACATCTTTCTCCAGGCATGTGTCCACCTCTACATGAAAGAACAGGTACTAGTTTCTATTTTTTATATTTTCTTTAGGTGATATAAACTTCCCTCCTTCAGGCGGCAGCTCACCCTCGCAATGACTGTCTCCAACCAGCCTCATGTTCTCTGGGCAGTGGCAGACGAAACCCATCTTCAGGTCCTCACAGCCATGAGAGCAGCCTCCGTTGTTTACCAGACACTCATTCTGATCTGCAGGAGCAAAAACAGACAGAAACCCTTTAATCCTTCAGTGCAGTGCAAATTTGAACATCTGCAACATCTGTCAGTAAGGAGCATAAGGTCAGAAGCTGCTGAGCGGCTGCTACAGGGACCTGTTTCGCCTCGTGAATATCTCTGTGTACTTATCCTGTTTTTTACAGTTGATGGTAGATGTCATTATTCATCTGAACCTCAGCATCTAGGCCACGCCTCAACAGACTGACGCCTTGTCACTTGTCTAGGCAGGCAGATAGTAGCTTTTGTGAGTCAGTGGTTCGATCCCCAGCTCCTCCAGACTGCATGCCGATGTGTCCATGAGCAAGACACCCTACTCCCACATGACGGCAGTGTGTGAATGGTGTGTGATCGAAAAAGAGCTGTACATAAAAGTACTGTTTGAATGTGTATATGAATGGGTGAATGTGACATGTACTTTGGTCGATAAGGCTTAAAAAGTGAAATATAAACACAGCTCAGCAGCACACAGGAATACACGGAGGCAACCACAGAAGAGCTAAACACAAATAGTAAGACAAAAATAAAGAGAAGCAAGAACATGTGAAAAACCCTACAAACAAGAGTAAATATTAAGGCTGGGCGAACATACAGCATATACAGTTTTAAATGTTCATACCAGTCAATAAAGATAATTATTAAAATTAAAGTAAGTCACTTTATTATTACCCATGCCAAGGAGGGTATGTTTGTGTTTGTTTTTGGCAGAATTATACAAAAACTATACGTCTGAGGTCACTGGTGGTGGTGGCAGAAATGAAAGAGACAGATCTCATCACTCACCACAGTTGTCCTCGTCGCTGTGGTCAGAGCAGTCGGGTGCGTGGTCACACCTCCAAGCCTGGCGGATACACTGCCCGTCTCCACACGGAAACTCAGAAGCTGCACACGTGTGAGAGCTCTGTGGCCGAGGCTGGGCCCGACCACACAGCTCAGGGGTCTCATCCCGTCCGTCCTTGCAGTTGGTCCGTCCATCACACAGCTTGTCTCTGGCCAGGCAAACGTCAAATGGACCGCAGGAGAAGAGGCCAGCGGTGCAGATCTGGCAGGATGCCTCGTCACTGCCGTCGCCACAGTCGTCGACGCCGTTGCATAAGAAACTTGTAGATATGCACTGTTTGCTGCGGCATGTGAATTCATCTTTCTTACACCACACATGACCTGGGAAGACAGAGCGGTGCATTATTAATTCAATCTGAGCAAGAAACTCTTCACTGCCAATACAACCTCAAGGACTTTGACAAAACGAGTGCTATCACAACATGTTAGAGTTTGAACTGATTCAGGGGTCTAATCTGTCAGGGCTTTGAAAGCTTAAAGGGTTTAAACCGAGTTCAATCAGTTCAATCATTTCAACAAGGGCAGCTGTCGCTGAGGGGTAGAGCGTTCGTCCTCCAACCAGGAGGTCGGCAGTTCGATCCCCAGTCTTCCCCATCTGCATGCCGAAAAGTGCTGCTAATGTAATGTAATGATGTAATTTAAAGCGCTTTGAGTGGTCAAGAAAAGTGCTTTATAAATACAAAACCATTTTCTGCTTCTCATAGACTGTCAAGTGCAACACACACACACACTAAACTAAATCTCCAATCTGTAAGTTACCCCTACTAATAATTATTCCTTCAGCCACATTAACAATGTTAACGTTTAACTCACTGAACACATTAAATCCTTTTAAATAAAATTTCCTCTGCAGGGTTTTTCTTTGGGACTCAAAGGTTGCTCTGAACAGTAAGTCGCTCTGGAATGTATCCCTAATGATTTCAACAGGAACAAAACTCAACTTTGTGTGTATATTTGTATAACACAGAAATGCACGAAAGCTTAAGTAGAATTAAGATTTAACAAAAACAATAAGTTTATAATGAACTTAAAATGGTGCAGCTTTTTACTTTGAAAACAGCTTCAAAATGAGTTTGACTTGGAATAGGGGGAATGTTTCCTCTTTCAGAATCAGAACCACAAGTTCAAGAGTAGTACTCAACTGTGAGTTAAACTGTGAGTTTATCTCAGTTTAACTCAATATTTCGGGAGGAAACATGTAAAATATGAAGAATTCTGAACAGAGTTTGGTGAATTTGTTGCAGGCGCAGCTCTTATGAGTCAGGAAGGATCATGGGTAATATCCACTCTTCAGTTGTTGTTGGGCTTTGTTTTCCTCTTCATGAAAACCCCTTCATTGCTCGGACAAGGAGCCCAACAGATTTAAATCACACTGCCTGGCTGCAGAGGGCGCTGTTGCTACTAACAACAGTTACAAGTTGTTGATTAACATGTGTCATTCAGGATGTTCTGCTTTGAAACAGTCCTGTTGTTTTTTTTTATGTTTGAAGCATCGGTCACTTCTTACTTCAAGTACTCCCTTTAACATGTGAACTGTGCTGCAGGCGTGGACCTTTCTGTGTACTGTGTGTACTTTTGGGATAATATTTTTAATTGTATGAATGGTGCGGTGCTTATGATGGCGTCATCTTCATGCACATACACTTCATCATCACCTGTGTGTCAGGACGGGTGAACGTGGCCAGCGTGGTACTCACTGCAGTGTTGTTCGTCTGAACCATCCTCACAGTCTGCACGTCCATCACACAACGTCGACCTCGGGATGCACGAACCAACGCCGCACTTAAACTCCAGCTGCAAGAGGCACCCGGGGTGAGAGTGGCCTGCAGCACCTGATACACGTGCAAATGTACAGTTCACTATCAAGAGTGTAATCACACAAAATCAACTACTCAACAATATCATCGAAAGGCTTCACACGTAAGGAATCAGGAAACGGGAAAGGTGAAGCCTTCAGAAGCAGGACGCACCTTGAAATAATGATAAGCAATGATGAAAAATAAATGATGACTTTAAATTTACAGTCATGTGATGCCTGTCAGGTGGGACTGAAGATAAAATGTATTGTCACTGCAGCTTTTCTTCATTCAATCCATGAAATATTATTTGTAAAGCCCATATTCACAAATTAGAATTTTGCCTCATGGTGGCTTCACTCGTGTTTACAAACATTTATGACATAAAAACCACCAAAACTGCAATAATATAATAATAACAATAATAATGATACTAATGGACTTATATTGAAGCTCCTGCATTAAGATTAGTACATGTGTGCACAGACACTGTCAAAGTCCCCTGATCACGTTGACTTTGGTCTCTGGGTGAGCTCTTGTCCTCTTCACTCTCCTCCCACACAACACGGGACACGAGGAGCTTCTTACCGCGGCTGTGATGCCACCGCACCGAGCCAAGCAGAAGGAACCAGACTCCGAGGTGCACCATGCTGGACGTGTCCTCCACGCTGACTCTGAATGGAAGGTCCTCCACCTCCAGCTCTAGCTCCGCCGCCGCCGCCGCTGGTGAGAAAATACACGCTGTCGCACATATATGACGTCAGAGGTGCTCCTGTCAATCTGCAGGTCTGTGAATGAAAGACGGTGCATTTTCCTCACTACTTTAAACACATAAGTAAAGATTTCACTTTTTTGTAAATGTATGAATTCATTAGCAACAGGAAATCAGTTATATCAAATATATGTATATTAACAAGACAAGAAAGAGTGAGTGGAGCAGATAAATATTTCAATTCAAGATAATGAGGGTGGGGGCATTTGACTTATACATTTTACATACAAATACCGACATAGATATTGATTTACATTGTATATTTTTTAAGGAAAAACTAAACTTACTGATCAACAACATGTAAATATTGTTGAGAAAGTCATGAATTACTCAATCTGGATGCAGAGCAGCAGACGACGATTGTTTTGTATGTAAGAAGAGCTCATTCATCTGAATAGAAATCATGAAGACATGATGTGTCCTCTCTCTTTATTGTAGCTGCTGCGATTTCACATGGAAAAGCTCCACTAAGAAAAATATTCAAAACTATTAAAAAGCAATATCACAAGACCTCCAATGAACCTATCCGGTACCATAGAGACACGTGATATATGAGCACTTTCTCTCTTTTACAATTTTTTTGACCTCATAAACACTAATTGTAATGATACTGAGATTTTATACCAAGAGCTTTTTTACAAATAGGTTTCCCAACTGGCCTCCAATTGACAGACAGGTGTTCTATTAATATACCAAATGTCCCTCCAAGGCAGTCTTCAAGTGAACTAAATTCCAGGTTTCCAGGTTCCAGTTTTTTAAATATCTTGTCGGTGTCTTTGTCCTCTGAACACAGGAATGGTAACAGAGACAGCGGCGCTTCAGAAAGACACTGTTGTTGTATGTGTTTGGTTTGATCTCCACACAATAACAGGTAGAGGGAATATTGGAATATTATACATGTTTTTTTTTATGAAAATGTATTAACTTGGCACCTGGAGGAACTCCCATCATGCACCAAGCACTCTGTGTCTCTGCCCCACCCCCTCAGCTATTTACGTGGCACTATTTTTTCACTCCCATATTTTGTGAAACCAATGAAACTTGACATGCAGACAGTGAGGGTCACCATGAACAAGAGTGGGGTGGAATATCTGTGTCACCTTTCAAGACTTTTTCAAAATTATTATTTAATATGTGCAATTTATGAGTGCCATAATAAAAAGTAGAAAAATTTGCTTAAGATTTTCTCAGAACTTCGAAAGTAAAATGTTCTGAAACTTGACATGCAGACAGTGAGGGTCACCATGAACAAGAGTGAGGTGAAATATCTGTGTCACCACTCAAGGATCTTTTAATAAAAAATATTTAATATGAGGTCTTTCAACCACAACCCCACAAAAGATCAAACTGTTGATCTGGCAAACATCTATTGAGTCCTCAACCTTTCCACATTGTTTACACCCAGTAAGTCTATTTGCACAATTGACACTGATGCATATTTGTTCAGCTCATAATGAAACCAGAATAACCCGTTGGACAAAAAACTTAGACAAAGGACACATTTTATTCACACTTTCTATTGTACAGGATACAGACACCATGTGCTGTGGTTTAGGCCTCTACAGCAGCACCGGATGAAGAAATGATGCTGTTGGTGCTGAAGGAGTTTGTCCTGCTGCTCAGAGGTACGGCTCGTCTGTGGAGAGTGGTGGATCTATATATACAGCACCTGGGGTAACTGGAGGCTTTGGGGCTTCAGCAACTTGGCTAGAAGAGATTTAAAAAAAATACATTGACAAAGATTCAGCTAAAACTGCAAATACACATTTTTCATAGAGGAGGGGAAAACAGACACTGTAGTTTCTCATTATTTGCAGCAGGATGCAAAGGCTCATGTTAAAAACATTAGGTAGAAAGCTCACACTAATTGTTTTATTTAAATGTTCTACTACAGGTCTACCATGGCTATAAACTCTCACGTCAGGTCCACACTGGCAGTGTGAGCAGCGTGTATTCGTCACGGAAAGTCTTATATTTCAGTTTGGACCTCATGTTATCAGGTTAGAGCGGCCTAACTGTCTACAACAGATGTGCAGCTCAGGTGCGTGAGCCACATCATGGATTAGGATCTGTGGATCGCGTATCAGAGATCGTAATGGTGGATCCAGTATGGCGGATTCTGTATCGTGCTGGCTGATCGTGACAATAAAGGCGGATCCTTTATCGTTTTGGCATCGGAAAATGGTGGTGGACCACGACCAAGGTGGCAGCTGATGATGGATCCTAATGGCGACAATGAACAATGACTGTGGACTATAGTGGCATCCGATCTTGATGGTGGATCATGGTCTTGCTGGCTGCTGACCATAGACTATGATTGCAGAAAGACTGCTTGACACATAGTATTTCTCAGATACTTGACCCTTATTGACATTAATCCACCAATTCACTGACCTTCAGTTATGCTTCAGAAAGGTCTTCCCCTATCAATACTGCTAAAACCTTGATGATATTGCACTTCTGTCCGTCCTGGGAGAGGGCTCCCTCACATGTGGCTCTCTCTGAGGTTTCTACGTTCTTTTTACCCTGTTAAAAGGTTTTTTTGTAGTTTTTCCTTACTCTTGTTGAGGGTTAAGGGCAGAGGATGTCACACCATGTTAAAGCCCTATGAGACAAATTGTGATTTGTGAATATGGGCTATACAAATAAAATTTGATTGATTGATTGATTGACAATGATTTTCACCACAGTTTCAATCTCTATCTGTCAAATATGTCAAACATAAATATATTTAAACACTTCCTGTACCCATTTCAAAGTAAAAGCAAGCCATTCTTTTGGTTTAACAAGATTTATTATTGTTATTGTAGGAGCAGAAGATGCTGCCTTTTTTTCAAGGAATTACAGTAGTCATACCAGAAACCTATGTAGCAGCTCTGCTGCAGACACATGCCTGTGTGAACAGCAGATGGCTGCGAGACGTAACAGATGAGCGGCGCAGCCATCACGTACTGCACATGTAGCCAGTGTGGCCCAGGCATCACTGCAGCTCCTCTTACTTTAACTATGACCATAACTGCTATCTCATTATCTGTCTCTGATATTCACTTCGTAAACACCTGACTCAAAAAGAACCATTTGTTGTGTTGTGATGGAAATCTTTTTTCTTGTTACCAGTCTGCTGTCATTTTAACAGAACACTTCATGTGTTAGTACTTCACAGTAAAAGCCCTCCAAACAGCAAATTGAAGTAACAACAGGAAGTGCGTGAATCACTGCCTGCTGATCAGGCTTAACTATGTTAAAGCATTTTTCCCTCCACCAAGGAGGTTATGTTTTCATTTGTGTTTGTTTGTTTGTCTTTTAGTTAGCATCATATATTTATATATACTGGACAGATTGGTGGAAGGATGCAGTATGGGTCAGGGAAGAACCTGCTAAAATATAGAGTGGATCCAGAGCAGGGGGCAGATTCAGGAATTTTGGTTCATTTTCACCAATTTCTCTGGTACATTTTATGGATTTTGATGAAAGAAATCAGGCATATTAACGTATCTGATATCTTTGTCTTGGTCACCAGTGATGCTTCCTCTGCTATTTACTTTAATCAGTCCAAGGTAAAATGTTAAGTATGTTTCAATCAGAATAACGTCCTTATACATTTACAAACACATTATTACTGCATACAGAAAGGCAGAGCTTAAGTAATTTACCTGCCAGCAGTGAGAGCCTTCTGTGATGACATGACGACTGTGGCAGGTACTGACAGTCTGCGTCCATCCCTGGTGAAGTAGTAGTTGCTGGCGTACTTGTGGCTCGGGCCAACAGGCAGTTTGGGCGGCGGCTGTGTCCTACAGAAAATATAGTACTTTCAACTTGTAGCTACAGCAAATAAAACATGCATATAAATGACATTTCATGTTTGGCAGAGGAGGGTGAGGGGTATTCAGCTTAAAATGCAACTTCACCACTAGAGGTCACTAAATTCTACACACTGGACCTTTAAATGTTGGGGTGGTAATGACCCTCTAAGAACCACTGCTCATTCTGGATTTCTGCTCCTTCAGAGCTTTTTTAATGCGGCAGTTGTGTCTTTTTCGAACCAGCTAAAAGCACAACAGTGTTTCTTCAGACAATGCAACTCCTGATTCACCTACAGCCCAGGTATCAGTATTGATTAGCATCCATTAGTTCTCCCAGGGTCAATACCACAGCTGTCGGAGGGTCTTACCTCTTTGCGATCTCCTCATATCGCAGCTGGAGTTTGGTTTGCAGCTCCCGCTGAAAAAGATTAAAAGTTATTTAATTTACAGAGCAGACTCATCACATGAACAGTGTGCACAGCCCTCCAGCTAGCTCGACCAGCTAGCTCCTCAATGCTACATGCTAACTAACACTGGCAGGTTCAATTATGCCTGTGGGGAAGTTTTCCCAGCGGTGATAAACCTGTGTAACATTCACACAGCGTCCTGACTTCAGTTTAAAATTAGTTTCTTACCCCTGCTAAGAAATTCCGCAGCCTCTGGACGATTTTAGTGGCAGTCGCCATGTTTGCTGTTGTGAAGGACACGGAGCTTCGTCTGTAGTGTTGAGGGGAGTCTCTCAGCACGTTGCTGCCACCTGGAGGATTCGGAGGAGAACTGCAGCATTACTCATTCCATGCGAGTCATTTACATCCTCAGCAGGCTCTCAAATCTTGTTGCCCTTCCAAGTTGACATCTCTGTCTTCTACGTGGATGGCTCCTCTTTTTCATCCTGAGATATTTGGATTCAGTTTTCGTGTTTGTCCCGTGTTAGAAACGTCATCAACAGCCTGCTCACTCTGACATTTTCCGGACATTTTACCAGAGGGCTGGAACTAAAACGTTCTGCAAAATCTGTGCTCTCACATAAAGCCCCTCCAGGAAATGTCAGGACTTCAGTGCATGGGGTGAGATTCGAGCTGCCAGTCTTTCTGGTTAGAGGTCAACTGCTCTACCTCCTCACACACCCGCCCCAAGCATCAAGCATTTCACAAGAAACCTGCATGAGAACAGCTTGTGACTGACACAAAGATGGTGAGATAACCATCATATAAAGTTTTGGTGAGCACTGCGCTCCCAGAATTCAGGCTTACTTGTCGTCCCTAAAGTCTCTAAAAGTACAGTAGGAGCCAGAGCTTTCAGCTATCAAGCTCCTCTCCTGTGGAATCATCTCCCACTTTCAATTCGGGAGGCAGACACCACCTGTATATTTAAGAGTAGGCTTAAAACCTTCCTTTTTGATAAAACTTATAGTTAGAGCTGGTACAGGCTTGTCTTGGACCTGCTCTTAGTTATGCTGCTATAGGTCTAGAAGGTCGGGGGACACATGACACACAGAGCTTCTCTTTCCAGCTTCTCATTCCTCTTCTCAATCGTTATCATATCAAAGTAATTCATGTCTCATCAATACATGTTACTGACTTCACTTCTTCCCCGGAGTCCCTTTGCCTTATTGTCCGCAGATCCAGGGCCGCAGCTATGGCCACATCATGGATTAGGATCTGTGGATTGCGTATCAGAGATCGTAATGGTGGATCCAGTATGGTGGATTCTGTATCGTGCTGGCTGATCGTGACAATAAAGGCGGATCCTTTATCGTTTTGCCATCGGAAAATGGTGCTGGACCACGACCAAGGTGGCAGCTGATGATGGATCCTAATGGCGACAATGAACAATGACTGTGGACTATAGTGGCATCCGATCTTGATGGTGGATCATGATCTTGCTGGCTGCTGACCATAGACTATGATTGCAGCAGGACTGCTTGATACATAGTATTTCTCAGATACTTGACCCTTATTGACATTAATCCACCAATTCACTGACCTTCAGTTATGCTTCAGAAAGGTCTACCCCTATCAGTACTGCTAAAACCTTGATGATGTTTCCCTTCACACTTGACATCTATTGCACTTCTGTCCGTCCTGGGAGAGGGATCCCTCACATGTGGCTCTCTCTGAGGTTTCTACGTTCTTTTTACCCTGTTAAAAGGTTTTTTGTAGTTTTTCCTTACTCTTGTTGAGGGTTAAGGGCAGAGGATGTCACACCATGTTAAAGCCCTATGAGACAAACTGTGATTTGTGAATATGGGCTATACAAATAAAATTTGATTGATTGATTGATTGGTTGATCTGCATTCCGTGTGTGGTTCAATTCATCTTACTTACTTACTTTAATGAAGTCCAGGTACATGAAAGATTTACCCAAGTACAGTAACAGAAGTATATATATTATGTTACATCCAACAATGTAAACTGGGATGGGCTCCAGCCCATCCCAGTTTACATTGGGTTAGAGGCAGGGGACACCCTGGACAGGTCGCTATCACAAAACAGGGCCAACATACAGAGAGAAACAACCATTCTCACTCACATATACAGCTACGGTCAATTTAGAGTCTCAAATCAACCTTAGTCTGATTCGAACTTCACACATTTGGCTCATCAGGAAGACAAGTGAAAAGTTGAATATTTAACACCGACAGTCACACCAGTTCACTGTGACAGCCTCGCAATCGCTGACTCATGTCAACTTTACGACATTCTGCTGCTTCTTAGGCATCATCTGCATGTGGACGTCCCAGCATGGGTGTGTGGTCGACCTGCTGTCTGAGAGTCCAGAGTTCAGCTTTGATTTTCCAGGACAAAATAATTCTCAAGGAACTCCTGCTGTCTCTCGCACTGATCCTGCCTCGAGTTTATGTGATTCCACATTCACTTGAATCCTCTCTCTCAATAGTAAGAGTCTGTTTCCTGATTCAAACAACAGTCCTTTGTTCTTTCTATATTTAGTCTTGACAGCAGGACACATCGCTGATGAAGAAAAGCACATCCGTGTCCTGTCCCACAGGCCAGGTCAACACGACTAAAATAACCTGTACAGACGTGTTTCAACAGCCACTTAATTTCACAAATGTTTTACTGTTACAGTGTCTCATCATAAAATGTTGATTCCAACAATTAATAGGTCATCTTTGGCCCTCTGCTTCAGTTTCCCAGCCACCTCCCAACAGTAAAATGTCCACTGTGAGACAAACCTGCTGAGCAACTTCAACACATTCGACAGAATAAGATTTTCTTGATAATTTATTTCAAACCATAAATATTTGAGGTGGAGAGAAGAATAGATATATTCCTTGTTTTTAATGCAAACAATCTGCATCACTGGGTATATATTACCACCACTTTATTACTATGGCAACTCAACACAGCTCCACAAAACTCCAAAAAGTATGATTCAGCTCCTCAACTAAATGTAGTTTGATAGTTCGGTTTAGTTTGTATCGAGTTCCAGTCAAAATACACTCTGCACACACATTCAAATGATTGAATCCATTTAAAAGAAAACCCATGGTTTTAAATCTCCTATACTTTTAACGGCAGCAGCTCCACATTAAAGTGTGCGTGCAGTGGTGTGTGTTTATGTTTTGATTGTTGAGTGATAACCCCGTCCTAACTGGATCCTGCTTTTCTTGTCATTTCCTCTTCTGCTTTGACCACATTTCCTGTCTTTGTCTCCGAGAGGAGTCACAGCTTTTCAAGAAAACAAGAAAACTTAACTTGAAAGTTTTCACTGAATATCTATATGAAATGGCTGCTGCTTTTCAGCTCTGTCACTGAGAGGAAGGGCAAAGGTTTATTGTCTTTTTTATGTATTTGAATGTTGGTAAATGATTGATACCACTTGTGTCTTTTCTGTAAATATGAACTTGAAGCCAGGGGTTAGTTATCTCAGCTTTATTACAATGATCCTGACTCTGTCCAGAGGTAAGAAAATCCACCTTCCAGCATCTCCACAGCTCGGCCTCTGTAGCTTCATATCTACTGTGCAGACATGAGAGTGGTAACAATCTTCTTTTCTAACTGTAAGAGAGTAAATCAGTGTCTTTCCCCACATTTCAAACTATTGATTTTAAAGAAATACAAAAGAAAATGAAGTGTATCTTGTTCAGAGACAATACACTGTACATGTAGTCAGTGTTAGGAGTGTGAGTAAAGAGACAAAGAGGATTTCTTTGGTTGCAGGTTTAAGTTTTGATGGTTTCTAAACGCTGGTGCTACCATGGGGACAGATGTGTGTGTTGTTTTGTTAAATGTCTCCAACAGGTTTGGATTTTCTCATGAGTTTTGACATTACTGATGAAGCAAAATACATCCCTGTCCTGTCACACAGGCCAGGTCAACACTACTGCAGGACCAGATGCAGTCTTTCTGATGAGTCAGTATGATACCATGTGTCAGAATACATTTTCTGGAGTGTTTTCCGCGTTTCCTTTTGGTCATTTTCACTCATTTCCTGTGTTGACATACAGTTGCTATGGCTTCAGCTCAAGCTCGACTTCAGAGATGTTTACAAAACTGCCGGGCTAATTATTTCTCAAAGGTGCAGATGACAACAAAACATTCCCATTTTAAGAAAAAGGACAAAGAATGGAGCTCGACAGTCCTGGTATCAAAGCAGAGTGATCTTCTGCTTCTTATAAAAAACAGGGATCAAACTCAGCACTTTGGAGCAACATGAATATCCTGCTTGGATTTTAAAAACCTGGTGATGAAATTCTCTGTGTCTCTAAATTAGTGGATGGATTAGTGGTCTCAAATGTTTTAGTCCATTTGAGACCTGTAGCTGCATACGTGTTGCAGAGGCAGACCAGATCAGTAGCTGGGGAGAGAGATGATGTTTACTCCTGTTGCACCAGTTCACCGTCTGCTCACGGCAAAGTGGTTGAAGAGTCATGGAAAGTGCACATTTATGAATCTTTTTTTGCAAAAAAAAGTCTACAATAGAGTGATTTCAAAACCTGTTTCAAATATAATATCTAAGTCCTCCAACTTAACATATTAGGTTGCCTGGAGGTATCCACGGATACAAAGGCAGGTGTACCAGACATGTTAAAATAAGTACTTTCCTGAGATTATAGGACCTTCGTCTCCATGGTTACAATAATAGGAGGAGGTTACGGTTGTGATTACTGGTTTCAAA
The DNA here is from genome assembly GCA_026259375.1 of Verasper variegatus. NCBI lineage: Eukaryota > Metazoa > Chordata > Actinopteri > Pleuronectiformes > Pleuronectidae > Verasper > Verasper variegatus. The sequence goes on along the minus strand of CM048046.1, from coordinate 17,956,988 downwards.
TAAACAGAGGACTATTGAGTGAAAGTCTCCCTCCTAACATAACAACTCTTTATACTAAATAACTTAATTTCCTCCTTTGTTCCCCTCATGACAACAGCAGCAACAGGTCACCTGACAATAGACAACATTTTGAAGGATTGGTTTAAAACAATGTGGTGGTAAATGATCGCACCTGACTGTTGATGCTTATTTCAGACAGACAGACAGAGTTAGTCAGAGAGACAGACAGTCAGACAGACAGTCAGTCAGACAGTCAATCAGACAGACAGTCAGTCAGACAGACAGACAATGTAGTGGAGCTCACAGCAGAAACAGGCACCACCCAGCTACAGTCGCACCGCAGCTCAGAGACATGAGACATTGAATTTAACATGAATCTATGTATCTCCAGGCAAAATTGGGACTAAGAGCTTTTCTACGGTGAGTAAACTTTACTTTCATAACGTGGTTTCTCCAGCAACTACCCGACACGTCCTGACAACTGAGAGCTGAAGTGGAAGGAGCGGAAATGAGTTTTCCGTTGTAAAGTAACGGGAGATATTTCGGATGAGCCACAGTGTCGCTGAACATTTTGAATGATCGGTTTAAAACAATAACAGAGTCGCACCTGACCGCGGATGCTTATTTCACCCACTGACACAGACGACGTGTAGAGGATCATAAAACAGCACGTCAGTAGATCTGTTTTATTTCTATTTCATTTATACAAGTCTTTACTTGATTCCCCTCTGTCAGAGAGCGGTGTGCAACAGGCACATGTCAGTGAGTTACATATAGGCAGCTAATTGTTACCTGATTCTTCTTGTTACTTCTTCCTCCAGTCCACCACAGACAACATGCTGCATGGCACTGAGACCTTTACGACATCACGTACAATATCCTGACGAATCCTCAAGGTCGTCAATAACAACAACTTATTATATGTCTCTCCCTCAAACAGATCTACAATAAACTATGCCATTGTTTGTTTGTTTGCAGAAGTGTTGCGTTCATCCTACCTGGTTTATCTGCCCCAAGGTGGTAAGAACATACACTTGGGTCTGATCAGCAGACCATGGAAGCCCCTTTACACCACTGTGATGAAAAAAATAAAGATCCTGTAAGTTATTATAATGAGAAACTTTCTCAAAATAATGTCTTAATTATGACATATGACATAGTTATGAGATAGTAAGTCATAAAAAGCTAAGTCATAATTATGAGATACTGTGTTCCAGATACAGACGAGCCGACTGACGTTTGTGGAATTAGTAGGTAGATATTGAAGATATAGAGAAGGTCACACATCTGAGAGAAAGGTTTGGAGCATCCAGAGCAGCTTCAGTGCTCTTTGGACACATAGATCCAAACTCTTGAAATGTAAATGTAAACTGTGTTTGACATCATGTCACTGCCAAGGCCAGAAGAAATGATTTGCACTCATCAAACAGTCAGTTTATTTAAAGACACCAGAGTAAACAGCGGTCCGCCCTAGGTGGGGTTATTTGGTCATTGCCAACTCAACAGGATACAAGCTTTCAAGCTAACGTGCCATGCTAGCTATCAATGATATTCTAGAGGGAAGTACACAGGAAATATTCAGATGAACAATAAACTAATTCTACTTCTGCCATAGAAGCAACGTGACTCAACAGAGCCACATTGCAGTTCAGCAAAACATGACGTCACCTTATTCAAAATGAATGAGCAGTGTTTCGGTTGAAGCCTCCAGTTTGATTTGATTTCATTTGAAGAGAGAAGAGGTGCCTTAGGGTGTGGACACAAACCCCTGCAGAAATGATCAGGAGACCCCAGTCTTTGTGAAAACCCCTGGTGAACTGTTCCTGAGACCCCGTTTAACTTGCTCAGCCTCCACTGTCTTCAAAATCAATATTTTAATTGGAGCGAAGACTTTGCAAAGTTTACAAAACCATTAAATATTCTTTGTTCACTTCATTTAAAAATCATAGTCTGTGGAGCTAATTCAAATGTTCGTTTTTACAGTGTATGAATCTTAGATTTATGAAGTAGAACGTTTCAAAAAACGGTTCAGAGAGAGAGAAAGAGAGAGAGAGAGAGAGAGAGAGAGAGAGAGAGAGAGAGAGAGAGTGAAAGAGAGAGAGAGAGAGTGAAAGAGAGAGAGAGAGAGAGAGAGAGAGAGAGAGAGAGAGAGAGAGAGAGAGACACTGAAGTTATTTAAAGTGCATGTTTTTCAAACTGATATCATCAGATCTATGTTGTAAGACTATGTTCCTCTGTTTGCTTTCTCAGAACTAGTTTCACATCTTTTCAGACCAGTTCAGATTTCCTCTGCTCTGTTCCTCTCTGGTTTTGTTCCCGTTGGTTCTCCAGTTTTTACCTTGTGAAGATTTTATTTTGGCCTGCCTGCCAGCTTATCCATCAACTGACGGTAAGCATACTTATTTTGATTTCATATTTTTTGTATTTTTCTAATGTCTGCATTTGAGTTATATAGGCAGACATGATGAACTCTGGTCAGTTTTAAGTGAAGGAATAATTTGCAAGTTGTTGTGTTAATTATTTTTGCTGAGGGTGAATTTGTAACTTCCTGTAAGGCTTCTGACAGCTTACTGGCTGACTGACTTGGCTGCAGTGTTCATTTCGTTGACGAAAACTATGACGAAAAATATTCTTTAACGACCTTGTTCCCATGACTAAGACGAGACTAAGACGTGACGAAAAAATATGACTAAATCTATTTTAACTTTCGTTGACGAGACGAGACGAAAATGTTGGTGGTTGACTAACTCACAGGACTCGGAGATTATTCTCCACGTTTAGCTGCGATCTGTATTTATTCTTTATGTTTGTCAGGGCTGAGAAAGTCTTTTCGCACAAGTACACCAGCCTTGTTAACCAGTCAGGGTCAGTGAGGTGGTCAGCGAGCTGGGATCCATGCTCCATCAGAAGTATGCGCACCTCGTCCCGCAGTTCATACAGGCGGCTCAGCACATTTCCCCGCAAGAGCAAGTCTGATATTGAGTGGACGTGTTTTTATGTAGTGGACCATTTTTATCGCAATGTCAAGAATATGTTTAAGCTCTGGTTCAAGTGTTTTGCTTGCAAGAGATTCTCTGTGAATAATACAGTGCGTGAAATATACGTGCGGCGCCACTTGTAAGACTCTCGCTTTCAGTCCTTTCTTTTCCCCAGCATCGCTCCAGCCCTGTCCCGACACACACCAATACAGTTTTCTGAAGATAGTCCCTCTTCTTTTAGTTTTGTAAAAATGTCCTCACCTGTGCACGTCCACTCCGGAGCGCGGAGCAAAACAGCGTTACGTTTTCCGTCAAAACTGTATCTGATGAAAACAAGCAGCTGGGCAGAGTTTAATATATCTGTGGATTCATCTAACTGTAAAGCATATTTCCCTTTCTTAACTCTATCCACCAGCTGGCACTTTATGTCCTGGGCCACGTCGGTGATGCGCCGGGCAATAGTCCCGTTAGACAGCGGCACTGATTCCAGATCACGGGCTTATTTATCTACAGCAGCGGGTTTAATTAACGTTTCGCCGATTGTGTGTGGCTTTTTTGCCTGTGCAATTAAATATGCCACATCATATGATGCCTTTTGAGCTTCGGCTGGGATTGACTATTATGCAGTTGTAGACACAACACAGGGGGTCCCTGGGCCTGAGAAGGGAAGAAAAGGAGTTTAATGTGGCTATTAAATGTGACGAAAACTAGACTAAAATGTTCTGAGTTTTCGTCGACGAAATCTAGACTAAAACTAAGAAGGATAAAAATGACTAAATGTGACTAAAACTAATATGCATTTTCGTCTAAAGACTAAGACTGAATCAAAAATAGCTGCCAAAATGAACACTGCTTGGCTGTGGTCGATTTTTTCAAACTGTCAGTTGTGGATTTTCGAACTGTCAGTTGTGGGTTTTTCTGCATGAGTTCTTCACACTGAGCAACAGTTATGTTGGGCGGTTCTTTTTTCACTAAGTTCTTATTTTAGTTTGTTTTACTGACTTAATGTCTGACATCACCTGTGCAACTTAATTCACACATGACAGCGAGGAGACATTACAGCATTTGATTTGTTGCCATCCCCCACCCCATGTAAAAATACAGTATGTGGATTCTACAAACCACCTCATGTCGGCTCAGAAGCTCAGTCTGCTCTCTCCTGTTTGCCTCGGCTTGCTCCTCACAGCAGTGATATTCAAAATGTTGTCTCATTTGTCCAGAATAAGGACAGTATTGACCCTACATGGGAATTATCATCTGAATCTGCAGCTGCTCGTAGCTTTATTGAGTTTTATTGAAGTTTCAGTTCCTCCTTAAGCTGTTTGCCTCAACTTTAGTGTTTGATTCACACTCACCACTCGCATAGCACTTTCAGAAAATGCATGCAGCTATTGTTGGCAACTAATGAGCCCCTCCTGCTCAGAACCAGACCGACAACCTCAGTGACCAGCTGGTTAATATTGTAGAGATATTTTATTTCTCCCAGGAGTCGATAGAGACTAAAAGGAGTGGGATGATGGTCAACTGTAAATTAACTATGTATATGGAACACAGTAAATTAAAATATGTCTATTTTTTATTACAGACTTTTTGTCCATTCTTTAACTGTGTCGGACATTTTTACATTAATTTCAAGAATGAAAAAATGTGTTGATAAGAAATCTGTTTTTCTCTGCAGAGATGGGAAAAGTCCGCACCACAACATTGTTGCTGGGGGTTTCTCTTGGTCTGTTGATCCTCTATCTCAGCAAAAATCTTACTGCCAAAAGAGACATTTGCATCACCAAAAATGTGAGAGAGGGGAGCCGAGAAATAAGAAGATCCACAACGAACAGCTCCTACGTATACTCCTTCCCCAAATGCCAACAAAACGCATCTGCTGGAAATGTCGAAGGCTTTGGCTCTCTTCCTGGTAATATACAAGACTTTCTCTACCATAAACACTGTCGACATTTTCCCATGATACTGGACGTTCCTGACAAATGCGGAGGAGCTGATGAATCTGCAGAAGTCTTCCTTCTCCTGGTCATTAAAAGCATCCCTGATAACTTTGAACGCAGAGAGGTACTGCGCAAAACCTGGGCTAAAGAGAGGCTGCACAACGGTGTGCAGATCCGGAGGATCTTCATCTCAGGAGTGACGGGTTCTGGTTTTGAAAGAGGGAGACAGAACAGACTTCTTGAACTGGAACAAAATGAGTACAATGACATTCTTCAATGGGACTTTAAAGACACGTTCTACAACCTCACCTTAAAGCAGGTACTCTTCCTAGAGTGGATGGAAAGAAACTGTCCGAAAGCTCGCTTCTTGCTAAATGGTGATGATGACGTTTTTGCCAACACAGACAACATGGTTGAGTATCTCCAAGGCCTCAGGGACAATGATGGAAGCAAGCACCTCTTTACCGGACATTTGATCCAGTACGTGGGGCCCATTAGATCACCAGGGAGCAAGTACTATGTCCCAGTACAAGTGCAGGAGTCAGAGTCTTATCCCCCTTATTGTGGTGGTGGAGGCTTCCTCCTGTCTGGCTATTCAGCTATGGTCATATACAACATGTCCAAGTCCACCCCTCTAATTCCTATTGATGATGTTTACATGGGGATGTGTATGGCCAAAGCAGGATTAGGTCCAGTTCACCATATGGGTGTGAGGACAGCAGGAATGTACATTCCCTCGCATAAACTAGATGAATTTGATCCCTGCTATTATAAAGAGATTTTACTGGTGCACAGATTCCTTCCAGCAGGCATCTATCTTATGTGGCAAAGAATAAATGACCCCAATCTAAAATGTGAATTGACAAAGAAATCGTAGCATTAAGCTCACTGGTGGTGTCAATACCCTGTGATCAATTGACGGCAGGTCTATGACACAGCCTCTAATGTCACTAGTAGAGGTTTAACCTAAACCAAACAACACAAAACAGATCCATACCCTGACAGTGACACAGAGTACTTATGTGTACATAAAGTTATATTTGCATGATATATGAGAGAATTATTGTCCAAAATATAGTGTAACGCTGAAACAACGTTGCCGATTCGTTGATTCGTAATTTAACCCTTTGCCTCTGGCACCTGCTCTCCAGAAGAAACTGTATTGTAACTCCAAACAGAAAATATTTGTTATGCCCTCTATTGGCCAATTTAAAGATTATTTTACAAACTTGACCTCAATGTGGCAGCCTGTCAAGTTTTGTGATTTATTGAAGAAACTCATTGATATATGCCACATGTTTGACACATGTGCCTTTTTAATAATGTTGTTATTGTTTTATTTGTTCTGTAGACGCAGTATAATCACACCTATGAAGAGGGAAAGTGGTTTCTGACACAGAATTTGTTGAATATCACAGATTGTAACATTTCATCAGTGGATGATTGCGTCTGTGTGTGTGTGTTTTGTGTTTCATTGGTTAGTGTGGCTGTGGGTTTATGTTTTGACTGGAGCTTGGTGTTGGTCCACAATTCTGACTACCAGCTGAATCATGTTGGTTGCAAATTGTTCCAAAAAACATTAATAACTTGAAGTTGGCAGTATTGTATGAGCTATAATGTTGTGGCCAAAGTCCTAAAAGATATTGTCAAATAATATCTCAGGTTTAAATTTTTTTTTATAAAATATAAAATTATATTTAGCTTGAGCTCATATATGTACAGTTTCCTTTATATTTTTTAGCATATCCTGTGTATTTATGTTTGTCATTGACAAGACAACAATCAGGTTACAGTAATAAGGAGGGGCAGTGCATCTTCAGTCAGGACTCATATGTACAGAATAATTAGGGTATGGTTTTACATGATCAGGGTTGAAAATAAATATTTTTTGTTCTTCAAACAGTCTATTCTATAGAAATGTCGAAATCGATTTTATTTTTAAACATCTAAAAAAAGGATATATTTTGTTCTATTTTATACTCACAGATGACCTACTATGTTTCTCCTTATTTCATGTAATACATAAAAGATATTTATATCAAAGTAGGCAAATGTTATTCTTGGGAGATGTTAACACAACCCTTCCACAGATGTAAAAAGCACCTTCTACACCTACATTTATACTCACCGTGCCTCGACCAAATTATGTCAAAACAAATGTTAAATATTGTTATAAATACAGGTTAAAATAACTTCTTACGAGAGTAAAATAACTCAGGGTTCAGGAATAAAACTGCCATGCGTGGTTACTATTATACAGGGTGTTGATTGTTGGGTATTTGTGTCATAGTCAAAAGTTTGCCAATATGTCATTGTATTCAGACAGTGATGGTGGGGGTGTGTTTATGTACTGTGAATATGTATTCATGAATCCTTGCAAAATGTGTGTTTAATTAATTAAAGAGAAGAATGCACATGAATCCATACGTGTTCTGTGATGTAACATAGACTTAGTTAGAGGAACTAATTTCCATCAGCTTTCAACGAAACAGCACGAGCAGATGTCAGAATTTACTCAGTTAGTCTTTTATACATACAGTCCGTTAGACTTTAGCTAGCTAGCATTTAATCACCAATAGCATTGATAATGTAACGTTAATGTACACGTGAAAACTTCATCTTCACTTACATCACTCTAACATAATTTTGTACCACAGCAATAAAGTGTAGAAAACTATAGTTTACTGTAATCTACTGTAGCTATGAAGCTTTAAAGTTTAAATTCAAGGACCCAGGAAGTAGGGGTGCTGAGGGGGCCGCAGCTCTCCTACTGGCAAGGGGTGTAACTGCAGGGCAAGTAAATAACCAGTTATTGAAACCAGAGCTTGTGATGTTATGACTTTACTCTTGAAATATTATGACTTTTTTTTCAGAATATTACATCTTGTTCTCATCGTGTTACAACTTCATTTCTCGTAACATGATGACTTTTATTGTAATATTGCGACTTAATTCTCTTAATATTAATATATATAATATTTCATGTTATTCTCGTAGCATCGTGACTTTATAGACGCTGTACGAAGCTACTTGATGGCGCAGTCGGGAGGGCGGGGCCGTCAGGCTGCAGGTGGAAGCCCCTCCCTCTCCTGACATTCGAGAACCGGCAGGTGGCGACACGGTGGTCGCTCCACGCAATAAAGCGGCCGGATGGACAGAGACAGAGACAAAGAGAGCTGAGGACACAGCGTGAGACAGGTAAGCAGAGAACGTCACTGTCTGACGTCACCTGTACTTCAGAGACTTTTATCATCTCACCCCCGGTGACGTTAAACACTGAGTGTCCATCATGACGCCAGGTAGCTCGGTGCCATCAGGGGACTTCTCCGGTTAGCTCATGGTCAATTGGAGCCCGCCCGACCACCTGCCCCCTTGACCCCATCCCATCTCACATTCTCCAGTCTATTGCTCTTGACCTTTTTCCTTTTCTCACCCATCTTATTAACACTTCCCTGTCAACTGGCTGTTTCCCTAACTCTCTGAAGGAGGCAAAAGTAAACCCTCTGCTGAAGAAACCCACCCTCAACCCGTCTGAAGTAAACAACTACAGACCCGGCTCTCTTCTTCCCTTTCTTTCCAAAACATTCGATACTTTACATTTATATGGGATGAGTATGTGAGAAAATGCGCATGCTTACACACACAGAACATATAGCCGTTAAAGCAGGAACACAATATTCCTCCCTCCAATCTACAACAACACCGTCAAGGCTTGTTTTTAAAACACAAAACCAAAACACTGTCAGAAATGTGAAGATTTGCCCTGATGCAACAAAGGAGGGGCAAAACTGGGAGCGGCTCCTTATCATTCGATTCCAGTGCCAATAGGCTGGGGACCACACCTGCGCACCAGCAAGGGAAGGCCAAAGTCTAATACTACGGCAACTCCCCCTCATTATTGAGGAATCAGGAAACGGGAAAGGTGAAGCCTTCAGAAGCAGGACGCACCTTGAAATAATGATAAGCAATGATGAAAAATAAATGATGACTTTAAATTTACAGTCATGTGATGCCTGTCAGGTGGGACTGAAGATAAAATGTATTGTCACTGCAGCTTTTCTTCATTCAATCCATGAAATATTATTTGTAAAGCCCATATTCACAAATTAGAATTTTGCCTCATGGTGGCTTCACTCGTGTTTACAAACATTTATGACATAAAAACCACCAAAACTGCAATAATATCATAATAACAACAATAATAATGATACTAATGGACTTATATTGAAGCTCCTGCATTAAGATTAGTACATGTGTGCACAGACACTGTCAAAGTCCCCTGATCACGTTGACTTTGGTCTCTGGGTGAGCTCTTGTCCTCTTCACTCTCCTCCCACACAACACGGGACACGAGGAGCTTCTTACCGCGGCTGTGATGCCACCGCACCGAGCCAAGCAGAAGGAACCAGACTCCGAGGTGCACCATGCTGGACGTGTTTCACTCCCATATTTTGTGAAACCAATGAAACTTGACATGCAGACAGTGAGGGTCACCATGAACAAGAGTGAGGTGAAATATCGGTGTCACCACTCAAGGATCTTTTTATAAAAAATATTTAATATGAGGTCTTTCAACCACAACCCCACAGAGGATCAAACTGTTGATCTGGCAAACATCTATTGAGTCCTCAACCTTTCCACATTGTTTACACCCAGTAAGTCTATTTGCACAATTGACACTGATGCTTTATCATCCATTACATATTTCTTCAGCTCATAATTAAACCAGAATAATATGGACAAAGAACTTAAACAAAGGACACATTTTATTCACACTTTCTATTGTACAGGATACAGACACCATGTGCTGTGGTTTAGGCCTCTACAGCAGCACCGGATGAAGAAATGATGCTGTTGGTGCTGAAGGAGTTTGTCCTGCTGCTCAGAGGTACGGCTCGTCTGTGGAGAGTGGTGGATCTATATATACAGCACCTGGGGTAACTGGAGGCTTTGGGGCTTCAGCAATTTGGCCAGAAGAGATTAAAAAAAAATACATTGACAAAGATTCAGCTAAAACTGCAAATACACAAATACACACAGGAGGGGAAAACAGACACTGTAGTTTCTCATGTTAAAAACATTGGGTAGAAAGCTCACACTAGTTGTTTTATTTAAATGTTCTACTACAGGTCTACCATGGCTATAAACTCTACATATCTCACGTCAGGTCCACACTGGCAGTGTGAGCAGCGTGTATTCGTCACGGAAAGTCTTATATTTCAGTTTGGACCTCATGTTATCAGGTAAGAGCGGCCGAACTGTCTACAACAGATGTGCAGCTCAGGCGTGTGAGCTGCGCTGCACTTCTAGAGTCCAGGTCCCGCCTATCGTCTCTGTGTGCAGAATGCACAGCACAATAGACAAGGACAATGATTTTTCACCACAGTTTCAATCTCTATCTGTCAAATATGTCAAACATAAATATATTTAAACACTTCCTGTACCCATTTCAAAGTAAAAGCAAGCCATTCTTTTGGTTTAACAAGATTTATTATTGTTATTGTAGGAGCAGAAGATGCTGCCTTTTTTTCAAAAAGAACCATTTGTTGTGTTGTGATGGAAATCTTTTTTCTTGTTACCAGTCTGCTGTAATTTTAACAGAACACTTCATGTGTTAGTACTTCACAGTAAAAGCCCTCCAAACAGCAAATAGAAGTAACAACAGGAAGTGCGTGAATCACTGCCTGCTGATCAGGCTTAACTATGTTAAAGCATTTTTCCCTCCACCAAGGAGGTTATGTTTTCATTTGCGTTTGTTTGTTTGTCTTTTAGTTAGCATCATATATTTATATATACTGGACAGATTGGTGGAAGGATGCAGTATGGGTCAGGGAAGAACCTGCTAAAATATAGAGTGGATCCAGAGCAGGGGGCCGATTCAGGAATTTTGGTTCATTTTCACCAATTTCTCTGGTACATTTTATGGATTTTGATGAAAGAAATCAGGCATATTAACGTATCTGATATCTTTGTCTTGGTCACCAGTGATGCTTCCTCTGCTATTTACTTTAATCAGTCCAAGGTAAAATGTTAAGTATGTTTCAATCAGAATAACGTCCTTATACATTTACAAACACATTATTACTGCATACAGAAAGGCAGAGCTTAAGTAATTTACCTGCCAGCAGTGAGAGCCTTCTGTGATGACATGACGACTGTGGCAGGTACTGACAGTCTGCGTCCGTTCAGCTTAAAATGCAACTTCACCACTAGACGTCACTAAATTCTACACACTGGACCTTTAAATGTTGGGGTGGTAATGACCCTCTAAGAACCACTGCTCATTCTGGATTTCTGCTCCTTCAGAGCTGTTTTAATGCTGCAGTTGTGTCTTTTTCGAACCAGCTAAAAGCACAACAGTGTTTCTTCAGACAATGCAACTCCTGATTCACCTACAGCCCAGGTATCAGTATTGATTAGCATCCATTAGTTCTCCCAGGGTCAATACCACAGCTGTCGGAGGGTCTTACCTCTTTGCTTGGTTTGGTTTTGGTTCAGTTTTCGTGTTTGTCCCGTGTTAGAAACGTCATCAACAGCCTGCTCTCTGTGAATTTTCCGCACATTTTCCTGCAGTATTCTCACATGGGCTCACTCCTCTGACATTTTCCGGACATTTTACCAGAGGGCCGGAACTAAAACGTTCCGCAAAATGTTCTTAGAAACCGACTCGGACATCTGTGCTCTCACATAAAGCCCCTCTAGGAAATGTCAGGACTTCAGTGCATGTTTTTTTCATTCTTGTGTTCAAACTGTATTGATATTGACTTTTTAATAAGATTTACTCCAACGATGCTTTGAAAAAGCTGAGTCAAATCCCCCAAAAAATTATCAAAATTGAAGCAGCAGAGGCCAAAATTGTTTCGTTGTCCACCCACTGAAGAGCCAGCAGAGGGCAGTAGAGCAGTGCTTCCTTTTATGCAATCCTGCATCTTGGTGCTCACATCCTCCTCCTCCTCTTTGTGTTGACATGTGGAACAGGCTCATGAACTGGTCTCTGTCCTGATTCATCAGTGACCAGCGGGAAATGTGACAAAGTAGCGTGTGTAAATCTTCATGAACTTTTGTCTATTGTCTTGATAAATAATTGTTTTAGTAATTAATAAGCAAATAATGTAAATGTAGATTCTCTTTGGTTTTGGATTGTTGGTCGCACACAAGAAAACATGTTGTGGGATCCCGGTTTCTTTCTGTGTGGAGTCTGCATGTTCTCACTGTGTCTGTGTGGGTTTTCTCCAGGTACTGCGGCTTCCTCCCACAGTTATTGAAACACATGCAGAAGGACACTTCGGCATGGGGTGAGATTCGAGCTGCCAATCTTTCTGGTTAGAGGTCAACTGCTCTACCTCCTCACACACCCGCCCCAAGCATCAAGCATTTCACAAGAAACCTGCATGAGAACAGCTTGTGACTAACACAAAGGATGGTGAGATAACCATCATATAAAGTTTTGGTGGTTGATCTGCATTCCGTGTGTGGTTCAATTCATCTTACTTACTTACTTTAATGAAGTCCAGGTACATGAAAGATTTACCCAAGTACAGTAACAGAAGTAGATATATTATGTTACATCCAACCACAAAGTAATATAATATATAATAATAATATCCAGCATTTTTGGTCCTCTGCTTCAGTTTCCCAGCTGCCTCCCAACAGTAAAATGTTTGCCAGGTCATTCAGATTGCAGCAGCTCGACTGGTTTTTAACCTACCTAAATTCACTCCGCTCTGCTTCGGCCAATCGGCTTGTTGCTCCCTCACTGCGAGCTAAACACTCATCAAAATCACGACCGTTTGCTGTCCTGGCTCCTAAATGGTGGAATGAGCTCCCCATTGACATCCGGACATCAGAACGTTTACACATCTTCCGCCGCAGAAGAATCCCTCAGTCACATCACCAACTGTTTGTTTTTTCAAGCCAGATAAATCATAATCAACATGACTGCTGAGCAACTGTAACACATTCGGCTCATCAGGATGACAAGTGGAAAGTTGAATAACTAACACCGACAACAGTCCTTTGTTCTTTTTATCTTTAGTCTTGACAGCATTGAAACACATGCAGATTGGGGTTAGGTTAATTGGAGACTCTAAATTATCCATAGTTGTGAATGGGTGTTTTCCCAGGGAATAATTCATTAATCTTGATGAAAACAATCAGGGGAATTTAGAGAACTGATTTCTATAATTGTGTCAAATTTGGTACAGATTGAATTTAAGGGAATGTTGGGCTTTGGGGGACGTATGTGCACTATCATTCTATGACTTATATATGTCGTTCCTAAACATTCCCATGTGATCAGTTGCTTCCGCTGTCATTTTTAATGACAGAACTTTGTGGCATGAGCTTGATCCAGTTTGGTGAAAACTGAATGATCTCAAATAGTCTCATGGATTTCAGGGAGAAAACTCGAAAATATACAGGTCATCCGTCAATTAAAAAAAAAAAAAAGGCTCATTAGTAAAATGATGCTTCTGATCCTTTCCTGCCAGTTAACGTGTGATATATGTCAACATTAGCAGGCTAACATGCTCACAAAGACAAGACCTACATGCACATGTTTAGCAGCTATAATGTTCACCATGTTCACTATCTTGGTTTAGCGTATTACAAAGCTAAACATTACATTACATGACATGTCATTTACCTGATGCTCTCATCCAAAGCAACTTACAATTAGGATTCATTAGGGCCTTGGGCAGCATCTTGCCGAAGGACACTTCGGCATGGGGTGAGATTCGAGCTGCCAATCTTTCTGGTTAGAGGTCAACTGCTCTACCTCCTCACACACCCGCCCCAAGCATCAAGCATTTCACAAGAAACCTGCATGAGAACAGCTTGTGACTGACACAAAGGATGGTGAGATAACCATCATATAAAGTTTTGGTGGTTGATCTGCATTCCGTGTGTGGTTCAATTCATCTTACTTACTTACTTTAATGAAGTCCAGGTACATGAAAGATTTACCCAAGTACAGTAACAGAAGTAGATATATTATGTTACATCCAACCACAAAGATACTATGAGATACACTCTATGGACATAAGTATTGGGACACACCTCTTAATCATTGAATTCAGGTGTTTCATTCAGTCCCATTGCCATTGTGTGGATTAGGCGCATCAACGCCTTGATCTTCTGGATGAATGGGCAAGTTCAAAATGAAGGGTTGTGGGATGGGCTGGAGCCAATCCCAGTTTACATTGGGTTAGAGGCAGGGGACACCCTGGACAGGTCGCTATCACAAAACAGTGCCAACATACAGAGAGAAACAACCATTCTCACTCACATATACAGCTACGGTCAATTTAGAGTCTCAAATCAACCTTAGTCTGATTCGAACTCCACACATTCGGCTCATCAGGATGACAAGTGAAAAGTTGAATATTTAACACCGACAGTCACACCAGTTCACTGTGAAAGCCTCGCAATCGCTGACTCATGTCAACTTTACGACATTCTGCTGCTTCTTAGGCATCATCTGTATGTGGACGTCCCAGCATGGGTGTGTGGTCGACCTGCTGTCTGAGAGTCCAGAGTTCAGCTTTGATTTTCCAGGACAAAATAATTCTCAAGGAACTCCTGCTGTCTCTCGCACTGATCCTGCCTCGAGTTTATGTGATTCCACATTCACTTGAATCCTCTCTCTCAATAGTAAGAGTCTGTTTCCTGATTCAAACAACAGTCCTTTGTTCTTTCTATATTTAGTCTTGACAGCAGGACACATCGCTGATGAAGAAAAGCACATCCGTGTCCTGTTCCACAGGCCAGGTCAACACGACTAAAATAACCAGTACAGACGTGTTTGAACAGCCACTTCATTACACAAACTGCTTCAGTTTCCCAGCCACCTCCCAACAGTAAAATGTCCACTGTGAGACAAACCTGCTGAGCAACTTCAACACATTCGACAAAATAAGATTTTCTTGATAATTTATTTCAAACCATAAATATTTGAGGTGGAGAGAAGAATAGATATATTCCTTGTTTTTAATGCAAACAATCTGCATCACTGGGTATATATTACCACCACTTTATTACTATGGCAACTCAACACAGCTCCACAAAACTCCAAAAAGTATGATTCAGCTCCTCAACTAAATGTAGTTTGATAGTTCGGTTTAGTTTGTATCGAGTTCCAGTCAAAATACACTCTGCGCACACATTCAAATGATTGAATCCATTTAAAAGAAAACCCATGGTTTTAAATCTCCTATATTTTAACGGCAGCAGCTCCACATTAAAGTGTGTGTGCAGTGGTGTGTGTTTATGTTTTGATTGTTGAGTGATAACCCTGTCCTAACTGGATCCTGCTTTTCTTGTCATTTCCTCTTCTGCTTTGACCACATTTCCTGTCTAAACGCTGGTGCTACCATGGGGACAGATGTGTGTGTTGTTTTGTTAAATGTCTCCAACAGGTTTGGATTTTCTCATGAGTTTTGACATTACTGATGAAGCAAAATACATCCCTGTCCTGTCACACAGGCCAGGTCAACACTACTGCAGGACCAGATGCAGTCTTTCTGATGAGTCAGTATGATACCATGTGTCAGAATACATTTTCTGGAGTGTTTTCCGCGTTTCCTTTTGGTCATTTTCACTCATTTCCTGTGTTGACATACAGTTGCTATGGCTTCAGCTCAAGCTCGACTTCAGAGATGTTTACAAAACTGCCGGGCTAATTATTTCTCAAAGGTGCAGATGACAACAAAACATTCCCATTTTAAGAAAAAGGACAAAGAATGGAGCTCGACAGTCCTGGTATCAAAGCAGAGTGATCTTCTGCTTCTTATAAAAAACAGGGATCAAACTCAGCACTTTGGAGCAACATGAATATCCTGCTTGGATTTTAAAAACCTGGTGATGAAATTCTCTGTGTCTCTAAATTAGTGGATGGATTAGTGGTCTCAAATGTTTTAGTCCATTTGAGACCTGTAGCTGCATACGTGTTGCAGAGGCAGACCAGATCAGTAGCTGGGGAGAGAGATGATGTTTACTCCTGTTGCACCAGTTCACCGTCTGCTCACGGCAAAGTGGTTGAAGAGTCATGGAAAGTGCACATTTATGAATCTTTTTTTGCAAAAAAAAGTCTACAACAGAGTGATTTCAAAACCTGTTTCAAATATAATATCTAAGTCCTCCAACTTAACATATTAGGTTGCCTGGAGGTATCCACGGATACAAAGGCAGGTGTACCAGACATGTTAAAATAAGTACTTTCCTGAGATTATAGGACCTTCGTCTCCATGGTTACAATAATAGGAGGAGGTTACGGTTGTGATTACTGGTTTCAAATAAACAGAGGACTATTGAGTGAAAGTCTCCCTCCTAACATAACAACTCTTTATACTAAATAACTTAATTTCCTCCTTTGTTCCCCTCATGACAACAGCAGCAACAGGTCACCTGACAATAGACAACATTTTGAAGGATTGGTTTAAAACAATGTGGTGGTAAATGATCGCAGCTGACTGTTGATGCTTATTTCAGACAGACAGACAGAGTTAGTCAGAGAGACAGACAGTCAGACAGACAGTCAGTCAGACAGTCAATCAGACAGACAGTCAGTCAGTCAGTCAGTCAGTCAGACAGACAGACAATGTAGTGGAGCTCACAGCAGAAACAGGCACCACCCAGCTACAGTCGCACCGCAGCTCAGAGACATGAGACATTGAATTTAACATGAATCTATGTATCTCCAGGCAAAATTGGGACTAAGAGCTTTTCTACGGTGAGTAAACTTTACTTTCATAACGTGGTTTCTCCAGCAACTACCCGACACGTCCTGACAACTGAGAGCTGAAGTGGAAGGAGCGGAAATGAGTTTTCCGTTGTAAAGTAACGGGAGATATTTCGGATGAGCCACAGTGTCGCTGAACATTTTGAATGATCGGTTTAAAACAATAACAGAGTCGCACCTGACCGCGGATGCTTATTTCACCCACTGACACAGACGACGTGTAGAGGATCATAAAACAGCACGTCAGTAGATCTGTTTTATTTCTATTTCATTTATACAAGTCTTTACTTGATTCCCCTCTGTCAGAGAGCGGTGTGCAACAGGCACATGTCAGTGAGTTACATATAGGCAGCTAATTGTTACCTGATTCTTCTTGTTACTTCTTCCTCCAGTCCACCACAGACAACATGCTGCATGGCACTGAGACCTTTACGACATCACGTACAATATCCTGACGAATCCTCAAGGTCGTCAATAACAACAACTTATTATATGTCTCTCCCTCAAACAGATCTACAATAAACTATGCCATTGTTTGTTTGTTTGCAGAGGTTTTTACAAAGTGTTGCGTTCATCCTACCTGGTTTATCTGCCCCAAGGTGGTAAGAACATACACTTGGGTCTGATCAGCAGACCATGGAAGCCCCTTTACACCACTGTGATGAAAAAAATAAAGATCCTGTAAGTTATTATAATGAGAAACTTTCTCAAAATAATGTCTTAATTATGACATATGACATAGTTATGAGATAGTAAGTCATAAAAAGCTAAGTCATAATTATGAGATACTGTGTTCCAGATACAGACGAGCCGACTGACGTTTGTGGAATTAGTAGGTAGATATTGAAGATATAGAGAAGGTCACACATCTGAGAGAAAGGTTTGGAGCATCCAGAGCAGCTTCAGTGCTCTTTGGACACATAGATCCAAACTCTTGAAATGTAAATGTAAACTGTGTTTGACATCATGTCACTGCCAAGGCCAGAAGAAATTATTCTCACTCATCAAACAGTCATAAACAGTTTATTTAAAGACACCAGAGTAAACAGCGGTCCGCCCTAGGTGGGGTTATTTGGTCATTGCCAACGCAACAGGATACAAGCTTTCAAGCCAACGTGCCATGCAAGCTATCAATGGTATTCTAGAGGGAAGTACACAGGAAATATTCAGATGAACAATAAACTAATTCTACTTCTGCCGTAGAAGCAACGTGACTCAACAGAGCCACATTGCAGTTCAGCAAAACATGACGTCACCTTATTCAAAATGAATGAGCAGTGTTTCGGTTGAAGCCTCCAGTTTGATTTGATTTCATTTGAAGAGAGAAGTGGTGCCTTAGGGTGTGGACACAAACCCCTGCAGAAATGATCAGGAGACCCCAGTCTTTGTGAAAACCCCTGGTGAACTGTTCCTGAGACCCCGTTTAACTTGCTCAGCCTCCACTGTCTTCAAAATCAATATTTTAATTGGAGCAAAGACTTTGCAAAGTTTACAAAACCATTAAATATTCTTTGTTCACTTTATTTAAAAATCATAGTCTGTGGAGCTAATTCAAATGTTCGTTTTTACAGTGTATGAATCTTAGATTTATGAAGTAGAACGTTTCATAAATATTGTACTTGCTCCAACGTATTACTAAATATTATTTCCCACTGAGAAAGTACCACGAAACAGTTCAGAGAGAGAGAGAGAGAGAGAGAGAGACTTTGACTTTTAAGATAACTTTATTTAGGTAATTTCATGATCTCTCCAATAGTAGCATCAGCAAAAAAAAAAACCCAAAAAACACTTCAATCAGATCCTATTTTACAAAAGAAAAACTACATGTCACACACACACATGGAGTTTAAAAGTGGAGGACCAGTGAACCGTCCTCCACCAGTGAACATAAAATCGGTCTGATCCCCCACTGAGACGTAAAATCTTCCAGGTTACTGGTCAGGCTGTAGAAGGCGTGTTCAATTTTCAGGTGAGCTGTGACCAAACCTTCAAAGCACTTCACCACATCTGTCCAGCCCCCACCCAACATCTGGTTCTTTCTGCTCTTCCAGGTGGCCAGTTTAGCCATACCAAACAGGGAGTTAACCAGGACAAGTGTTGCTCTGTTTCCTTTGTGGTATTTAGGCCCAAGAACAAACAACGGGAGAGAAAAGTTCTCCCCCAGAGCCTCCACCCACAGCTGCAGTAATCTAAATAAAACCTCTAGTCGAGGACAAGTCACCACTCGGTGCTCTACAGTCTCCCTATCACCACAGAAACCACATCCCTCCCCAGTGCTCGGGTCCAGGTAAGCTCTGTGTCTGTTTGTAGCTAAAGGTCCATGTATAATCCTCCACTGGAGGTCACCCACCCGTTTAAGAGAGAGAGAGACAGAGACAGAGACAGAGACAGAGACAGAGACAGAGACAGACACACACACACTCAGACCAGTTCAGATTTCCTCTGCTCTGTTCCTCTCTGGTTTTGTTCCTGTTGGTTCTCCAGTTTTTACCTTGTGAAGATTTTATTTTTGCTTGCCTGCCAGCTTATCCACCAACTGACGGTAAGAATACTTATTTTGATTTCATTTATTTTTTATTTTTCTAATGTCTGCATTTGAGTTATATAGGCAGACATGATGAACTCTGGTCAGTTTTAAGTGAAGGAATAATTTGCAAGTTGTTGTGTTAATTCTTTTTGCTGAGGGTGAATTTGTAACTTCCTGTATTTATATGTGTGTTTTTCTTTGTGACACTTGAGAATCATTTTGAGTAAAGACCTTATCGGGTGAAGACACTTTGGGAAAGTGGGGACATTTTGGCCAGTCCTTATTTTTTCAAAGGTCTGTTTGAAGAAGTTTCTTAAAGTAGGTGTCGGTTAGGTTCGGCAATGAATGTGTAATGTTAAAGGTCAATCACCACATGTGATATTAAGGCTTCTGACAGCATAACATGTAGGTTTCTACAGTAGCATCATAACATCAATACACTTGCACTGCTCCCAGCTTACTGGCTGACTGACTTGGCTGTGGTCGATTTTTTCAAACTGTGGGTTTTTCTGCATGAGTTCTTCACACTGAGCAACAGTTATGTTGGGCGGTTCTTTTTTCACTAAGTTCTTATTTTAGTTTGTTTTACTGACTTAATGTCTGACATCACCTGTGCAACTTAATTCACACATGACAGCGAGAAGACATTACAGCATTTGATTTGTTGCCATCCCCCACCCCATGTAAAAATACAGTATGTGTATTCTACAAACCACCTCATGTCGGCTCAGAAGCTCAGTCTGCTCTCTCCTGTTTGCCTCGGCTTGCTCCTCACAGCAGTGATATTCAAAATGTTGTCTCATTTGTCCAGAATAAGGACAGTATTGACCCTACATGGGAATTATCATCTGAATCTGCAGCTGCTCGTAGCTTTACAGAGTTTTATTGAAGTTTCAGTTCCTCCTTAAGCTGTTTGCCTCAACTTTAGTGTTTGATTCACACTCACCACTAGCATAGCACTTTCAGAAAATGCATGCAGCTATTGTTGGCAACTAATGAGCCCCTCCTGCTCAGAACCAGACCGACAACCTCAGTGACCAGCTGGTTAATATTGTAGAGATATTTTATTTCTCCCAGGAGTCGAGAGAGACTAAAAGGAGTGGGATGATGGTCAACTGTAAATTAACTATGTATATGGAACACAGTAAATTAAAATATGTGTATTTTTTATTACAGACTTTTTGTCCATTCTTAAACTGTGTCGGACATTTTTACATTAATTTCAAGAATGAAAAAATGTGTTGATAAGAAATCTGTTTTTCTCTGCAGAGATGGGAAAAGTCCGCACCACAACATTGTTGCTGGGGGTTTCTCTTGGTCTGTTGATCCTCTATCTCAGCAAAAATCTTACTGCCAAAAGAGACATTTCCATCCCCAAAAATGTGACAGAGGGGAGCAGAGAAATAAGAAGATCCACAACGAACAGCTCCTACGTATACTCCTTCCCCAAATGCCAACAAAACGCATCTGCTGGAAATGTCGAAGGCTTTGGCTCTCTTCCTGGTAATATACAAGACTTTCTCTACCATAAACACTGTCGACATTTTCCCATGCTACTGGATGTTCCTGACAAATGCGGAGGAGCTGATGAATCTGCAGAAGTCTTCCTTCTCCTGGTCATTAAAAGCTCCCCTGTTAACTTTGAACGCAGAGAGGTACTGCGCAAAACCTGGGCTAAAGAGAGGCTGCACAACGGTGTGCAGATCCGGAGGATCTTCATCTCAGGAGTGAAGGGTTCTGGTTTTGAAAGAGGGAGACAGAACAGACTTCTTGAACTTGAACAAAATGAGTACAATGACATTCTTCAATGGGACTTTAAAGACACGTTCTCCAACCTCACCTTAAAGCAGGTACTCTTCCTAGAGTGGATGGAAAGAAACTGTCCGAAAGCTCGCTTCTTGCTAAATGGTGATGATGACGTTTTTGCCAACACAGACAACATGGTTAAGTATCTCCAAGGCCTCAGGGACAATGTTGGACGCAAGCACCTCTTTACTGGATATTTGATGTGGGGGACGGGGCCCATTAGATCACCAGGGACCAAGTATTATGTCCCAGTACAAGTGCAGGAGTCAGAGTCTTATCCCCCTTATTGTAGTGGTGGAGGCTTCCTCCTGTCTGGCTATTCAGCTATGGTCATATACAACATGTCCAAGTCCACCCCTCTAATTCCTATTGATGATGCTTATATGGGGATGTGTATGGCCAAAGCAGGATTAGGTCCAGTTCACCATATGGGTATGAGGGTAGGAGGAATGTACATTCCCTCGCATAAACTAGATGAATTTGATCCCTGCTATTATAAAGAGATTTTACTGGTGCACAGATTCCTTCCAGCAGGCATCTATCTTATGTGGCAAAGAATAAATGACCCCAATCTAAAATGTGAATTGGCAAAGAAATCATTTTAGTAGCATTAAGCTCACTGGTGGTGTCAATACCCTGTGATCAATTGACGGCAGGTCTATGACACAGCCTCTAATGTCACTAGTAGAGGTTTAACCTAAACCAGACAACAACACAAAACAGATCCATACCCTGACAGTGACACAGAGTACTTATGTGTACATAAAGTTATTATTGTCCAAAATATAGTGTAACGCTGAAACAACGTTGCCGATTCGTGTTTGACACATGTGCCTTTTTAATAATGTTGTTATTGTTTTATTTGTTCTGTAGACGCAGTATAATCACACCTATGAAGAGGGAAAGTGGTTTCTGACACAGAATTTGTTGAATATCACAGATTGTAACATTTCATCAGTGGATGATTGCGTCTGTGTGTGTGTGTTTTGTGTTTCATTGGTTAGTGTGGCTGTGGGTTTATGTTTTGACTGGAGCTTGGTGTTGGTCCACAATTCTGACTACCAGCTGAATCATGTTGGTTGCAAATTGTTCAAAAAAAACATTAATAACTTGAAGTTGGCAGTATTGTATGAGCTATAATGTTGTGGCCAAAGTCCTAAAACATATTGTCAAATAATATCTCAGGTTTAAAAAATTTTTTATAAAATATAAAATTATATTTAGCTTGAACTCATATATGTACAGTTTCCTTTATATTTTTTAGCATATCCTGTGTATTTATGTTTGTCATTGACAAGACAACAATCAGGTTACAGTAATAAGGAGGGGCAGTGCATCTTCAGTCAGGACTCATATGTATAGAATAATTAGGGTATGGTTTTACATGATCAGGGTTGAAAATAAGTATTTTTTGTTCTTCAAACAGTCTATTCTATAGAAATGTCGAAATCGATTTTATTTTTAAACATCTAAAAAAAGGATATATTTTGTTCTATTTTATACTCACAGATGACCTACTATGTTTCTCCTTATTTCATGTAATACATAAAAGATATTTATATCAAAGTAGGCAAATGTTATTCTTGGGAGATGTTAACACAACCCTTCCACAGATGTAAAAAGCACCTTCTACACCTACATTTATACTCACCGTGCCTCAACCAAATTATGTCAAAACAAATGTTAAATATTGTTATAAATACAGGTTAAAATAACTTCTTACGAGAGTAAAATAACTCAGGGTTCAGGAATAAAACTGCCATGCGTGGTTACTATTATACAGGGTGTTGATTGTTGGGTATTTGTGTCATAGTCAAAAGTTTGCCAATATGTCATTGTATTCAGACAGTGATGGTGGGGGTGTGTTTATGTACTGTGAATATTTATTTGTGAATCCTTGCAAAATGTGTGTTTAATTAATTAAAGAGAAGAATGCACATGAATCCATACGTGTTCTGTGATGTAACATAGACTTAGTTAGAGGAACTAATTTCCATCAGCTTTCAACGAAACAGCACGAGCAGATGTCAGAATTTACTCAGTTAGTCTTTTATACATACAGTCCGTTAGACTTTAGCTAGCTAGCATTTAATCACCAATAGCATTGATAATGTAACGTTAATGTACACGTGAAAACTTCATCTTCACTTACATCACTCTAACATAATTTTGTACCACAGCAATAAAGTGTAGAAAACTATAGTTTATTGTAATCTACTGTAGCTATGAAGCTTTAAAGTTTAAATTCAAGGACCCAGGAAGTAGGGGTGCTGAGGGGGCTGCAGCTCTCCTACTGGCAAGGGGTGTAACTGCAGGGCAACAAGTTCATTTTGAAAGAGGAACATTTCAGAGCAGCATCAAAGCAGCAAGCTGTTGTTCAGGTGGACTGTCTGTTTAAATGTAAAATGTATTAATACTGGTGTATAATGTTTTTAATACTAAAACTACAAATGTTGCCCCAGTTGACAGTTTTAAGGCTTTTAAAAATAAATCCAACGATTTTGACAACAATGTTGTAATGTTACAAGAAAACAGTTGTGATTTAAAGAGAAGAAAGTCGTACCTGAGAAGAAATTCATAAACAAAAATACAGTCATAACGCCATGTGAAAAAAGTAATTGAAACCAGAGCTTGTGATGTTACGAATTTACTCTTGTAACATTACGACTTTATTCTCGAAATATTATGACTTTTTTTCCTTAATAGTACAACTTAATTTCTCGTAAAAAGATGACTTTTATTGTAATATCGTGACTTAATTCTCGTAATATTTCGGATTTTTTTCTCGCAACATGATGACTTTTATTGTAAAATCAAGACTTCATTCTCGTAATATTTCATGTTATTCTCGTAGCACCGTGACTTTATAGACGCTGGACGTAGCTACTTGATGTAGCAGTTGGGAGGGCGGGGCTGTCAGGCTGCAGGTGGAAGCCCCTCCCTCTCCTGACGTTCGAGAACCGGTGGGTGACGTCACGGTGGTCGCTCACGCAATAAAGCGGCCGGACGGACAGAGACAGAGACACAGAGAGCTGAGGACGCAGCGTGAGACAGATAAGCAGAGAACTTCACTGTGTGATGTCTCTTGGTCTCTTGTACTTCAGAGACGTTTGTTTTGATTTTTTCAGACAGACATTGATACAACTACTTGACTACTTCAAGAATTTTTCTTTGATAGACTGCTAAACTTGAATTTACAGTGTTTTGATATTCCTCCGGAAAGTTACCTGAAGTTTACTTTGTTTATTCTCATTTATTTTGTTGATGGACAGCTAAATGTAGATTGATATATTCCTTTTACTTGAATGGAACAAGCTCTCGCACAAATCTTATTTTGGAGAGATATGGGACTGTAAAAGGCAGATAAGCGGTTCAGACTGGGCTATTTTTTGTTGTGGAATAATGCCTTGAAGTGTGTACTTTGTTTGTTGTCAGATTTGTTTGTGTTTAAGAGAAGATTTTTAAACAAGTTTTAAAATTGTTATTTTTGATAAATTCATTACTATATAAATCGAGTAAATAAAAAATAATCGTTACATTAATTGATTAATCGAAAAAAGTATGGAAAGGTGCAGCCCTACAATTCAATGCCCTGTATGTGTCAGAAAATAATCCGAGAGCAGAGGAGAAAAGTCACACGTGTACAGAAGCAGCAAGAGCTCGAGGAAAGTTGAAGCCCAGCAAATCTGTCAAAGCAACAAAACATCTAAGTACAAGTGTACAGTTTAAGCAACATATTTATACTGTCGTCTATCTAATACCACAAATCTCTGTGTCTCATTGTGGTTAAAAAATCTTTATAACTATTCAACTTATCCACTTCACACTTGGCATCTGTATTGTTCAGAGCATAAAGAAGTGCAGTGTCAAATTTGGTGCAATTAGGACACAGGATACGTTCAATACCCATAAACATTTAACAAATGGCCAAACAGTGTTCTGTAACAGTGACAGCAGGGAGTCTAGACAACAGCGCATTCACAACAACGGCAACAACAACTGATTCCCCAGTTCTCCACGTTTCTTTATGTTAAACTGAAGTAATGTGACAGTGGCTGCAGTGAGTGTAGGTCTGATATCTCTGACCTTAACTTTACTGAGCAACTCATGTCTACTTAGTCATTAATCATTCTAATTTTTGTATCTTAATATCTGACTGAGATGTGTTGATTAAACTTTTTTTGTGCTTTTACTGCAGAGTTTCAATGATGAGAAGGATCAGTGCCACAAAAGTCTTGCTGGCAATAGCTCTTGGTCTGTTGGTCCTTCATCTCAATAAAACTTTTAGTGATGACAACGTTTTTGCCAACACAGACAACATGGTTGAGTATCTCCAAGGCCTCAGGGACAATAATGGAAGCAAGCACTTCTTTACCGGACATTTGATCCAGTACGTGGGGCCCATTAGATCACCAGGGAGCAAGTACTATGTCCCAGTACAAGTGCAGGAGTCAGAGTCTTATCCCCCTTATTGTGGTGGTGGAGGCTTCCTCCTGTCTGGCTATTCAGCTATGGTCATATACAACATGTCCAAGTCCACCCCTTTTATTCCTATTGATGATGTTTACATGGGGATGTGTTTGGCCAAAGCAGGACTTGGTCCAGTTCACCATATGGGTGTGAGGACAGCAGGAATGAACATTCACTCGGGAACACTTGATGATTTTGATCCTAAATATTATAAAGAGATTTTACTGGTGCACAGATTCCTTCCAAGTTACAAGTATGGAAGGTGGAGCCCAGACACTGAACAATAACCCTATACTGCTTCAATAAATGTTTCAACTTGAGGCGGCTGACAGAACTAAATTGTATTTGTTCTTTCTTGGCAGGCGATTAGAAACACTCAAAACTGTTGACGAGATGTTTGCCGACTTCTGTCAAAGCTCCTGCAAACAAAGCTACATCATGCAGCGCATTTGTAGTTACCTTGTCAGACTTATCATCTCACACTGTCTGCAATCCAACAGGATGTGGCTGTTAACACAACTAATCAAACTGACGATGGCATGCATATGAGCTCAGAATTTACCCACGGTGCATAATCCATTGCAGCAATCCATAAAACTCGACTTGAGACAAGTCAAAGAGAAATACAAAGTTTATTTGTTACACAAGAAAACACAGTACGGGGCGACCACGCCGGTATACCATGCAGTCAAGTATTACAGATGTGTGCTTGTGTCATGCAGCATGCACTGAATAGAATAGTCCACAGGAGAACACATGCACCTGTACAACAGTCGGACCTGCCACTTTGCTCTGTAAAGACCTGAGTCTAACACCAGCTGAGTGTTGTGCTGCCCTCTGGTGGTTGAAGCTGCTCAGACACAGGACTTTCAACCAGGAGATGAGCAAAGCAACACTTTACATTCACGCAAGGAACCAGGTTTTTCAAAGGGATTAATAGGTATGAATACGATAAAAAAAATGTTTACATGCAGTTGGACACTAATTAGGATCCTAATTTCAATGAATTCTTTAGAGATGCAGCTTTTTCAACTCTGTTTGTCCCTTCCTGTGTCTGAAATCAGTGGTTTTAGTTCTGGTATTACCGCTGCCAAAGAGGTTCTGTACTTTAACAGCATTACACATAATCTACTGGATGACACTTGGTGGAAAGATGACGTATGGGTCAGTTAAGGACCCATTAAATTGGTGCAGATCCACATCGGGGTGCGGATCCAGGAATATCTTTTCCCCTTTAGGGTAAACATTTTTTTCTCTAATATTTCCATGGAGCTTGATGAAAAACATCAAGCATGTTTAGGGGGCTGGTATCTTTGAGTGTGTTCCAAATAAAAATCTGGATGAAGTGAATTAAAAGTGCCTTCATAGGGGAACTGTTGCTCCTTGGCGGAGGTATGAGTGCCCTTGTAGTTTGACTTGCATCCTATTATCTTAGATACATGAGTTCACCACTGGAGTAATGATATTTCTAAAGACATTGTTCTCATTCAGATGTGCACGTTATAGAAACCACATTATAAACCAGCATACATGTGTATATATCAGGACACTCACTCTTTCTCTGAAAAGCCTGATTCTCCCTCGTCCATTTATCCTGCTAAGAGTTCCTTTCTCCTTTCTAAAAGCTGATAAGTCGGTCACCTAAGTACATGTAAAATTGTTGAACAATTCTCAGCTTGGTGTTAAATTCATCTTCATGGAGCGTTTCTTCAAAGAAAGACAAAAACAGATATGCAACTCTCTCGAGTGACGTCTTCTTCAAAGGGTATTAAAGTGAGCAGTTTCATCATATACAACCAAAAGGATATAAAAATGTTCGTACAGTACATAGCATGTTTGTTCATTGTAAACAATTCTGTCACGCTGCAAATGGACCGAACAATTCAGGGATCTGTCAGTGCTGTTCACTGACACGACAACAGGAAGGGAGTTTTCTTAAGGTGGAAGAGGGGGCTTAGGTACCACATTAACAAAACTGATGCTATAGAAATCAGAGATAAAGTCAGTACAAAATCCAGCAACAGACACTGACAGATAAGACAATCAACCTCAAAACTCTTTGTGTCTTGGGGGACAAATTGAAGCACATCCCGGCTTAAGTGGATGTTCAATACTAATCCAAACAAGGTATTTTGTTAAAAAGAGCCCAATCCCTCAGAGCAGACTTCCCCAAAGTTATCATTGTCATTGTGCGTTCTCAAGACCTTCAACACGTTAGGAATTATACACAACCTTGTTATCAAAATATACATTAATATTTGAACAATACAAACACACAAAACATTTGTTCAATGAAGCCCTGGGTTTGGATTCGGTGTAAATGCATCCCTCTTCAACATTCGGGTACAAAAGTCGTGTCAAACTACATTAGTGCACTTTTCCCCGCCTGATGTAAACATCACTACACAGTAAATGAAGTAGGAAAAGGTCGTTTCAGGCAGGGTGTCTCTCACATGCTTGTGCAACAGAAAGATATTCCTGTGATTCCCTCCAGGCTCAGAAGACGATGTAAACCTCGATTTGGCTGCTCAGGGTTTTTCCAGCAACATGCATGCTTTGAGACACAGAGTTGGGCCGTATCAGTGTGTACACATGTCAAAAGGTGAGCAGGAAGCAGATGTGGAGGGTGACATCTTCATTCTTCGTGAGACGTTAACAAGACTGGGATATTTGCAGATGAGATACTTGGCAAAACACAAATGAACTGTTAAAAAAAAAAGAAAAGAAAAAGATATGGCTTAGAGGACACTGCACAAATATGGCAGATAAAACAGATTGTACTTTAAAGTCACACCTGGGTGATTTGCGATGTTACCCTGCTCTGACTGGTTTCCAAGTTTAACACAAAAAGGAGCTGCCACCATGAGTTCACACTGTGAGGATGGTGATCAAGAAGTCACAGGAAGTACTTTAATTTGAAACCCGGGCCACAAAAGGTTTCCTGGTCGTCTTCTGTAAGACAAACGTAACTCGATATTATGGACGACTATTCGGTCTGACAAGTGCAAAACGGAATAATTCCAGTTGTGCAATCTTGAATAATGTTTATGGTGGCTTCATTAAAGCCCAGTAGCTTTTGTGTTAATGGTTGTTCTGAAGGATGTAGTGCTATGGAAGGCTGATCTGTACTCTCAGACGGAGTTTATCAGGAAATGACAAGTTTCTCACAGTGTGAACTAAAAGTCATTGTTACGTTTATGAAGACTATGATCATACTGTAGCAGATTTACACTACTGGAAGCTGCACGGTTCAGATTTAAAACTGAACGGGGAAAAAGGAACCAACACTTTGCTTCTCGTACCTTTTGGTCCTGCCAACAGTTATGCTCAGCATTATCAAACTACTCTGTGCCATAACTATTGTTTTAAAAAATAGACATTTATAGCAAAAAATCCAGTCAAAAGACATAAAGCCACATTTTATGGATACAAAAACGTTGAGCCTTGGCAACTCAACCAATGAGAAGTTCCCTCATTCCCTGTTACTAATTCATCAAATGTAATAAATATGACCAGAACGTCCTTGATATTTACAAAAATAACCAACAACAATTCAAGTAAAATCTTTTCCCACGGTCTTTCCATTTGTAAAAGAGTTCAGATTCCAGTTCGTCTGGCTCAGACAAAAAAAACACCTGGGATTCTTCCTTCAGCGATGATGCGTGTTACGCTTGAAAGAAGAGAAACAAGCAGCTGAAATGAGAGATGAGTGTTGAGCCGTCACTTTCTCTGATGCCCTTTTTGTTGAGTTTCCTCTCTGCACTCTATCTTCTCTGCTGACGCCCCGATGTGAGAACCACGGGACGTGGGTTCTGCATCTTGACTGCAGCTCGACTCGGTCAGAGGACGTCTCACCTGCTGCTGCGGAGATGAAGTGGCAATGATCTCGAGCTCTTGCTTCTCTGTAGTTTCCTCGCTGTCTGAACACGGCTCCCACTCGTCCTGCTCCTCGCTCTCCGTTGAGCCCTGCACGGCGATCTGGGGCACCAGCGTAAACCTCCTCACCGCCGGAACTTCCAGCTCCACCTCCTCACTTGTTTGGGGTCGAGTGAGCATCCATGCTGTCCTGTGCTGCTGCGGCTGCTTAACTTGTGTTAGGGTTCCTGGTGCTGTGGTGGTCACAGTGACAGCGGTGCTGGTTTTCTCCTCCGGCTCGTCAAAGCTCACCTCCTGCACTGCCTCCTGCTTCTTAAAGGAGTCTCTGCGCTCTGATAGGTTGAGCTTTCTCATCACAACCAGCTGCTCAGATCGTTCAATCCCAGAGTCCCTCACCCGCTGGCTCCCCATGTAGCCCACTAGCCTGCTGTGCTCGGCCCCAATGTAGGAGCCTCCACAGGTGCCCTCTGTCTCAGAGTCACAGAGCAGATCGGCCTCACCGTAAAACGGTACTTCCAGCGTGTGCCTGCGTGGGGCGTACGACTTCTTATCTGCATGATACACTCCCGACAGTTTCTCAGCTGACTGCACCCTCTTCAGCAGCGGTGATCGGGGAGGCTCAGCGCTGCGGGGACGAACAATGTGCCGAACAATGGTAGGTGGTGACAGGGTTTTGCCGTGATAAGAGTGAAGGCTTTTAGCGAAGCCTGGCAGCGGGGATGGAGAGCGCTGTGGTGAAATGGGTTGGGTGGAGGATGATGAGTTGCAGGCCAGAGGTGAGGGAGGGATGTTGCTGGTGGACTTGCGGCGGCCCACCTTGGTATAGCGCTGCGTGCTGAGTTTGGAGCCCAGGCCGTGGAGTGAGCTGGGCCGGATGTGTGCGGCAGGAGAACTGGGAGAGCTGGAGCATGGAGACGTGCTCTGAGGAGAGTTAGTTTCTAGAAAGAAGTGAAGACAGTTTCAAATACATCCACCACAAGTTGCAAAATATTCTCTCCTGATCCTTCGACTTATTTATGTCGAAGTGCCCTCAACTTTCCACATCAACAACCCTTAACTCACCAAAGGCCTGATGGTCGGGTGCAGGGCTCCGGCACGGTGTGGAAGGGCCGGGGGACAGGCTGTGCGTCGGGGAGCCTGGAAGACTTTCGCTGGAGGAAACGGAGTGATGGAGACCAGAAGAGAAGCTGCGGCTGCTGTGCATCACCGTGCTCTGCTTGGACAGCTTCTTCAAGATGCTTCGTCGCCTTGGAGAGAAGGAAGAGGAAGAGTCAGAGATCTGATCCTGTGTAGTTCAGTGAGTTCAGGGGTTATTCTGTGTGTTCTAATGACCCAGTGACGTATTTAAGATAATGTGAATCCAGTTCTTATCACAACTTCAAAATGCATTTTCACACCATGTTCGGTAGCTGGTCACGGACGCTATTCCTTTGAGTAATAAATTGAGACTTTATGGAAATGTCAAGCCCAGTAGCAGACAAAATAAGTCATAGTGAATCAAAGTACAGTTGTTACAAGTTGTTTTGGATTTGACTTAGCAGTGTGTAACACTAGAGGGAGACAGATGACTGAATTGAGAGTTTTTCTGTTCTGTTGAGTAAACAACAGATGAGTAACACTGGAGCGAGTGAGAGGAAACCAATGCTCAGACTCACCTGTCGTAATTATCTCTCCTCTTGCTCTTCTTGCTGCGACGAGCCATCTTGCCTTTGTGTTTGGTCTTTCGAGCTGGACCGACTTTGATTGACGTGTTCTCAAGCGCTATGGTCTGAAGCGCCACCTTGCTGCCACTCTGCTCATCGCAAAGGAATGGAAAAAACATTAATTTGTGCTAAGGACAAATGATGCAACTTAAACTAAACTTCAAAATGATGGCCGCTGTTGTACCTTCAGTAGCAGTTCTATCATTTCAGGGTGGACCAGGCCTTGGACAGTCTCTCCGTTCACATGTGTGATGAGGTCTCCAGTGCGGAGTCCTGCCTGGTGTGCTGGGCTGGCCTCCTCCACACTCTTTAAAAACAGAAACACAGAGTGGATGGAGAGGGGTTTTTACATAGTAAGTATTACATAACCATCTTTTTATACTATTCTCCTGTTTTATCTTCATTAGAATAAAAGAAGACTTGCCACAGATACAACATGTAAAACACACAAGGACGAGCTACGCCGTGTGTTTGTGAGTCAAACTGGTTTTAAATCTTGTGGCGACACCCACCGACACCATGTGATGCACTGTGTAGAAGTCACTGTCGCCCATGTACACGCGGATGGCCTGTAGGGTGAAGCCAAACTTCTTCCCAGAGGTGTGGATGACGATGGGCGGCCTCAGGCTGCCAGGGCCGAGGGAAAAGTCCCGGCTGGGTGATGAGTCACGAGATGAGGGGTTGGAGGACAGTGAGCGAGGGGAGATGGGACTTGGCTGGAGGCCCCCGGGTGAGTCATCTACAACAAAATCAGAACGTTTTTTGTTAACTTGCTGACCAAATAAATTTGACATGTAAAAAAACAGTAACAGCAGCTTGTATTCATCTAAATGTAAATGAATATGGTTTCCCATCATTTACAAGCTTTTGTCCATGATATTCTATTTGAAAGCAGCTCTCCAATCTGCGTTTTGACTTCTGATAACTGTCGATTCAATTCTGATGGACTTGGTGATGAAAGCCTTCCGAACCTGTAGTGATGATGAGAGACAGGGCTGAGACGGAGGCTGACTTTGGGACTTTCCCTCCACAGGGAAGCCTCTGTCTATCTGGTGTATCCAGCTGGTTACCGAAGCGCCGAGGGCCGACAGGGTCCTTGGGGGATGAGTGTTTGGCCCCGGTGCTGTTACTGCGAATCCTGATCCTCCGAAGGTTGGAGACGACAACCTCGGCTGCAGGTAACACAGATTCAAGCGCAAACAACATGTGAAAATGCTCTGGTCACACCTCTGATAGAATCACTGATAAATGCGAGCAGACATGCAGAAAAACGGATCATTCTGGATTTACCTTCGTCATCAGTGGAGAGGGCAAAGCGAGGCATCGTCTCCAGGCTGTGGGTGCTGCTCATCACCAGAGGGCTGGGGCTCCTCTCAGACTGGGAGGAGCTGGAGGAGGCTCGAGGGCGAAGGCTACAAACAGACCAGTTGGACAAGTGAATCAAAGTGATCACACCAACACTCTGTTTTTAATGACTTGCAGTTTTCACACACATTCAAGGGAATGATCGATGGACTTGTGAACAATTCATTTCCCACATTTTTCTTAAGGTGTACAACAAGAACACAAAAAAAGTGGAATCAGAACGGGTTATGGCATTTAGGAAGATGTACTGTGTTTTACTTGTGCCCACCTCGCCATACGTTCAGCATGTCTGCGCTCCACACTGCCCTCTGCTGGGCTTGGGGAAAGACCGAATCCTCCCATGTCCCTGCGGTCCTCCTTATCCTCACTGTGGCTACGGTCAGAGGAGAAACTTAGGTTGGAAGGTGTCGCCAGATGTTCTGTGCTGCTGTAAACCTGTGATGAAAAACAAGGGAGATGTTTTGAAGAAGAGGGCCTGAGTACTGACGACCTTGCAGATGATTTTTTATGGCATAGTCAGGATATTGGCGGTCTACTTTGTTAGCACTAAATTAACATTGGTAATTTCTTACATTTCAAATATGCCTTGAGTAAACATTGCAAATATACAGAGAAAATAACCCTGCAAGTTTCTTTAGTTACCTTCACGTCCCTTATCTTCTACCAGTCCTTACCTTGCTGAAGCGATGTGACCAGGAAGAAAACTGTCTGATTTCCAAGGAAGACTCTTCGTCATTGGTTTCCTCATCCTCATCAGACGCCAAGTGATGGTAGCGTTCTGATCGAGCTGAAGACAGGAAAAAAAATGAAGCTCGAAATCTTTTACAAATAGAGTCTTTAGTGGTTTTATTTATGATTTATTGTGTGTTTATGTTGTCAATCAGCCACTGCAAAAATGCTGCACACTGGCGCTGCATATGTTTTATTTGCATGAGAAAACACTCATTAAGCCTGTAGTCAGGTTGTAGTATTAATTGGAATACATTGTATATCATCTCAACTGTAACCTACTGTCAAAGTAACTGGTGTCGTCCTCTGCTTCCAGCTGAGGGATGAATTCAGCTTTCTGCCGCAGGAGACCATTCCAGTCCAGGCCCAGGAAGAAGGGGTGCTGCTTGACTTCTGACGCTCCACCTGCAAACACAGTTTTCACCGTCAGTTGAACACTGGATCATGATCAGTGATAAACATTGTATAAAAGGCCCTCTCATACAGCATGTGTTTCTTATTCCTATCATTTCTAAATTGTGCTTTTCTCTAAGTACTTTATAAAGTTTAATATAGGTCTAAATGTGTTGAGGAGGGAGTCACTATTTTATCTTCCCTCCAGCTACATAAATCTTGCATTGGATTTCAATTTTTGGATGAAAAGCCTTCAGCAGTACCGGTTCCCAGGCGGTCTAAGGGACTCTGCCTCAGCAGGCGGGTAATAAGGTCCTGGGCCTCAGAGGGTAAAGCATCTTCTCCATCAGGCCAAATTATGTCATCTGCAAATCACACAAATATAAGTACGTCAGAGGAGCAAAAACTAAGGAGCCGCAAATAACAATAAAACAGCTTCTGTATATGTAAAGGTCTAATCTTACTGTTTGCAGCATGTTTGGAAATCTATACAGAATCCAGCTGGCAATGATACATTTCTTTTAATTTATATGGCTTTATTTTAAACATTTTAAGTAATAAATAAAACAAATTACATTAGCTAACACTGTACTATCAAGTACATTCTGTAATAATGGGAACATTTTATATTATAAATCTACGTTTGA
This sequence comes from Verasper variegatus, assembly GCA_026259375.1. Lineage (NCBI taxonomy): Eukaryota > Metazoa > Chordata > Actinopteri > Pleuronectiformes > Pleuronectidae > Verasper > Verasper variegatus. The sequence continues at coordinate 17,922,817 of CM048046.1, read as the reverse complement.
CATCACATGTCTAATAACCCTGGTACATTTTTTCCTTTTACGGCTTCTCTGTCAATTCATCACTCACCACTGACAACCTGACCAAAAAGTTCCTCGGGCGTGTCTCCAAAAAATGGGACACAGCCGACCAGGAATTCATAGAGGATGACCCCCATCGCCCACCAGTCCACAGGCTTCCCATAGCCCTGTCTGAGGATCACCTCCGGGGCGATGTACTCTGGAGTGCCACAAACCTGCGAAAAAAAACAAAAAAAAAACAACACAGGTGAGAGAAAGAAACTGCTTCCATCATCACAGCTGTCACAAATTCAATGGTCCTGCAATGTATGAAGAGGTTTTGTATTTTTTTCTGAAACTGTCTCACCTGTTTGTCTTCAAACTCTCTTGTGTCCTTCTCCATGTGACCCTCGTACAGGTTGGTGGTCATGTTCATGAGGCCAATTTTAGACAAGCCAAAGTCTGTTAGCTTGATGTGGCCCATGGATGTAATTAATAGGCTGGTGCGTGTAAAAAGAAAAAATGAAGTCGATCATAAACATGGGCAGTGCAGTTGCATTTAACTTGTGAATGAACCATAATTCTGCGACAAAATGAAAATAATCTAATAAACTAATCACCGATCAGATGTCTATTTAATAGTTTAATAATGTTTAGTTGAATGAATTCCAAGAGCTGATTCAGAGCTATGCAAGACTCAGTACATGTAAAAATCTCAAACAGGAGTGAGGTGGCAGTTCTGTGTTCTCACTTGTCAGGTTTGAGATCCCGATGCACAATGCCGTAGTTGTGAAGGTACTCCAGAGCCAGGACTGTTTCAGCAAAGTACATCCTTGTCATTTCCACAGGCAGCGGACCCATGTTCTTCAGTAAGTTGGCACAATCTCCACCTTTAAGAGGAAAAGCAGAAAACCTTAAAACCACAGGGGCTACACTCATTTATATTCTCAGAAACAAAGCACTCAAAGTAAAGCACTCTTCTTTAGAATTAACTAAATGCTTTGAATGGAAAACTCAACAGCCTCTCTTGACGTTACCTTCTACATACTCCATGACCATGCAGAGGTGGCGTCGTGTCTCAAAGGAGCAGAACATGGAGACAACAAAGGGGTTTTCAGCAAAGGTCAGGATGTCCCTCTCCACGAAAGCCTGTTGGATCTGGTTCCTAAGGACCAGGTTCTGACGATTTATCTTCTTCATGGCAAATCGTTGGCGCGTCTCCTTGTGGCGGACCAGAAACACAGCCCTATCAAAATACAACATTACACCCATTATTATTAAAGGATAAAACCCCATTCAAATTCACTAGATGTGGATTTGTATTTGGTTCTGCATCACATTGCACGCACTCATACATATCAGTCCCCTAAACATGCCTGATTTGTTTAATCAAGATCCATGAATTATTCTCAGAGAAATAAATGAAAATGTTGGAAAACGCCCTCTCACAGTGTTAAAGACAGTGGAAAAAAACAGACCTGAATCCACACCCAAATAATAGTGTTCGTCTGTGGGGTGACAACATAACCTCCTTGGCTGAGGTGATACATCTTTTGGAAACAGTGCTACGGAAGCTAAAACAATGGAGTGCTCTTCTTACCCATAAGCTCCGTTACTGATGAGTTTGATCGTCTCAAAATCTCTTTCAAGAGGTTTCCTTCGAGTGGGTGTCAGAGTCTGTGGAGCCTTATTCTGAAGAGAGGAAGCACAAACATGATGCTTAGAAGACAGTTCGCAAGTAGACACAGTAGAAACAATTACTCAGATTATTACAATGAAGATCTAAATTCAGGGCCGGTTTAGCAGTCTGCTGCATTAAGGCAAACTTGTAGTGTAAATACTAAATACATTTACTCCAGATGTGTCAGTCAGAAGTGGCTCAGAAACTGTTTTAAAGACAAGTTACACATTTGAATACAGTGGTGTATGTGCACAATGTTTTTAGAACAAATTACCTCCACATGAGCATCTGGTTCCACTGACACTGAAGGACTGGCCTCGTACTGTTCAAGCTGCACCATGTCTACAAATAAGAGAGAAACACAGTTTAATGTTTCAAGCTGCATTCACAGTGAAGGACGTGTTTCCCGAGTCTGATCTGCTACAGCTTTTCTTTTATAGAACATAAACTAAATCCAATATGAAGTGAAGTGAATGTAGATCTAGTGAAAATTACAAAAGGTTTTAGATGAGGTTTTATCCACAGTTCTGTGACAGAAAACACAAAACTACTTGGCTTTGTTTCCACTGTTAAATCACTTTCCTTTCGTGCTGACTCAAGCTGCCACGTACCAGCACTTTCTCAATTATCTCAAGCAAACGATCTATGATTTTCTCATTGCCATGGCAATACTAACAAACTGCTATTCAAGTGTTTAATTACAAGCTGTGAGTGTGTTGAATGCCTTTTGATTCAGCTTTACAGCTTTCAGTGGTGACAGCAATAACTCATGAAGATTTTTTCTTTTCTGTTTATAATTGATTAAAGTGAGTGATATAGCAACTGTGCCAGAACAATCATGTTTGTGTTCTGTAATTTACCCTTTTGCTTTTACACTGTAACACCGAGTCAGTTTTTCTCTGTATCAATATCAAAATAACTAAGTATTAAAATTAGCAGCTTGGTAAAAAAAGAAACATATGCAAATTAATGAATTGATGTTCATTATACACAATAGGCTATTCATGAGGAATAAAGGGCAGAGCTTTTTCTAAACATGTCTGAATGTAATGGGCTGTCTTCTTGTCCTGTGGTGATGCTGGTTGTAGCTTTCTTTCTGAAACTGTAAAAGGGACCTGTAGTAATTGAGCCGCAGCAAGTAAAGACCAGCTGCAGGACTCGGTCCACAGAACCCGGACGCTGCACCACCGCTGCTGCACAAAGAGCTGCTCACCTGTTTATTCAAAGTTTTGGATATGTGAGCCACATATAAGCTTTACTCCATGAGTCCTTTACCTTCTAAAGGGTCCCTGGTCAGACCGAGCTGGCTGATGATGTACCGCGGGATGTCTGTCTTGATTCCCTGGCCGACCTTAGCGTGGCCCTCTGCTGCCTCGAGTAAGTGGTAAAACTCTTCTGGATCAAACTCCTGTCAACAGCATCCAAGACCCATTAATTTGAAGCCAATATCCTGATGGACTGAAACTCAAAGCAGGTAACAGCAAAGGCAAGTGTGTCATCTGTATCAGTGGTAGAGGTCAAAGGCAAATGTAGTCTTAAACATGTTCACCTTCTTTTCAACAAGCATTTATCCCATTAGCTGGATGACCTATAAGTATCTTAATTGTTGAAATCAGATTTGATGATTCAAAGTTTATGTCAAAACATAAACGGCAGAAAGATAAAATATATTCAAGTCCTTTCTGGTCATGTGGATCTCTTTGTCTTAATTTACAGAGGTATCTGCAGGTCAACCGTATTCAACCACAGCAATACAATAACATTTAAAATCTTAACAATATGTTTTTACTGTAGGAAATAAAAAGACTTCATTGACAACAGTTTTGATAGGAAACTTCCCTACTGACAGGGAAGCATAGTGAAAGTTTAATAATATTTCCCTCCCTCATCAGATTCATGTTCTGGTGATGAACATGTATTTCCTATGAGATACTAAAAGGTCAGAATCTCAACTTTACAACTGACTTCAACTCATTTCAATCAAAGTAATCTCATTTTCAATCAGAACGCTTACCAAGCACTCGAGGAGGCGAGCTGGCCGAGAGATTATGATGAGGATCTTCCTCACCATCTGGATGATGACTGTTACCTCCTCGCTTTCAGAGCGCTCGTAAGCCTGGAAAACAGCAGGGGAGCGTAAAACAAAAAGCTAGGTTTTACTGTTTGCAGTAGGGCAGTACTCTCAACCAAATAGATCATCACAGAACAACCTGAGGCTAAAATTAGAAAAGAACAAGCAAATAGGAATAGGTGGTAAATATTGGACAAAATTAAAATTGATACTGCAGCTGTGTTAAAGTTTGAATATCCTTCAGGTATTTCAAAATTTGTTGTTGCATGCAAGTATATTAAAGCAAAATTCTTAAAATTATATTTATTTATTTTCTTAACTTTCTTTTATTGTAGTCTTTTCTATTTATGGTTTCTTTTGTATGCACTACATGTCTCTACATCCAAATGTTGAAATCATTTTTAATATCCAATGTTGTGTCAAACACCTGTAAAGCACTTTGAATTACATTTGATTTGAGTGAGAGGTGCTACAGAAAGTAAAAAGATAGTACAAATATTCCAGTAGCAGCACTGCTTAGTACTAAAATTGGAAATGCAAATATATGAATACAGTGTGTTCAAAGCAGATGGGTATGTCACTAAGAGAAATGTGAAAACAGACGCTGTCTAAAAGAACTGCGTCAGAGACTTAATTACATTAAAGATGGAGGAAGTATTAGAATAATCACTGGGTGGGTGTGAATAGTCTGAATGAGTCATCCGTGGTCTTTCTTCTAGACGGCTGGAGCGACAGTGTGTGTAACAGTGGCTGCATGGTATACTATACATTTCTGTCAAAGTCATTTGCATGTGGAGCCTGGACCATGACAAGACTGATCCTGTTGTCTGTGTGTTACATCAGGCTAAAACCAGCAGCCAGTTAGCTTGGCTTAGCAAAACATCTCGGTACAGGGGGAAACAGGAAGCCTGACGCAGTCAACGATAACCAAATCTTCAGAAGTACCTCTTAAAAAAATGATCTATCAAGCTATCTCTAAACACAGTCATTCCCAACTCGTGCAAGTTAATGTGGGTCATCTTCTTTCCCTCTGGTCCCATCAAAACCATGAACTACTGTGAATATTACACTGTGGCTTTCAGACAGTCACAAGTGTGTCCTAATGAACTTTTGCAAACACAGAATCCTCACATGCTCACTTAGTGTCAGCTCAGTGGGGATATGAGCGTCACACTGAAGTGTAAAACAGTGTTAAATATGTTCTAAGTGCTCTTATCTACGTTTTTGTTCCGTGCGATTGTTTTTAGTTCCTCGATGGGGTCAATGAGCTGCCAGATGCAATCAGGGCAGGGATGTCCCTCTCCAGCTACTGTATGTCCTTATTCAGGGACCGCGTACTGAGTCCTGGTGTATTTCTTTACCTGATATCAGACCCTTTGTCCTATTGAACAGATTTAGCACTTATTAATATCTTCAATGGTCTCCTACTGTACTGAAGCTCAGTGTTGTCCTTCAGTTGTGCGTTCCTTTTTATTAAAGCATCTGCCAAATGAGTAAATGTAAGATATGATTTCCATCTGTCCATTAAACTAGGTGGGTGCTTTCTTTCATTTTTGTGTTCACAGTTTATGGGAAGAACAAGAAGTAACATTTCTCCTCGTTATGACAAACTAGCTGAAGGTAAAGGTCAAACTGTAGAGATTTGACACAGCTCCCTTCACCATGGGCTTTAGATTTCTAACTTTACAGACCTTTTACATTTGCAAAATAAACCTATAACACCCAAGAGGAAAGACACACTGAAAAAGCAATATGTCTGCTTAAAAACAAAAATGTTGCAGCTTGTTCAAACTGAAGGTAATTTATACCATTTCATGCATTAATGCACTTCATTACTCAAACTAATTTTCTTAACAAAGTGGCATTAGTGCACAAAGTGAGTGTGAGTGTGTATGTGCGACAGTATTTGTTCCACTGTATGGGAACAGACTTATCAGTTCAGCTGGAGGTACAGCGAGTCGGCCGTGCCTTCTGTCTGACAGCATGCACAGGACCAGAGGGGGAGGTTGCTATAGAAACTAACATTTTATCACAACACAGATGAGACCTACGACAAAAGTACCTCTCAACTTCACTGTCATTTTCCACAACAAGATCTATCGAGTGTGCCTTCGGCTATCAGATGGTTATTGAGTTACATGGCTGACTGCACATGCCTGCCTCCATCAATCAATCCCCTTTTATAACTTCATCTCATCAGATTGACAAGTGGAAGCTCACTAGCAGATGGTGGCTAAAGAAGCACGATGTGATTCCATTAGATTTATTTTAAATACTTTTTTTGGAACTATAAAGACCATTGTGACCCACAAAATCCCCCCATGGGTCCAAATCATCTGGCTGTCTGCCCACCTCATGGAGCAGCTTCTCCAGTTTCTCCTGCAGCTCAGCGAAGTAACGGGAGGTAACCAGGCCTTTCTGGGCCTTATCCAGGCAGTCTCTGACCAACTCCACCAACTGGTGCTGGATGAAGCCCAGCACCCCGTCAGCCAGCGGGAGAGAGCTGTCTGGAGAACAGTGGGTGACGATCTCCAGTAAACGCTCTTCCATCTGGGCTGTGGCCTGCAGAGGGGGGGAGGGGGGAGGGGGGAGGGGGAGGGGTAAGTACAAAAAGGCATTTAAAAAGGAGTAGTAAGTATTTTCACTCTTCGCAGAACCAAATGTCCATAATGTTTCTGTGGGTGGATTAATATGGTTGTTGATTATAACCAGTGATTATTTTGCCACCTGCTGAGATGTTTGCCGTTCTGTAATCTATCATGAACTTATAAAATAAATTAATACTTTTCAAGACGCTCCTGAATCAACTATATTTTTGGCTTTCAGGTGGATTAACGAAACTGGTTTGGTTTAAGTGCCACAACAAACTGATCAACAAGAATGACTTCAATACAAATACCAATTCACAGATATGAAGTACGTACCTTTGGAAAACGTTCTTTGTAAACATGGTTCATCATGACGATCTCATTATCGAAAGAAACATTTGATCGCCCGGGGCTGCAACGGAAAACAAAACAAGCTTTTAATATTTTCTAATTGGTCAACAAATGTATTATGACAGTTATCAATACTCAATCCAACTCTCCTTGGGATAGAGTGTGACAGTGGTTATGTCATGGTTATCAAGAAATGACAAACAATCGATTCAGTTCAGTCAAGCCGAACATGCACACATCAACGATCCACTCGTGGTTTGGGTTTGACTGAAAGTCAATATCTTTTTGAGATCGGTCAGCTATACTTGCACTGTTAATCTCAACTCACCAAAAGCAATATTGTGAGCCAACATTCGATTTCAGTAGCTCTTCAGCTGCTAAAGCTGCGATCAGGATGGATTTTCACTGTCATGTTTTGATGTTTCTCTGCAGAATAACGAACGTTTCTTCTGGTCGAAATGTGTGATTCACCAACATCACTCAATTAGTCATTTACTGCAACACCAGCAGTATTTAGACGACAGAGATGAGTGTATTTTTACAGAAAAATATAAGCTTCAAAGGGAACAGATGGAGGGAAAACCTATCGCATGAAAACAGGCTCCCTAAGCCATTTTTTGTCATGAAAAGATGCCTCTGTTAGACTGGATGGCTGCAGCCCAACACACACTGATGCAGCTCACTGTGGCTCTCTGCATCAAGCGCCCCCCACCCCCCCTTTGCCACCACCACCCTCGACTACAGTTCAGCAGCTAGATCCCTGAGGCGCTGTTAGCTAGCACGCCTACGCACGGCACACCATGGTGCCAGAACACAGAGCACTTCGGCATCGCACAAACAGTGCAGAGCAGAGCCAACAGACAAAAGTTGTCAAATCCAAACAGCTCTGGAGTCAGAGCTCCACCTGCCAGCCAACAGGCATGTGTAATTAATGAGGCGCCTTCAGACACCAAACGCATCGATGTACAGGCATCTTGACATGAGACAGTCTACCAGTACATTATGTCACCAAGGACATCATGATCACTGCAATGCACTCGCTGTCAAAATCTGAAATGTTTTTAGTTTTTTTTTTTTTTTCTCAACGAAGAGGGAGTTAATCCCTTAGGAAGGATTACTGAATTTAATCTGTACACTAATTTCACTAGGTTGAGAAACAACAGATACATTTTTCGAGTCCGGTCAGAATGGGTTGTAAAACGTGTGGTTTGATGAGAAAATTGTAAGTGTTGAAGAGAAGTGTAATCTAATCTCACAGAGGATCTACGGGGAAAAAACAAGACACTACAATTCAGTGTCATGTTTGTTTTACAGCTGATAGGGCTGTGTGAACATGATGCGCTTCACTTTTAAAAGAAAAACTGCCAAAGGGTGGAAAGCAAGAGTAGGTTAATAAGTTGAGAGCCTTGAATCCATGTTAGCAAAGCCTTAAAAATGAGGTGACGTTATCCTCATGGATATCAATATCTCAGCTTTCAACTCAATAGGTCACAATACATTTTAAATTATTAAGATTTAGATTTTTACTAAAATGGATATGCACCATTATAGAAGAAAACAATTCATTTGTCAATAAGACACATTGAGGTTCAATGTGAATTCAGCATCAGGTACCTGAGGCTCCGAGACCGAGGTCGTATGACAGTCGAGGGCCTTCCATCCTCGTCGGTCATGCTGTCCGTGCTGCGGAAGTGTTTGAAAAGGAAGTGCAGCTCATCTTGTGTCGGCTGGTACGGCAGCTGGTGAAGACGCTCCTGGGAGGACGAGGACGACTGCAGACACAAAGATGGATTCATGAGTCAAGAACATTTATTTGTTTCAACATTGGCCAAATGTCGAGGTGAATTCTGAAGGGGTATGAAATAAAAACACCACAAATCAATGTTTGGACATTTATATCATATCTGGTGGAAGCACCTCACTATCATATGCACCCTCTGAATGAGAGGTACAGGGTGAGGGATGGTGAAGAGACTGATGGGGTCGATAAAAACATTATTTGTCTGACTTAATGTTAGACATTTCCGTCTCTCCTCTTTCTTTTTACTTATTTCTCTCCCTCTCTCATTGCCCAGGCGTTGCCATGTGTCTCCAACTCCTGCATCCATCATCTCAAATGAAAAGCCTGATGCAGACTCGTGTAATTGTGACTTCTTGAGCCACAGCTGCAAAAGTGACACATAAGAGAAACAATGATATCTATACTCAAAGAACAGTCATTTATACAGGCTTTAATACACAAAGACTCAAACATCCTTGCAGAGAAAGAAAACAGAATGACACATTTTGGTGTGACACGTGTTCAAAACACCAGCAGAGCTAATCCAGGCTCTGTCGCCAAAATGGACAATTTGGCAAGGTTAAGCCAAAGATTTAAAAGGTGCTAAAAAGGTAGCATTTTGTGTTGGTCAAACTCAAGATTACAGACCTAGCCAACGCCAGCAACTTCCTTTTGCAAAGACATAATTGCTACTTGTCAGTCGTGAATTTTCAGTAGCATTGCTCAGTTAACGAGAAAATGAACCTGTTCAAACAAGTTAGAATACCCTGAAATTAAATCCGGGCACTCAGAAGTCACCAACGAGCAAAAGCAATGAAGTTGTGTTCAGATTCTTTACTGTGAGTTAGCTTCAATGCCTCTCAAATCAGGAAGCTCTACAACTAAACCCTTCATTTTGTACATAATTACAGGATAGCACCATATAACGAGCATTTGGCTGTTGGGAATTTTACACTCACATTTTCATATATACTTTCTGGTTTGTGACGACAGCCATCGTGAGTCCAAACCACTGGTTACACACCTGTGGAGGATTTCACTGCGGCACACGCGTTTGGTGTAGGAATCTAGAATACTGAAGAGAACTTACCACTTCTCCAGCTAATCATCAGTGTTTATTTAGGTGATGATGTTAACAGTAATAAAGCCCACAGAGGATTCATCATTGACATAAAGAAATTATTTTTCAATGTGTACTGCGGCAGTAAGTTAGCTCTTTTTCAGACTGTTTACGTTGCTGTTTAATTTTGCAGCCCATGTGTCCCGGACATAGGACTGGCCAGAGGGACAGCATCTGTGAAGTCTCATTTAATGACTCAGTATAAAGAGGCCAGGGAGAGCCATTGAAGAGTGCTATTGTCCCCACTGACCTCTGGGTCTACCCAATAAACTTCCTTATAATAGCTGCACATGTTAGACTTTCACCAGACTCAACACATCCCCAACACACACACACACACAGCTCATTTCAACGCTGTGGACTTAGGTCATTCTGTAAACTGTTATAATTACAGTTTTATTCTAAAAAAGGATGTTACTTACTTAGTACACTTTGACATTTCCCCTCTTAAAATATGTGCACAGCATATTGATGTGAAAAGCTGCGTGAAGTCAAATTTCCTGCGCTTTCCAATGAGAATGCTGGTCAGTGGCCCGGCCCGCCACAGACACCAGTTTGAATAACAGCAACTAAGCCAAGAATGCAGGTGTCTACTGTAGATCCTGTACTCAATTTATGTTCCTTAAATGTTGATTGGAATATGTGTATCTGGTACACTGAAAAAGCTAATCTGTAGAAGATTTCTTGTTCCAAATATGAATTGAAGGCCAAGGGTGAAAGATATAAAGTCTTTGAGCTCAATTATTTAATCAAGTTAATTTTGGAGAATGACCTCCCCGACAGTGACATGATGTCTCACTCTGTTGGATTTGTTGGGACTGCAGGAAGATTTGTTGTACAGTGAAGTTCCAGAGTGGTGGTTCTTGACTCACAAACTATCTATGACTCGATGGAAGCATGTAGTGAGCACACGGCCCATTTTAAATTAGACCTGTCAACAGTTAATTAGTTACAGCTGATACGATGAACCGGTTATTTTAAGCTCGGACAGCTACGCTCAGCTACGCTCAGCAGCACCAGGTAGAAACGAGAAGCTGCAGCTGTGCTTTCTACACTCGACTGCTACTGGCTGGTGGATTTTTTGGGATAAAGATGATCAGCATCAGAGCGAAGTTAACTTGTACACGCCCTCACCAAATTTTCACAATTTAGTAACATCACCCAACCTTACTGTGTGCCCCTCTCCTGTCTCCTCTTTTTATCATCATCCAACCGAGGAACCAAAAAAAGCAAACAAACAACCAACCAAGCCACTCACCAACAATTAAGTGCCATCTAGACCAATTAAGTGCCATCTAGACCTTCTCTACATGAAAAGTGTCCTGAGATAACTTGTTATGATTTGGTAAAATATAAACATATTTGTAAAGACCAACAACTTAAAAAAAAGGAAAAAAGTCTAAGCACATTGTTAATCTGACAAACGTGTGACGTTGTGATGCTTTGTTCAAGACTCATAAAATGTCACACTAAGTATTTAATCTACCAACAAACACACACACAGACTCTTTACTTCATCTCTTCATCAACATGCATACACACATACTGTGAGTATTATATCTCACACAGTTCCACAGACTTGGGAGAATGACTCATTCAAGCAGATGATAGAGGAAAACAATTAGTGGTTTGTCATCTCGGTCTCGGCATTTGCTGTCCCTCTCTGCATAAACCAATGTGCTATTTGGGCTGAGTGAGGTGTTAGAATTTCCTGGCCGCCACGTCTCGACTGGTGAGGAGGGGGCAGTGTCGTGTTTTGGGGGGGGGGGGGACTTACCGAGACAGTGGAACTCGGCGGATTGGTTCCATAGCCAGACGAGGGGAGGGATGCCAGAGACCATCTGCGGCCCTCAGGCTCTGAGAAAAACGGACATGGGAGTTACATAAGCCTCGGCAAAGTAGGCATTAGATAGCATTTCACATGTGAAAGTCCTTACATAACAGATGACGTCGGAGATCCGTGACTACGACAGTGTGAAATGAATGACTTGTTTTCCTCCCTTAATCATATACAAAAGAGTTCTGTGTGTAATTATATTCATAGCAGCTTGTTAGCATTAGGCTTTATGCGGTCCTTCAGAAAATCCATCACAAGTGATTCTGAGTAAGTAGAATTTTCTTTTTGAAAACCAATATAAATGCAAATACAGGATTGCAGTATTAAAAACACATATTTGAAAAGACAAAACAAATGGTGCAAGAATATGAAAGAAACTACCTGTCAGCACGAGCCAAGTGACTGAGACCATGAGAGCAACAGAGAGAAAGAGAAACCAGTAGTGAGTTTTGTGAATCTTGCACAAGTGACCCTGTGACCCCTGGCATTCAGATGAGGGATTAGTCCTGACAATGTTGCCTTCCTTGCCAGTTTTCATCTGTTCAGATACTAGTGGAGGCAACCTACCTAAATTAATTTGAGGCCATCGTTTACATAAGAAAAACAAATCTGCACTTTAAGGCATAGCTAGCAAAATAATTTTGTTGCATTCATTTTTGCAGCTAAGATTTGGGTGTTATTGTTCAGACATGTTGTCTGCATTCAAATTTTAACACAGCGAATGAAACTTACAGGTTGAGTGAATGCTTCTACAAAATTGCATGTATTTACATTGATAGTTTGAGTTGGGAGGCTCATAGAGGGATGTTAAAGACGAGAAAAGGTTCATTAAGAACAGGTTAATAAATAACAAGGAATGTTAGAGGCTCAAGCTGCAATTTAACATTAACAACTATTTATTGAAGGAGACATATTGTGCAGGTTTTCTTTCCTCTAGTGTGTTTATATAAGGTTTGAGCTTTGAGTCCATTATTGCAGCACAACAGCGGATGGGTGCTTCATCACTTTCCCCTGTATATGTGGTCATGAAGTTATAGTTTGTGTGCAGAATTAGATCTTGATTCGTTATTACATTAGACGAGGGCCATTTAATGGTTTGTCCAGATGATGCTGAAATCAAAAGTACCATAAACATGGATGTTTTATGACAAAATATTGAAGTAATAAAAGTTTAAAGAATATATTAACTTTAATGTTGACAGTAAGCTACCGTGGTGCCAGCACAAAGTTACTAAGAGTAGGTGTCATATTTCTGTTTGGTCTGCATTGTGTTTAAGGATCAAGCATCTGAACTGCTCATGAGTTTTTAACGACTGTTCTTGGGTGTCTTGAAGGTGCCGCCTCACTTGTAGGCTGGAAGGTGTGGGAGTAGGTTTCGGGGGTACCATCTACCTAATCCTGCTGAGGAGGAGTTGGCTGTAAGGAGACCTGGTGGGGGAGGTGTGTGTGTGTGCATGTGTTTCCATGAATGCTCAAGGCTAAATCAGCCTCAGTCACCTTGCTGCTGTTTCTCTACAGCTTGCTGACTGTCTGCCTCTGTCCCAGCGCACACAACGAAATCTCACAGTAAACCCTCAGATCATTAAATGTGTTTCTTTTTTGTTTTTGGGTTAATTTGGCTTTTTGTACCATTAAATTAAAAAGGGTCCAGGGAATGTAAACAACAGCCACACACAGATTGTAGCTCCTGAAACTAACCCTTACCCTATTTTGACCAAATTGAACCGTTAGTTGTGACAAAAACAAACTAATCTGTCCAGGGGCAATGGTTTTGAAGTGCAGTGTTGACGTACCTTCTGGCAAATGGAAAGTTGAGGCAGGCGCTGGTGGACACATTTCGGGGGCTGTCTAGCGGGCTGCTTGCAGCTTAAAGAGGAAAGACAAGTTACTCCCAGCACTATTTACGACTGTAATAATAAACTCCTGAAAATAGAACCGAGACGATCATATGGTTGCATTTCCATGTGGAACATCTTCTGAAAAAAGAATGAGATAATTTCTATGCAGGAAAACTCAATCACTGCAGCATTAACCAGCACCTCAGAAAGGTCCCGTATATCATCTTGGCATTACATTTTCCAAATACTTCAGCACCTTCCAATGAATATTCTTCATTACGGGGAAAGCTTCACAGTTTGGTCTCACCAGAGTTCAGGGGGTCTGGGTACACTGATCCGTTTACACACGTGGTGGAGCACCCAATTAGAGCCTTATAGCCTCTCTGTGATTAGATGATCCTCGGTTTGATTGAGTTCAAAAGGGAGCATGTCCACATACTGCTGGAGAGCCAAACTCTTTTCATAGAGTGCAGCTGCCCCATGGCATTAAGTTTGTTGGCAGAACAGAGATGTCAAAACTGATTTGAGGTCATTTAGAAACACTTTCTGCAAATAACTTGCTCCCATCCATATGTTTACTGCTCATAATTTTTTAAAGACACACAAATATGGAGGCTCCATATCATGATTCTTCTTATTGTCATGTTTGATGGAAAAAGTGACAAGGTAAAAAGTGTTTGTCTGGTTGAAAAATTACATGTCTTCATTGCTACTAACTTCAAATCCAGTGTGTCATATTTTTAACGGTCTCCTGTGTCCTCCAGATCATCCATACATGTCTGAATGTTCTGCAGAGTCAACCACATACTGTGGTGTGGTGCTGCTCACGACTGGTTCCTTCAACTAGCTTGATCTTGTATTAGTGAGCATGGGAGGGAGGTTTACATCCTACAACGTGAAAGGAGCTAGTGCTTTAGCAGCACGTTACATAAAAAACACTAATGTTTTCTCTAGCAACTGCATCAATCAAACACAGTGAAATTTTTTCATACCCCAAGCCAATAAATTGTTGGATGACACTATAATGCAGGTAAAGTTGAGCCGATGCCAATACTAACATGCTTTTCTCCTCAAATGTTTTTTGCAATGGTGCTCCTGTTGGAACGTGTTGGGATTAAAAGGTAACCAAACGCATAAATGGTTCTTACCGGTGTGGAGAGAGAGTGGAGAAAGTGGCCGGGACAGCGTGGGCGATGGCGTCCCGACACCGAGGTTCTTCCTGTTGCTGCTGCGACAGCTGGAGCAGAAAAAAAAGAGAGTAGAAAAAAAATTGTCTGAAAGCCTAAACACACACATCTGCATCTCTCATCAACATTTGGTTTAAAATGTCTCTCTGGGGCTTTGTATAGTGAGTGACTGTCATGAGACTGTGGACCAGTTATTTCTGCCGCAACTGTCCACAGTGGAATTTGACCATTAAGAAACAGTAGTTAGAAAATAAGCTTGTTTTCTGACAGTGTTAAATCAGGACCAACTAAGGGCGTTTTCACACATGATCTAAACCAAAGCTCATGTCTCTGTTACTTTGTAAACTTTTGATCGAGTTCATTTTGGTTTCATATTGCAATTTAAAGTTAAATTGCACTAAAGACCCATTTAAATTGTACGTCCAGTCGTCATCACCTACGCTGGATGCATCTACTTATACTTGACATAGATTGGTTTGTATAAGGGCATGCATCTGACGTAAGCGTGTTGTCAATTCGGCTATTGTTCTCCCCAACTTCTTTGAATAGGGTCCATTCAGTTGGAGTACTCAACATTAGTTCAAGTGCAGTCAAATGAACAACTGAGGCAGCGTATTACCATCTTTCTGTTGTCTTATTTCTTATCAGGATTCCTGCAAGTTAGTGCTTAAAGCTAATCTTTTCCATTTAAAAAATCATAACAAACAGTTACTTAGCATAAAAAAGCTAAAACGGATTATTGTCATGTTTCCTTTCGTCACTAAACTGTTAATATGAACAATAGAATAACAATAAATCCCTGTAAACTGAGAATCATAATTTTGGCCCTGGGTTTACTCACCTACAATTACAGGTTTGACTCATGCAGTGCTTCAGGCTGTGTGCATGTCCAAGTGTGTGTTTGTGTTGCGCAGCAGCTTGATGAACAGAACAGGACTAACACTGGAAAGATTAAGACGACACTTGACCTCTAAAGTAGCAGACTGTTATCCATTAATCTCTGACTAATGTAGCTGAATGAAACCGTCTGAACGAGTCACAACACAATAACACATCTGTGTTGTATGCAAACTGGCTGGCCAAACTGGGAGTCTAGTTTTCTGGATTATCCTATTCTGCCAATTGTAATGGAAGTACTTCTATAATTTCATGATCATTTAAATGTTGCTGGGGGGTTTCTTTTGCACTATTTACAATTTCAATTTTCGTTTTTTGCATTTTCTGACATTAAAATTGCTTCTTAAAAGCCTATTTTCGATCAGCACTAGCTGTCGATCTTTTTGCAGTCAGCTATTTCACATAACATGGTAGCCATCCCAGATTTAACAAAAGGAGACTGAAGTGTATATATTAAGCCTAAAAGAGAAAGTCAGTAAAAATGATTAAGTTTTATTTCAGTACATTTAAATGTTAACTTAGCTTTTAAAGTATATGCTAAGCTGCAAACTGGATCCTCAAAATATAATTATTTTACTCAGAGAGCAAACCAGTTTGTCTTCAGCTGAAGGCTGCAAATTATACTTGTTTAAAAGAACCAGGTCAACAAGGGTGTGTAACGATGATCCTTAACGCTACACGAGACAATGGCAGACTACGGCAGCAGCACATATTGTGTTCTGTTAATAATGGTACATGAATTTGAAGTGTCTTGTTTTTTTTAACCCAATTTTAGGGCTGCAGCTCATGATTATTTTTATTATTGGTTAATATAAATGATTTGGTCTAAAAGATATTTAAAAAAAAACAGTGAGGAAAAGATATGCCAACAATAAGATTTTTACAGAAACCTGGTGATCAAATGTTGGGTTTGTCTGTTCAAAAGTCCCAAACCCAAAGATATTCAGTTTACTGTTATATATGGCAAAGAAATTGTGAGGAGTTGGAACTTAGGAACACTGTGGCATGTTAATACATTATAATAATACTGCTTTCCATTGGTAGGGTGAGCTGTATGAACTTGTTCAAGTGAAAGTAATCAGAAAATGAAGTTTACATGGCAGTACCTCATTCAGATTATTGGCTAAATGGGTTAATAATTAAAAAAAAGGTGTCCATCTGAACATAGAGACCCAGAATCCATAGTTACATCTGTGACTCTCATTGTCGTATTCACATCTGGAGCAACCCAGAGAAACCATTGTCACTAAAGGAAAGACGTTATCAACAGCCCTTTCTGCTCTTTACAGACGAGTGCACACGAGGCTTATGATTCTTAACTAGAAGAACTGAGAGCTCATCGTCTCTTCCCACTGAGATTTAACGGATGAGATTATTTCCGCCTTCGGAGCGGCACTGCGTTGAGAAATGTTTACGTAACTACAACTCTAATCTGCAGGCAAATGCATGACACACCAACGCGGCGGCCATGTCAGATGAAGAGAGAAGACGATGATGGTTAAAAACACAAAGAGGAAACCTCCTGTCAACACAGACACAAAGCTGGAGGGAGTGTGTATACGAACAGCATCAGCAGGCCCAGCTTGAGCCACAGATGTCCACAACTCTGGGATGTGTGTGTGTGTGTGTGTGTGTGTGTGTGTGTGTGTTGAGTAAAGGGAGGGAAGGGGGTGCTAAATAATCCTGTCTTGAAAAGAATGGGCAAACTTTGCCCATTAACATTCAAATGAGCAGCTTTGGCTGTGACACCAGGGTGAACAGCTCACAGTGGTGGTAAAAAAAAAAAAAAAAAATCTTCAAAACCCTTTGGGGCAACGTGAAGAAGACACCTTGGCCTATAAGAAATTGTGATGAACACTTTCCTGACATTTTATAAACCTAAGATGAATCAAGAACTTTATCAGGCGAAAAGATTAAACCATCAGTATTTGCAGCGTTTCCAGACATTTGAATGTGACCCTTTGCAGCTTTTTTCAGTTTTGTATGACAGTAAATTGAGTGTTTTGCTGTTTTGGACTGTTGATGAGATAAATGCACATTTCTGAAGACATGAAAGCGGCTCTATAGGAAACTGAGATGAGTATTTTTCATTATTTTCAGACATTTTAAAGCCTGACAATATATCAAATAATTCCAATTGACAGCAACTGTATCTTGCAGCCATAACCCACAATAGGCCTGCAGCTCCGCTCAGAGTCAACTCTGCATGAGACAGTTAAAAGCTGCGGGTCATTATCTTCAACATGGCAGAGCTCCAGCCTCCATCACATACAACCAACTTGCAATCACCCAAAGGGGAAGTAGCAGGGGCATCGAAAGATCCACTGTAAACTGGCCAAAGAAAAGTGCACGTTGCGTCTGATATTTGCATCATTTGATTTACGAGTATACCTGTTTAGAAAATAAAACCAAATTCATGGGTTAACACACCCACACACAAAGATAAGTATCTCCCTGTTAAAACACTTCTGTGTGGATCTATTTCATTTGCATTGGCTTCAAATAACCAAAGAAAACCTGATATTAGTCACATTTCCTTTGTGAAGAGCAACTCTTCGAGCAAATATTGTCAGTGGAGTGTAGTGGTGGCTTCCCATGATGTTTGAATGAACTGGGTTTACAAACCAGTACAACTGGAAATGTATCCTCACATAAAAAGACCTCCAGTGTGTATTTCCAGAGGTTTCATGCATGAACTGGCTGCAGAGAAATTTCATTCGAGAAGCTGAATTTTTAAAGCAACTGTTGTGGGCTCAGGATATTGGAGGCTGTCGATGATCTGTAGAGAAGGTCTAAACACGAACCCCTGCTGTAAACTGCCCCAGCACAGGATTAAGGCTGGAGCCGCTTCCTGTGACGCTAGCGTGTTGTTTGGTTGGAACAATAAAGAAAAGCTCCCATTAAAAAAAAAAGCATCAGATGAAAACCAGCTGGGACACTGGGCACTGGGATACCTGTCGCTAAATAAAGCAAGTAACCACAGAGAAACAGTGAAACCAGCTCGAGCTGGCCGGGTCCCATCTTGGTAACTACCTCTTTGAGCGCTTTAGCAGAGCCCCGGGGACAAAGTGGGACTTGTTGTGGCTCGGCGCCGCGGACCAGTGGCTCGGGTCCGACATGCTGGAGGCTTTTTTCCCCGGATAACGTCGTCTCGAAGTTTGGACAAATGTTCAGGAACCCGCGGCTGGGGTCGACGTACAACCCGTGTTTGCTCCTCCGCCTCTTCCCGCTGCCGCCGCCGCCGCCGCTGCTCTCCCCGCCATCGTCTCTCCCTCCCGGCGGTTCCTTTTGTGTGCACACCGACCGTCTCCCAGTGGCTCCCAGTGGCTCCCGGTTACAGCCTCCGGGCCCCCGTGCGGCTGTCGTGCTCCTTTCCCCGCAGCAGCGCCTCCATGTCCATGTGTTTGTTGAGGAGCCTCCTTCACTTTGGAAACAAACACTCCGCCGGCTGCGTGCGTCCGCGTGAGGAAGCTGCTGCTGCTGCTGCGTTCAGGTGCTGCTGGTTACATCCGCTTTCACGCTGCTGCCAACAGTCCACCCAAGATTGAGGCTGCAGCTGCTGCCCATTTTTATTAGTTAAAGTCAGTTGATGTTATTTGAATTTGCCACCATAAATGTCCAAGGTGACGTCTTCTAATGTCTTGTTTTTGTCCACCCAAGAACAGCGAATAACTAAACTAGAATCAGGGATAACATATACGTCAACAGTCTCCTTATTGCTGCTTTCAGACATGCACTGAACTCCACAGAATCTCCTGAGATTCTCCGGAGGGGCTGAATGTGAAAACGAAAATGCGAGTGAGAGCCTCTGGACTTTCTCCGGCCAGCACCCGTCAAAAAACTCCGGAGAATGTCCGAAGTGGCCTATAGCTGCTTTCAGTCATACACTGAACTGCGGAGATTCTCCGCACTTTCTCTGGAGGAGGTGCATGTGTGAGCGCAAATGTGCGAGTGAGAACCTTATCTGTGGACTTTCTCCGCCTGGCCCTTAAGTATAAAGTCAGCAGGAAGTCATGAGAATCCAATGTGAGAACACAGCCTGGGATCCCCCACGGGATTGACAGCGAGTGAGTGAGGGGTTGATGACGCGTCTAACACGCACACGGGCACAAAAATGAAAAAGACAAAAAGCAAAGAAATATATGTCTGTGAAAAAATGGAGCCAAACATGAAGAAGACATCGAAAAAAGATGTCAATAGAGTTTGTGGCGATAAGATCCGACACCGGTGTCTGTGTGTTGTCAAGAAAATCACGTGATCTCTGCAGTGGAGTTAATACGTCACTTCCTGTCTCCGCCTGCTGCTGCTCCACCTCTCGCCTGAATAATGCAGAGGATTTGTTGCTGTTGTGTCTGTGCAGAGAAACTCCCGCTCTCCAATTGTGAGGACATTCTCTGGAGGTCATGTCAGAAAACAGCTTATGAAACCAGATTTAAATTCACTAGATCCAGATTCTTTTGCAAATTGCACAAACTCATCAATCCCCTAAACATGACAGATTTTTTTCATCAAGATCCATAAACTGTTCACTGAGAAATCAATAAAAATGTTGAAGTGAAAGTGAAAAAAAATTAAAACAATAACAAGTAAAACGTATAACATGGATCACACCTTCTAGAGAACAATGGACGTGTGTCTTACAGGGAAATTTGTATTTTATGAGTAGTAACTTTGTTGAATGAAGATCTGTCAATAATGTGATGAGGACTCGTGTTAATTTGCATGTATTGGTATGTAAAACCACATAACTGCACCTGCACATTTAGAGACGTTATGAAGCGGCTGGAGTCAGATCTGCTAATATATTCTTCAATGGGTTATTGTTCAATTGTTTCAACTTTTTCGAGGATCCTGAAGAATATTTTATGCCTAATTAAGACATTAACATTTTTACATTTATATATATAATTTGTATATATCATTTTTACATTTATATATATATATTTAATGAGAGCAAACTAGGATAGGACATGGTTTTAGTACAGCTTATAATATGGAGGGGAGGGGGGGGGGTTGTAAACTGTCTGACTATTTGGTCAAAGTGTAAAAATAGTCAAACCCATTGCCATAGAAACACTGGCTTCACATTTACCTCTTTTATTCACACGATGCATTGGCAATTTCCTACGGCACTTGAAAGCAGCGTAAGATGTTGTTGGATTATACCATGAGGAGTCTGGTCAAGGGAGGATTCTAGCCAAACTTTTAAACAGTGGTACATTCCACTGCATATACCACCTCCAGTGGATGAATGCCCAGCATGTATGTGTTCATATTTCATATTTTACATGAAAAAACATTATGCAGTGTTTACAGTGAAAGCTGAATCTTTAAAAGAAAACTAAATCTAAAGAACATCTAATTTTATTTATTTGGATTCACATTCTTATTCTTTTCAAGGTCTATTTTTATAGTTTTGGCTTTTTGTTTAGTTTTTTCAACCTAGTTTCACTTCTGCACTGGTTAGGTTTAGATTGGGGTTAAAACGCAGCAGTCTGAATCAGTGTTAAATACATTTAGAAAGTCCCTTAGTAAAACTATAATTAAGTTGTTCAAATCCCACCATTAGAAGAATAAATGAGTAATGAGAGAAGGTCGTGGCCCATTAAAATGATAGTTGTTGACAATAAATCACAGCAACAATTAATAAATAATTAAACAAATATTAAAATACATAAAACTATGATAAGTTTATTTATTTTTAGTTAGTTTATTCAAACTGTGCTTAGGGTTTGGGTCAGTCTGGGTCAAAAGGTTTTTTTCATATTATAGATAGAAGTGTAGCTGGTTGGTTGCTATGGAAACATCTGATCAAATCCAGTTATTTCATGCAGCGGTCAGTATTTATAAGTTTCAAGTCTTTCACTTTTGGAATTGGCACAGATATATTTAAAAAATAATTTAAAACAAAAGTAACACATTATGCTCTCTACCAGTTACTGTTAATAGGTCATAGATGATGTGTTTGCAGTGTGAGGAGAACTGTTTATTTGCTCTGATAATCATGTAATTGAATGTTAATGGAATGACTGTAAAAGTCCTTTACTTCTCACATTTGGTATGTTTTAGTTTTTATTATGAGCCTTATTCTTCTATTTAACATTCACTGGTGTCGATTTTTATCAAATGATCGCTGCTCAAGCCTCGTTGTTTTTTCTTTTCAGATACACAAAGAAACATTTTGATTCTCCAAGAACACACAGATTTCCTGAGCGGAACAAATCCACCTAAATCTTTACCTGACCCCACCCCAGTGAGACTTGTTTGTGCCTCAAGGAAGCTCGGCCTCAAATATGAAATATCACATGGAGTCTTCTTACCCTCTGGCACTTCTAACTCTAGAGGTCACCAGTATCACGTTCCACCAGCAGCGTTGTAAGGGCTTGATTCACTGCTCTCTTTCTCATGTTTTTTGTCTGTACTTTGCATTATTGCAGGATTTTGCATTTGTTTCAAAGCTGCTACATAATACAGTGAAGGTGCCATACTAATAAAATGACCAAATATATCATGCACTTAAAATGAATCCTGCTCCAGGTTGAAGACAAAAACTCAACCGTTGACGCAGTGAAGCAATTTACTTGCATACAAAGACAGAATTTGATGCAAGAGGATAAGCTTGTTTCCTCGCTGGTGAAACAACAGGGTGGTGGCATGTGGGGGGTGGGTGTGGGGGGGGGGAGGTTGGTCCTCCAATGCTGTAGGGACTGATTCCAGCAAACATGCAACCTGCTGTACCATGGCACGAGATAACGGACCGCGTGAAAACTGCGTCTCGTTAAGACTGCGATGTTTATTCCCAGTAAAAATTGGCTCATTTGTCAAAGGGAGAAAAACGGGATTCATTACTGCACAGCGACAGCCTCGCACTGCTCACACATCCAGAGACATGCTGGATGCAGCCGCCTCTGTGTTGCCTTCCTCCACAGCACCCAGCGCCGTCGCCAGGCAACCAACATAGACTTAGAGACAACTAATAAATGGTCGGTCTTCACTGGTGATACAGACGCACCTTCATATGCAAAAAAAATACTCAGATTTACGGTGTACTTCCTTTTTTCTCTACAGTTATTTCCCACTTTCGACACAATTATCTGTCATTGGAAAAGACATTTAGGAAATAATACTTAGGCTTGCTTTAAATTGTAACATGGTTTGAACACATGGACGTACAAATGATTACAGCAGGACATTCTTTCGATCCAACCTATGATATAATAAGTCCGACCGCTTTCATTTATCACAACCATCAACCTGTGAAAGTGTGTATGTGAATCTGAAACACGTTTTCATAAAAGCACATGAGTTAAACCTTGGTTGTCATTGAGTTGTGTCTGTTTAAACAAATACAGATTGACTGATTATTCCTACTCATTTTCAGAGATGATTTATTCATATTTGCTGTTAAAAGTCACTGGTTCGCTGTGCCTTTTCCTTACTTGCTTATGTAGATATTTTTATTTTAAACATGAAATAAAAACCAAACCTAAAACGACAGCAGAACAGCCGCTAAACAGATCTCGTGGTGAGAATATTTGTCGACTACTGTTTCAAAGACTGAACTTTGAATGTCAAAGTGGTGCAGCTTGATTGAATTGAAGGGGACTGTTGTGCCTTGGTGGGGGTTGGCATTCTACTGAGAGCTACTCCAATTTTAACAAAAAGGACCACAATTATATATATTTACACTTTTAAACAAGACAGAATACTACACTATAATATATGGTCGCTGTAGTGTTTATATACTTCAGTGTATTATGTAATCGTGTACATGCTAATGAAAGGACTTGTTACATGGTGCAAAACAGTGGATCTCTAGAGTTTTTGTGACGCTCCATGGCACAGAGGAATAATCAAGCTTTGTCTACAAATGACACCTATTATGTGGATCAGCTAATTAGTCTTGTGTTGAACCGGCTAAATGATGTTGCTTTTATCTCTGCGTGACCTGTTTGCCTTACCTCCAGGGATGAAGGGTCTGTAAGGGGCTGCAGGGGCTGCAGGGGCTGCATGGGCTCAGGAGGGTGGGGCTCTGGCAAGTGGGTGACAAACTGTAAGGAAAGAAATGTACGCATGAATTAGTGCCATGACTCAGCGCCTCAGCGTGCCGCGCCTGTCAGCCGGCGGCAGGAAAGCTATTGTCGCGGGTAAGAGGTCGATGTCTGCCCCTCATTGGATGACGTCCCCCAGCTGAGGGTGACAGACACTTGGCGTCTGTCGAGGGGGATGCTACTGACGCCTCTCATCTGTTTCGTACTGTTGATTCAGGGAGGCTTGGATGCAACCCAATGGGGAACATATACACTCTCTTGAGCTTGTACACCACAGGAAGTCGACAGCTACGGGTCAACATACCAGGCAGGAAGTTTTATCATCCAGCACACGTTTAATGAACACCTAATAATGACTGCAGCCTCTGTCATGTGACGACATGCTGTGTTGACATGAGCTTGACTTCAGAAGAAAATGTACAACCTCTGTGTTCTTTAATTGATTGATTGGTGAAGGAAAAACACGCTTTTATGGAGGACTACGAGTGTCACAGAAATAATAATAAAAAAAGAAAAGAAAAAGCAGCAGGAAACAACAATGCAAAATGAAGTTGAGAGGAAATGCCTGATTAAAAATGTATTCTTAATAGAATGTATTATTCCAGTTAGTTTATTTAGAAATTCACAAATGTCTGTTTAAAAGATGTTCGTATTCACTGTTTTTACATTCCCTTTTAAACCCACTTATTCATATTTTTTATTATTTATATTCATTTATAACATATTATTTTATAATCCCCTTTTTCAGTGTAATGACTTAAACTGTAACTTAGTTGATTTATTTATAAATTAATTTGTAAAGTAATTAGTCATAACTATCACATACTAGTTACTCTTTCCTCCATAAAATACAAACATGTGTTTTCCTCTACACACAAAATCCTGAACCTTTACTTTTTAAAGTACACATTTCTACCACCTCTCATCTTAACACACCATTTCTTTTGTTGCATTAAAAACCTGCCTGCTCAGCCATCCTGAGGTCTACATCTGTGACGCTGACCCAGCACTGAAGCTGTTTTCTATTGATTCTCCTGCTCAACTGTAAGCTCTGCCTTGTGGGCACCACAGTGCTGCTATTGTCTCAGCGCTGTAGAGGCATCGCAATGCTAAACACACACTAATGAACGTGTTGTCATAGTAATGCAGGGAGGATGGCAGGGAAAACCATTCCTTGACCAGAGACTCCTCGTTAAGTAGTGTGGGCTCATAATTACACAACGCATGCAGCTCAGCACGTTGAGTTTCAGATTCCTCAAAACACAGAGCCCACCCCCCCCCCCCCATGTGTTGCTTGAGTGACTTATTGTCCTGTCGTCATTTCTATTTTACATTTTTATTCTGACAGCACCTCACAGACACTGTTGTCCACTAGTGTAAACGAAGTAGAAAACCTCAGACTGACTCATTGATGACATTCACACTGAATCTGTGATTTACTCAGATGTTAAGGTCATTCACAGAGACCATGACACTAAGTGCGACGGCAGCTCTACAGCCCCGAGATAGCAAAATGGCAGCAGGATTGTCTTGACTGCAAAAATAACAATCATGTCAATATTTCTTTTTTATTCCAAAGCATTGTTTTATTCCAGCATATTTTGTTGTCATATTACTGTCATTTATATTATCCATAAAATAAAAAAGGGCTTAAACTTAAAAATAGGAAATTTGAGGTTTATGTACATGAATAATAATTATCTGCAATAAATAAGGCTGTGTCTTAACAACATTGTGGTATGCTGGTTTAAAAGTCAATCCAGAAAGCTAAACATCACAGGTTGGGTTGAGACAAATGAGTGTCTGAAGCGATGCATCTATCAACAGCCAGCAGTTAGACCATGAA
The DNA here is from genome assembly GCA_026259375.1 of Verasper variegatus. NCBI lineage: Eukaryota > Metazoa > Chordata > Actinopteri > Pleuronectiformes > Pleuronectidae > Verasper > Verasper variegatus. Next base: position 17,897,573 of record CM048046.1, on the reverse strand, counting down.
CCAGTCCCTGCTGGCTGAGTCTTAACCTGAACCCTCCTCTGTATCTTGGAGCAGGAGCAAATAAACGCCTTTAAATGAAAACAAGTGCATGCTCTGCTGAGATGATCCACGGTGGAGGCAGATGGATGGATCAGAGGATGGGGATGTGAGCGGGGAGCTCCTACGCCTTATGGATCAGCATCTATAGTGGGCAGCAGGTACTTCCCCCCTCCCTTCCCAACTAAATTTAAAAAAAAAGCATTCCCTCTAGGGGCTTGATGAGTGGGCGGATATAAAACTGAAGCCATGTCGTTTGGTGGAGACGGGAATCAGGAATTAGCATTTATAAGGAAATAATGTATTAAAAAAATGCCCCTTTAAAGACTGAAAGGCATTTGTGTGTGTTTGTTTTGTGAGGGTGTGCATGTGATTCATGCAGGAATCGTGGAGCGAGAAGACAAAAGGGCTGGAGGAACACAACACATCATCATCACGACAGTATTCCCACTGATGCATGAGCTGTACTAGAAGTGCAACGTTTGGTTTGATTAAACTCAGGAAATCTGTGTAAAGCTGCTTATTTTTAAAGCCTGAGCTTTGAACTAAAATTTACTCAAAGTCCTTAAGTTTCCTGTTGTTTGTTTTTTTTACAAGTTTAACCAGTGAATTGTGCAAACACAGTTGCAGCTCAAGGCCAGGACAGCTAGAGTCTACAATCAGTGTTTACAGATTAATAGGCAGGAAAACATGCCAATTGTTAAGCAACAGGCTTCTGGCCAGACACCTACATAGAAGAGTAAACTGAGGCTGCTTGACTAGACAATGGAGCCTCAAATGTCATCAGCCTGAGGGATTATTTGCTTTTCCATCAGTTGGCAGTTCTGGTCCCAAAGATAAATAGATGACAGTGGCTTTGAACTATGTATGAATATTAGAAAAGAGACAGGAGGTATAAACATGGCCACATAAACAACTCAACTTTACTAAACAACAGTCTCACATGGCAGCCTGCGCTTTCGCATCTGCTGCAGATGATTAAAAAGCAAACAGTCAAACTTACTCCAGAGTCAGAGAGGGGATCTTCAGCTTGTCTCGCCTGGACTTCATTCTCCCCGAACACATGCACCAGGCTGCCGGGCGGAAGGGGGCTTCGCTCAGCGCTGCACCTCTCCTCTCACAGCCGGATCCAAGCCACTCATCGCCGCGGTGGGTGACTAAAAATAACCCGTTCAACCGGCTGTGTGTGCGTATCCTTTACCGGCGGCTTCAGCAGATTCCAGGGGATCCTTTTTGTTTACTACCCCCTAGATGGAAGAAACACGCTACAATAAACAAAGTCACACGTGAAGGGATAAATAATCATATATATGGTTCTGCGCGCTGCGCTCCTCGTCCGTCCCCAATGCGCACTGAACAGCGACTGCCACGGGAGCGACGGGTCACCGCGAACCTCCATGTGACTGGTGGGAAGCGAGGGAGGGAGGGAGGGAGGGAGGGAGAGGGTGGGGGGGTGACAGTGAGTAGAGGTGAGTTTGGGTGAGGACTGGGGAGGGGGGGGGGGGGTGAAGCGGAGATGTGATCCACATTACGCGTGTGAACAGAAAGAAGCGTGATGAGGTATTGCTTGTTGTGGCTGGAGATTTGCGTGTCACGACGGGAAAATACAAGTTCCCAGTGTGTTGTTCGTGCTTCGTGCTAACGGATCCAGCCCCCCTTCTGTGCGCACTGGAACCAGAACAGCAGCCGAGGAGTGAACAGGCTGCTGCTGGTGGTGATGAGGCTGGGGAATACCTCCACCGGTGACAGCTGCCACACTGGATGCGTGCCTCACTCTGTTCAGTGTGCGGAATTTAGCGACATCTTGTGGCGAAGTGGCATGTTGCAGCTGAATACCCATTTTCTCACCCTTCCCTTTTTAACATGAGAGTAAACCTGTGGAAGACTTCAGTTGTCATAGAAACTCAAAAGGTGTTTAGTTTGTCCAGTCTGGACGACTATAAAAAACATGGCAGCCTCTGTAGTGACGACCCGCTCCGGATTATTTTATATTCAATTTCTACCGATAGATCCCTTTCACCTAAATCGTACACGCTGGACCTTTTAGACTTGGTTTGAGGGTTGGGCATTTAGTTTGTCTGGTTAAGGTAAGGGTAAGGGGCTATTGTGTGTGTGTGTGTGTGTGTGTGTGTGTGTGTGTGTGTGTGTGGATGGGTGAATCTGCGCGCACATGTGTGTGTGTGTGTCTGTGCCATCCAAGCCGTTATAGTCTCACTATGATGTAGAAATCAATTGATTGCATGGACAGTCAATTTCCCCACAGAGCCAGTGTGTGTGTGTGTGTGTGTGTGTGTGTGTGTGTGTGTGTGTGTGTGTGTGTGTGTGTGTGTGTGTGTGTGTGTGTGTGTGTGTGTGTGTGTGATCCAGCTATTACTTATGTTGTGAGGATCTAAATTAAAGTTGCATTATGGTGATAAAAAGAAAGTCCCCAACATCATTTCATTTTAAGGTACAGACATGTTTGAAGTTTTAGGTTCAGGATTAGGTTTCGATCAAGATAAGTTTTAGGGTCAAGTAAGAGTTGTTACTATGATTAAGGTTGGAGTAAGGGTCCAGGAAATGAATGTAACTCAGCATCATATCCTCTGAAGTCTTGGAGACACGACTGTGTGTGTGTGTTTGTGTGGGCTCCAGATATTACTCATGATGTCGGGAGCTAAATCTGTTTAAGTCCCTGATTTTTGGGATAATTATGAACAATATGCTGCCGTGTTCTCATCACTTGAACAGTTTTCAATCTTAAGAGTTTTCAGTTAATTCTTGTGACTCTTTGTCCGCAGCCTACGACCAAGAAATGGCCTCCCTGTGGTCTCTGATAGATCTCCTTCCCCCACCACCAGGACTGAAGACTCAATAAAAATGAACACATGCAACATACGGTGAAAAGGCAAAAATAAATGAAAATGATTTTGTTTTTTGGAATTCATCCTTGTGATTCATTTTATTTTTTCTACTTTTTTAAAGTTTTTTCCCGTGTAGACAGCTTCACACTTTAGGTAGTGAAACCAGCACTATATCCAATAGTAAAACACATTTTATTCACTGCAGTGATATAAGTCTAAAGTGTTGCTTTAACAGGAGCTCTGGCATAGTGTTAAAGGTTTAACTATTTTGAAAATGTCAATTTAACTCTGGAAAGTGTGGAGCTATATAAACCCTCGAAAAGGGGTAAAATCAACTCTGTGGGACTGGACTTGTTGCTGTGTCGTTAAGGTTAAGATAAGTGGTTAGGGGATGCTTTATGCCAATGACTGTCCTCACTGAGATAGGAGTATTAACTGTGTTTTCTGGACCTGAATCTGTTGACAAATTCCCATTAAAGGGACTTGTCTTCCTCGAGGGGGACAACGAGCTGGTCTCCATATCATTTAATTTCAAGGTGAGAAAATGTTTTAAGGTTGTACGATAAGGTTTGGGTTATAAGGGTTACACAAAGGTCCACTAAAGGCATGGAGACATGACTGCGTGTGTGTGTGTGGGTGTGTGCACCATGTTTATCTCACCTAAAGGAGCATCTGCAGTGTAAGCCGGAGAATGTGCCAGCACGTGCAGACATGTGGTTTTGACACGTTTGTGCGGCATGCTTGAAAGTAGACTTCCCATGCATGTGTAGGAGTGTGTTTGTGTGTGGTTGCATGTGTGTGTTTGCAAATGCGTGCTTGAAAAGTCAATTCTTTTGCAGCCTACTTATACTGCAGGGTAAGCCTGTGTGTGTGTGTGTGTGTGTGTGTGTGTGTGTGTGTGTGTGTGTGTGTGTGTGTGTGTGCGAGGTATATGATAATTGCATACTTGAAAGTCAATTTGTGACCAATCCAGTCCATAAGCTATGTGTGTGTGGGTTTTTTTTTCATGTGTGTGTTTGCACCTCAGCTTGGTTTCTATGGAATGCCTGCATCTCCAATGGCAACCGGTGACTGCACTGACACCAGTGTCTTCCTGGTTGCTAGGGAGCTTGTGATGGTTTGCCTGGTTGCTATGAACATTAGGCCAACACAAGTACAACAGTTATCAACCAGTAGGGCTTCACAAACACACACACACACACACACACACACACACTTTGGTAGTGGTTGCAGTAATAGTGATTTGTATTGTGTGACTTTCTACATTTCTCTAATATTTTATTCTGAACAACTGCACTGTGGTAGTAAACCAATGCAGATTATATTAGTCTGCACAGAAAGTTATAATCAGTCCTATAGGAAAATACAGCCTCCTCAGGGGGATTCCTGCTCCTGATTGCTCGGTAATTGTTTTGTTGGAGCAGCTTTTTAAAAGGAGAGTCGGGAGTCTCAGTTGCCATGGCAACGGGGGCTTTCCTGCTCTTCCCTTCCCATCAGGCCGTGTGCTTCCTTCGATCTCTGCTGTGTAAGATGAGGCTTCAGTCTAAGTGTCGTTTCAACACATCAGCAAATGGCAGATTCAATCCACCACCAGTAAGCAGGACGGTGTTTAACATTCCATCACGCTTTGTTTTGTCTCCTCTGCTGTGTGTAAAAATAAAAAAGTGAATAGCCGTACAACCGTGGAGATCCCAGCAAATGGTGGCAAAGTGTAAACACCTTATTTCTGATACAAAAGAAAAAGCTGGGGAACAACACATTAAAAATGTGTGTGTGCTGCATCACAGTAAACAAGATGTGGAGTGGAATGTTTTTGGATGAAAGTAGCTTGTAGATCGAGGCTCACACACACACACACACACAAAATGTCCCCCACAGACGCTTCAGTAACAAGTGAGAGGACTCAAGCAGAAGTCACTGTCAGAAAGGAAAACGTGAGAAATATGTGGTTGTTTCGGTTGGTGCTGCTGCACGGGCGGAGAGGAGCAGAGGAGGCTGGTGAATGGAAACTGAGACTGTGCACAGTACGTGACAGCAGCATCTCACAGAGCTGATAACTCTATATGGAAATAGTGTATAGAAACAGGATGTGTAACACACAAACAGTGCAGCAATGTGTCGTAGGCCATTGTCTTCCAGAGTCGACCCCGTCACCTGTGCATGAAAGCATGTTGTTTTCCACACCCGCACACACAAACACATACACACACACACACGCACACACACACATACACACACAATTTCTGGTTCCTGAGGCCTTGGTTTACTTCTTCATTGACCATGACAAAAGCACCAAAAGCATGACCAGCCTGTTGCAAGTAAAAAAAAAACATATGAACAAAAGGATGACAACCATATATATAACACAGTTTGTATGCACAGACACAGAGGAAGTCGTTTTATACTAAACTGTGGCACAGGAAATGAAAATAACACCACAGGGTTAGTGTGTGTGTATCAGCGTGTTTGTGTGAGTGTGAGGGAGAACAAGATATGGAGGTGCGTGTGTGTCACGTGTCTGAGGCTCTGCAAGCGATTTGCTTCACGCGGCTCAGTCCACAAGATGGCGTGGAAATACACCAATGAATAATCACAGCATCTCTATTGAATGTAATGTACTAGTTGACTGTGTGGTCATTTTGTTGTTGTAGTTATTTTGTGTCTCTTTGTGTCATTTTGTTGCCATTTGTGTAAGTAAGTAACCACGGGATTTACAAAACTGAGAATTCATTAGTCTCTTAGGGTTTTCAGGTAAACAGCAGTTTGCTGCATATGGAAACACATTCAACTCCAGACGTCTAGCTGTGATGTACAGAAGGTGAATCACTGAAGGCCCTGAGTCATCTGCTGGATAAGAGGTCTTCCTCTGCACTGTCTGGTGGGTTTTCTGGGGGAAGACTGAAAACAGGAGCTGCGAGCGAAGGACCACCTCCGTTAACCACTGAAACCAAACATCCAACCAACCAGACCCCCCCCCCGAGCTGCAAACTGCAGTGTTTCATCCTTAACTTATAAACCAACTTCCTCTGGTGTGGTTAACGTGTTGCAGTGTGTGTGTGTATAATATGTATTTTTTTTACCAGTATACCAATACCGTTATTAGCATAGTAATATCTGAAGTTAGTATTTTGAGTCTTTAATTTGGGCTGATTATTTTTGTTGAACACAAAACAGTTTGTAAGAATCCGTGTGTTTATGTTTTGCTGATAATAAGAATTAAAACACTGAAACCTGAATTAAAAGCTCAACTGTCTATGTGACCATTTATTTGGTTTCACTTATAAAAGTATCGCGTCCATGAATTATAGCTGTGGACTACTGGTCCACTAACCAGAGGGTCGGTGTTTTGATACCTGGCTCCCAAGTGTCCCAGGACAAATTGGCTTTATCCCATGATCACTACTGGGCTGAGTCTGGCTCCAAATGTGCAAGATGGCGACGTTCATATTCTGGTATTTTGACTTCATTTCTAGATAGTGTTGACGTGTCGTCCATCTTTATATATAATCTATGGTAAAGCGCCTTGTGTGATCAATTAGACAAAAAAGTAGTATTTACTTACAGTCCATTTAACAGGGACTTTATTTCTTGAACGCCAAGTTGTCGCTGAATTTATGTGATTAAAAAAAAATCTTCAAGACAAGTTTAACCTGACTTGACTTCGATGAACACTAATAAAATCATGTTCACGTGGCTGACTCTCAAAGATGAAGACCAAAACCAAAGCTATGTCTAAAAATAGAAACATGGGGTTTTTCTGTGCAATTTTAAGTTTCCTTTTAAGACAAAAACAGGATACAGCCATTTGACTACTGCTGAACAGCAAGTCCATCTGCATCACCACGTGGTATGGCAGCTGCGCCACCCTGAACCGTAAGGCTTTGCAGAGGGTGGTGAAGTCTGCCCAGCACATCACCAGGACGGAGATACCATCCATGGAGGACCTCTACACCCAGCGGTGTAGGAAGAAGGCCAACCGGATCATCAAAGACCCCTATCACCCCAGCCATAAACTGTTCTGCCTGCTGCCGTTTGGCCGACGGTACCGCAGCACCCGGGCTCAGAGACAGTTTCATTCCCCCAGGCCATAAGACTTTTAAACTCCTCCAATCTGTCAAATTCCACTTAATCTGCACCAAAATATTGCACTATTGCACACACTTGCACTACGGTTTTTTTCTTGTTTTATTTTTTCTTCTTCAGGTGTATATATATATTTAGATATATATTTTTATTTTATATTTTAATAATTATAATTTTGATATTCTATTTTATCTTATTTTACTAATATTATGAGCATTGCTATAAGAGAGCCTGTGTCCCAAGAATTTCATTGCAAGCGACTGCTTAATGTAATCATTGCATATGACAATAAACTCTTGAATCTTGAGAGCAGCTTCAACTCACCAGCTTGTATTTTGGGAAAAAATAAATGATAGTATATACAAGCTTTATATCAGGACACATCCAATCCCATGTCTGCTGTATGGTGACGTTATCTTATCTTATTTCTTTCTGCTGGTAAAATGTTATCTCAAAATATGAAGGAAACTATTCTCACTTCCTCGATTTGCAAGTGACATGTGGGTGAAAGCCTCCTCGACCGACTTATCCACCGTCTGCCCCACATGTCCTTGAACTTCTTTTAAGTCTTCCGTTACAGGAGGCGCCTGTGATGCTGTGGGTATAAATCTGTGATAGTGAAAGTTCCTGTTGACAGTTTCCTCCTGACAGACAGACACACACTAACTAGCTAAATAATCGAAAGGATCCAACAAACATTCAAAAAAGAAATCCGTAAGACCAAAGACTCGAGGGCCACCTCAGCAGGCCTGTAAGCGAAGCATTTCTTCCACCATGGTCGACAACATCGTCAGGAGGCCAATCGGGTTAGTTCTGCTCGCCACAGCTCACATGGTGCTCAACGGTAAGCTTCTTCATCACTGATGTTTAACTGTCTGAACGTTTTTCACCATTTTTACTGTTTTGTCAAAACCTATTTTTGTATTTCTTTATTCTGTAACTATCATAGTGCCTGTTTTGAAAACACAGGCTATCATTCCACTAATATGTTGTTGTCGCGTAGTCGATTTTGAACGATGTCTGTTGTTTTGCTTCTGCTAAAAACTAACATTATAATAAAAGAAATGTGCACTAATGTAAATATACAATAATGTGTAAGCAGAGATCTTAATAAAACTATTACATGTTTGTGTTTGAGATAAATCTGAGTTTTACCTTGAGAAAACTACCTTGAAGAGTTGAATGAAGGGAAACTGGACTTGGTTTTAGATAATGGAAGATGTTTCAGAACTGGCCAATATTTCCATTAATGCCCTTTGAGACATTGCATCTAAAAGTCATACCAACACATTGGCCAATGCTATCCACGCAAAAACGTGTCCAGAAAAGGTTTTATTGTTAGTTTTCAGACAGAGTCTACTACTAATAAATAACGTAGTTAAACAGAACATACTGACACCGATGGCATACATCTTTAGATTTAGATTTATTACAAAAACTTTTAAGCCCCATCAGGATTAATTCGGCTGCTTCCTCATTCAGACATCAAACTGAATAATACAGATGTTCTTCATTAAAGTGGACATTTTGGTGAGGAAAAAAAAGGGTTAGACTGTGGTTTACTTGTTTTTGAAGTTGCTTTCACCTTCATGGAAAGTATAGCTACTGTTCCCTGCATCCACCCACTCACACTCATCTCTGGTTTTGTCCTCACACAGGCCCCAGTCAAGCACCGGTCGAGTTCACCGGGACCCTGGGCAGCAACTTCACCTTCTGTTTTAGATTTAATGACACTGTCATTAATGAGAACAGTCATTTTGCAGTTTACATAACAGGCCAGAAAAAGATTGCAGAGCACGCAAAGCACAAAGGCAACTTAGGAGGGGGTGTTTTTAACATTTCCCAAAAGACTACTGTTCTGTACCACATTAAAAAGCTTAAACAGAATGACAGTGGAATTTATTGGGCCAGCTTGTTCGCTGACTCAGGACCCGCCAGAGAAAGTAACAAGGTGCAGCTGTTTGTCCAAGATGGGAACGGAAGCGTCAAAGGTAAAATGACCTCAGCATTGAAATGACACCAATATAGATCAATATAAGGAGGAGGACACTGTCAGTCTATGATGTGCAACATATAGACTGAAATGCTATTACTACTACTACTAATAATAATAATGCATATTAAAAATCAAACACTACCTACATTTACTTAATTCAGCTTTATTTTACAATTATTTCAGATTAACAACCTCATTCTCATTTACTGCAGTTTGCACAGTTACCCATCATTATATGTAAACAGAAGGAAATGTCCCATAACACCAGTGAATATTTTCCTGAACCTACAATGACTGACCAGATCATGCCATTATATCTTGTAAAGGATAAGCACGGTCACACTCTACAAATATTTATTTTTATTACTGTCACTGCTGGTTAAAGACTCATACGTCTGGAAATGAGTCAAAGTGTTTCTTCACGGATCACTTTGTATGTCATTTAAAAAATGATTTACAGTTAAATTGTGGCATTAATTTGTCACTGCACCGTTTGCTGTAGACATTTCAAGAGATTCTATTGCTACACAAAGACATGAGTATGTATTTTCATTATTTCCCTTCATTTCCCACAGATTCTCCTCGGCCGATTAACACAACAATAACCGAGAACATGGGAAGCTCCGGTCCCTTTTCCTTTTACCTCGTCCCCGTCCTTATGGCTCCTGTCGTGCTGCTGGCTGCAGCACTTCCACTGCTGATCTGGTGTCTAGTGAGAACCAAAGGTAGCTTACTGCTCACCATCCGAATAGAATCGTCTCATTTGTGTTTGTTTTACTTGTCTGACATAACTGATTATATCATAGTTCTCTGGGATATTGTGCTTTGTCAGAATATCACTCTTGATATTGATTTACACCACCTATTGGTTGGTGGTAATTTAGATAAATTGAATTAAACCTAATCTCATGTTGTAAATAAGTGTCAGAAAAAACCAAAACCATAGTGTTTGACATGATACAATCCAAGGTTGTGTTTGTGTTATTCTAATGAATTAGACAATATTTAATGTATATATTCATGTATATGCTTAACTTTTTATTTAAATCACTCAGATTTGTTCACACTGACTCAACATAATATGTAATTTAAACACATAAGGCATACTTACTTTTGAGTGCAGATGCAGTATAGAGATAGTTACATACTCAGGGCTACAGTGAGTCTTATTTAAAAACTAAAGAATAATTGTTATTCTGTGGAAAATATGTGCATTTGTGTGGTTAGATGCTCAGAAAAAGATACAAACTAAATTGCAGTTTCACATCCTTCTGATTCTTGGGGTGATTCACCGTTCCTCCCCCAGAGCAGGCACATGTAAACCTATCGACTATCACTGAAGGATGTGTGGAGGAGAAAAACTTGAAAAAGAAAAAAAGAAGACAAAAGAAAAATGTATTCACTGCCTGGTTTGAGTAGAAGCATTATGACTTGGAAATATCTGATCTAAAGTCCCCGGGACCTCAGAAACCACATTTGATGAGTTTCCCATACGTGTATACAAATGCAGGCTTTTGCTGACTGTGTCGTGTCGTGCTAACCTAGTCCGACAGAGAGCACGTCTCCCACAGGCAAATGAGCCTTCAGCTGAAAAAAAAAAATATCACACATCAGCAAACTCATAGATAGTGGAGATAAACAGTGCTCGCCTGCACCGCGATCATGCACAGTCCGATTACAAAGGAGGAATTGTTTTTCACAAGCTTCCGCAAGTGGTGCGGTTGTGTATGAGAGCTGAAAGTAGACGTAAGGCAGACTTAATCAAACTGTAACAGAATAAGTTTAAGAAGTTTCATTTCACATTCTTGAACCACAACTTAACCTTATTGGCTTGATTTCATAAACGTCTGTATAATTTTGTACATTTACATTGATCCCACAATGGGGAAATTCACTTGTTGCTGCAAAAACATATTTGACACGTACATAACCGTGAGTTTGGTCCATGTCCCATCTATTAATATGGAGGAGGCGGGATTTATGATCTATACTGCTGCCAGCCTCCAGGGAGCGATCAAAATGATTCACATTTGGGGAACTGTCATGTCATCAATCTGAACTGGGGTCATGAGTTTATTAGCTTAGCTTAGCACAAACACTGAAAGTTGGGGAAAGGGTTAATCTCGCTCATGCAAAAACAGAAATAAAATTAAAAAGGATTTCTGATGCTGATTATTTCCCAGCTCTCATGTTTTTTTCTTCTTATACAGAGAACCAACAACAACCACAACAAAACTCTAATCCCACAGTGCAGGTAAGAACTGGGATTGTTTCCCACTGACATGTCAAAGTAAATATTACTGCAGAACTCACTCCAGCTTTACTCTACTTGTTTTTAGGAAGCAGTTGCTGGGTCCAACACTGGGCCGCCACTCTCACCAATCTACAGCGTCCTGGACTTTGCCAAAAGGCCTCCTGCAGCTTTGGGCACAAAGCCCAATGATACAGAGTACGCTGCTATCAGCTATCTCCCAGATAATAGAAGAATGTGACGCACAGATGAATGTAAACCTGCTGGTCTTTCGTAGTCTGAGTCTCAGGTTTGTCTGATGACTCTTTGTAAGCCAAATGCTGTTACTGCAATAAATTACAAACAGTGGCGTTTTGAGGGGGAAGGTGGGCAGGTGAAGATTGGTTCTCCTCAGGGGCACATATTTTAGAATTGGCTGAATATATTTTAATATTTCTTTTTTGTCTTGTTTCATTTTATTTACGCCAAATTCCATCTTTATTTAAGTCAAGTTGAGCTTGTGAGCTACTCCAAATCATGTCATTTGCCTAATTCTCCACAATCCTCCTTCCTGGTTAAAGCTGCAAAATCACTCCCTTCGCTTGCCCCCCCCCCCCCCCCCGCTGCTGCTGCTGCGTCACACATATTGCTGCCGGTTGATTCAGTCCCTCCCCCCACCCCAGCAGCTCAACAAGGGGGGTTATAAATATTTGCTCATCACTCCAATTATGTCTCTGTAATCATATCTGGGGGAGTGATGAAGTCAGAGCCTGGACGCTAACACTAACTATGTTCTGCTGCAATAAACATTTTCAAGCGTGAGTTGACTTTTTTTTTAAAATCTTTTCCTATTTTGGGTTCACTAGTTCTACCGAAACAAATTCATTCACTCAGTTTCATTTCATGAAAATACTGATTAAATTAGTTTTTCACAGCCCAGGCAAGTAGACGAGGATAAACCCCACAAATGCCATTACCCTCTCTTTCATTTATTTTTAGTCGATAATGGAAATTGATCTGCAGTATATAAAGTAAAAAGTTCCAGACGCGGCTGGTTTCCCTAACTGGGGAAATCCCTATCCGAGTCACTGTGTGGTCATTAATATGCACCACAATGTACAGAAAAACCATCATTCTGCTCAGTGATACTCAATAACACATGAGCTATTTTTTTCCGAGACAATTTCAATCTCTGCCTCCATTTTCAGAGCAAAACAATTATGCCAAGCATCAATTCAGAGTTTGTTGGTCAAATATTCAAAACCTGACGTCATTCACTTCTGTTGGTGAGCATGTTTGCAGCTCAGCTTGTTGCAATGTCACAAACAAATAAGATGCAGACACTTTGCACAGTGTACCACCCACACACGGTACCAGAGTTTCTCATAAACAAACCAAAACCTCAGATTTCCCCATGCTGAGCTTCAGCATCCATCCAGCAACATTCAAATGCAGGCTTTGACAAACAAGATGCCGGTTTAACTGTCTCTGTGTTTGTCATACAGCACAATCAGGACTATTGCATTAACAGGAGGGCTCTAGTGGCTGTGGCTCACTTGTAATGATCACAGAAGTACACTTTAGCCCTGTCTCAATTCAGGGGCTGCGTCCTTCAGAGGCTGCATTCAAAGACTTATTGGGTCACAGTGGTGAAAACACTAAATAAAAAGGGAATGATTATCTATGTAGAAGGACAAAGTTAATTGAAATGTTGCAAGCCAGTTAACTATCTGCACGGAGAAGCAAGCAAGCTAAATGGACTGAGCTGGAAGCTTGATGACAGAAAAGAATGCTGTCTGCCATGATAAGACCTTTCTTGAGGTTAACAATGTTGATTGTTTAGATTTGGTGTCATGAGGCGACAAGTGCATTCGAGTTTGGAAATGAGTTGGTATTGTTTTTTAATCTCCATTATGAATACATTTAAAATTGATTCGAGAGTTCACATCATCAGGCTGTTTTCAGGCTTGGTCATAGTAGCTGTAACATATATTGATCACAATAGCTTTCTGTTAAATATATAGGTTAAATTACAGTGAGATTGTCTTTGTGATTTGTTTTTGTTCAGTTTTCAGGAACAAATATATCTTAAAATCTTCCAGCTATTTGTATCCCTGTGATCATCCTGCAAAGCCCCCATATTGATCTGCGGAGACACTGCTTTTGTCTTGATTCTATATTATGATTGATTATTATTATTTATCATTTCCTTCACAGAGAAAGCTCACTTAAACACTTCAAGACACACACACACACACACACACACACACACACACACGCACACAGCACACACACACACACGCACACACACACACACACACACACACACACACACACACACAGGCACGCACACACACACACTCACACAATAAGAGACATCCTGCATTAATATCAATACAACATCCAGCCAAAAAAATCTGTACTGCACTTTTCTCTGTGCTGATGCAGTAAATATGATGGAACCAAACGAAAGAGCGCCATCTCTAGGCCTCCAAGTGAAGCGTCAAGGAATAGACATGTGCTTATGTAACTTACTGTAAAGGCTTGAGTCGGTAAATGAGGAGCTGACTTCTACAAAAGATAAAAGTAATTGTAAAAACATGAAACCAAGGCCATCAGTCACAGTAATATTTTATTCAGCACAGTATTACCATAATACAAATAAAGTATTACGACAGTGGAGTCTTTCCACAGCCTGTGTATACCTGGCTGACCCTGCTGGCTCCAAAGGACCTGGTTCAGTTGAAGACATTTAATCCTATTAGATAGCTGCACCAACCAAGAGGTAAAACGATGAAATTAAATACTTTGTTAGATTTTATTATCGTGATGGCATTATTTAAATTATGAATTATACAAGTGGACATCTGTATGAAGACGGTCACTTGTTAATGTCCATCAGAAACACGAGTATATATGTAAAAGACTCGTTTTTCTAAGCTCTAGTTTTCTGAAGCTACGATGTGATAATTCTGAATCAGAAACTCTGAAGTCAAGATTCCCAGTGGCTCTGTACTGCCATCTGTTGGACAAACTGTGGTACAACATCTAACAGGGTGAACCATACAAACATTACAGGCTTTTAAATTAAAGACCAAAAACAGATTTAGAAAAGTGGAAAAACAAGATGCCGTTCCTATTTATTTACCTGCACAGCTATAACATTGACTATAACAGCGACATTGACCACCTTGCTATTGAGAAGTGAAGATAAAATCTAATTAATAGCTTCATAAAAGTTATATTTTGTACTTCTACAATATACTGCTTAGAAAATCTGCCCTCTACTTTCATTTGATGATGAGGAGTTGCACCACGACAAGAAGCTCTCTAGTGGCTGTTGAATAATTATGTTGAGAAATCAAATAGCTTAAAGTGTGGAAAGTGTACCGATAACACTAATCAGTTTTTGAATTATTTTTAAATAACCGATGAAAATCCGTACTTGAACAAGTTCAAGTAAGTCTAGGCTTCAAAAAGTGAGAGCATTTTTATTATACGTAAATTCTAAGTGTGAAAAGGAGCAACCTTTACAAAATGAAAGTGCAAGTGATTTCAGTATGAAACTGTCACTTGCATAAATGGGGATTGGGGAAAAAAAAAGAGGATGTAAGATGAAGTTGATGAAGACCACAACACGGGAGGCGATTGGCATTTAGACATCACAGTTCAGTGGTGCAACAGATTAAAAGCATTTATCCTACATTTATGTATAGAGTAACACAAAAATTGAGATTATGGGATCATCGCATGCAGAAATACCTGAAATAACAGTTCCATGAAAATCTCGAATCTATCCGTTACGTCCGTTGTTATCCATGGTCCAGGATGGTTTGTTTCTATATTGTTCTTTAGGTTGGGTCGATGCTGGAATACACAACAGTAATGCTACAGTCAAATAAGAATCTGGATCTAGTGGATTTAAAGGTGGCTTCTTAGGACTTTTTACCGACTGCTTTTCTAGTCTTGATGACCACTCAAAGCGATTGTTGGGGGGAAAAACACATAAAAAATTGAATGAGAGAGGGACTTCAAAGCTCAGTCACTTTGAGAAGGGTTGTTGTGTCTGTGCTGAAAGCATCCCCCGTCACCCCCCCCCCCCCCCCCCCCCCCCCCGACTCTGTGGTTTTGCTGCAACTTACTTTACCCGATCTTGAAACTGCTGTGACATTTCTAAAAAAGAGACATACGTGAAGGCAGACAATCAGCTCTCAGGCAGCGGAGAAGGATCTTCTCTTTCTACTTTCCTCTACACTTCATGGAAACTTTCAGAAACTGGAGTTCACTACGTGGATATTTTGTGTTTATCTTCCTCACAACCGTAAGCAAAGGTAAAGGAATATGAAATATATCTTTACTTTTTTACTTTGTCACTACTCATGTGTTATCGATCTGGTTTATCATTCACTTTTAATATCAAACACATATTAAACATATGTCAATAGATGATGCATGATACTAATCAGATTTGAAATTAGGCTTCCGCAGTTAAACTAGTACCACAAAATGTTTGCCTATTGACATAGTTTCCACTTACAGATGCACGGCATTGTGCAGCTTTTCTCAGGTGTCAGCCTGTAGTTTCCACTAACTGCTACTTTACACATTGTCAAATTATTCCTTTGTAGATTGGATGCATTTGTATTTCACAATGTAACTTTACCCTCTTCAGAATGGCAAGACTGATTTAATATATCATGCATTTTCAAGTGCTTTGCAGTAAACCAACAAATTGAAAAGGCGAGGTCAATTTAAAAGCAGAATAACAATAAAACAAAACGTTATATAAAATGAGAACCCTGCTGCTGCTGGTTGGTTGTTTGTGCTTGTTTACCTCTAGAGAAAATACTTCTTTATTTCTTCAGTAAAAATAGGTAAACGAGTAGTTTTATATGAATTTGATCATTTTAAAGACACGTGTTTCTCTGAAGGGTCTGCATGTGAAGCGCCTACAAGTCCTGTGTGCTTCAAGAAAAATGCAAACGAATCGGTTTTCACGTGTGAATGGAGCATGAGCCCGACTGATGGCAATGTGACGTTCACCCTTTACTTTAAGTGAGTATTCTTTAAGTGTAAAAATCCACTCATCTAACAATTTACTCATGGTGATTTCCCCTTTAAGTCTTATTTTAAGTTCTAACTTGACTTTAAAATCTTTATCGCAAAAGTTTCGAAAAGACACTGCATATGTCTGACTAGATTTTAGGTTAATGTGTCAAATATATAAATTTTGAAATAGTAGTGTAGTAGTGTCAAGTCTGCTAATTATAAACCTCCAGTCTTTCAGTTTCTGCCATTTTTACAACTCAAACCTAAATATTTATCTGCAGTAAAACAAAGTTTGACGGCATTTACCAGACCTGGTACACGATCCGTGAGGAAACGGTGATCCGACTCCGAGAGGTTTACATTTGGGTGGAAGCTCATGTGGGAAACTCCAGCTGCTCATCGCCCAGGAGGTCTGTGGTGCTCGACAACATAGGTAATGGACGATTCTCTGATTTCAGCTTGCAGAATGGGAGATTTATACCTTTGGCCTCATTCTCCAACATCCTCTGAAACTGCAAACTTCTACATCAGATCCGTGACATGTTCTCTAAAATAACAAGGTGGCTTTTTTTGTGCTTCTCCTCAACAGTTAAGTATGATGCACCACAACATATTTCAATATCCTGGTCAAAAAACAACCTCAGCTTAATGTGGGAGGTTCCAGAGAAGCATCCAGCTTTAGCCGAGGTCTGGTTTCGACGAGATGGACACCCCGCAGAATCGTGGGAAAAAGTAAGGCACATTTGTGTTTAGTCACCAAATCTATCGTGTCTGAAGCTCATTTTGCTTTTTGCTTTTCTACACAACCATTTTTCCTTCAATGTTGTTACAGATATTTACCAAAACCAACATGGGTAAGTGCCCTCATGTCCTTGTAATCAACATCTGCTGAATGAAATGTTAGATCAG
Organism: Verasper variegatus; assembly: GCA_026259375.1. Taxonomy (NCBI): domain Eukaryota; kingdom Metazoa; phylum Chordata; class Actinopteri; order Pleuronectiformes; family Pleuronectidae; genus Verasper; species Verasper variegatus. The sequence continues at coordinate 17,880,427 of CM048046.1, read as the reverse complement.
TGTTATTTCATGTTTTCTGTGGGTGATATATTTATTTACCAGATGTGGATATACCTCTAGAAACACACTGAAGGGCCACGCTGCTGTTCTTTTTCCGTTTTATCCCACTAACTGAAAGTTTGCTCAATTTGATTTCTCCTTTCCTCAGTGACTTCACACAGTTTGGGAAAGATCCCGACTTCACACCATCCAACTCGGAAAAAAACGGGAACTTCTGAATGTACGTTCTGTTTTCAAACTATCCAAGAACACACACAATTTGGAATTCCCTGGAATCACATTTCTCCTGTTTTGGTTGAGGCGACCATCTACTACTAAATACCCCTGGCTGAAAGTATTTGAAGCAACTCTATGTAACTGTTACTGCGTAACAACAGCGTCAGACTCCTATCACATGACCACTCTCTGGAAGAAAGGAGAACACGACATGGATGATCAATTAAAAGCACAAAGTTGTTTTCATGTAGAGAAAACAAGCCTAGAACAACTTCAATGGTTAATTACCGTTATCCCCGGCTTCCCAAACCAGAACGGCTGCCGCTGTAAAAAATACAACAATTGGAGATAAAAAAAATATTGGAGAATGATTTCTAAGTCTTTTTTAACTGATCAACAGTTCAACATTCCTCTTGAACTTGCTGATCCTCATTCTGGCAATTGAAGCTGCGACTCTGTCAGTTCCACACTTCTCACAGGAGATCGTACCCACTCGCCAAAGTAACATAGAGCGAGAACAGACGCAAACGTGGGAATAAAAGAGGAAACATTCTCCTTATTCCAAGTCAATCTAATTTGGAAGGTTCTATTTTAAAGTAAAAAAATTGCATAGTGTTGCTTCAACACACGCAGATCAGACTCGTTTTGTCATTTATTAGATATGAGGACTTTATATTAAGAAATTTAAATGTCTCCTTTGTTTTTTATCTGCACAGACCAGGTGACGGTGGAGAATCTCTCGCAGCATTCAGCTCACTGGGTTCAGATCAGACAACGGTCCACTCAGGCCAAAAACCCACTGTGGAGCAACTGGTCTCCTGTGGTGATTGTTCCTGCAGGTGAACCCATGTTATCTCCTCACATTAGTGCATGGATCTCAGGTTTTTATAGTTTATTGGTCGTGTTTTGGATTGAAATGCATTATCCTGCTTTGAAAATATTTGTTGGCGATAGTTCGACACAAAAAACGAGTGATCAGTCGTCATGAAGCGGCTCTAGATGAAATAGAGGAGTCAAATCAATTCACATACATGAATCACAAAGGGGCACAGTGAGGAGCATGAAAATCCCCAGACTGTTTGACGTGCGATTAAATATGTGTCACCACCCCAACACCTTCCATCATTTTACATCTCTAACGTTTTAATTCCTTGAAGTTCTTCTCTACCTGTGGAGATTGAAAACTATGAACTGATGGATTGCTGAAATGTTTAAACATATAAGACGTAACAATTCTTCAGTAAAATGTCTGAAAATGACTCAACCTCATTTTGTTGACTTTTTCCACTCAAGGTAGTGGGATGTTTAGTTTTGATCGCCTTTCAAACGACGTGTGACGAAGGAGAAACGCACTGCTGGCCAGTCAGCGTTTTTTTCCTTCCACTGTTTGTTTTTCTCACAATTATTTAGCATTTTGCTGCGTAACATTATTACAACTTCAATACATTGGAGTCGGGTCAGGTAGATTTTCATCCGCAATTCCCATAATCCCACGCTGTTTCACATCACCATCAAACTGGGTCTTTTATTACGTTTTGATTCCCGAGACCCTCGTGGCTGAAGTTATATGTACGTTTAAAACTGTTTTTAGTTGTAAAAATGAAACTGAATGCCTGGTTTCTTTTTTTCTTTTCATTGCAGAGCTTGCACACGAGCCTAAAGTCAACGTGACAACCAAACGTTTGAATGGCACTCGAGAGGTGACGCTGACTTGGAAGGTGAACCAGTTACAGAAAACCGACACCAGAGCATCCACACCATTTTAAAATGACTACTTGGAGTGTCGGCCATTCGGGGGTTTTGTCTTCACTTTGTGTTTCACTTTAAGACATTTCATTTGACTCATTGATCTGTTGCCCCCCCCCCCCCCTGCTGTTTCCATGTGTTTGAACTGAGGTGTCTTCTGCTCCTCTTCAGCTCATGTCCCACGCAGCAGCAGCAGCAGGAGTGACCTACAGACTGCAGGACACACAGTCTTCTCTGGGATGTCCTTGTGTGAGGACAGAGAAGAGGAGACAACACCTCAAAACAAATCATGTCACCATTTACGTGTCATACTCTCCCGTCGACATCTCTGTCATTGCCAGAAACACAGCAGGGTGTTCTCCTCCAGCAACCGTTCATGTGCCGGCCGAACCTAGTGCGGATTTAAAAAGTAGGCCCAAGTGTGTGTGTTTCGAATATCAAAAGTATTTATCATGAAGCAGAATTTCACTGAAGGATGTTCTTTCTGTCATTCTTTCCCTGACAGTTTGTGACAAAACGGTGGATAATAAATCCAGTAAGAAAACTTGCAAGCAATGGTACGAGCTTCAAGATGGAGGTTTGAAGCCAGAACATGTGATAACTTTAGAAAGTAAGAAAAAACAAGCAAGGGAGCAAGAAAAAAAGAGTGAGCACTTTAAATCACACAACTTTAACTTTGACACACAAATGCAAAGGGTTCTGTTCAGTTTTTTACTGTCAAATCCTCCAACTAATGACAATTTCACAACATACATTTTAAAGAACATTTTTGCATCATTTCACTGAAAAATAGGTCACAATGCAAAAACATTTGTTTAAACTCAGGGGACTTTCCACTTTCAACTTTTCTCTTGTTGTGTCACACTTGCACTGGAAACATTTTGTGTACCTTACACCTGATCCACGCACTTCCTGTTTCACTTCCAGGCATAGCTCTGTTACAGGATTACGTTGGCTACCTTTACTTTGAACACATGTGTGACGTTGGGAAGCCGCGGACAGTTAAGACGTGCGTCTACTACCAAAAGGAGGGAGGTATGTGTCTTTGAATTTGATTTCCCTGCATGATGTGTGCACTGGATGCACACTCCAGACCGGAACGCGTCTGTCGAAATTCGCTTGGTGCCAGGCGTGGGACAGAACCCAGATGTAATCTTGATTGCCCTCTAGTGGCTGTCTGCAGTGTCAGTCATAAACCACACCTCCTGCATGTTAGTAGATGGGACATGGACCAAACTAAAAAAGTGCACAAAATAACATTCTCATGCCAGTTCTCATGCCAATTAGGTTTTAATTAGTTAGTTGATGCTATGAAAAAGGTAAATGCTATAAAAGCACACTTATAAAAATGTGTCTTTAAGAGAGATTCGAAGGAGGTTAAAGACGAGAAAGATTTCCTGTGGAACCCAGTAACGAGATAATTGTTGAGGAGATGACACTAATCGGTGCATCTCAGTGAGAGAACATGTATCCTGTACCGCAAAACGAAAAGAGAAGTCATTTAACCCTACTTTCTTTCTTTCCCCCCGTCAGCACCGCGCAGAGAACCTCAGGATATCACTGTTTTTGGTCAAACGCACAATTCTGCTAACCTGTCCTGGAAAGCGATCACCTCTGAGGACCAGCGAGGTTTCCTCACACACTACAGCCTGTGCAGTGTGAAAATGGGTTCGCAGGATGAGATGAGAGGTGTGAAAGCCACTTTTCTACATCATCTGAAGCAGCTTGTTTAAAGGGTTTTTCACAGATGAATTATTTGTGTACAACTTTTAGAACTTTTAAATGTTTCACCGAAATTCTCCAATGACACCAGCTATATGAATTTAACTGTGATATTTCTCAACATCTTGTTTCATCAGAGTGCCATAACATATCAGCCTCATTGAGAAAATACAGTCTGGAAAACTTGACACCGGGAACGAAATACAATATCAGCCTGGCCGTAGTGACCCGAGCGGGAGCAGGACCCGCAGCCACAGTCACTATTAACACGCTGCAGGAGAAACACATGAATGGTATCAGACCTATAGAACCAGCTCCCATGTTGAAGCAGTTTTTCCACATGCGGACGCAAACTCATTTTCCCTGTCTTCCTTTTTCTCCACCCAAATTAGTGTGGTTGAGTTTGGGCCTGCTAATTGGGTTCTTCTTCACCTCGACAATGTGCACCATCATCTTGAAGAGGTAGGCGACCTCCATACTTTAAAGACTCCACACTTTGGTGTGTAATATGAACAATCACATAAACTACAGGATGAACTCGCTTTGTAGGGAAGGCGGTTTTAATTTCTTTTATCAAACCACGTGACTTTTATTAACGGCTAAATTATCAGTAACAGGATAGGTTAAGTGAAAATATCTGTGATTATCTAAGACGTTCTCCATTTCTTTCTTTTTTTACTTTTGTGGTGAAAATGTTGAAACTCTTCAGTGACACATCACAGTAACATGAACAATAAATACAGGATTTTGTTTTCCCCCTTCTTAAAAATTGTGATAGTTCATCATTTTCACAGTTTTCCCTGGGAACAATTCATGGATGTTGATGAAAAAAATTCAGCTATATTTAGGGGGCTGATGAGTGAGTGAAATTTGGTGCAGCTCGAATGACTTTAATAGAACTGTTGGGCCTTGGAGGAGGTAGATGCTCTACTGAGTGTTCCCCCTGGATTGATCTGTTTTCTAACAGTTTCTACTCTGTTCTGATGCTCAGAATCCAAAACAAGATCTTTCCTCCTGTGCCGACGCCTGTTATTCCAGATTTCTCACCCAATCAACGTGGTCAGGTAAATCCCACACACAGGCTGCAGGAACTGTTATATCAAAGTTTTTGCTCTTTCTGAAAACATGACAGCTTAGTTTTCTCATTTAAAAACTATAACTTAATCAAAGAGCAGAACTAATTCCCTCAGACATAGCTAACAGTGTGTACAGTAAATCAGTGCAGTCTATATAAAGTGCACTGTACAACTACTCAAAGGAAGTGTCAGCAGAGATTGTAATAAAAAAAAACTCACCTCATTGAAGACAATGTAATTCCGCTTTTCTTCGATACGACAATCAATTACAGGCACAAGTTGAGTAAAGTGAACTTTTAAGTGGCTCCATATGTTAACTTTAAATTTACTGAAATACTTTCCCTCCTGCATTCTGCTTCTTCCATGCTTTATTTGATTTTTTGAGACATTAACGTGATTCCTGAGCAAGAAACCAAAACAGTGACCTGTTCCATTGATTACAAGTTTAGAATTCAATAGCACAGTATGTTGAGTTTTCACCACTGAGTCTCACTCTCATGTTTTAACGTGACCTACATCAGGAGATGCTGGAGGGGAAAGAGGAGGTGGACGAGCTGATACTGCTGCAGCTGCACCCAGAGCGGAAAACGGTCTCTCAGGAAGCAGAGGAAACCACCACCCTCCGAGGAGAGTGGGACGCCGGGAGCAACGAGGACATGGAGAATGAGAGTGAGGGGGATTCGAGGATGTCAGAGGGGAGCGGTGATGAGAGTCCTGGCTCCACAGATCAGGAGCAGAAGAGCTCCAGAGTCAAAGAACTAACAGATCTGGAGCAGGTGGAAAGTGAGATTGCCATGCTGATATACAGGAATGGTTTGGTCTTTGATCTAAAGACAGATTCACCTTAAAATGGTGAAAGTGCAGATTTGACTACGTCCCAAGCACAAAATCTTTTACATATTTGTTCACCTATACTGGATTAATGAATTCTGTTTTGAAAGTTGTATCTTTTTAAACAACAATATTTAATCTTTTCCTGGAGCAAGTATTGGTTTTCCTGTTTCACGTTTTTTGGATTTTTGAATAGTATTTTGTCAGTGATGTTTTTCATAAGGAGATCAGCATAATGATATAGAGTTGACCACACACAGACTTTGTCACTGCAGGTTGTTAATAAACAATTTTTGTGGTAAGGTGTCTTGGATACTGAACGCTACCATCTTGTGCCAATGACATTATTTGGAGCCAGAGACCAGTCATGAGCGAGTCTCAGCTGTCAAACATAAGATTTCACTCTGTTGTTTTGTAGGATCAAAAACTAATTAAAACCAAACAAAAATGCACATTTGAGCATACATCAGCTACAATGACAGAAACTTTGTTTGTTCTGTTTTCATCTCTGCCCTGTAAGGTGACCATGAGTGGTGTGAAAGGCACATACAAACAAAATGTTTTATTATTATTATATACTGTAAAGACTGTGTCCCATTGTCAGAGTAAAATGAAACAAAGGGTGAAGAAGCATTGCGTGTGAAGGCTGAGCAACGCAAAAAGTGATTCTGTCAAGAGGTAATCCTGTGACAGGAAGTGGTCAGGACAGAGAGACCATGGCCTTTCCAAAAAGTGTCTTATGCAAGATGAATAAACTTAGATTAGTCATAACCAGTGAGAACTCTGTGGGTTTCAAACTAGAGCATGTCAGGCTGATTTATTATAAGTGACAACCGACTTACAGGTTCCTGTGTTTGGTTGAGTTAAATCAGCAAGTATGTCTCTTTGTAGTGTCACACACTTTATCTCTCACCACAGGGAGATCAATATCGTGTGTCCCCACCACAGACAGCAGATTAACATCTGATGAATGCAATTTGTGGTTAGAATACTATCTAGCGACACCACATTGCTTCGTCTGTGTGTATAAATACAGTACACACATATCCCTTCCGTACATTTGGACTAGAGCTTATTTTGACAACAGCGCTAGAACTCATGGGTTTGCAACATTAATTTGCATCTGCAGACGAAAGACAATGAATTAAGGCAATTATGACATCTTTCAATATACAATGTGCACAACTGCAGATGAATTGTACTTGCACATACCGATCTGCCCCCTGATCTTGATCTGCACCAATATTTAATGGGTTGTTCCCCATATAACATGCAGGTTTTGTGGAAATCCGTTACACAAAAAAAATCAGTTTTTGTGTAATCCTGCCCACAAACAAAATGGATTGTGCAGAGAATTTGGGTCCGGACTTTCTGCAGAAGTTGCCTTTCAGACGCGTTCACGACACAGAAAGTGTTCAGCTGAGGGTGCTGCAGCAGCCACAGTCAGGACGTCACATATGAATTCTGCTGCGGAGATCCAATGTTTTTGTTTTTATCCTGGGGAGTATCTCCTGCCGTGTTCAAAAAGTCAGGAGACTCGCACTCGGACATTTGCATTTGCACATACAGCCCCTCTGGAGAAAGTCAGGAGATTATCCATAGTTCAGCGCACGACTGAAAACCAGTGTTGACAGATGTACGATAATTATCGTATTTGTACGATTATTTTGGCCTCTATACGATTAATAATGCATGATGTACGATAACTTGATCATTTTGTGACACTTAGTATTATCAATTGTAATCTGGATAGTAAAATATGGACCAGGTCTGTGTTTACGCATCTCTTCTCAAAAGACATCTTTTCAGCCAGTCATGCTTGAGATGATGATCGTGACCATCACGTAGTGACGCCGTTACTCGCAAGCTTAACACAAGTCCTTCCTGTCTCATATTTCATAATACGAGCCTTGTGCCTTGAAAAGGTGTGTCTGGTTTCTGTACACTAAATCGCCTCGGAATCTCGACACAGCTTACAAACATGCCACTCCTGTGGATACTGTGGTCGCGTGCATTCCTCAAAATAAGAAGACTTTAAGCTTCTGGTACGATACTTCAACATTTCCCATCCGGCAACGCTGCTGAAAACAGATGAACAAACGGACACACACAGGTTTCACCCTGTCTATGGAGCTTCACGTTGTTCTAAACCCCATTTCTGTTTGGGGGACCCATTGTTCAACTTCTGGCGGTTTGTTTGGGAACCAATGCATCCGTGATGGGAACTAGTACAGGCCTATTCCTGTGTTTATGGAACAGTGGCGCCTCTCAGTGGGGAGAAGCGCTCAGTACAGGGGGAGGACAGGTAGACAGGAGAGGTCATCTCTGGACCTCGGGCTGCTGCTCTCCCTCGGTGCCTGAAACAACAGGCGCTCTCCACACTTCCCAAACACTATGGTCGGATCAGCCGAGCTGCTGACCTCGTCTCCCCGCTCGTGAAGATGCCCCATGCGGGCTGCTCTGTGCTAGAACATGGCGGAGTCGGACGGTGGGGACTTTGCTTCGAAACATTCGCAGAGCAGGTGAGTGGCGCGGGGGGAGGACGTGTTGTGTCCGCGCTGTTGAAACTGGTCCCTTCGGTGTTAGCCTGAAGTCTCCGCGGCTCCGGGCACTGCAGCCCGGTCCCTGCCCGCCGGAACGCCCCGGCGCCCGGGCTTGACACTCAGGAATCACCGAGGCGCTGTTCGGGCCTCCGGACATCAGCACTGCCTGAGTCTCGTATCGACGATCAGCTGTCACAACACAACAAACCCTGTGTGTTGTGTTGTAACAGCTTCATTTAACTTCATTCATTTATTATGTAGTAAACTATGTTGCTTTTATTAACGCTCTTGTTTACTTTGGCTTCATGTATCACGAGTGGGTTAAATGTACACGTGTGTTTATACACATGTTGAAGTTCTTTATGTAAAGGTATAGTGTTTCTTCACTGTGAAAACAAACATGGATAAATACACAGTATCATGAGTACAACAATACTAAAAGTATTTGTTGGCAGTGTTGATGCAACCAAGCTGCTGTACTTGTTACTGTAAAGATTCATTCTCATTAACTGCACCAATAAACCAAGTAAGACTACAACTAATGATTATTAATATTGATTAGGCAATTATCCCAAACAGCTATTATTCTCAGATCATCTTAAAACTTCCCTTTTGTCAAATCCAAACATTTCCAGTTGACATTCAAGTTTTTTTTAGGTTTTTGCTTTATTATTTCACTCAAATGCTTCATGCGATTGTCAAAGTAGAAGCTCATTGCTCTTTTGATTAACTGTTGATTAATTGTTGCCGCTAAAACTACTAAACAAAGCAAATTTGGTTGCAGAAAACAGTATAATAATATTACAAGTTGCAAGTTAAATCTGGACAGTTTGTTTACTTGCTTTTACTGATGCCATTTAGATTAAAATCCAACACATTGACTGGTGTCAGTCCTGTGTAGAGCCTGGCCATGTCTGGATTTTTCAGACTGATAACACTGCTTTAGTATTGTCACAGCCTCACTATCTTATTTTACTTTCTCAACATGCATACAGCGCATAAACTTAAAAATGTTACCCCACAGGACATATGTCATAGTAAGAGAAGCACAGCTGTATCAGCAAAATGAAGGTCCTGGTGTAGTTCTTGCTCCCTCGCTGACACAGTGTTGTGGCCACTCTTATCGACATCAAACACCTGTGGTTTTCCCACCAAGTGTCTGCTGTGAAAAAGGGGCACTGTGACCAAGACATACAGCAGAGAGCGGCACATGCTACATACAGTTCAAAAATAACTTTTTAATTATACTACCACAATTCTGTCTGGTTTAACTGATCTTCACGAAATTCGAAAAAAGAAGTCCCCGGCACCAATTTGATTAATATAACAGAAAGTCAGCCACTTTGGATTTTGGCCGTTTTACACGTTGTGTATTTTAACAAACTCCTCCTAGAGCTTTCATCAGAACAACTTCAAATTCGGCGAGTGTCAGCTTGACTCCTTGGAGATTACAACTAACTCAAATTGTGAGTTTCCGTTACACAGTGTGACCGTGGCGTGGCTTAAAATTTTGAGTTTGCTTTAATATCCCAGTGTCAGTGTTCATAGATTCCTTTGATTCCTTTGATCTGAAGAGAGACAAGAGTGTGTGTTTGACCTGAACAGATCTATCAGTCTGTATGTAGTGGTAGTGATAGCACCACCTACTATCGACAGGAGGTAAGCCTCGTTTTACAACTTTAAGTCGATTTACGTTAAATTTTCACTGTGTGGTCTACACTTGATGGCATGTCCTGTGATATGTACCTGTATCACAGTAGCGTTTCCACCTATCATGCTTCTTACTGGTCGATTGATGTTTTCCTATAATAAGCAACAAGGTGTCTATGGCATTTCTCTTCCTAGCGATGTTGCTTCTATAAAGTGTTTCAAATTAGATTCGATCCTTTGAATCCCAGTTTGTGACAAGGCCTGTATTTCCTCTTCCAGTATGGCAAACAAGAATAGCACCCTGCACTGTACCTTCTCTGCCCCAAGTCACAGCGCCACCCTCCTGCAGGGCTTGTCGTTTTTGCGGGCTCAGGGCCAACTGCTTGATGTTGTGCTGGCCATCAACGGAGAGCGCTTCCAGGTCCACAAAGCTGTGCTGGCTGCCTGTAGTGATTATTTCAGGTAAGTGGAACCATAAAGACTGTTCACTTCCCCTTTGCATTTTAGATTGGAAGCACTTAGCAGATGCTCTTACCCGGAGTAGTTTATCCTGAGTGCCTCTGTCAGAGCAAGCTGCAGTTAAAAGATCAAGTATGTTCAAAGCAATTCAGTAGGGGAGCAGTAAGGGTGGTGGAATGTGAAACAAAATGCACTAAATTAGTCTTATTGTCTTTCATTATGTCTTTGATTTGAGCCACAGAATTCATATTTCTACAGTTCCTGCTGAATTGTGGAACTATATTACATACATGGAAAGTCCATACATTTGAAAACTATGAATTATTTAACATAAATTAAATACAAATTTGGCCTAATATTTAATATGAATTTAATCATTAATATTTGATTATGTTCTGTTTTGGTTTGTGTCTTCAAACAGTTTTCAGTTCATCTGCAATTAACACCAGACTATAAATAAAACAATCCAGTAGGATGAATGTTCGTCATGAGGGTTGGGGAAATTTCTCCCTCATTGAAATGAAATGTAATCCTAAAACTGTCCTGTTTTCTCTCTTTGTGCTTCAGAGCAATGTTTACTGGCGGCATGAGGGAGTCAAATCAAGATACCATTGAGCTGAGGGGCTTGTCCGCCCGTGGGTTTGAAACACATTATCGACTTTGCCTACAGTTCTGAGGTCACTTTAGACCTGGACTGTATTCAAGATGTGCTCGGAGCTGCTGTGTTTCTCCAGATGGTCCCAGTTGTGGAGCTGTGTGAAGAGTTCCTCAAGTCAGCGATGAGCGTGGAGACCTGCCTGCACATTGGCCAGATGGCCACCACCTTCAGCCTGTCTTCCCTTAAGGAGTCGGTGGATGCCTTCACCTTTCGTCACTTCCTCCAGATTGCTGAGGAGGAGGACTTTCTGCACATTCCCATGGAGCGCCTCGTCTTCTTCCTGCAGAGCAACAAACTGAAGAACTGCAGTGAGATCGATCTCTTCCATGCCGCCATCAGGTGGCTCCGGTATGACCAGTCTCGCCGGGCTCAAGCCAGCAGTGTCCTCTGCCATGTGCGCTTCCCGTTAATGCGCTCCTCAGAGCTGGTGGACAGCGTTCAGACAGTGGACATCATGGTGGAGGAAGTGCTGTGCCGCCAGTATCTCCTTGAGGCCTTCAATTATCAAATCCTTCCTTTCAGACAGCATGAGATGAAATCCTTGCGGACACTCATTCGTTCTGACATCATGTCGCTCATCACCTTTGGGGGGACGCCCTACACTGACAACGACCGCACAGTCAGTACCAAGGTGTTCTGTCTCCCTGACATCACTTCCCGCCAGTTCAAAGAGCTGACAGAGATGGAAACGGGGTGCAGCCACGCTTGTGTCGCCGTACTTGATAACTTTGTGTACGTTATCGGCGGACAGCACTTACAGTACCGCAGCGGCGAGGGCGCAGTGGACAGCTGTTTCCGCTACGACCCACACCTGAGCCAGTGGCTGCGCATCCAATCCATGCAGGAGGGTCGTATCCAATTTCAGCTCAACGTGCTTCGTGGACAGCTGTATGCCACCGGAGGGCGCAATAGATCCGGCAGTCTATCATCTGTGGAGTGTTACTGCCCAAAGAAGAATGAGTGGACTTACGTGGAACCATTAAAACGCAGGATCTGGGGCCATGCAGGTACACCGTGTGGGGAGAAGCTTTATATCTCAGGGGGTTATGGCGTCTCGCTGGATGATAAGAAAACGCTTCACTGCTATGATCCCGTGTCAGACCAGTGGGACTTCAGAGCTCCCATGAATGAACCCAGAGTGTTGCACGCCATGATCAGCAACGGGGATCGGGTTTATGCTCTGGGCGGCCGCATGGACCACGTGGACCGTTGTTTTGACGTGCTGGCCGCCGAGTATTACATTCCAGAGAATGACCAGTGGACCACGGTAAGCCCCATGAGAGCCGGGCAGTCCGAGGCAGGCTGCTGCTTACTGGACAGGAAGATCTACATCGTGGGAGGATACAACTGGCACCTGAACAACGTCACAAGCATCGTGCAGGTGTACAACACGGAGACAGATGAGTGGGAGAGGGATTTGCACTTCCCAGAATCGTTTGCTGGTATTGCTTGTACACCGATTATACTTCCACAAAACAGCACACAAGGCTGACCTCTAAAGCTTCTAAGCAGCACTACACAGAGCAGCATATTATTTTCTCTTCTTGTTATGGATCAGATGTGTCTGATTTAAGAGATAAAACTTCAGAGATGAAAACTTGGATTTTTACGTTGGGGCACTTCTGTGATACAGGAACTAGGTTTAATTATAGAATTTGACCGTTTTGACACATTTTATCACGTTTCAGTGGAAAAGCCTATCGTAAGATCAGTATTTTTTTCTGTTTGAATTCAATACCAGACTGATTAATATATTATCTGCCAGTTACATTTTAAGTCAGTCATAATATAATTATATAATTAATATAGTGTATAATCAGTATATTTTGATAATATCAGTCTTTGATAGTTTGTACCTTTTGGTTTTTCCATATCATTTTATCAGATTAATGTGACTTGGAAATCTTGGAATTTCTTTATTTAAGTCTTTGCTGTGCAAACACTGGATCTTTTTAATGTTGGACATTTTGATTGTACAGTTGTGATTTTTTTGTTTGATTTGTTTTTATTATTCAAACAAGCAAGACAACTGATCTTACTGCTCACATATCTAATCACCAAACCACATATCAATGCACAGAATCAAAAGCACAGTAAACACAAGTTGTGGGTAAGTTCACGTCTCAACTGATAAATTCTACATTATATTGTGATTATAATGTTTGTTTTTGTTTGTTTGTCTTTAATTGCTACTTATAACACACCCCCAGCCACCGGCAAACTTATAGTTGTCACTCAAAGTAATAAACTACTGTAGGCAGCTGCATAATATAGTAATAATTTCAGTGTGTGGTGCTTTTGTGTTACTTGTTGTAATCCACTCAGTACATGTAACGTTTGATGTTGCAGGGAACAATTGTCTTGTAACATCTCGCACAAGTCTCTAACTTTCACGCTCAATATTTCCTTTCATGACAGTTGATACAGGCGAGAGTTTTTATTGACTACACTGTTGCACCTTTTCCGAGCAGTATTCATGAGACATTTGATTTTAATGTGTGTATAAGGAAGAATCAAGCTTAATGTTCTTGTTATTTCCTTTTTAAATGTGACCTATGACAGTGAGTGTCTCCTGTTTGCCTTTGTCCTGTTCTGCCTGTACCAATAAAAGCACATTATATTGTTGAAGTGCAATATAAAGGAAACCACTGTCAAAGGGGAATGTACACACTTGTAGCTTTATCTGCATCCTTTATTAAAGGTGTATCATGTTTTAAAAATAACGCTCAGGTGTTTTTTTATTTTTCTATTTTGATGAGATGATTCATTTCCACAATAAGACACACTGTGTGTGTGTGTGTGTGTGTGTCATTAATCATTGATTGATTGTTCAGTATATGAATTGTCAAGTGAGAAATGATTACTAGTTAATTACTGTAATGCACTTTTTACAGGCCTCCCAAAGAAAACAGAGACTCCAACTCATTCAGAACTCTGCTGCTCAGCTGTTGACCAGAGCCAAGAGGAGAGAACACATTTGTCCAGTTCTAGCTCTGCACTGGCTGCCTGTTACACACAGGATTGGCTTGAAGGTTCTCCTCCTTACATACAAGGCTCTGAATGGATTAGGAGAGAGTTACATAGCTGACTCTTTAATTAATAAGGTCCCCTCATGAACACTGAGATCATCTGCTCCAAATATCAGAGAAGCTTGTTTAGTGAACGTAAAAAATGTAATACATTTCTCTTTACTTCAGCCTTTTACTAGATCTTACTCTCCTACCTTTTTTAACATTTATATCACTTTTTCTTTTCTGTTTTTATGCATTTTTATATTTGATTTTCTTATTTATTTCCTTTTCTTTTAAATGTGGTTTTGACATGTTCTTATGTTGAATAAAATCTGTTCTATTATATGAATTGCATTTTAACATGTTTTTATTAATGTTTTTACTTTTATCTATATTGTATGTAAAGCACTTTGAGTTGCATTTCTTGTATGAAAGGTGCTAAACAAATAAAGTCTATTGTATAAATATATACTATATTTATTTATTTATAAGATAACCATATTAGAAAACTGGGGAAAATATCACATACTTATCGAAGCGTACTGCATTCACTTAAGAGAAAAAAAATTCTGCTCAGATTTTCTGAATTAACGACATATCTCGTTAATTCAGAAAAACAGTGGATTTCTTTAGGAAAAGTATCTTGTTAATTCAGAAAAAACAGCAGATTCTTTTTCTTCATTTGCTAAAATGAATGAACTGATAATTTGAAGAGAACTTCTTGTTTCCTCTGTGTCATGTCTGTTGGGGGCCAACGGGGTCCCAACGACATGTTTCGGCCCCGGGGCTCCTCAGGTGGTGAATCCGGCCGTGTTCATCCTATTTCACTGGAACAACAACAACAACAACAACAACATCAGCAGCATCAGCACCAACAGCATCAGCACCAGCCGTGCGTGATGACGACACCGCTCGGCGTCGGCGTGGTGCGTAGCGTAACATTCCATTGAGAAGAAGAGGGGAAAGATGGCGTCCTCTAACAATCCTCGCAAATTTAGCGAAAAAATCGCTCTGCATAACCAGAAACAGGCGGAGGAGACCGCGGCGTTCGAGGAAGTCATGAAGGAGCTGAACATCACCAGAGCTGCCCGGGTGAGACCAGCACAGACCGTCCGTAGCGCCGCTGTTTGTCTGCTTTTTCATGTGTTTCCCCCTCTCGCAGCTAACGAACGCTGCGGAGATCAACCTGACCGTCGGGATGCTAAAGTAGCTAAAGTAGCTAAAGTTGTTCGTGCACGTTCGCCGCGTACACAACTTAACGCCTCCCCGCCGCCCCGGTAGAGTCGCCGCGGCCTCGGTCGCGGTACAACCCGACGTGCGGTCGAGCAGCGTTGTTATCCGGGCTGAGGAACGTGCACCTGCGCCCGGTCACAGCAGCTGACGTTAAGCGCACACGTCGGGAAAAAGCCCAGCATCACAACATGTCAGGAGAAGAGGGAGAAGAGGGAGAAGAGGCAGCAGCAGCAGCAGCAGCTGCTGGATGTGTTGCCTCTGAGGAGCATCACATGTTACATCACCTGTGATCTCCCCCCCCCCCCCCCCCCCCGCTGCGTTAGCCAGCCACGGTTAGCCTCACCTCTGCAGCCTGTTAGCCATGTGCTAACAATACGCTCACAGCAGACTTTTTACTGAATGGATATTTAGCTGTAAAGAAGCCGCACTGTTGTTTTCTCGGCCCTGACAGGTGCATTCCGTTGGTTTATATCAACGCCGAGTCGCTGTTACTTTTGACAACTTCATCACCAACAGTGGCGCAAACTCAATATTGTGTAAGGTGTAAAAAAACAACAAATGAATGAATGAAACGTTGTCTTCAGATATGTTTTAACCGACCGTCAGTCCCTAAACTGCTACATATGGCAGATAAAAACATGAAATACTCCTTTAAGAGGATGTAGGCAGCCGATGTTTGTCATGTTTGCCTGAATAAATTGATAAACTTCAAGCTTTTTACTGTTATCAAATGGCTACTAATAGATTTTCTGTAATAGATCCAGCTCCATTATCTCCTTGTAATTATTATCCCAAGAGATTTGGTTTCAAGCTTAGGAAGGAAATCATGAGCAGAGAATTATAAATATGTGTGTTATTCCATCAGATAAAATATGTAATATACCAACTCACGCTTCATCAGTGTAACTTTTACCTTTGTATTATTGCTATTGATGAAAATTCTGTTGCGATTATCATGTATATTGATTTATTGTCCAGCCCTGCAGTTAACAATCATACAAATACATACAAAAAGAGTGATGGTGTAAATCTTAATATTTTAGAAGATTGTATTTTCATTGAACAACCATCAAAATCCAAAATGTCCATCAGTCAATTAATTAAGGAGTTGTTTCTTCTGAATTTACTATAAACATTGGACCATATTGTTACCAGGAAGTGTTTGGGCTAATTGTCGGCCCTGTTGCTGGAAGTGATGCCCACTAACCACGCGCTGCGTCAGTGTGAACCTGAGCTGTACTGTCATTTACTGCATGGACAAGAATTCAATCAACTTCTCAGATCTGTGGTCTCTGCCTGATTTCTTTGTGTTGCCATCAGACCATCACATTTAGTTTGTTCTTGGTACAGGAGGCCTTCCATCACAGTGTTTCTCGTAATAACATACATGACCTTTGTGAGTTTTCTTTTTCGTGTCCTGACATGTGGCTGATGTAATAGCCAGATGTGTTACATGGAAAGTCTGATTGTAATTACACCAGCTGTCAGTCAGGTGTCATTCACATCAGCTGATGTGATTTTTAAAGATGTCGTCTGCCTCTTTGGTGACTCATGAAACAGCCACATCGGCCCGTCTCATCATCATCATCATCATTATCACATCATCATTACGTCATTCATGTGTCATTTAATGGATTAATTTATCATTCACCTCACAACTGTGGACTGACAGGCATCATTCATTTTTAGTATCACCCTTTTTTGTGAATCGAATCAATCATTCACTCATGCTTTCATGCAATTTTACTTTGCACAGTTGCAGTTACAGAAGACCCAGTATTTGCAACTAGGGCAGAATCGTGGACAGTACTATGGAGGCTCACTGCCCAATGTCAATCAGATTGGAAATGGCAACATTGACCTGCCTTTTCAGGTGAGCCCTTAGCCTCTCGGCTGGTAAATCACAGGTTTGTTCTCGACCAGTGTACCTTTCTTAGCTGTTGCTGATGATATTGGACATGCAAAGGTTGCAGTTATGTGTAGTATTGGTGAAAGATTGGCTCAAAACAGTGAATTTTAGAGTCTACAGGATCAGCTTGAGGGCAGTAGAGTGTTCGACCAGGTTTTGTCTTGGTTCAGGAACAAAAGGAAGTCAGAAG
Organism: Verasper variegatus; assembly: GCA_026259375.1. Taxonomy (NCBI): domain Eukaryota; kingdom Metazoa; phylum Chordata; class Actinopteri; order Pleuronectiformes; family Pleuronectidae; genus Verasper; species Verasper variegatus. Next base: position 17,863,183 of record CM048046.1, on the reverse strand, counting down.
TGCACGACAAGATGTACAAGTTCTACTCTGACGTGTAATTTGGTTCCTAAATTTTTAAGTATATCATTGCTTGTCATGGCTTTCCATCTTTAAATACATTTGCCAACTCAAGCACCAGTATGGGGGGCCCATGGCTTGACTCATTTTGAAATGAACACATTTACACCATTAATCCTAAGACATTATCGTAAGAGGTAGTTTTGCTGTGTAGGTAAGTGGGTTTTCCTCGCCTCATTCACCTGGTGTGTTCACTCTAGAACTCGGTGCTGGATACCAGTCGAACAACCAGGCACCACGGGCTGGTGGAGCGTGTTTACCGTGACCGGAACCGCATCACATCTCCTCACCGCCGGCCGCTGTCAGTGGACAAACATGGACGCCAAATATCCTTTGTTTAAGGATGTTTTGACTTTATTTGTAATTGCTTTTCGATTTTAGAGGGTGTGTTTTATCCCAGTGGGATTCACACCTTCTCTTGTTTTGGTCTGCCTTCGGTAACAGACACTTGGGGCAAGGTTAAGTTGTTTGATTTATACATTACCGCAGACTTGACATTATCTTAGTTGGTTTCAAATATTAACACTTTTTAAGGGGATACACTTTCCGCTGCATTATTTTATAATTGTTATAACGGATATTCTCGAGAATTAATTTGAACTTGAGACAAATATGTGTCCGTCTTCAAGATCGAGCTTTGAGACTTAGTTGAGCTAAAAGAAGTAAGTAAGGAGTGTAATTGCAATGTATTATAAAAGTAACTGGAAGTTTTGGCTCTCTTGGTTTATGAACTATTAAATAAAAACAATGAAAATTTGAGACGCAGTGGATATTTGCTTGATTCGTTTAGTGTGATTTCTCTGCATTATATGTATGTCTAACACAAGAAGTGGTGATAGTGAGCTATCGTCTCAGTGAGGTGAATTTGAGAGCGTGCATTGTTTCTCTCTTGTTGACAGGATTATTCTTAGAAATATGTTCCACCATTAGATAACAAGACACCGACTCAAGCCCCTTTCAATGTAATTAGATCCCAACACTTGTGTGTATGCATGAGGTCCATCAGGTTGAATCAGCCAAGAGGCATGGATGTATGGATTAGCGCAGATTCATGTTTCATCCCGTCTACTTTATGAGCCTTAACTAAATTCACATTGACAGCTGTCCTTACAGCTCAGTTTACCTCTCACCACCGCCAGACACTAGCTGGAGAAGGTAAGCAACTCCCATTTGTCATTTTTCACAAAGTGATAAATAGTTAATAACAAAACAGTATACAGTTCAATTGCAAAGAATTAACTTGCAAAACTCTGCATCTGTGTTGTTACAAAACCTCCAAATTCATCAAAAACAAAGAAGGCCACACAAATGTCTGATAAAAATGATTCTAAAAGTGTTCGATGCTGAAGATTTGGCACTCAGATTTCACTGACGTCTAATTTTTCTCACACATGCAGGACAAATTCAGACTCTGCCTTACACCAGAGCGCCATGAATCCGAAGCCCCAGGAGGTGTTTGCCGGGGGATCACAGGAGCTGCAGCCAAAACGAGGTAACACAAGCTCCAGATACAGAGACACAGAGCTGCTTTTATTTATGAATGTGTGACAATGGCAAACTTTAAGCAACACAAAAGAGTTGGTGTCACACATAAACTACTCTTGATGAAATATTTATGGAGTGAACACATACTGATCTCGGGCAGGGAACTGCCCCGGCAGTGCAGTGTAGCATACAGTCGGCGGCTGGCTAAAGTAACATCTCTGAAGCTGACTCATGATAATCTAGAGAGGAGGATCAATAAGTCTCTGATTATCCATGGATTATGTATTTTTATGTGCAAAGCTCTGCTATAATGAAGCCAAGATTGCCTGGCATCCACTCAAACCGTCTGGTGGTCACCTTGCTATTTTTAGAGACTCAGGAATCTAGTGCACAGCACTTTATTTTGCTTGACTGGGCAGGATATTGATGACTCATTTCTTGCACTGATTTGAATTATATTTTGTCTTAGCAAGCAACTGTGTCTTGATGTTTCACTAATTAGTACTGCTGCTAACAGTGCCTGGGATGGAGGACTCGGAGTCGAATGCGGACAAGGATGCACAGAAACAGTTGTGGAATGACAAGAAGGTACTGATGGGAGAGGGAAGGGCTGCAAGGTTTTACACTTTGTTGAGATACAAGAATCGTGGCTCATGATTTCATTCTCTCCTCAGGATGAGTCGAAGCCCAACACATGTGATGTCCCTGGAATCAAGTGAGTGGCACAAGTCAATTGGGTTCTTATTCTTTGCTGTGGAACACTATCGGAGTATTACAGCCGTAAATAAGTCATGCTGTAAGTGCACTGATACAAGACAGCTGGTCGAGGAAACGTGCTGGACAGGCACTTTTAACATGTTCCCCTATTGTCTAAGAGGAAATGTTTGTGGTAGGGCACAAACAACTGATCCCAATAAAAGCAGAAGATGTGAATAGTGTTTTTTATTATATATTTATTATGTATTCTGTTTTTTATTTATTATATTTAATGTGTTCTATGGCAAGAACACACTGGCCTGTGACTGATGCATCATATGTCAGCTCCCATTAGGTACACATATATTTAATGAATTATATTTTATAGTCATCTGTTGTTATTTTTCAGCACCACTAAAAAGAAAGTTAAATATATGTCTCTACAATTTTGCATATAGTTAAAGTCACAAAACGGTCGCCAGTCCAGAAATTCAGATTACAGGAAACAGAAATGTCACTTCCAAATTAATTACCACACAGACTGATACTAAACAACAGCATAGCAGTTTGAACAAATGGGCAGATCTAAATATATGACTCAATCTTATTTTGAAGCATCAGTGTCTGTAGTTAAACATATTTGCATCTGTGTTTGTTGGTCAAAATCTAGCCACTCGTAGTTTTGAAAAATCATAAAAGGTTTAACTGTGGCCGATGAAACATTTCTTTTCTTTTTAGTATATTCCCATCACCAGACCAGGAATTGAACCCATCTGTGCTCCCAGCTGCACACAACACCGGCGGTTCGCTGCCTGATCTGACCAACATCCAGTTCCCTCCTCCACTGTCCACTCCGCTGGACCCCGAGGACACTGTGGCCTTCCCCTCCCTCAGCTCGTCCAACAGCACGGGCAGCCTGACCACCAACCTCACCCACCTGGGCATCAGCGCAGCCAGTCACGGTAACAGCTGTTAATTCACTTTCAATATGTGGGGAGGTCGAGTAAATGTTAACGAAGACAAGTCAAATGGTAAGAAAAGTAAAAATGTTTACATCACCAGAATTTATTATGAACTTAACACAGTAAAACATGATGCATTTTCAGTTTTGAAATAAACAGGATGCTATTCTACGCTCAAATCTACCACCTCCAGTGAAAGCACATGCAGTGTTGGCACGATCTCCGAGTCTGGATCAGCAGGCTATTGGCTGCTTTTCATCATATCTGATGGTTTGTTCTTTCTGGGCTGATGATCAGTTTGGCTCAACAGCATCACTTGGTCTCAGTCTCTCGTATTTAAAGAACTCAGTGTGGAAAAGCCCAATGGACAAAGTGAGAGTCATTACAAACAGACTTTAGCATTTACATTTTGCCGGCATGTTTTCCATCCAATATTTATTTATTTTGACTATATTTAGAGAATTACCTTATTAATCAATTAATTAAACAACTATTGAGATTGTTGATCATTATTTAGGTATTTTCAAGATTTAAATAATCTCAGGATGCAACTTCTCAAACATGCTTTTATTTGTTATTCTTGACATAGGAGAATAGTTTTATTTACAGTTTGCTTTTAGCCTTATAAAGTCCCCTCTTAAGACAAAGTTTTACTTGAAGAGCCTTTCCTGCTTTTACTTGAATTAAAATGTTTTCGTTGAACTGTCTTGTAGCTTTTGTAACTCTTCTTTTCAATTCTGAATATTTTACGACTGGTTGCTGTCTTGTGAAGCATTTTGTTATGAGATTATTGAAAAGTGCTCTGTCAGTAATAATAATATACTATTATTATTTATTCAGAAATCAATATTAATTTCTGCCCTGTCCCTCAATGTAGTCATTAATGTCAGTCAATCAGTTTTTGTTTTCAAATCAGTTTGTTGGTGTGAGTTGCATTCAAACACACTAATAGTGTCTGTTGTCCTCCGCAGGGATCCCCACCTCCTCTCAGCCCACCATGACTGTAACGGCACAGCGCCGGCAACCTCCTGTGGTGCCGCTCACCCTCACCTCTGACCTCCATCTCCAACAGTCGCCACAGCAGTTCTCTCCCACCCTGTCCTCACCGGTCAACATCACACAGGTAAGGATCTGCTGATCCAGCTTTAATCTGTGGCCTCGATGGTGTTTTTACAATAGTAGAATAGTCAAACCCAGGGACAAAGCCCAATCTTAACCAGAGTCTGTATCCTTCTTTCCTCAGGCCTGTACCAACAGAGTCATTGACCCTGGAGCAGCTTGCCCAGTATCCCCTGTTCAACCAGTTGACGGCTCAGGCCCAGGTTCAGCTGCTCAGCGACCTGCAGAAGCAGCAGCAGGTCCTGTCGCAGGGCATCCAGCTCATCACTTTCCCGACTCCAGCCTCCACTGGCACCGCCAGCAGCCCCTCCCCAGACAGCCAGACCCAGACAACCGCCAGCATCAGCATCAGCTCGGTAAGAAGCTGTCGAGTCAGAGAGAGGAAGCAGAGATAACAGTAAGCCTGAGGAAACGACTGGCACCGTTTTGCTTATTCTTAAGCTTCTATTCATTTTGTTAATTTATTGTTCTGCCCAGAATACAGCCTGGTAAATACCTTCACGCATTAATTTGTCATTTCTTAGAATAACTCACCTTCCCAGGAGAAACACTTCTCTACTCTTGACTTGACCTTTAATTCTATTAGTTGTGTGATATTCAGGAAGATGCTTACAGATCTTTTAAACATGAATCTATGTGTACTGTTGAAGCAAGAAATTGACTGAAAGAAGCTTAGAAGAAACACAAATACTAGTTTGACCACTCGCTATGGCCCCCGTTCAGACCTGGTATTCAAAGTTAACACAGAGTCTGTGTGTGTGTGTGTTTTTTACCAATTCAAGTAAAGTTTCAATCCTCGTGTTGATCAGTGTGTAGATACTGAGAAGCCTAAAAATATATTTAATCTGTAGTGGGTCAGAGACGTCAGCTAAGTTGGCGGTCCTTCGTTATTTGGTTCCAGGACTACGAAAGGAATGTGGCCACATGGGTCCCAGACCACCTTCGAATGTGGTCTGAGTCATCGTATGTCAGGACACATTTGGGTGTGCTCAGACCTGAACGTGGCGCTGACCACTTGTGATCAGATTACTTAGGACAGATGTTAATACAAGGTTTGAACGGGGTCTGTAATACAACAGTCACTTTAATTGTACATTTAACTCCAGAGTAGGAGCAACAGATGTTACTCTTGTATTTTCCAGATGTGTTTAGACAAACTAGCCAGCCACAGATGTCCCACGCAATATATCTGGTGGCGATTGGATATATTTCCCACCTACACTTAAACACTCTACACTCTACCGAGCAGATTCTTCGCTGATGCCCTCTCACAACCCATCCTTTGAGATATGTGTGTGACAGGCATGAAGCTTAGTGCTAGCTAACCCTCTTCCCTCCAACAGTACCGCAATCAGACTGGCTCACCAGCCACTCAGTCTCCAACCTCCCCAGTCTCCAATCAAGGCTTCTCCCCCGGCGGCTCACCTCAAGTAAGGGCCCACCCACCGAGCTAGCTGCTGTTTGGGGAAGGGCTTTGCACCTGGGGGAAAGCTAATCGTAGATGAGTCAGGCTGCTTTTTTTCGTTCTCTGTATCGGCAGTTTAACCGCTCATGGTGTCAGCACCTGCATAACTCACATCTTCATCACCACTGTCGCTGTTCACTCTGTGCATGACTACACGGCCATAGTTTGTTGATGGAGGCTCCGACTGTGTTACTGTGGATAAAGGTTTTTTAGGTTTGAGCTACAGATGATTGAAACCAAGACTGTAGGAGATGCTAAGAACCCTTTGTCACTATAAACGCACCACGGAATTCCCATCGAACCGACTTAAAAAACACTCGCTAACACAGTAACATCTAAGAAGAACCAATAATCCATCTGTTGAGGACAGCGATACTCTCTCTCATCTTTGAACATAAGACAACTTTAGCTTTTTCAAACCAAGTTAACAGGAATAAATATCCTTTCTGCAGACCAGTGTGTTATATTAGCTCCTATTGTTTCAATTTTTAACATTTTAGAATTTCTTTTTCTGTTTTCTTGCCCACAAGGATCCTCCCAATAATCCTCCCTTGTATTTAGGGTCACTGGAGTGCCAGTCTTTGCATCACTTTACATCTGTTATTTACATACACAACAAATCGCTGTCGCTGCCTCCTTTGGGGAAGAGTCATCAGAGCTTTATTCCATCTTCAATATAACATTTGACAGGAAGGAAAATAACAGCTGCATGTGTTTTCATAATACACTTTGGCTCTAGTGTTTTTCAAGGTGCAAAGCCATTTCATGGCTGAAGGCCACAGCAACAAAAGTAGTTAGTAGTTATAAAATAGAAATTTGAAGAGGAGAGACTCGAAAAGGAAGAAAGTACAGTTTATAGATGCAGATCAAACCAACTAAATCCTGATATTAGACACTGATCAACGTCCTCAGGTCATCTCAGTGGCATCAGTAATGTTGGAAATGTTAGACCGGGGCTCCACCACTGAAGAAAGCCAATCACAGTCTTGACTCTGTTCGATAGCGCTTTTCTCATTGCAAGAATATTTTGAAGGGAAAGTTTGATGTTTATCCACCTGCTGGTTTTCTCATAATTTACTCTTTGATTGTAGAGATGTGGGACACAGGCTTTGGCAAGACTGACACTGGGTGGAAAAAAGTCCCAGAAGCTTTTTTTAAGAAAACTTCTACAGAATCTTCTACTCTCAAAGTAAAGATAAACATCCGTAGAAATATATATATATATATATATATATATATATATATATATATATATATATATATTTCTATATATAAAATATATTTAGTATAAATATATTTATTTATATTTAGTATAAATATATATATAAATATATTTAGCAAATCCAAATGCTGACAAGGAGGCGGATCATTGTGGTCCTCATCCTGATCAAACTTGTTCTCGCCGTCCAAACCTCTACAGCCGAAGAAAGTAAAATATGAGAATATCCCTCAGGTTGACAAATACAAGAATTTCCCTTAAACATGTTGATCTGTGTTTTTCGTCATGAACAGGGCTGCTGTGGTCAGTGTATCACTGCAGTTGTGTGTCCTGACCACAGGGTCGGGACAAACAACCACATCATGTTCATTCACATCCACACCTTCATCACTTACATTTTGTGTTTTAAGTTGTATGTTCTGACAGTGTTAAGCGTGAAAGGGGAAAGAGAGAGAGGGGGGGGAGTGACATGCAGCATAGGGCAGCAAGTCGGAATCGAACTTGTGTCCGCTGTAAAGAGGCTTGAAGCTTTGGTATATGGGGCGACAAATCTACCAGGTGAGCTATGCGATGCCCCCACACCTTCAGAAAATAGAAATAATTCAGTTTGTGTGTGTGTGTGTGTGTGTGTGTGTGTGTGTGTGTGTGTGGTGAATATAAACTTCAAACAAAGAAAACAAAACCTTATTTTTTTTTAACTCTTTCCAGTGTTTCATTCACCTCTTTTTAACTCTCGACCACTGACAGCTCGTCACAAAAACCATTCGCTTCGGTCACTGCTCAGTCTGACAGTCGTGCTACTTTGTGTTTTGCTTGTGTTTTCTGTTCGTCCATCGCTGCAGTTGCTGCTTGTGGGCCCAGATAAACCGGCCTTGTGACTGATGTAGCTTTTCCTGTTGTTTGTTTTAATTGGAGGTGCTTTCTTCTTCTTTGTTCTGAATTTCGTCACCTCCTTCTTCTCTCCAGCACATCCCCATAGTGGGCAGTATATTTGGCGACTCCTTCTATGATCAGCAGTTGACATCGAGGCAGACCAATGCACTTTCTCACCAGGTGACAGAGAACACACAAACAGCAGCCAGAGTATTTGATGTCTTCGCAAAGCCCCTAACTTTACACCTCTACACATCTGCTCTTCACTGGTTTGTAGCTGGAGCAGTTCAACATGATCGAGAACCCCATCAGCTCCGCCAGCCTTTACAACCAGTGCTCCACCCTCAACTACACACAGGCAGCCATGATGGGCCTCACTGGCAGCAGCCTACAGGACTCTCAGCAGCTCGGCTACAGTAGCCACAGCAACATCCCCAATATCATCCTCACAGGTAGCCACACGGGCCTAAACCATTACATCCACTTTTACCTTATTCCACTTGTACTGAGTTTGACCCTGAGCTCATGGAAACATGTAAATACTGTTAACTTCTCAGAAGGTTATAATAAGATCTTGGATTTTTCTGCCGCCTTTCAAGGTGCACTAGGCTGCGTAACAAGGTAAGGAAAACAGAGAAGGGAATAATGATAAAACAAACCAGAAACAGAAAATTATATAAATAGCAATGCCTGCAGGAGAAAGTGTCCAAACTTCCACCGCTGTACTGATGATATATTGTATTTGCAGCTTCAAACAGGAAACACGTCTCCAAAGATGTCCCAGGGTTCTTTAAACTGAAAATGATATTCTTCTAAATAGATGTATTCTGGCTTTTCATGTGATCTGTGTTTAATATTTTGTGGTTACTGTCGCTGGTTAAAAATGCAAACACTTGTTTAAATTTAGTTCCGTCTGTGTAAAAAAATCTCAATTTGATACTTGTTGACCTGCCTCGTCTTCCTCAGATGTCAGTTCCAGGGTTTTTTTTCTAAAGTGTCGTATCTCAGTCACAGGTGAGTCTCCTCCGAGCCTCTCCAAAGAGCTGACCAACTCTCTGGCTGGTGTCGGCGATGTCAGCTTCGACACAGACTCTCAGTTTCCTCTGGACGAGCTGAAGATCGACCCGCTCACCCTGGATGGACTGCACATGCTCAACGACCCCGACATGGTGCTCGCCGACCCGGCCACCGAGGACACGTTCAGGATGGACAGGCTGTAACGTTAGAGGCTGACTGTGGCCAATAACAAGAAGAGGAAAAAACAAAACAAAAAAAACACTAACTTGTGAATGGAGAGAAACAAAGGGCAGGATGAACCCTCTCCCTCGTTGCATGGCTGTCCAGCTGTCCGACCTCGCCCTCATCTCCGTGAAGCCCTTCGAAACGACGCGCCACCCAAAGACAGCAGGGAATAAGACATCCAGTGGCTTGCTGGGAAACGGCCCTGCTGTCCCTTTTGAATGAGATTGGTCGCTCAGCGCTTTCGCTAGCCTGCTGTGTTTACAGTGTACCATTACATGCCACATATATTCCAAACCCACATTTGACCATTTTTTTTTCTCTTCATATCCACTTAAGTATTTGCTCGTAGCAGGAAGCTGCTCGGACATTGGGCTAAACCGTTTCCTGTTATAACGGCTGTTGTTCAAAAAACCAACAAAAGAAAAAAACTCCATCCGGTTTGCTTGTACCTGGCGATCAGGTGAATTGGTTTTCCCATCATGGTGTAACAGCTTTCTATTTCACACTCAAAGCTTTATTTTTGACAACCAAAAGTTATTTTCATCATGTACTGTATGTTTTGATGCTTTATGTATTTATATGTTCTATTTATTTATTTGGTTAAAGATTTTATATTCTATTTCATAATTTAAATTTGATGCCAAAATGCTCTCTGTCAGCATAGTGTACAATTGCACTGATGTAATTTGTGTCTATTTATTAATCACTAACATATTTATATTGTGTTTGTTAAGCTACTTGGTTAATGAAGGAGTGCAAAACCTCCCCATAGTTGCTCTTCGGTGTTAGGTGTGCCATTCTCCGATGTAGGCACGTGGTAGACGTTGCCGTGCTGCCGCCCAACGCTTAAATCAAAAACGTCCTAGTTTCCAATAATGGATGGTCTTACGCCACTGAAATTATTTTTTATCTGAGAAAATCATCAGGTATTTCTATTCAACTAGAAAGCGAGAGAAACGCGTCCAAAATTAATGTTCTGCAGGTAAAAAGCCAACACACGTTCAGACTGCCGCCGTCTGTTTTTAAACCAGAGAACACTAAAATCTCAAATCTTTTGAAGTCGTCACTGTGAAATCACCTGATTTTGCCTTACATGAGTGTTCTACTGTTCTACTTCAGTGTCTAACGTGACAGCGTATTTTCGTAACTTATTGTAACATTTCGTGTATTTGAGAGGAACTTAACTTTTGATCAGTGATACTTGTGGTTCTGTTGTGTAAGGTTTGACAAATCAATGTACTGTATTTTGTAGCGGTACAGTTTATAGCCAAATTGTCAATGTTTTTTAAAAGTGGGACAAAAAAAAAAAGAAACTTTAAAAAAAAAAAAAAGTATGGGTTTGAAGTATTTGAGAAGCGGTGCAATTATGGGGAGGCTTTTTGCTCCTGAACAGGGAAGCTCTAACAAAAACTCTGCTGATCTTTGCCACAGTCAATAACAAAGTACTCTACAGCGAATAGAGATTTCCACGGTCGATTGTAGGATATAACCTAAAACGCCTTCAAACGGTTGTATCCATAAGATGCAATCTTACGATTTCAGAGTTTATGAAAATAAGGATTATTTTTACTATAGTAAGTAAAGTGAACAGAGAACATAGAGGTTCCGTATAAGAAAGAATGAGTGTATTTATATATTTAAAGTACTTTATGCAATTTCTTGCCAGCAACAAGATCGGCCTTGTTCTATTCAGTGTTACAAACACCTAAAATGGTCACAACAACAACAACAGTCGAGGATGTAGTCGAGTCTGAAACTGTAAATGTACTCTCATCATCACTAACTATGTCCATGACACACGTCTCTTTTGCCAAAATGTATGAAACCAAGTGTCAAATTTAAAAAAGTGCACCTCAGATTTCAGTCTGCTTCGGCCTTTTGTCAGAGTTTCCCTGAGAGTCGTTTGTAGGTCTGTGGGATCATGTTTGGTATATTGTTATATTTGTGTACAGACGTGCTAATCACTTACTCACCTAAAGCGCTTTTGGGAAGAATCCCCGACCTCCCACCTCCCTCTTCTTCTTCTTCTTCTTCTTCTTCCTGAGAAAGGAATCACGTTTGGTTTTACAGCCCACCTCCACAGTTTCTCATCTACTGTGCTCCTCCATGAAACGTTTTGTTTGCCTTCGACAGATCTGTGATTCCTATGCAAATAAGACAAAAAAACAAATCACCCTTAAAGGAACAAACGATCCACCTCCTGATGTTTTATTGTTTGACACATTCCAGAAGTTAAGCTGGATTTATACTTTTGCAATGGTTTGGTGATGGAGCGAGGCTTAGAGCTGCATGTAGAGATGTGACCAGGCTGCTCGTGTTCTGTGTGACGTGGTGCCAACGGTTGAACATGGTAGAAATGGCTATTGAGGACAACGTGGAGAAACAGATTCAGTATCATCTCCCATTGGAAGTAGCTTGATATATTTATATTGTGATCTAGTGGCGCCATTCCAGTGCTAACTATCTGTCCACCGTCATTGTATGGTGTTTTTTTTTTTTTTTTTAAATCTTTATTCAAGAGCGAGGTCTTTCAGTTTGAGAGCTGGGCTTTTTTGATTTCACCGTCAGATTTTGTACCGCTCTCACTTTAACCTTCACATCTAAGTAGCCCCTGCTTGTGCTTGGATTTCAATCGCTGGACAAATGTGTATTTTGAGAATAAGCTGCATCTCCTTGGATCAAATTGAAGTGTGAAAAGACGCAGACTTGATCGGTTGGAGGATGCTGGCTGCAGGATGTGGAGTTTTTGCAGTGGTGCTATGACAATCAAATGAAATGGTTTGCAAAACTACAAATTTATACAGAGAAGCATAAATCCAGCTTTACTCTTTTTTTAATCTTTTTTTGTTTTGTTTTCTAAATTGCTCGCCCCGCCTTTTCTTTTCTTGAATCACTTGTTGATAATCTCGACAACCACCTTCACACAAACTGCATTTCTGCCTCTTCTACAGTAAATGACTTCTGTGTGACTGTTGCTCTTCAAGAATCCTAAAGGAACAACACTTAACCTAAGGTTTTAGATCGATGAAACATTTACCTGTAGTTCCTGAAAACATCTGGCAGTTACGAGCCAGGTACTGAAAAATAAGCCACTAAAACGAAACCTGATTTTCTTTATATAAAGTCAGAGTTTTTTATTACAAAAAAAACATTATTTGATCTTTAAGCCTGATGTCACCGATGCATTGTGGGTATTGCCAGTGGTTGGAGCTCTCCTGTCATTTCCTCTTCTCTCATCCTGCTGAATAACAGTCATCCACACTGACCTTGTACATACGCTATAGCTGAAACTAAATGCATGACTATACTGACAGACAGAACCTCGATAAACGAAGACCTTCTCTTGCTCCACAGGTTTTGATTCGTGTAACGTTCATGCGATCACAGTCTAGAGGGATGCATGTATGGGTTTCTCCTGTGCGACAAGTTTTAATTTCTGTTAAAGTGACTCTGTTACCTCCATCTCTGTATAATGGTTCTTCACGAATGATAAAAGAATGTAATCTCTGTGGCACCGTCCTATAGTTCCAGCCTGTTGCCGAATGACCCCCGACCTTTGGAGTGTTTTGGCCCCTGGCGGCTTCTCTCTTTCTCTCTCTGCTCTTCAATCTTCTCCTCCCGACTGTTGCTCGTTCCACTCCTCTTCCTACTGTAGCATCTGTGCACGAGTCGCTGTAAATGGTCAATTCTCGTATATGAAAAAGAGCATCCCCCCCCCACCACCACCACCACCACCCTCCTCCTCCTCCTATCTGCACTACCTTTTTTGGCTTTCTTCAGAAAATGGGAGCAGGCGACGTCTGATTGCAGATTGGCACGGCGCACTGGTCGTTTGCATACGCGGACTTGAAAGTTCTGACGCCTCTGCGTTACGCAGTCAACTGCATGACATGATAGACACGTAAAGAAGATTCCTACCCAGTGTTCTGTACAGGACTTATCTGGAGTGGCGTGTGATTTCATCAGACCTGACTGTTTTATGTCGTTGCCTATCATGTCAGGTTCTGGACTGGGTAAAGTGTAATTCTGTTCTGTTTTTATATTGTTTTTTTTTGTGCAATGTTTTGTCCACTAGTTGCTTGGCACTTTATTTGTGGCTTCCTGGCTTTTGAGCAGGGACTGTTCTGCCCGATGTGAATGCTGACTGTTCACTACAGATGTGTACACCGGAGATATTTTCATGTCAAAGAAAAGATGAATTCTCTATTTTCCTTTTGTAAACTATATTTTGGCTTATCTTGTTAATTTAATTTAATTTTTTGTTCTTTAATCCGTGAAGATTTTAGGAGATGCAACACTAGAAAGGGCTTACTCCAGTGCAGCTTGCGCGCTCGTGTTTGGAAGGAACGGCGCTCCGAATGTATTTCTCTGGTGGTCATTCTCCCCCCCCCCCCCCCCCACACACACACACACACACACACACACATCTGAGTGAGTCACGTACAAAGAGTGACATTAAAATGACCCGAGTGCACTGGTTAGTTTCAGCCTCAAAAAGACTCGACACTCACGCTGCCACTAACAACACAACAGTGCTGCCTCCGCAGTCTCACCTCCTGAAATTATCCAGACCCTAAAACGAAGGTGACAATGTGATTCCTGTCAAAAGTCAAACGTGCAGTTCTCCTGCAGAACACCGTGATCTACCAGATGTGTACAGCTGCTAGAAACGTGGTGGATAAAGCACGGTGAGCTGCAAGATGTGTGAAGGTCGCCAAGTTAGAAACTAAGAAATGAAGTGATGACATATGAGACCAGGACGTTTCACTCGTCACACAGAGGGAACAGCAAAGGTTAAGAGTTGGATTTAAGCAGCTATAGGGAAAACCAATTCTTCCCTGGGTTGTTTCCCACTCAAAACTTCATGGAAATCGGTTAAGTCGTTTTTTGTGGAATCCTGCAGACAAACAAACAAATGCAGGTGTAAACTTGGCGGAGGTAAAAATAAAAAAGTTAGTTTTTAGGGTAAAAGAGAAACAACCTTTGTTACGTCTTTACTTCTCACATGTAGACTTTGACTTTTCATCTTAAGACTTTGCATTAGTGTCACTAAATCTAGTGAGTCTGAAACTAAACACTGAATTGTTAAATATACATTCTGGCCAACGAGCTAAAACTAGAGGTCAATATTTCAAACACGAGAAAGACGGATCAGCTCAAGTCATCTTCCACGTCTCGTAAATCATTGGCTTTTCACTCACCTGCTTCTTTTAGGTTGAGACTCCACTTCTCTTTCTAGCACAGCCCATGTTTCCGTTGTGTTAAAAAGCCTTGAATCTAAATCTGAAAAACGCAGATGAGTGAAGCTCAAACAGGCGTCCTGTGTTTCCTCGGTCCCGAAAACAAAAGCTTAGAGTTGCTGCTCAGTCGTTTTTCTGCTTTTTCCCTGAGAGCTTTAGGTCTGAATAACGTGTCCCTTTAATAACCTGGGTTTTCTAACCACAATTCATAGAAACATGTAAGAGGTTATGGAAAAAAAAAAACACAGTTTACGTTCCACTTCAAGCTTAGAGTGAGAATAGCATTATAATCACTGTTGTCCTGTAAGTCGTAGTAAAAAGATCTGTAGTTATTTATTTGTTGCCGTGATTCTCCTTATGTGACCATTTGTTTATAAGAGGAAAGAAAAATGTCAATTAAATTGAATGTGGAAAAAACGATTTTTCTCTGCACACGTCTTGATTTGCAGAATAATGTCAATTTAAAAACAAACAAAAAAACTGTCATCTTACAACATGGCAGCAGCGTGTTGCTGTGGACATGCATGATGTTTCGATCCTGTTGTATATTGTCTTTGCTATCGTTTCTATTTTGTAATCTGTATTTCCAAATGCAAAATTTAACAGATTATTTTGGATATGTGCATGCTTGTGAAATGTGCAGAATGTTGATTTCCACTAAAAGCTGTTGAGTTTGAAAAAAAAAAAAAAAGGTCACGTCTGTTAAAGTCACATTTTTTCCCCTTGTTTATCGAGCAAATAGAGAATAATGAATATATATTAATTTATGGAGCGCTTACTATACTATACTGAACAGTTCTTTCACTTACTAATGATTTCATCCATATCAGTTATTTTCCCCACACTTAAAGCATTTGACATGTTTGCATTTTAAAGCTACCTCTCAAATTGATTATTTCACAAATTTTAATTTGAATGCTAATATTCTATGATTATTGATCAGAGATTAAAATCTGTATATTTAAATTTAAACAATCACCAGTGCTGCCAACACTAGCACCAGTAGAGCACATACCTTCACCAAGTCCCTACGTTTATTTATATCTCACTGATTTCCCACACACCCATAAATATCAGTCCCCTAAACATGTCAGATTTGTTTCTTATCAAGATGCATGAATTATTCTCATCTAGTTAAAAGTCTAATAAACGAAAATGTTGAAAAACATCTTGCAATGTTAAAAACACTACAAAAAACAAATCCACACCAACATTTAATGGGTTCTTACTTGTTCATGTCCCGACCCTCCACAAAATTCTATGGAAGTCAGCTGAGTAGTTTTGCTTAATCCTGCCAATGTAAACATCACTTCTTTGATGGAGGGTAAAAGAAGTTAAAATTCAGATACTGCACATAATTTACTAAAATCCACTTTTATTTGTTTGGACGAATACAATGACAGTTATAAAAATACAGTTAATGATATTTAGTTGCAACGTTATTTTAGACACATTTCTATAGAAAAAATTATGAATTTCTGTTGAACATTTAATTTTATATCACTAGTTCCCTCTGAGGAGTTTTTACAGCCGCAGAGTTTCTTCTCCTCCAACACGAGTCTTTTCATCTCCCTTCAGACTCATTCCTCTGACTGTTGTTCGTCGGTTTTCTTTCTTGAACTCAGTTGTGCAGTGGAGAGTTCCCTGAATTCCCGGGTCGTGTCCCCCTGTCCCATCAGCCCACCAGATGGACCTGCTGAGCTCTGTAGGTGTCAAAGTCCTCGGGAAGAGTATCTGAAACAAAATGACCACATGAAGGTTAATTTAGTGTCGGAGCAGCCGACAGGAATATTCTCAACATGGAGCTGGAACATCACTTTAACATCTATCTGCATTCACACCTGCATTGTTTATTTGTATTTGGCAAACGAGAGTAAAATGTGCAATTATAATTTTACACTTTTAGTTAATATTTGACTATTTGCAAATGGATTTGTAACAATTGAGGATGAAAAAAAATGTCTTATCAACGTGAATTCTCAGTTAAAATCGACTTAAATTTAGTACCGAAGAATCATTTTCTTGAAATGTACAAAATCAAAGAGAAGTAGCTGTAAAAGAAATGACACGACAGAAGAGGCTAAAAGAAGAGTAGTAGTTTCTAGCCACTGTGGATCGTCTCTGACGCTGGACTCACCGTTGCAGCGATACCGCAGGTTGGCCCAGATGATGTTCTCCTGCGAGAAGCAGAAGACTCCGAGTCGGCCTCCTCTCATCGTGGTGTCGATGATGACGCCCGTGTCTGCCACCATCTGAGGACCCTCGTAGAAACGAACTCTGAAAACACCACACAGTGAAGAATACAGACAGGATTTTTACGTTAGTGTGTCTGTAAACAAGACAAATCTAGACGTCAGTACCTGATGTAGCCGTCAGCGGGCCGGTGCTGGAGGAACCAGCGGTACGAAGTCTTGTCCTTCCAGCCGACATTACGAGCATCTTTCCACAGGAGTTTGACCTGGTCGCTGGTGTCACCGGTGTGCCACAGGGCGTTCCTCAGGTTCTCGCCTGGACCCGTGTTTGACTTCACTGCCTTTTTTTTAAAAGCACAAATGACAAAGTGTGAGTCTCTGGATGAACTGATTCCTTGACTCTTCTCTCACAGCAGATCATTATTGTTCAAATCTTTAGGAAACATGGATTATTGTCAACTTTAAACACACATGCAATAAGTTAAGATACAAAACCCTCGGCTAACAGGCCTCTAACCCAAACACAGATATGGTGTCTTGCTGTAGAGCCTCGGACTCTGAGAAATACTCGTACAGTATTTCAGTCCCAAGGAATAATTAATGAGGGTTTTACCTTCAGTTGGATGCCGGGTTCGGCCACAGCTCTGAATGGGTTCGCCTGCCAATAGATCTGCTCCACTTGCTTCCACATCACCACGTAGAAACTGGAGCTGTCCTGGTAGCCGAAGATAAATCCTGCGTAGTCGTCGTCTGTGACCGTATTTACATGAAATGTCCCTTCAAAGTCCACCCCGCTGAAAGCAGTGTAACCTGGGAGAAAAAATGGGTGTAACTACATATCTTGATGGACCAACAGATACTGGAGAGTCAATTCTTTCAAATTCTTTCTTTCTATTCTTTTAAATAGACGACACACTGCACTTACCAACAGCCAACCCAGGATCACTGTTCATCGTCTGGACGATCTCTCGTCCCTGCACAAACAAAAACACAGGTTTAAAAATAGGGATTTACTCAGATGAAGAAATATTTTGGGACACAAAATTGAAATACAACAGAAAATGAAAAACCAACTACTCCACCTGGTTGAGCACCACCCAGTTGGGGTCGATCTGTGCATCTCCCTCTGGATCTAAAACGACGGTCTGGTACTCTCTGAAGTCTGTGAGGGTGACCTCAGCATTTTCTGGACAAACATCAATGGAGTCGACAATGGTGTCGTTGTCGAAATCCCTTTCACATACGTTACCCACACCATTGCCTGAGAAGATAATTGCAATAAAAGAGTTTCAGACTGGATTCGAATTTCTCGGTTAACGTGTCAGGAGAGGAACCAACCATCAGAGTCCTCCTGCAGAGGGTTGGGGATCAGGCGGCAGTTATCAGGACCGGGTGGCAGCAGGTCAGGGATGCCGTCGTTGTCGTCATCGTCGTCACACTCGTCTCCCTTGCCGTCTTTGTCCGTGTCGAGCTGAGAGCTGTTGATGACAGCTGGGCAGTTGTCCCGAGAGTCCTGGTGGCCGTCGCCGTCACTGGATCGAGGACAGTTTGGTTTGGTTATTTTTATTTCTCGTTAGTCAGCGAAATATCTGTGATGCGACTGATTAGGTCAAACAATACCTGTCCTTGTTGGTGTCGCACGGGTCTCCGATCAAGTCGTTATCCGCGTCCATCTGATAAAGATGATATCAGTTATTGTTAAGATGAAACTGAACAAGGTTCGTTTTTATGTTGAAAAAACAGAACATCATTAAGATTATTTTTAATCACAATGTCACAAATCACGATGTTTGGACACATACAGTATTGAGTGTAGTTTGTAAGTATGAGAGACGTATATGCAACCAAAAGTGCATGAACAAGTATGGAAAGCCAAACAGTCCAAATACACGTGGTTTTGAAACCTGCAAATTAAAGGTAAACAACCTGCTGATAAAATGTTGTGGTGTGTTGTTGTTGTTTTGTTTCCAGAAACAACGTCTGACCTGGTCGGGGTTTGGAACATAAGGACAACTGTCGCAGGCGTCTCCCACTTTGTCCCCATCTCGATCTTTCTGGTCGGCGTTGGGAACCCGTTTGCAGTTATCCTGGTAATTGAGGATTCCTGAAATTAAAATGGTGATTAGTGAATA
Organism: Verasper variegatus; assembly: GCA_026259375.1. Lineage (NCBI taxonomy): Eukaryota > Metazoa > Chordata > Actinopteri > Pleuronectiformes > Pleuronectidae > Verasper > Verasper variegatus. The sequence continues at coordinate 17,844,501 of CM048046.1, read as the reverse complement.
TTCAAAGTCCAGCTCGTTTTTTTTTTAGTGTAGTTTTACATGTGTAATATATATAATATCGATGTCTAAAAGACTCAAATAACGTCATGATGTAGATATGGCTCGCTCACCATCGCCATCAATATCTTCATCACACTCGTCACCAAATTTGTCCACATCTGTGTCTTTTTGGTCGTTGTTTTTCACAGCACGGCAGTTGTCGCAGGCGTCGCCGAAGTCGTCCTCATCGATGTTCCTCTGATCCACGTTGGGCACCAACACACAGTTATCCTGCAACAAAGGTCTTTTAGTCTCTGCAAGTGACGTTGAATCCTTCTCATTTGCATCTCTTTTAAACCTGATTCATTTTCATCTCATTTTCTTATTCATGAACCTGCATGTTGGGGATCCCGTCTCCATCTGCGTCCTCGTCGCAGGCGTCTCCCATTCCGTCACTGTCTGCATCTTCTTGACCAGAGTTGGGAACAGTGAGACAATTATCCTGTGGAGAAATTTATTCACTGTTAATTCAAGAAGAATCAGGTACAAAAAAGTTAAGAAAAGTAGATTAAAGAAAGAAGTTAGACTCAGTTTTTCATTTTAGCACCCCATGTTGGTATAAGTGTCTGACAAAGACTCCACTAAAAGTCAAAAGTCCACTTACATAGAGTGTATCTACATCTACATACAACATGTGCATATGTTATTCTCTGCAGATGACTAACACAGTCTGTTTTTTGTATCTTGGACATAGAGGAGGTTTACCTTGTTACAGTTCTTCTCAGGACACTCCAGTTTCTCATCGGGGATACCATCAATGTCAACGTCAGAGCCACAGAGGTAGCCGTTACCAGCCCATCCAACTCCGCACTGCAAGGATGGAAAAGGTTTTATGAACTGTGCAGACTGTTTTCTTTGGCCCTGTTGTGCACTGCAAACATCGTCAGATGGGCTCAAGTCTTCAAACAGGCCTGTGGTTTTACAAGATCTGGCACAAGTGCTGAAAGTTATATTTCAAAGAGTTGCCTCAAAAATGGTTTTCAGCTTCATTTACGCTCAGCTGCTACTGTTATACATGTAATACTCTACCTGACAATATGTATTAGAGTGAAAATGTCAAAATGTGAACTTTTACTCTCAGAGAAGATGACTAAAGGTTGAATTTGTTCACCTGACACTCGATCTTTCCCTCTCGATGAACGATGCACTCGGCGCTGGCGTGGCAGGGGTTGGGCTGGCCGTTCCCACAGGCTCTTTCAGGCTTGCAGCCACGTCGCTGATCGCCAATGTAGCCCGTCTTACAGGGGCCGCACCTGAACGAGCCCTGATGATACATACATGTACTGAGTCCCCACTCAGAAGTTCCCACCCTTTCAGCCAATAGGACAAACTGCCTTCTGATGGGACTCTGCTTTGTGATTGAACTGTCATTGTCCAATCAGATTCAGGTGTCAAGACCGGGTCTTTAGACGTGTTCACAACAACACAGAAATCTCCGTAGATTACAGGTGAGGGGTGGAGCAGAGGACAGGATGTAACATAGTATTTCTGCTGTATTGGTGTCCCAGATATTTGTAATCTTTTTGGTCATTTTTGTAATCGTTTTCTTTAAGCGTCACCTAGGCCCACTCGCTCGCGGTGAATCTCCTACTGTTATGCAGCCCCTCCGGAGAATGTCTGGAAATTCAGTGCATGTCTGAAAGCAGCTAAAAATCCAATTAACCTAACCCCAATCTGCATGTCTTTGTACTGTGGAAGGAAGCCGGAGTAAACCGACACAGGCACTAAGAGAAACTCCACAAAGAAAGGTCCGGGCCAAGCTGGGATTCGAACCGGGAGCTTCTTGCTGTGGGGCGTCGGCGCTATCAAGTTTTATATTAGCAGCAGATTTCGCTCAAACATGACAGGTCAGTGATTCCTTGTGTTTATACTCACAGGTGTGTTCATGCAGACTGAGTTCTCCACACAGCCTCTATTGTTGGGGCCCTCGCACTCATTGATGTCCTTGCACACCTTGAAACAGGGAAGAAAGAAGGTTAAACAACTGCAGAGGGCTTCCACGTCAGGACTGGACAAGGAGGCAGAAAGAAAGTGAAGTGAAGTGTTGTTGAGGATCAAGGTGCAGTCCAGTGCACTTTGTTTGAAACATACTGTAACGTACAGGACCAGAGTGAGGAGGTGTTAAATCTTTTTTATCTGAATCTTGAGTAGATAATCAGTCTTGAACTTTTTCTTGATCCACGACCAAACAATCATTTTTTTAATTTAGTATTGATATTGATATTTTATGCAATAAGACTATTAATAAGTACTAGTAAGCCATTATTACACAAAACTGAAATTAGCAGTTAGCATCCTGTGCATAAGCCTGAGATCCTAATACAATAAATAAAATTACTAAAAAGGCTGTGATAAATTGAATTAAAGAATTGTTTTGTTACGTTGTTGTTTCCTTCTGTTGTAATGGTGATAGTGGAATTTGCAGTTTAAAAAAGATGAACTGAGTGTGTGTGTGTGTGTGTGTGTGTGTTCACCGTGGCTGACCTGCTTGTTGGAGGTGGCGTATGCGAAGCCGACGCCCTGCACCTGGGGCCCAGTGTATCCAGCAGGACAGGAGCCACAGCGGAAGCCCGGGGAGGTGTTGATGCAGCGCACACCCATGTGGCACGGCATCACTGTGCACTACATACAACAGAGACACAATAAACAGACGCACACCTCTGGATGTTGTAAGAGTATCTAACTAATTAACCTGATAAGTGCACTTTCAGGTCATCTCATATCATATCTGATATTGTTTCATATATCTTGAATATTGTAGTAATAATAATAAATGAGTATAGTAATGTGATGTAACTTATCATATCATACTGTGTTATGTTGTAATATGATATAATACAGTTTTATTTCCTCTGACGTACCTCGTCCACGTCCGAGCAGTGGGTACCGTTACCCTCCATACCGTCAGGACAGGGTCCACACCTCGGACCCTGAGGCGTCTCCATGCACGTCACCCCCGGGTGGCAGGGGTTGGGGACACAGGAGGGACGAGGCTGCATTCCTCCCATCCCTGAGGAGAGAGACGATAGGTGAGTATCTTCTGTCTTGGTGCATTGTCTCAAATCCATGCAAAGATATTAAACTTCCATTAACAAAGATACGTATTAAGTGTCTCCCGGATAATATTCATGTATTTGTGTTGTAGTCTTTAACTATCTAAATTGAATCTAGGGAAACAGAAGTTAATAAGTACTGATGAGAATTTCTGTTTGGCAGATCAACTCACCACAAGCTTCACACTCCATCACTGTGTTCTTCAGGAAAACGATCTCTTTAATCTGAAAACACAAAGGATCAATGACTTGTTAGTCAAACAGTAAATACACCCACACTGAGCAGTGACAGCGTCTTCTCCTACACACTGCCCCTGCTCTTTAACCTTTATGATTTATTGATTTATTTATTGATCATGATCAGAGGTGCATTAAACAATTAGCTCAGTGTCACATGTATCTGCAGCTAAGAAGTACGGATCACAGCTGATAGAGAGGGTGGAGCTGCTGACTGTGTGAGTGAAGGTGGTTTACCTGTTGTTTCAGAAGCTCTTTAATCTCAGCCAGCGCAATGTTCGTCAATTTAATCTGACTGATGATTTCTCCATCTGGATATGAAAAAATTCAAATTCAGTCAATTGCATCAAAACCCATTGGACAACATTTCATCATTCCGCAGGACGAAGATCCTAAACCTACGACCGAAGAAACCAAAGAGCTTTTCAAGGTGGAGGAGGGTGAACGTCCTCTAAGGGCCAAGTGTCCAACACACGTCCTCCTCAACAAGAGGATCCACTGCCTGTCTGATACCAAACTCCAATACCTGACATTCCTGAGTCACCACAGACCTCATGCGTATCCACAGCCCACACATCCACGGGAGTCACAGATGATTTGATAGATTTTCCAGATACAGAATGATACAAGAGTCTCTGGAAGATATCAGGCTGCATGCTTACAGGAACTACAGTCCGTGGGCGTCGTCGTGTTTCTACGAGTAACGCACTAAGAGTCCCACCTCTCGATATGAACTGGATTTTCCATGAAGAATATCAAGTTTTAAGCATCTCAACTGTCCTACAATAACTTCTGTTCCCCGCTCACCCCAACCGGTCGAGGTAGACGGCCACACCGAGTCTGGTTCTGCTCTGTTCAGGAGTTTTTTCTCTCCACAGTCACCAAAGTGCTGCTTATTATGGGAACTGTTTGGTTTCTGTGTTATTTTTAAGATCTCGACCTTAAATGTGTAAAGTGCCCTGAGATAATGCATGTTAGGATTTGGCGCTCCACGAATAAAATTTGATTGTATTCAAAAAAATAAAGAAATAATTTCTTGTGAATTTGAATCATAAGGACTAGTTGTCTTGTGATTGGCTGATTGGCTGATCTCCTGCTAAATGTCCACCAGTCTTCTCTTTGCGGCTGTTTTTGTATTTTCTGTTCTTATTCTCACATTGTTTTCACGTTGCCATTTCAGACATCGTCATTACAAAAACATTGATGATACAAGTTTTGCAATTTCTCAGATTCCCAAATCTCCAAAATCAAGGTGGAAACCAGTGTTAAAGAGACGTCTGATCGCGCTGCTTGTACTAATTCTACCCAAAGACCCCAACATCCGTCCTTCAATCACTTGAGACGCTGCCCCTTCCCCCTGAGGAGCCGTACGAGGGCCGAGAGCTGCTGAGCGTGAAGCTCAGGAAATGTGTTCTTCTCATTAGCAGCAACTCTGTTTACTGAATGAATTCCTCAGCACTGCAGATAAATCACTCTGCTAATAGAAAGGTTGGTGAGATCCTTCATACGGCGATCGAGTTAAAGTCAAATACGTGCCTACGTGATGAGGTACGAATAAAAATCAAGAAAATAAGAATAAGCTGACGTTGTTTTGCAAACAAATGAAGCAGATTAATTCTGATTAGTATAAAGGATGTTTTCAGTCTTCGTGTTTTGGCAGTTTTAATTTTGATGTTCTCCAGCACAAAGTTGTGTTTTAGCTTTTCAGATGAGATTCTATATTGATGATGTGCTTTTGTGAATTTGTCACATCATCATCTGTCTTTTTGATGTTTTTTTTTACCATGTAGTGAAATGGGGACAGCACAGGTCCTGACCTACTAAAACAAGTATAAGAGGTAGAACAGGGTTTTGTGTCTCACCTCTCTGTCCCTCTGTGACGTGTCCTCCCATGGAGAGCACACAGGTCAGGACCAGGAGCCACAGGATGGTTTTACCTCTGGCCATCTTCCCGCCTCGTCTCTCTCTCGCTCCGTCCTCGAGCTCAGTGTCAGTGCTCCTCGTGCAAACCTGGTTCCAGCATAGTTTTCGTCCTTTTGTCCCCTGCTTGGGTTTTATACCGCCGCCCCAAATCCCCCATCCACACCCCCTACTCTGTGACTCGTATCTCCAACCCTATGTCCTGCAAATCACTTAGTAGAGAAGTCCAGGAAAACAAGGACAGGGATTGAATTGCACAACATGCTCACAACATGGTCCCTCACATATTATAGAGGCATCAGTCTTTGTGTGTTTTCTACAAATACAAAGTGGGTTATTGGTTGGTTGGTTTTCTGACCAGACCCTGAACCCTGACCCTGATACAGACCCCTTCGCTCCAGTTCTTTTCACTTTGGGTTTTGGACGTCACTGAGCCTCAAAAAGGATCAACCTCAGTGTTTCCAAATAACATTGTAAAATATTTTGTCAAACAAATTTCCTTGAGAGCCCTTGAATGTTTTCTGCGGGTGCCGGACGACAAAATCCACAGAAGTTCAAATCGACGTCTTAAAACCTGCATGAGGTCCTTTAACTGAGATGTTCGAATAGAGACACTTGAAGTATTTGTTTGTCTGTTAGCACGATTACGGGAAACATCGATTTTCTTTAAACTTGACGAAAGGATGTGAAATGAGCCAAGAAAGATTTTGGGACGGATTCTAACAAAGGGGTGGATCCAAGATTTTTTCCACTTTTTTTAAGTTGCATTTTTGACCTTTTACACAGTGTCGATTTTGATGTATACCTCATCCTATTAAAGACAATTTGGAAGCTCCGTGGTTTGGTTTTCATGCGGCTCAGTGAATTTAACGTTTTGACGCCGTGGGTTCAATCCTCCATGAACTTACCAGCAACACCCACATGAAGCTTGAAAGGAGTTTAAAAAATGGAGCTCAGTTTTCTCAGGGCGAATAAATAAGTTATGTCATGGGAGTTCTTGGAAGTTCTGAGGATGTGGGTTCAATATTTATGAGGCTCTGAGTATTTTATGTCCAACATCCAAAGTAAAAATCCAGAGACATTGACTAAGTGGATGTCTCGTAGTGTGTGAGGACAGTTTGAAGGTTTGAGGTTTAGATTTCAACCCTTGTTACTGTTAGTAAAGGAGTCGACTCTCATCACGTAGATATTTGTCAAAAAAAGAAAGTGAAAGTTTTATTTCATTTAATTCTTCGTTGTCATATAGTCCAATTGTCCACAGTTGGTAAAGAGAGAATGTATACGTGTGTGTGTGTGTGTGTTTGTATTTGTCAGTAATGGGAGCAGCAGATGTTGGTTACATTCCTCACAGTGAAGGCTGTTGAGGCTTTGCTTCAGATCAACTCTCACCACCTCCACTCTCGCTCCGTCCTCGCCTGCTGGCTGCCTTGCCCAAAGGAGCAGGGAAATTCTCACTCCGTGGAAAAACAAACACGACACCTCGTTTCTGTCATCGTGCAGGAAAACTGGACCCTTAGACACAGATTGAATATTATTTAATTCAATTCTAGTTTGTTCAGTGATGTGGAGGGAACCACTGATCATTTACACTTGAGAGACATTTTTATTTGACATTTCATATCTCTAGCCCAGTACATTCAGAGGGAAATATTGGACTTTTTACGTTTTACTATTTACTTTACAATCAATATTTATTAATAATTTGCTTTGGCTTGTTTGTCAATTAAGTTATTAGTTTGGACAGTCAATTATCAGATACATTAATCAATTAATAGAGTTTTGACAAGTGATAGCAATTTGGTGTTTTTCAAGTAAAAATACAGTTTTGATTCCATCTTCTTACTGATTATTTGCAGCTTTTTCACTTTATAATGACAATTTGGGATATTTTTTTAAAAGAGTATCTGTGGCGAAGGTAATTTTAAAGCCATGATACATTTTAGATACAACAGGTTGTATTGTTTTTATTTATGTGTAAAAGGAGCTCTCATTATTACATAATAAACGTTGTCCGGGTTCATTATTACAATATTTATTTATTATTTAATTATTCCTCATTCTTTCATTGTGTTGTTGGTTTTCTTGCTTTTATGTTTTGACTTTTATTTCACACTGGGTTGTTTGCAGAGAACCATCACTTTTAATATCTTCAAATGTCTTATTGTGTTTTTTTTGTCTATAAATATATATACATATATATATATATATATATATTCTGTTTTGATGATGTATTTTGGGTTAAAAAAAACTAATCTTTTACCTCCCTGCTCTTCTGTGCTGCTGTGAGGAATGTTAAAGTCAAAGGTTGAGTGTACCGACCTCCTGCAAAGTTCATCAGCGATGCTTTATTGCCTGTGTCTGTGAACACAGCAGGAGACTTCAGAGTTTCTCAGGATGTGACCTGCCACTGACCTCAGACCTCACCTCTCACCTCTCACCTCTCAACAGCCTCACAGTTACATAACAGACTTTATGAAGACTGTTACTGCTGACTCCTGCACCAGTGTGTGTGTGAAGCCACTCAGGGGAAAGCTGTGAGTAGTAGAACATGTCTTATTTTTACTGTTATGTCGAAAGTGTAATTAATTAGAAATAAATTAAGAGTGTTCCTTAGACTGAGAAGTTCCTCAAAAGGTCGTCACAATAACCAGATAGAACCAGAAGAATCGACTCAGCATGAAAACAGATATAAATCATATGGACGACTTGACAACCCCCACAAAGTGAAGCCGAAGCATCTCTATCACCACCTGGTGGTCATAAATCCCACCTCCACCACGTTAATGGATGGGGTATGATTTTATTATTTTTTGATGCTATAAAAACAAGGTGAAATGTCATGATTGAAAGCTAAGACTGACTCGGGACCTCGCTGCTGCTTCTCCATCTCCAGACTGCTAATGCTCAAACTCTAGCTCCAAATGTGCAAGATGGCAGCGTTCGTATCCTGGATATTTGGGCTTCATTTCTTGATAGTGGGAGGAATAGGAAACGTGTCGTCCATCTTTATACAGAGTTTGTGATTTGAAAGACTGGATTTGAAAAAGCTGGTTAGTCAAATCCCAGAAAGTTAATTTGCAGAGGAACAACACTTAATTTTAATTTTAACTTTATGCTAGTTTATACTTACAGTCATTTAAGTCTGGATTCAGTCATAAAAGGTTTTTCAAAAAGGTTTCCACAACACAGCCACGGTGTCCCATTCTTTTCTGTTTGAAGTTGCAGTTGTAAAAATAGGTTATATGTCTTTTATCTTTTATAAACATTTAATTTTTACATGTTCTACTTTTATGAAAGCCTGAATATTTCTTTCATCATGGGTTTCAACTTTCTAAGAGAATGTTTTGGTTGGAGGTCGGCACTTGTGATTCTTTTTATTTTTCTACATAACAGCCCTGAGGATTTTCAAAAAAGTTACCTTGAGGTAAACGTAGATTTGAGTTTGCTTTGTAGAAAGTTAAAAGTTACTGAAAAACTTTCTTTGAGTTAGTCTATGTTCCTTGAATAAAAATATTAAAGGTGCTTTGCTACAACACAATACCCAAATAATACTTCTGAAGCTAAAGTATATCTAAATAACTGATTTTAAACATTTATTTATTCACAAAAGTTGATGTCATTAAAAAGAGAAAATGAAAAACCACACAAGATGCACATTTTCTCTTGATTTTATTCAAAGATATGAATTTGTCTTTGTCTCAATGTAAAAAGCAGCAATGTTCTTTCACATAACGCTTTATTCATATTTGAATTTATGAGTCAATTTAATTTGTATTTTGTTTTTCTTTAATAAAACAAGGTTTGGTTTGGACTAGAATGAAACCACTGACACCTGCTAACACAACTACTGATGTGGTGCGAAGAGAGGCCGTCCTACACACAACCACGCGGCTCCTACACACAGGGATCAGCACACAGTGTTGGGCACAGATGTTCACAGACACTTACATAATTGGGTCTAAAATGTCCAGGTTGGGTTGAAGTGTGAACAGTTGCTGTGGTATTTACAGAGTCCTCATGCCATGTAAAATGCAGAAAGCACCATTTTTTGCTCGAACAGGAAGGGCCTCATCAAACTGCCCCTTTCCCCAGAAAGGAATGGGATGTCCCCATCATGTGGCGGCCGCAAGGGCGAGTCAGATGCATTTTCATCGGTGTAACGCGACGCTCCTACTCGGCTTTCTTGGCCTTCCTCTTGCGAGCGCCCTCGCTCAGCTCCTCCTTGGTTTTGATAGGTGAGGCTGCAGCGGCGGGGGCGTGGTGGTGGTCCTCCTCAGAGCCGCCCAGAGGGGAGCCGAACAGCAGGTGGCAGACCCAGGACTCGATGAGGGTGAAGGGGGAGCCGTGGGAGTGTCGGGCGGTCATCACCACCTGGAGGAGGAGGGAGAGGGTTGGAAAAGTTCAGCTAAGTCAGTGAAAACATCATAAAATAACTTCCTGATGAAATAACTCATGAAAAGATGCCCATGAGTTGCATCATGGGAATTGTAGGATTGGGATTTTGGTGCTTGACCATAGACATAGATATAAAGATGGACAAAATGAAGCCATTGGTGGTTGGCTGCAGTACAAGTCTTAAATCCCTCCTCCTTCATGTTAGTGGATGGGACATTAGGTCAAAGTCAAAGTACAGGTCAGATACGTTTCTACACCACGATCATTACTGTACAGACTGTGGCTCTAAATGGCAGCAAGATGGCTGCGTTCAAGATATTTTGGCTATTTATTTCTAGTTAGCATTTTACTGTAACTGTACTATCGGTTATATTCTCCTGCTTAATGTGTGTTTTATTCTATTTAATCCTATTTATATGCTGAATTTCACATTATATTGTCTCCTGTTTCTTATATATCTTGTAGTCTGAATCTCCTCACTGTCCTTAAAATGTGACGCATGTAAAAACATCCACAGCTTCACTAGAGTTCAACAAGGCCACAGGAAAGTAGCAGAAAAATGCACATAACATGTCTTGCATCAGAATTTCAGTCGACTAAACGCACCTTGCTCGTGGCCATGAAGAGGGTGAAGGCGAGGATGAGGATGCCCTTGGACACGGGCAGCCATTGAGCCTCCTGCATGGTGAAGAGGATCGCTCCGTACAGACTGGCTTTGGTCGGGCTGCGGAGACGGAAAAGACAAACTGTCAGCGCCACATCTGTTCATCATATTCACCACGAGTGAAATCACAGATGGAGCGCAGGGTAAAAAGCTCCTCCACTGGTTTTAAGCACGTTTATATTTATGGGGTGAAGTTCATTATCTCTCTAAACAGTAAATGTTTATGACACAGTATGAAATTTAATTTTTTTACTATTTGCTCTTTTATTTAAATTTAAATTGTTTTTAATAGATGTGTAATGACACGTCTGAGGCTTAGAGAAATAATCTTAAGTTTATCAAAAGCTCTGTAATAAAGTTAGAAATACTTTTTAATACAATAAAAACTCCTTTTGGGGGGGGGGTGGAGACATTTTCATCTGACATTCTTGTGTAACAGGAGGGCCTCTTTTGGATGCTCCCACTAGGGGGCGCCAACATCAAGACATACGACATACAGTAGCTCCTTCACCAAACTTGTGTGATTCAAACACGTCAGCTGTAGTTTATGTTTGACTGTGATCATATTTATTTTATTTATTGTTTTTTCTCTGGCTTTTGACGACGTGCTGTACGAGGCAGTGATGAACGAACAGCATTTCGAACATCACACATTCAAACAGACTCACAATGACATGCTGAGGATCTCGTTGGTCTCGGGCCTCCACACTCCACGCAGCAGCTGCTCGAAATTGGAAATGAGAGCGACTCCCGACCCTGAGAAGATAAAAATAGACAGTGTAAAAAAACGTGGTCGCCTGCAAGGCCTTTCTGTTGTCTGTGGGATAGTTTCACATTGAGGAAGAACAGGGGGAAATAGGATTTACAGTAGGTGAGTAACATGAGACCTGATAAGAGGACTGGACCTCGCAGGCACAGAACCACCGACAAACATTTAAATTGTGAGGATTAATGATTCGTCGGTGGGGACGTGTGAACCTGATTTGAGGCCCTGGGGGCAAAAATGAGCAGCTGGGACCTTAATAATCCCTCAAATCTTTGTTAGACTGATTTGTGTTGAGTGTCTGTGTTGACTTTCTCCACCTTTGAACACTATCTGGTTCCAGGTTTGCTGTGATTAAACACAACGTTTGATTAACTGGGTGAGGCACAAAGATTAGATTCGATTTTTGACTCTGCAGGGCCTCAATGTTAAAGAGTATTATACCTTTGTTGTTATGAGAATTTACACTGAAATATGCTGCATATGATTCTGCCAACATTGTAACACAAACTGTTGTGCTCTCCTGTATGCAGACAAGTCGTGAGACACTGACCTTTGACATATCCGACAATGACCATGATGAAGAAGCCGTGGTGGTAGGCGTGGTGGGCGTGGTGAACGCCGGCGGCGATCTTACGGGTGCGGACGACTTCCTTCAGGGCGACCAACACCAGCTTCACGGGCAGGAAGGCCACACATTTATAGAAGAGGTTCAGTGGGCAGTAGAAGATCAGGTACCTGTGTTTGGACATGGCAGAGAGAAGACAAGATATCAAGGAAAGATTTCACCACTATAATTTAGATTTAGCTTTGATGATAACATACGTTCTGAATGTTTTCTAAGTTCTGTGGAAATCCATTTTGTAAGTAAAAACTGCTCAGTTCCACTTCTGTCTTGGGAGAGGGATCCTTCACATTTGGCTCTCTCTGAGATTTCTATGTTTTTATTCCCCCCTGGTAGTTTTTCATTACTCTTGTTGAGGGTAAGGACGGAGGATGTTGCACCTTGTTAAGCCCTATCCGACAAATTATGATTTGTGAATATGGGCTATACAAATACAATGTAATTGATTGATTGAGAAGTAATTTGACCATTTTGTCCTGTCAGATCTAAATGTATAGTCACAATTCACTAATTATGGAATCACCTCCATACAATGACCTGCAGGGGACAATTTGATCACACACACAGTCTTAAAGGTTCGATGAGAAACCTGGATTTAAAAGAAGCAGATTTGTGACCATGTGCGACTTTGTAACTGAATCTCTCCTCCCCTCATGAAGGGTGAAGACTCTTTGAGGATTCTCTCACCAGACAGCTGAGGCCAGCAAGATGTGGCTGTTGTATTGGAAATAGTCGAGGGGGCTGCTCCCGAGCAAGATGTCGGCCAGGATGTAACTACCAAAGCAGTAGAGCATGGCACAGAGCCAGGAGGCCACGGGACTCCTGCGGGAAACCTCCACCGAGCCTGAAACACAGAGGAGCAGCTGTCAGGGAGCGTCTTGAACAATTCAAACTCTTTTCTTTCTTCCTATCATGTCTTTTCTTAAAATTAAAATGACTCATTAAATAGATATTTCCCATAACCCTACTATTATAGGGTTATGGGAAATACCACACAGACTTTCCTTCAATTCTTTCTCCGCTGTGACCGGGGAAAGAAGTTCTGGTATTTATTTTCGTCCTTTTTTGTGGGAAATTACAAGCACCAGATATAAAATTTAAAATGTTTGTTCTTGGAGCTCCGAACTGTTGGCGGTGACCTTCTCAAGTCAATATCTGTGGATCCCTTGTGTGTTTGTTTGCTGTATCTTCGTCCACACCCTGTCCACCATGTCTGTGCACGCCCTGATAATGTGTCTCTTTATCATAATCTAATATTGACTCAGGAGTCGTTCATATGCAAAGTATACGATTTAAATAATGTGTGTTTAAATGAGAAAGGTCTTGCCAGTGTTACAACATTGGGGCAGACGCTCAGTGAATGGAGATGCGAGCGCAGATCTCCGACAACAGGTGGGCGAGGGTGTCGTGGTGTGAGCGGCGCTCGGTTTGAGGGCAATCCGATCCTGAGAAATGTGGCCCTATAAATAAAACCTGCTCAACTGCTTCTCCTGCCTTGCAACTGTCTTGACCTCTGACCCCCGCACTTGTCTCTCTCCTTCTCCCCTCCGTCACCGCGGATCCAAAAACTCATTCATGTGCTCCTCTGATATGTGGCGAGTGTGTGAACTACTCCGACATGTGTGTGTGTGTGTGGGGGGGGAATGGTGATACTTGCAAATGTTGGCAGCGTGGTTAATTTGACTGTGAAATATTCTGATGTGAAGTCATCCGGTTACAGTCATGAAGTTGAGTTTGGGAACAGACACAGACACAGACTGCAGCTCAGCCTGAGACCAATGATATAATGGATTTAACTCTAAAACACACGTTAATGCCTTCAACTGTACGAATGTCTTTACGCAACAGGGCTAAGGGGACAACAGGGGTAGCATCACTGTCATTGCCTCACAGCAAGAAGGTTCCCCGCTCGAATCCTGGTTTTGCAGGGATTGTTATTTTGGAGTTTTGCATGTTCGCCTCATTTCTGTGAGTTTTCTTCAGGTGCTTCCTCCCACAGTCAAACTGGAGACTCCAAATTGTCGTTAGGTGTGAATGTGAGTGTGAATTGTCTCTATATGTCGGCTCTGCGATACACTGGCGCCCTGTCCAGGCTGGACCCCGCCTCTCGCCAAATGTCAGCTGGGATTGGCTCCAGCTCCCCTCCCCCCACGCGACCCTCAAAACGATAAGCGGTATAGATGGATGGATTGACAAAAGACAAATATGTTATAAGGACAATCACCTTTACTTTTATACTACGGGACACGTGAACAGCAATGCAGTGTTTACACCTGTAAAACTTGAAGTAAACTATTTTAAAAGATCTCAGCTCTATACTTGTACACAAATACTGTGATACAGAAGTCATTACGGACACGTGTTGATGCGTTTTTACCAGTGAACTGAGTGAAGTGAAATGCTCACAGATTTATAGCATCAGTTGTGAAGTGTTATTTCGAACATTTCTAACTCAACACCAACATTCTTCGGGACCAATCAGTCAATGTCATGCAGCTTCCTTGAACTTCAAACTAAAACTTTTCTCACATATGAAGAAGTTCAGCCGGAGACCTGTGAACAGACTGATAGGTCTGAAAGGTCCCCGACTCTGTGAGCTCGATGAGATTGAAGCGATAGTTCGTTCAAAGGAGAAAAGTTATTACTTTTCTATTTCCTGTGTTTGTAATTAAACACACAGGAAGTTCAACATCATAGTTAATCCCTATGGTTAATGTAGATGCAGATTTTTGACCTCCATTAATTTCTTTTTAGTCTCCTGAAGCCAAATAATGAAGAGGAGGTGCACGAATGTTCATTCACCTTCCTGCACGCTCCTGTACTTTCCTCTCTGCAAGTGGCTTGAGCATCACTGCAGAGGAAGATGATGGTGATAATTGCATAAAGATGAATTTTGTTTTCCAGCATCCCAGTTGTCTGAGTACGAAACATGTGAATCATGTTGTACAAGCTGTGAGCTTCCAGTAAAGGTTGTGAGCTTTGGTTCACATTCTACACCCCCCCCCCCCCCCCCAAGGGACAATAAGGTCTTTTTGCTCAACAACTGAATTCATGTTTAACACTAAATAACACACTCGGCCCAAATGTAGCCTCCTGCAGCATGAGGTGCTTCGCAGGCCCACTGACACCGGCTATTTCAGGATCTTCTATTTATTGCCCCAAGTCGCTGGTATGCACAGGCCTTCTCTCGGGTTTCAGCCTCCTTACGGCACTCAACGTTAATTCAGAGGAGCTAAATCTTGGAAAAATATCCAACTTGACCCAAAGCTGAGTGGCTTTAATCTACTCTAGTGGTTTCCCACAGAGTAAATGAGGTCAGGCTGCTGCAGCAACACACACACAGTCACCTCGCAGCAAGTGAAGCAGAGAGCTGTGGTGCTCCGGCTTATGCAGGTCATGCTTTATAAGGATATAGGGCAACTGTAGAGATAACAGCAGAAAGTCCATATTGGGATGTAAGAGCCCGGAGTGTTTATATCACAGAAGAATGTCAGAAATGAACGTTAAAACTGACAGAGTACTATTACATTATTATTCAATTTATTCTACAAACACTAGATTGTTTAGATTTCAGTTATTACTTATATATTAATATTTGTATTTATTCTAGAAATGTGTTATTTGTCTGGTGAGTGTGAAGCTTGTACAGACGCTGCACCTGTGTATTACCTTATAGAAACAGGTTTATCTTTAATTCAAACACACCTTTAACTTGATCAGGAAACAGAGAAGAAACTCACCTGGCTCATACTTGAGGTACAGGATGGACACGATGTAATAAGCGACATCAAAAACAGGAAACATTCCCATTTTGGAGAACGCTTGGGCTAAGTCGTCCAAATTGAGAAGTGACAGCACCTCCATGTTGAGTCTCTGACAACGATCCTTGTTTTTTAACGTCTTTGTTTAATTCTATTTGTTATTCCAAGCGCGCACTCTGAATCGGAAGCCCCCCCTAACCCGGTCCACCGACTCTCCACCAAGCCCACCAAGGTCTCGACAGTGAAAGCCTGTGACACTGAAGCCCACCTATTAATACCACTCATCTCCACAGCATCTTCATCTTCATCATCTTCATCATCATCCGCAGCAGCAGCAGCAGCAGCAGCAGCTCCGTGCCAGCTGCTGTGGAGGGGAGGTCCACATGCCAGCTGCTTGAGAATTACACTGACAAAGCAACTGCTCTTTCTCCTGCCTTCCTCTTCATCGTCCTCATTGTTGCATCACAGGGAGATGTGTCTGCAGCCCTGGAGACACAACACGTCGAGACAAGCCTCGCGTCCACAATTAAACATCCATAAATCCGGATCAGCTCCTGCACCGAGGCGGACTCACATGCAGCCAAGTGACCGAGTCTAATCCCCCGCAGCCCCGCAACGTTTGCTGATGTCACCGCTTGTTTACATCCTCACAGACCGTGTAGAAAGGCTGCAGTGAAATGTGCAGTGCTCCTCAAACGCCTCGATTATTTATTATAGGTTTTTATTTGATTATTTTAATATTAAAAAAAATATATAAAAATAATTCCTAAAGAGATTAATAAAAACAGCAGCCACCTTTTCCACCACCAGGGGGCACCAAAGTAACGAAACCTAACCAGCTATTATTATTTTTATTTGATTTAATTATTGTTATAATTATTATTGAAACCAATTGCCTCATTACATTTTGACAACATTTCCTAAATAACATAAACATATTGAGCTGTCATACGTAATCTTCTGTCCCGTTTGGTGTTTTTAAGCTTTTATTTTTTTCCTTTAAAACTGAGGTTTCATTTGTTTTCATGCACATTTGAACGTTTTTTTTAACTTGTGTGTTTTTTCTTTGTTGTTACATTTCTTGGCTGATGGTGGCGCTCGTTGCTTTTTTTGTTCTCGGCTTCCTGACAAGTCAAACTGAGGAAAGCAAAAACCCACAGTCGAGTCCAGTCGGGACACTGGAACCTCATTGGTCACATTCCTGATGACATAGCCGAATGCGGAAGTGAGGCGTCTCTGTGATGTGACGAGAAACAAGATGATCGCGAATCTGTTGATATTCGGGTAAATGATTCAATGTCAGACGCATTTTAACATAGAGACAGTTGTTTTATTAAACCGTCTCCTTCTCTGTGTGTGTGGTTGTCCACTGTGGCGTCAGTAAGATGGCGGTGTGACAAGCTAACTAGCTCCGTTGCTAATGCCAGCTCAGCAGCTAGCGTTAGCCCCGCAGGTAAACAAGCTCCCCTGTAGACACCGTGTCTCTCTCTGTGCTCCACAGGACCTTACTGGTGAATGCAGGGGCCGTGCTGAACTTCAAACTGTGAGTGGTCACGTCCCTGACACAAAGCTGACTCAGCATCTGGTCTAAACACAATTCAATTACTGGAAAGAACGACACACGATGATAATCACTCAAAAATGGTATTAAAGAAAAGGTCAAGGTTGTGCAAAATATTCTTTCAGTATCTTTAAGGAAAATTATATGAGAAATAAGGTTATAGTATTTATTTTGTCATCATTAGAAGCTCAACAAAATAAATAAATACATAAAGTTGAACAGAAGAAATGCTCTGGTGCGGGTGAAGTGAGGGTTACATGCCACAGACAGAAGATGACGCAATAGCAACAAAATCTGAAATGTCAAGACAATGTATAACCACCGCAGAGCAAGAGGAAACAGCAAAACTTAAATACAGCCATACAGCATCGGAATCTATTATTCAAACAACAAGAATCAAGCATTATTGACTCAATCAGACACAAAGACAAGAAATAATCAACAAGGCAAATGAAACAACAGTCATAACGTAAATGTTAAACAATGCTTAAAGGCGTAGTTACACGTCAGTCAAATTATAATGTCCGACCTGTAACTCATAGGCCATGACGCACAGACGCAACGCCAGGAGATCATTCACAATTGTTGAAGAGATGCAGAGAAAATGACACAGAGGGAGTTTGACTGTCCATGTTTTACAGCAAAAGGAAGGAGGCCCAGGGATTTGGAGATGACTCCAGAGCGCCAACAACAGGTGTGTATGAGTGTTACAGAGAGATAGAATCCCAATTAAGAAAGACACTAGTATGTAAAAGCTTGGCCATTTAAAAATGATTGGTATCTTCTTCAGGCGACAACATCAGAGAGTTCCTGCTCAGCCTGCGATACTTTCGGATCTTTATCGCTCTCTGGAACATCTTCATCATGTTCTGCATGATAGTGTGAGTAAGATGCTGGGAGCTACTGCTGCCCATGTACTTAAAATTAGTTAGTATTGGATGTAAAGGGGAATTTGCTGCTCTGGCACTTTCACTCACGCAATGTTTTTAAATGTGTCTGTCTTAAAAATGGTGGTAATGATCTATATTTTGTACATTATTGGCAAAAAAAAAATCAAAAAATCAAAACCAACAACAAATATATACTTAATAGATGCCCCAAATATGTATTTGTCTTAAAACTGTTCCAAAGAGCTCCATTGTTGTTTAAAAACAATCAACCCATAATAGATTTTATTGATCTTTTTAGTAGGATCTTAATTAGCTAATGTTGAGCATAGGATTTTTTTAGTCACAGCTTTCAAGTGAGAATGTGAATATCAACCGTCTTGTGATATCCTGTTCGAATTAGTTATTATGTAATTCATAATATTTCTTCCTTCATCCTGTCTCCACTCTGCTCCAGTTTATTTTCTACATTTTAAAAATACATAGAAAGTCCCAGAAATGTACTGTGAACTTGTTCCTCATCTAACTGGTTGACTGTCTTCAATCCTCACAGATTATTTGGATCATGATCGACATTTGCAGGGACCAGAATCCAGAACCCATCCTGGTTTTTTCAAGATGGATGCTCTAAATTACTTCTTTATAGAACCTTTCTGTTACTTTGGCCCTTTTAAACTATAAGTTTACTCTATTTTGTTTACCACCTCTGATTCAAAAACTACTTCTGGTCTCGCTGTACAGGAATTTATGAATCACTGTATTTATTTCGTCTGATAGAGGTTTTCACATTTTTACTTTTCTGTAAACTGTGACTCTATGAATAGCCCTGCCCTCTGCTGGACATGTGTTGTCATGTGCCCTCGAGCTTCTGTACAGAAAATGAGTTGTTTTCTTCAGCATTGCCAATATTTCAAAAAAGAGATCACCTGGGTTGCACTGCCTGGATAGAATTGTTATTTCTGTGGCTTGTTAGCTGACTGTCATCATTTAAGGATCTCATTCTGTCCTAAAGCCTCACAAACCTACCATGGTCCCCTTTCCCGTGTGCATATATGATACGACGTATAAACAACTCAAAGTTCAACTGTTGTTATGTGCAGCCTCTCAGATAGAAACTGTAATTTCCTGTGGTCTGGGACACCTGGGCTGTAAGTAAATGAATATGCACTTTGATGTAAATGTGTCCTTGTTCTCTTTCCAATAAAAATACAATTTTCTTATCCAGTGTCTGTTAAATGACTGACTATACTGACCTTACAATGAATGATGCATTAAATATGTTTGCTAGATAGATGGGGTAAAAAATATCCATTTCCTGTGTTATTTCATGCATGGCTGGGTGTTTCTCTGCTGTATTGTTTTGTAGCTTATTTATAGCTCCTTCATTTAGGAGAGCTGGATTCCAAGACACACCCACAACACCAGCTTGATCCTGTAGAACAAAGTCTTGGTCCTCAGACTCAGAATCAAGACCAAGACTTGCCTCCTCATTTTCCTCATCCTGTTCTTCATGCAGCATCTTTATGACCATTACACCGTAAGTCTGAGATGAAGAAAATCAATAGCATGTTTTTTAAATGCACGTCAATCAATTAAATACATAGTTATTTTTCGAGATTTATTTTGTTGATCTAGTAATGGTTAGCTAGCCAGAAAAGAAGCTAGCGCGCTAACAGCTATTTAGTATTGTACATATTTCTCTTTCTCACTCGTAATGGATTGTAAAATAAGACTCATGCACTCAGATCAAAAGCAGCTGCAGAATGGAAGGTGTTCCATGGTGAATACATTCTGTATACAAATACAAAACCTACGTTTGTTTATAAAGTAAGAAAGGAAAAAGGAAAATAATGATTTGTGGTAATCAAAAACCAGATATTTAATGAATATTTCGAATATTAAATGATAAAATACATTTGTTTAGAACATGAAGCAAAGAAACACTCATGACTGAAATAACACAGGTAATGAATACAGGTCGTTTTTGACCCATGTTGTCCATTTGAAGGATACTGGTACTAAAGCTGTTTTTATTCGTAAGGATCAAACACAAGTTAATCGGGGAAAATACTTGAAATAGTGAATGATGAAGTTCATTCTCTGCAAAGATATAGAAAATACAAACTGAGCGGGGTCCCTTCGTGAAGCAAAGGGTTAAAATCACATTCAATTCGACGCAGTGACGTCGAGGCCGCTGACGCACGATCCAGCGGCTGACGCAAGGTCGACGTCTCCGGCAGAGACGCCTCCTCGAAACAACAGTCGTCCAGTTACGACCTGTTTCTCTTCTCGTTCTGGTATGAAACCACGCGCAGAGCTCAGCCTTTGTGTTTTGTGGCCGCTTGCACCTTAGCTAAGATTCGGCGCTCGTCGATTTGGGAACATTTGGTTTGTTGACTGTTGAAACGGCCCAGTTCACCAGGCTAACACCGACTAGCTAAAAGCTAGCCAGCTGCACTCTGCAGACAGAGGCGCTGCTGATGCTGTTGTTTCTGAGAATGAAAGCTAGGCTACGTTCACCTGCTGTTTCAGGCTGTGTTGTTCATCAGTTAGCTAACCCACCCATTTGAACCGATGTTAACTAATGGAAGCTATACACTAGCTTGCGTTTCCTTCGTTCACGTGTACGGAATTAATGTCAGGTTGTTTCTATGTATTTCTATTCAGTTTCACTTTCTGGTGCACATCAACCACAGTGTGAACACTGCACGTTGAGCCACCAGAGACTGTCATGTCTACATGTGTGACAAACACTAAAAGAAAAGAGAAAAGCAAACACATAATGGTTCATCTCATATTCTATCAATCCGTTAGGTTTTTTTGATTGTGATTGTTGGAATTTAAAGTGTCCACATTCGTGAATAAATGCCACTTGTGCCTCTTGCAGAGCCTCAGGGGACATCTTGAAATTATTAAAGATTTAAGTGAATATCCAAACAGAATCATCACTCAGCTTATTGTCTCAGCTCAAGTTGAATAAGGACTTTTAAGCCTGGCCCATATCACCATGCATAAGTCTTGAAATATCTCTTGCCAGTCATACGCGACTCACACTTGTCTGTCCGTGTGTCTCTCGCAGCCGAAGAGCAACTGCTGGGATGCCAAAGAAGTTCCAGGGCGAGAACTCCAAGGCGGTCACAGCCAGAGCCCGAAAGGCCGAGGCCAAGGCGGTGGAAGACGCCCGCAAGAAGAAGGAGGAGGAGGACTCCCTGTGGCAGGAAACTGACAAACATGTGCTCAAGAAGGGGCAGAGAAAGGTGAGCTGTTACTCCAACCCGCTCCCTCTGGGTAGCCTGCTCAGAGAGGAAGAAAGAAACACGACAGACATGTTGACAACATGCTGTCATATTTGAAAACAGCTTTTAATGTGGGGCAGGAATCCTGTCTTACCTTTTTCACACATAGGTCTGAGGTCTAGATGGGATTAAGTCTTAACTTTCCTCTGCTGGTGTTTGTATTAGCAGCTAATTACAGAACAGCACAAACAAACAGAGAGAAAATAGAGAACACATTCCCTTTTCTTAAATTGATCAGCATTTAAGACCGAAATGTATTTAGTAATCTTAAATGTCTTTATGTACATAGTGTACAAAATGACAGTGGATGCGTTTAAGTAAAGCTACATTGATTTCAGAGAGAGACAGACAGACAAAACAAATGTTCCCAGACAGGCTGAGCTTGACCCCCACTTAACTCTGCGTCTTGTTAGGTGAACACAGACACTTCACCAACCATAATGGACTCACTTCTTTGGGATTTATTTTAATGTCTCCTTGCTAAGCACACAATATACTATGCTGTAAGTGTTTTGCTGTGAGTCATTGTTCTCTGCGATGATGTGGCTAACCGACTTTTAAAGATGAGCAAATGCACAACTTCTTGCCATAGAACATTTTGTGCCATCTTTAAAGATCCACATACAGCCTTTATATCTAATAGCTTTAAAGAACCATCAATAATGAGTTATTTTAGATGTCTGATCCAATATTTTTGGCCTGTAAGAAAATAACATCCTCCTGCTTTTCCAGGATGACAAGGAGAAGAAGAGGATGGAACTCCTGGAGAGGAAAAAAGAAAACCAGCGCCTTCTGGATGAAGAGTTCGCCAGGATTAAAGGCAAATCAAAGGAGGTTGCAGGTGGAGGAAAAGTGACACGGGCCCAGATCGAGGAGACGCTTCAGAATGAGCAGCAGCAGCAAGAGGAGCTCCAACCGAAAGGTAAAGATCGGGTTGTCAAGATGAGTCAGGATCCGATAAAATCAGGAAGCAGTGGCTGAAACCCAAAAGTGGATTTTGTTTAACCATGACACCACCTTTTCATGTTTCAAATGATTGTTTCCTACAGAAAAGAGCCACCTGGAGACTCCACTGGAGGAGAACGTGAACATAATTATCCCTGAAAAAGGAACAGTGGAAGCCAGATCAATAGAAGATGCCATCGCTGTGCTGAGGTACATTTACAGTTTGCTCTGTGTTACACCATGTTAACGATTCATTGTTATTCATTCTGTCTTCTTCATCTTCTAGCACGGGGCCTGAGGACCTGGACCGCCACCCGGAGCGGAGGATGAAAGCAGCATTTCTTGCCTATGAGGAGGAGAACATGCCTCTCCTAAAAAAGGAGAACCCCAACATGAGATTGTCGCAGCTGAAGCAGCAGCTGAAGAAGGAATGGATGAAGTCACCAGAGAACCCCTTGAACCAGCGCTTTTCCTCATACAACTCAAAGTGATAACGCTCGTTCCATCATGATGCCATTTGAAAACTGCACTGTGGAGACTTTAATTGGAAAAATCTAATAATTTCATCCTTAAATTAACGTGGCCACGACCTGCTCAGAAACAATATCTCCAGTACCAGAGGACACTCACCTCCAAGGAGAAGCTCACCCCTCCAGCCCATCAACGTCACAACTAATCATCATGTCCGTGCACGTGGCCTCTAATTTTGAATGTGCGCATCTAATAAATTGAATGATATCTTTTTTTTTTTTTTATATATATTTTTTTTAGCACTTCTTTGAAAGTGGGGAATTAGGTGTTTTGAGAGTAACTTATTAAAGTTGACCGCTCAGTCAAGTATTGCGATCTTTCTTGTTTGGAGACACAGGCGAATCGAAGATGATGGAGTTCAAACTTTGATTCACGGAGAAAGTCGACAATACAACCAAGTAGGCTTCCTGGTAAATTTAAGACAAGACATTAACTGTCAGATCAATTAGAGAGAAAACTAATTTCTACTGTCAGGTCCATCAACCAGGTGACTGTTAGGAAACTTGATTGTGTTGTGAGTCCTGGCTGTGGAGTGTTTTACTCACAGCCTTGTACAATGCTGATATAATACTGCTGATGCCCCCCCCATCTAGTATTTGAAGGCTCTGTACTCTGTGATCTAGGATCGCCATGAGCACAATTTGACACTTAAGAGGAAGTTATATGAGGAAGGATTTGGCTTCAAATCGTGTCAGAGCCTCAGTGTGTCTAGTTTGGTGAGTTTATTTGTAAAGCACATTCCAGTTCAATGTGCTTTACATAAAATATAAAAGGCCTCATGACAAATTGTAAAAGCAACATAAGAAGCATTGAAAAAGTTACATAGAGCATAACAAATAAATAAAATGAGTGAAAAAAACAATGCAATCTAAGTAATGGGTAATTGTTTGATTTAATAAAAGGCTGTGGAAAACAGGAAGTCTCCAGCATTGACTAAAAAGAAGTAGCAGTGGAGCGCTGCTTTTCCATGTTAAGCTTTGACTCCGGGGACAGAAAGCAGACCTGTTCCTGACGACCTGAGACTTTAAAGTTTTTGACATTATTAAAATGACCAAGATATATTTCCTCAAATAATAAACCTCTCCATCTTGTACAGGAGGAAACTGGCCTCTCTTATCAACAACAGCAGACTCTTTGGCCTCTCGCCAGCTATGTTAGTGTCCTCTAAAATTCTGGTGGGCTGGTGAAATTAAAATGTGAACATTTCTGAAAACACTTGTGATCCAACAATCAGAATTGTGCTGCCTTGTTATTAATCACATACCTGTTTATAAAATGGCCGATATTATCATGAGATGTCTCTGGACGTTACACAACTTAAATCCAGCTTATCGTAACAACAAGATTTACTTATCTTGGACGTACTTCCTGATATTTGTTTTTTTTATTTTGTTGTGGCTAGTGGCTCTGTTGATCACAAAGCTTTTCTCCAGCGCAGCAACATTCATATACTGAGCTGCTGAGGCAGCAAACTGCTTTGTAGGTTTGTCTGATGCCAGGTGGAGAGACGACAAACACAATTACAGGGCTGCAGCAGCATGAATACAAGCACATAAACAAATAACTGAAAGGTAAATAAGGTGAAAAACAATACAGTTTACCTGCTGTTATATGTGGGAAATTGGGTTTAACACATAACAAAAAGGTTCTTCCAAAAGCTATTGACAGGTTTTCAGTTATTAGGAAATGCAAAACAACTGAACTGGAAAATAAAAACAAAACAGAACATGATTATTGAGTCACTATATTATTTTATTGGAAAGTGGTGTATGTGGTGTATTTCATATTCAGACGCATCAGATCTGTTTTGTATTTGTAGGGTTTTTTTTATGTCTAAATAACCAAAAATGAAAATCTGAGGACAGTGTTGTTAAGCGTTATAACAAATTTGCTGCTGCTGTTGGGCTTGTTAGATTTCGAGGACACGAGACAAGCCCTCTGCTCCCGGGCTTGATTCATTTAAGGCAGATTTATAAATGGACACTTTTGTCCATCCAGGCTCTTGTGGCGGAGGAGATAAGAGACCCCTATGAAGACCTTTGAAATATCGAGCTTTAATGACAACTTCAACTGACCTTTTACTTTCCATTTAGCATTAAAGAAACCAGTCCCTTTTCTCTTTCCCTAGCAACCAGTCAGTCCACTCCCAATTTATAGGGATTTCTTTGAGCTCATGTACGTGTGATGTTGCGCCTGAACATCACACGTACTCCGGTCTGATGTTACAAGGCTTTTTTTGTCTTTCTGCATCCTAACCTGTTGCCGCTCCTCCAACCCTCCCACTCTCTGTCCATTTGCATGTCCACCCTTTACCAGGCCAGCTGCTGCTGCCCTTTTCTTTCTTCATGATGAATTCTAATCATCACTTTCAAAGGAAAGCGTCTCCAAAGCTCCTTTATCAACTGCTCGTACTGGGAGGAGGGAGGCAACTGTCCGACACCCACTCAGGCTGCTCCTCTCACCACTTGTGATCTGCAGACCGGGAGCACTTCCTATTTGTAACCTGCCTCTTTGAGTTTGGAGAAAGCAAGATATGGAAGAAGAAGGTAATGATCACCAGTGGGGATTTTGTTGTTTTATTATTTCAATTTATTTTTAGGACAAATTCATGTGGGAAAATATAAGTTTATATTATTTTAATTGGAGTTAAAGGGCTATAAATAGAGTAACCACCATTTTGATAGATTTGCTGTCCTAAAAAAAAATTCACCTATGACAAATTTGATATTCAAGTTAATATACAAGTTAAGACAAACTATTACAATTGTCAAGCTGTTGTCTTTATGTATTTATATTTTCTTAGGGCTCATTTTCTATGTGGATGGTGACGATTAACCAACATTTGGGCAGAACTTTAGAAACTAAACATATAGTGTAGATCACATAATTTAGTCCTCAATGTCATCACGTTAGGTTAATATATTTTATTGTTATATTTTAAAAATATATATATTTTTTAAAGTAACAATTTTGTAGGGTTTGGTAATATGGGTGTATCTGTGGATATATACAATTTTAAAATATCTATATATTCTTTTTAGAATATATGTATATGTAAAATGTATGCTACAGTATATGAAATAGCATCATCGGTTAAAAATGTGTAATCTTTTTTCTCTCTCAAAAGAAACAAGACACATAAAAGCAGAACAAAGATTTACACCATCCGTGGTTAAAGATAAAAAATGTAGCACATTGATACAGATTAATCCCAAATGAAGTATTTCCTGTTATTCCTCTGAATAATGTGTGGAACTGATTCCGAACTGATCCGAGGCTTTCTGATTTTCCATGCACAGTAGACTAACATATGAGCATTTGACAGAATGTTGCTCATTCAGAAACAGCTTAACACACAATCTGAGGCTCAGAAATACATTGCTTTTATATCAGTGATGATTGTGCCATGATTAAATACTCAACTGTGTGAATTATTACGTTCATAATTAGATTGAATTAACCTTTTTCCAACAATGTTTCATGGTGAGCAAAAGCCATTAAGGAGGCCAAAGACAAAAATAGAGATAATACACTTTAACTTATATACTTCTAAAGGAAAAGAACATTTATCTTTTGTTTCTTCTAAAGATATTTTTTTCATTTTTAAATGTCATCACAGTTAAGGAAGAAAATATCAATTAATGTATTACATGTTCATGTTGTTAAAGTGTGACATCCCTGATTAAATATATGATTGATTTTTATTATTGTGTCCTGCACATTATGTATCCAGCCTAAATCAGGCTTACATGACACCATTATAAGAAATGGTACATAAAAGAAAGAAAGATGTATTTTCTTATTCCTCTTTTCAGTGTCGTGAAACATGATCTGCTTGTGATCTCATTTCAGCTCTGCGCTGATGCCATGAGGTTGATTCTGGTTAAACCCACCAACGCAACGCGACGCCTCGACTCGACAGGTGAAGTCTTCCCCAACGGGGACCATGAGCATTGCACCTCGGGCGGTCCACCCCCTCCGACAAGAACCCCTGAGCACGATCAGTACTCTGGAACCCCAGTCGAAGAATCTTCATCCCCACAGGAGACAAGTCTGTGCTGCGTAGCACCTTCACCCCATGAAAAATCCAATGGAATCAATCAAGTTTCAAACCAGATGTCGCCGCTGAAAACTCGGAACCTAACCTTATCCCAGCTGAGCGATCAGGAGTGGCTGCTGCTTTGTGACCAGGTCAGCAGAGTAGGAGATGAATCGCCCTCGGCAGAGAGAGGAGGAACCAGCGGGGGCCATCCAAACCACAAAAACAGATGTGGATGTTCCTGTCCTGACGCACACCAGCATCCACAGACTTTTCAACCGGCGTCAACACTTGGCACAGTGCAGGACTGTCCCTCCAGAGTCACAAGTAAGAGAAGACTTTCATGCTCACCACATACCCAGTCTTTCTTTCAAAGCAGCCAAGGTTCAACCTCATGCCAGGTTTTACCACAGCAAACCAACCAAAGGGATCTTTTCAAACCTGCAACAAACCAACCACATGATAATTTCATGCCTCAGTGCAGTGAGCATGATGGTCAGAAGGAGCTTTCGCAGCGGCAGCACCCTTGCAATCATTTCAAACTCAAGGACAGCAGCCAAGCAACCTGCCCCAATTTGTTCAACATTCCTCTAAACTCAGTTGAGTGTGCTGAGACGAATCAGATACTTCACCAGCGGCCTCAGCCAGCCGTCACTGCAGACCTCAACTGGAGAGAGATTTTTGGTAAAGAACCACTGTTGGTTCAACAGCGTCAAAATCGAGACTCTCGTGGCTCCACGACTGGGGATCAGGCCTGTAAATCATCTGGGGATCCTTCGATCATCCTCAAGTGTCGTCACCTCCCTTACAACCTCCTGACCAGTACTGCACGCATGAAGAGGTCATCCACTCCAGACAAAAGTGTCCAGTCCTTCTCCATCAGCCAGTACAGTTCACTTGAGAACCAGGATTTAGTCGAGGAGAGAGCTAAACAGGGACAAAGTCAGGTACATGTACTTCTCTTAATTGTGTATTTTCTTTTTGGCCAGTCCTGTTTCTCTCGTTTACTCTGTTTAAGGTTTTGGTACATTGTACTTTCGATGACATTCCCTGTGCTGACTCTTACTTTCAGACATCGTCTGAGCTCCTCAGTGGGTCCAAAGTCTCCCTACCTAAACATTCTCCCCCGCCAGCGGACAACTTACAAACTGGTGGCTCAGTTAACGGGGATGCAGTGCGACCGCTGAGCAGCTACGGCGCTCTGAGATCCAGTCTCGCAGATCTTCCCTCGGGCCAACAGCCTCTTCAGCTTCTTAACAGTGCCGTCCTCGAGGATGCCTTCTCCAAAGTCCTCAGAGAAGACTCCAGTAAGGCCAACAGCGACAACCTGAGCAGGGAGGAGGGCAGCGCACCACAGAAGAGGACCAAGGACCTTAGCTACCGGCTGGGCCAAAGGAGAGCTCTCTTTGGGAAGCGTAAACAACTGAGTGACTACGCGTTGGTCTTTGGGATGTTAGGCATTATCATCATGGTGATCGAGACAGAGCTTTCCAGGGGATTTTACAGCAAGGTTCGTCCTCTTCAGACTTACGACCTCTGTAAACAAGGTTATATTTACACCCCTGTCTGTTTGTTTGTTTGTTTGTTTGTAAGCAAGATTACGCAAAAACTTGTTGATGAATTTGCACGAAAACTTGGTAGCAGGATGGAGTATCGGTCATGGAAGGATCTTTTAAATTTGGGGGCAGATCCAGGGAAAAAAATTTCAGATCACTTTGTTTAACATTTCGAGATAGTGCTTTATTTCAATTTTTTTCACTGATTTCCCAGCGAATAATTAATGGAGCTTGATTAATAAAACAGACCTATTTAGGGGACTAAATTTAAGGGCACTGTTGGTTCACGTGTCATAGAAATCCTCTCCTTTACCACTGTTACTTTGCTCTGGTCACTTGTGTAGTTGTAATGTTTCTGTTTCCATTATTCGCAGGAATCCATATACTCATATGTCATGAAAGGCCTAATCAGTCTTTCTACTGCTATTCTCCTTGGACTCATTGTGATGTACCATGCGAGGGAAATCCAGGTAAATGCCATAAATAAATGAATAATAAAGACCATTCAGTTCAGTTTCATGTGGTCTTTTTGTTTTGATTTGTAAACCTTACTATCTGAGAGTGGCAATAATTGTGTGTTTAAAATTGTCATCACAGAATAGAGTTTTTTTTACTTTGTCATTTTTCCACATTTCCTTGATTTCCTTGAACTAATTCTTGGATCTTGATGAAATAAAACAAGCATGTTTAGGAATATTTATTCATGATATGTGTGTGAAATTGGATGCAGATACAAATAAAAATCTGGTTTAGTTAATTGAATCTTAGTTTGATAAGGGGACTATTGGGCCTTGGTGGAGGTGTACGCTCTCTGAGGGCCAGTCTAGTGTTCGTAAATGTATCAATCATATGAATAAAACATTGAAATGAAAACTACAGTTCAAATATAACAGTTTATAATTGATAATTGACATCAGTTCATTGTATACAGTTTATATCTACTGTATTATGTCACTCTATGTTATTAAATCCTTACTCTAAGTCTTCTGTTCTTTTCTCTTACAGCTCTTCATGGTGGACAACGGGGCAGACGATTGGAGGATAGCTATAACCTTTGAGCGTGTTCTCATTGTTATGTTGGAGCTTCTGGTCTGTGCCATCCATCCAATCCCCGGCCGGTATATGTTCACCTGGACGGCTCGACTGGCCGTCAGTTACACGGCATCAGTAGCCGACGCTGATGTGGACATCATCCTCTCCGTGCCCATGTTCCTGCGCCTCTACCTGATAGGCCGGGTCATGCTGCTCCACAGCAAACTGTTCACGGATGCCACCTCCCGCAGCATCGGGGCCCTCAACAAGATCAGCTTCGACACTCGTTTTGTGATGAAGACCCTGATGACCATTTGCCCCGGCACAGTCCTGCTGGTGTTCAGTGTGACCTGTTGGATCATTGCAGCGTGGACCGTGCGGCTGTGTGAGAGGTATCAGCAAACTAATTCTGAACTTCTCACACCTTCTTTCATTCCTTTTAGTAACTACTTGCATTAGTAAAGTATCATTAAAAGGTTTATTGAAGTCCAGTCAACCTTGTTTTTAACTGTTTCCTGTTGAATGCTTTCAATTTCTCATCTATAATTTGTAAAGTAAAGTTTGTCCTTGACATCCCAGCCTCAGTTTTCATCCCCAGTTTCCATGTCTTTACAGGTATCATGATGCACAGGAGGTAACTAGTACCTTTCTTGGAGCAATGTGGCTGATCTCCATCACCTTCCTGTCCATCGGCTACGGAGACATGGTCCCTCACACCTACTGTGGAAAAGGTGTTTGCCTATTAACAGGAATTATGGTGAGACTCATACAGTACAACAAGACATGTAGCAGAAGGTAAACCTGTTAAAACAAAAACTGTATACCAACCAAACAGCCAGATTTCATCTATGAGTGAAGCAATATTTTTTTTATAACCCTAACCCTAATTTAGTCGTGTAATTTGTACAAAACTGATGAAAATCACATGCAGGAAGAATCACAGGGCGGTCAGTAACGGTTACATGTTTAAATTATTTCTGCTGACAGCAACTATAAGTCAATATATTTAATTATAATTTAAAGTACTTTAAAGTAACGCCGCTGTCATTAACCACTGCTCTCCTTCTCAGGGAGCGGGCTGTACTGCTTTAGTTGTTGCTGTTGTTGCGAGGAAGTCTGAACTCACCAGAGCCGAAAAGCACGTCCATAATTTCATGATGGACACTCAACTCTACAAAAAGGTTACTTCACAATCAGAAATGCTAATTTGTTGTACATTATTCATAATATTAGTAATAACGCTTAACCTGAACAGACTGGGCAGGTTTAGGTTTTGTTTAGTTTATCTCTCAGAGCTTCACAGTGGAACCTGCATTTATGTCAAGATTTTACATTAAAAAATAATGTTTATTTTCTTCATTCAAGTTCTGTAAATTTGGTTGTAATTTTATTTTTATTTATAAATTACTTATAATAAAGTTAAACTGAAAAACAACAAACCTTAATTACATTTCTTCATCATTAGGGTTTGATAACAACTTAAGGTTGTTAAGTTACACTACTTAGTGTAAATGCTGGTATATTGGCCTGTAAAAGCTTCTCCTTCTCTGCTGTTTCATTTGTGTGTTTTTTCCTCCCCAGATAAAAAACACAGCAGCTAACGTGTTGAGGGAGACATGGCTCATCTACAAAAACACTAAGCTGGTGAAGAAGATCGATCACGCCAGAGTACGCCACCATCAGCGTAAATTCCTGCAAGCTATCCACCAGTAGGAATACGTTTAAATAACTTGTAGAAATTGTGCATGTTACGTCAATTTGCTAAATATGAAATTGTTACAACAAAATTTCTGCATTTATTTTACTTGGCTAGAAAGTGACTGTGTTTCTGATTTTCTTTTTTACCGTAGACTGCGAAGAGTCAAAATGGAGCAAAGGAAATTAACTGACCAGGCCAATACAGTCGCTGACCTTGCCAAGGTCTGTATGTGTAGTTTCTTTCACATTTTTCCAAAATGGTCAAAGGAGAAACTGAGTCAGCTAATAGTAATCATTCGTAATCATCTAGCTCAAACTGGGAGACCAATGACCAATACATCTGGGAAAAATCCCTTTGCTCAACCGAAGGAAAAAAAACTAAAACCTGTACTTTACCTTCCATGACATCTCGAAATGTCTGCAGTGAAAAATGCCTCTTCAGGGATCACAAATGGAAAGAAATGTGCATGTCACATGATGTGTAGTTTCATTTTGGTATGGAAGCATTAAGAGTCCACAGCTCTGCAAATGAATAAGTAAGTAAGATAAGTAATCATGATTTTACTGATTTAAATGTATTTTATCATCACAATCTAATACACTGAGTGACTCTGTGATGCCTTCTTCAAAGTGACCTCAAGGTCAGATATGTGACCTGTCCTCCCTGCTGCCTTCAGACTCAGAACATGATGTATGATCTGGTGTCGGAGCTGCAGCATCGAACCGAGGAGCTGGACGGGAGGATCGTAGCTCTGGAGGTGAAACTTGACTCCATCCTCCTCAGCGTGCAGTCGCTGCCGATCGTGCTTTCTCAAGCAATAACAAAGCTACAGAGGGATTTCCTGGACAACTTGGCTTGTCGTGTCCACTTCCTGTCGTCCTCCCTGAGCTCTGAGTGCTGTACCGTCCCTGCCAGGCAGCTCTGTCCGGGATCCACCACTCCAGAGACACCGTACAACCAATAGACCTCAACAACCTTTTTGCGTGCTGGGATGAATTTCCACA
This sequence comes from Verasper variegatus, assembly GCA_026259375.1. Lineage (NCBI taxonomy): Eukaryota > Metazoa > Chordata > Actinopteri > Pleuronectiformes > Pleuronectidae > Verasper > Verasper variegatus. Next base: position 17,812,494 of record CM048046.1, on the reverse strand, counting down.
ACCAACATTCAGCATTGGGAGTTACAGCTATAGAGTCAAGTCTGGAGGAAGGGATGGACATCATTTCTTAGTGTCCTCTGCTCCAAGTTGTTGGTTCAGGAACCAGGTCTCCTCCTGTTTGTGAGCAAATTGTGAGCAATTTTCATGGAGAATTAACATATAAATGTTTTCAGCTGAGAATAACTGCTGGGGGCAGAAGAGTGAGACACAGAAACAGTTCCTGAATAGTTAAGATAAAACAACTGTGATCATAGAAATTAAGGTAAGAATTTTTAAATCATTTACTTTTGTAACGCTCCTTCAACTTGAAAACAATCTGCTGCAGTTTGTCCAGAATGCTGCAGACTGCTTAAAAGATGTGTGTGTAGATTTGGGCACTCACATATGTGTGTCTCAATCCACATTCAAGTACGGAACAATTTGAGCTCATGAAAAACACTTTAACAAATGCATAAAACAAGAACAAATATTAATTATTGATTGATTTACAGACAACACCTACACCTTAAAACAGTTTGCCTGAAGGTGAACATCCATTTAACACAATCCATTAATTTTCTCACATCCCTTATATTAGACTTTTGTTAGACTGTGTTCCACTACTTTTAATTAATGTTATTGTATAGGCCTGTCTATATATCTCAGTGGTATCATCAGTCTTTAAATTGTAAACATGGAAATGTTCTAAAGAATAGAAAAACTGTAATATAACTATTTATTCATATTTAATCATTTGAGAACCATTTTTACAGTATAGTTCTGAAACCTTGATTCGTGTCATTGGCCTTAGACAACATTATTATCATGGGTTTTAGACATAAAGAGACATGTATCTAGACATAACATTATTTAAATCGTTCTGATATAGCAGCTGCGTAGTATTCTATTTTAAATGCTAATATACAGCCTGTGTATTAAATCACTGAAAATAAAGTATTTTGTGTATTTATGTATGTTTGAGGCTTCTTTGTTTCCCTTGGCAGGACTCGGGTGAGTTGCCTGCATTTGGAAAAAATACATTTCACAAAATATTAACTAGTTCTATCTTGCACAGGCCAATGTCAGGCCAAAGACATTGCCTGATTGAATGTTGAAATGTGACCAATTGCCATCCATGGCCGAAGATATCAGTTAATTAGAGTGAACAAGCAACAGCAGAGGCACAATTGTAATTTGAAGCATATAGAAATTTTACAAACACGCACAGTGTTCTCTGCACCCTATAACAGATCCTCTTATTTTCATCGGTCTAGTGTGAATACACACACACACACACGTGCAATAACTATTCAAACACACTCCATACAGCTAAAGTTCAAGCACCTTTGAATGTCTATTGCTTGCTTTTATTTTAATTTAACTATTGCTCTGCTGAGCTGACTGGTTTCTTCTTGTCCAACACCTTTCATTGTACTTTTGACCCGGTGTTAACTTGCATAATGACAAATAAAAACTTGAGCCGTGTTTTAGGCCCAATGACTTTCTTGGGTGTATCATGCATTGTCGTAGTAACTCAGGGTCAGGTGGTTGGGAACGAGCTCCACACATCAACACAATGAGTTTGAGTGAAGCCAGTGACTCTGCAGACAGAAGCTCCACCACTTGTTTACCACAACCACCATCTGCCCCTCTGGGGGGGGGGGGGGGGGGGGGGGGGGGGGCCGAAACAACAAGTGGAGGAACACGGGATTTCTTTTGGCACGGCGCTGCAAACTCTCGCGATGAGTGAGTCCGGAGGCGAGCTGCACCCACGAGACTGTCATTTCGCGCGCTGAGGCTAAGCTCCAGTCACATCCGCGATCGACAGCCCCGCCGTCCAATGAGCGTCATTCGCCCGGAGCCGAGTAGCCAATGGGGCGCGCTGCATTGTTAGAGCGGGCGGGGTGTGAAAGTCTTGAAGAACAACACATTGATCCGTCTCCATCCAGGCAGAGAGTTGCTTGTGTGAATCCCGCGGCTCAGAAGTTATTCCTCCACCGTCGACTTCCTAACTTCACTCGGACGAACAAACAGGTGAAACAACTTCCCCCCCCCCTTCACGCTCTCACAACTTTTCAAACCCCGCAGCCGTTGAATTAACCGCCTAGTAGCTAGCTTACTAACCCGGGTTAAGCTAACTCGGCAAAGTCCTGCCTCGTTTCTGTTTGGTTTTTTTTTTTTAACCCGAGTTGTCCAGCCGGCTGCGGGTAAAGTTGAAACCAAGCTAACCGGGATAGTGTGCGTACACGTGGGTGCTGTTGGTGTGTTCTCGCTGAGGTTTTAAGCTGCGGGACAATAAGTCAGTTAAACGTGGTTCTGCGGCGATAATAGACCGGGTCGAACTTGACTGCTGCAGCAGCCGTGTTATTCATCTGTCCCGGCTCCATATTGAATGAAACACGGTGATATTCTCACTCCGGCTTCGCCACTTCGCTGTTTACTACGAAGCAAAACAAACACGCTAACCTTTAACTCATTTCCTCCCATTTCCCATTGGCTTGTGTCGAATCGGGGGGTCACGCTCTTGATTTGCCCATTGAACACAGGTGGATGGTGGGATAATGTGGGAGAGGACGCGGTTTCATTTCGATGTTATTGTAATAATCATTATCATTGCACACTGTTCATTTCAGGGCTTTTTATTTCGAGGCGGATCACCCCCTCAGCTGAGGGCGGAACAGCCAGGCAGCCGCCGGGCTCGTCCCTTGCCCTTGCCCCCCCCATGGGCACGAAACTCGGCCCGTGTGTGTACAAAAAAAAATAATGAATAAAATAAAAAGCAGTGATCGTTGTGATCGAGCCGCGCATGAGACGATGTTTCGGTGTGTTTTATTGTCGGAGAGCGGAGCCACATTGTTTGCTAGCGCTCCCTCGCGTCCGGATGTGCCTGCTTTTAAAAGAACTGGGAGTGGCCTGCAGCTCGGTTTCCCGCACTGTATTCAAATCAGCCTGTTCCCTCCCTTTCTCGCAGCCCGCAGGAGTGAGGTGCCCGGTGCTGACAGCAGCACAATGCACTGACAATACTCATACTTCTGCCACTGGGAAACACTGGCGTTGTTCTTCTCTTGCCTGAAGAGAGGAACACAAAGGGCAGATGACTGTAGTATTAATGGTGGGACTGGCAGGAGCCTTTTCTCCGCTTTGGCAGGATGCACACAGTGGTTTCAAACGGCATCAGTTCATGGTTATTTTTCTTTCCTCTTGAATTGTGTTTTTTAGGGTTTACTCCCTTTTCGTTTTGTAAAACACTTAAAACAATTGGTTAGGTAACAACTAGAGAAATAGTAATGTTGTTTATTATTGTTATTCAAAGTTGGTGTGAGCATTTGGGCACAATCGCAAGCTTAGAACCAGGGAATCTCGTCTTATATGAGGGATGGGAACAGTAACACAGTCATGCATTCAAAGAAAAAACATGTTGCATTTAAATGGAAATCACGAAATTTATCATTTACTCCAATATAATCCAAAAATAGACGGACTACGTGCTTAGTATCGTGTGTCACTACACGAACAGCTTCGAGATATTTATCAGCAGTAAGAAATGTGTTCAGATACAGGTTGTGCATTTCTGTTTAAATCTCAAGACCCAAAATGATAATTGATTCCAGTTCCTCCAACACATGCAGTAAGTTGAGCAACTATTTAGTTAAACAAAGCCATAATGATGATATACAATATTGGGCTTGAAGATTAAATAATTACACGCATTACATTTTTAAAAAGTTGCACTTTTTATACAAATAAAAACAGATGCGTATCAGACACATTGTAGTTCTTGTCCTAAATCTTAAACTACGGCTGGAATGTGTAATGTAGCTTTTTGCATTGATGTCAGTCACAGTGACGAGCATTTTGATTTCCCAATTAACTTGAGAAAGCCAGAAATAAACCAGCGTAGTACACCTTTCTGTTCAGTGATTCTTCACAGCTGCGGTTATTCAGCTTTGAAATATTTGGTTTACTTGTTTTGGAAAATGTATTGGGTCAAATGATCCCCAAGAAATTATTTTAATATTACAGCCGGACCAATATATCAGTCAGCAGGGGTATATTGGTTAATATAGACATCTGTCATCGCACAGTTTGTCCAGCAGAGTGCGCTCTGCCTCAGTTGTTTACATTACTAGGCACTATCTGCAGGTCATGTAGCAGAGTACGGAGTCCACACTCTACACGGGGTGGTGTCCTCCTGGTAAATGCTAACATAGTAAATTATTTTCCTTATGGATTGCATGGAAAATTAACTGATAATCGCCCGATCATTTTCCCTTCTAAGGCTATACTGTGTTTAAATAAATTAAAAGAATAGCCGATGTCTTGATATGATTTTCCCTGTTATCGATGTTAGCCCCAAACAGCCACTGGTCAGGCTCTGATTTCTAATATCCTGTCAAATAAATGCAATGATTGTTGTGGTTGTAAAGGGTCATGGTTTTGCTGTTGACACAGGGCAGCTGCAATGTGGATTCAAGTGCGCACAATGGACGGGAAGGAAACCCACCGGGTGGATTCCCTGTCCAAACTCACCAAGGTGGACGAGCTGCGTCTCAAAATCACGGAGCTCTTCAACGTGGAGCCAGAATTGCAGCGGCTCTTCTACCGCGGCAAGCAGGTGAGACGACATGGTTCAAATTTTGCTCAGCGAGATGCGCTTGATGGCGGCCACCGTGTTTTTAATCTCACAAACAAATATTTCAGTTTAATTTGTTGAGAATTTTTCCACAATGGTTGTAGTTCAGTCATGATTGCTGCTTTAACATGTACTCATGAACCAAATATATTATGAATAAAATATGAAAGTTACGCGAAAAGATTGTATTAAATAGTGATGTGAATATTTAGTTTGAAATAACTAGCCAGAAAAACTCAAAAGGCTTGTGTTTAACCTCATGCATGTTTAATCAGATGGAAGACGGCCATACCATATTCGACTACAACGTGGGACTAAACGACATAGTGCAGCTGCTGGTTAGGCAGAAGATGACCTCTGTTGATGTTGTTAAAAGCAAGGACAAAGAAGCTGAGCTCTCTGACTCCGACTCAGGCTGTGGCTCAACTCAGAGCGAGTCTGACAAGAACTCTACTCACGGTGAGGTAGAGGTACAGGCCGCCGGCACCTCTGCCCAGGCAAACACCCCAGAGCTCGTCGATCTGGGATTTGGATTTTACAAGGTGAGTTATGAAGCAGGTATTTGTGAAGAAGGGGTCAATTTAATATTTCTGTTGAAGTTAGCTGTTGGCTGTTCCTTTTCATACAATCGTGTTGCCCAAAGCCATGATGGGGTTGGACAGCATCTAAAACATTAGATTTAGTTATAGTGTTATATTTTTCCTCCTAACACTTTGTGTCTTCAGTGGATTGTGGAAAATAGTCTTGTTAATTGCATTATGGCCCCATTTTTTCTTTTCAATTTTTACTTTGTAGTGTTATGCTTTTTGGCTTTGTAAACCATGGCTTTATGACAAAAATGAAGTGTATTATGTGGATGAACACAATGTTTGATGCATCACACCATGAAATTAAGTTTGTCACTCAGAGTGTTATGGAAGTTTTTATAGATGGGTTTATTTGTCCATTTGTTCTTCCCACCAACATGGCTGTTTATACGCTTAACACAAATATACATGCGTATTTGATTTGGATGACAAACTTACACTGACCCAGCTGTATTAAAGCCTGTCCTCATCTAGTGTCATATGGACATGGCGAGAATGTCATTTTACACCATGTTTTGAAAATGTGTTTGTAAGGACAAAAGTCTGTTTGAAAAGCAGATCTTTATTAATTGAGATGTCTCTGGGGATCTAACTAACTATTTTCTGTTTTGTGTTTGAAGATCAATGAGCTGGTGGATGCAAGAGACTTGAACATGGGAGCGTGGTTTGAAGCCCAGATAACGAATGTTACGAAGACACCAAAGACGCCCATAGCCGAGGCGGCAGAGGCCCAGTCAGCAGAGGATGAGATACTGTACCACGTTAAATATGAAGAGTAAGAATCTTTGTTCTGTTACCCTTGAATTGTTCTTAATCATTTTGTCGATCCACATTCCTTGAGCCCAGCTAACAATCTCTTTCAATCTCTTCATCAGTTTCGTAGGAAAATCCTGGTAATTGTACAACAGTAGATAGTTAAAAAATAATATTTAAGTCTGTTCCTTTTCGTCTACCATATTGCATGTTGATATAGTCCCAGTTGGTATTTAATGACAGTGCTGTCTTTTCAACATTTTGAGCTAATCGTGGAAAAAAGACTATTAAGTCATAGTTTTCCTTAATTGCTATCTTTGCTCTCCCTGAATGACGATCTTGTGTTGAGTTTTTAATTTCTTAGTGGAACATGGATCTGAGTGGTGTAGCTCGTCCTCATTGAAACATGCTTTTGTACATTCAGCTACACTCAGGAAGCACCTGTGATGGTGTGTGGCTTGTGTGCGATCTACAAACTGATGTGGTCTAACATTTTTACTGTTACAGCTACCCAGAAAACGGGGTGATTCCGTTGCTTGCCAAGGATGTTCGCCCGCGGGCCCGCATCGTTTATCAGTGGCACCAGCTGGAGCCAGGAATGATTGTAATGGTCAACTACAACCCAGATGACCCCAAGGAGCGTGGCTATTGGTATGATGCCGAAATCCAGAGGAGGAGGGAGACGCGTACAGTGCGAGAAATCTATGCCAAGATTATCCTTGGGTAAGAGCATTGTTTCATGTAAGGTGGAGTTCTAATAAGTGAAGATCTAGCTGTGGTGGAAGGGGAACATTTGTATCTTTATTTCAATGTTTTTTTTTTTGTGGTTTTTGAAGCCACAGTTACAGGTGGGCTGAGCTGTGTTTACTTGTTTGTGTCTCTATGTAGATGTGTTCTCTACTTTTGTGTTTTAAGCAGTTGTGATATAAACCACTATATTTTATATTTTCATCTCAGAGCATTTTACTTTCCCTGAGTTACATTGACAGTTTGATCTTTGTTTGCAGTGATGCTGGTGACTCTCTAAATGATTGCCGGATCAGGTTCCTGACTGAAATTTACAAAATCGAGGAGCATGGTTCTCTGGGGGATGCTCCAGCTGGTTCTGAGAGTCCACTAAAAAGTATGTTTTTCAATTGTATTAATATGAAACCTTCTTTACTCTAGCCACTTGTGATGTTATTGATTGTTGAAATACATTTTTTTTTATATTGCATAATCTCTATTCTCCAGGATCAAATGGACCTGAGTGTAAGCACTGTAAGGACGACCCAGATAAAAACTGTCGCTTGTGTAACTGTCACATCTGCGGCATCAAGCAGGACCCTGACAAACAATTGCTGTGTGACGAGTGTGACAAGGCCTATCACATCTACTGCCTGGACCCCCCGCTCACCTCCATCCCTGAAGACGAGGACTGGTCAGTAAGAGCAGAGGTGGAACGCCACTGTGTTCAGATATCCAGACATTTGATCTGAAATTAAAGTTAGAAAATATCAACCATGTGTTGATGATTAATAGGCAGTTGTGACGTGTAGTTTAAAAAAGACAAATAATACCGAATGTCCTCAATATAGGCCTGAATATTTTTTTGACCGCCAAGAACTAAATGATTTCATCAGTTTTTATACCATATAAATCCAGTATTGAGGTATAAAGTTTCAAATCCTCAATCTTACCTGTATAACGACGACAAATGACTCCTCAACAGGCCACTTGTTTTCATGCTACTTGTGACAAAGTGTAACGTTATGATCATCACCTGTGTTTAATACGTTGAGCTTGACCTTGACTCCACATGTCATGCTGTTGCAGGTATTGCCCAGGTTGCCGTAACGACACCAGTGAGGTTGTGTTGGCTGGAGAGAAGCTGAAAGAGAGCAAGAAGAAATCAAAGATGGCTTCCGCCAGCTCTTCCAGCCAGAGGGACTGGGGCAAGGTGAGAACTGACTTCACATGCTCTGTTCCATTTTAGACAACTAGCCACTATATTATTTTTGTTATTAAACACCAAAGTCTTAACCTACAAATACTTTCGACTCCTCTCTCTCCAGGGAATGGCCTGTGTTGGTCGAACCAAGCAGTGCACTATCGTCCCGTCCAACCACCATGGCCCTATCCCTGGCATCCCTGTTGGCTCCTTGTGGAAGTTCAGAGTTCAGGTCAGTCCATGCAAAGAGCAAAAATGGTTCTTGCCTTTAACTTTAGATTAACTTGGATCTAAGTGGTTATAAACTAAATGACAAGTTATTTTTATTTATTTTTTATTGGCCTGTGATAATGTTTCATTTGTTTGGCCCATCTAGGTCAGCGAGTCTGGAGTCCACAGGCCACATGTAGCTGGAATTCACGGCAGGAGCAACGATGGTGCTTACTCTCTTGTCTTGGCTGGAGGTTACGAGGATGATGTGGTATGTTTATAAGTTGCTGTTTTTTTGCAGTTATTTCAAAGTAAAGCTAACTTTTAATAAGGTCAAATTTGCAGCTCATTGTCATAATTTAAGGGAATCACAAGAGTAGTTGAGGTTTGTTGTTATATTGTTTTAATTTATGTATTTTACATCTCAGGACGATGGCAATGAGTTCACTTACACTGGCTCTGGAGGACGAGATCTGTCTGGAAATAAGAGGACTGCTGAGCAGTCATGTGATCAGACACTTACCCACATGAACAGGTTTGACACTTAAGTACATAACGCATAACTGCTTTAAATCACAATGATTCTGTTTTTTCGGTCCGTTTTATTTTGCATATTTAAAAAGTTTTCTGACTCACACCAGGGCACTGGCACTCAACTGCAACGTCCCAGTCAATGACAAAAATGGAGCTGAGTCCAGGAGCTGGAAGCAAGGCAAACCAGTTCGAGTTGTTCGCAGCTGCAAGGGGCGCAAGCACAGTAAATATTCCCCTGAGGAAGGAAACCGATATGATGGCATTTACAAGGTATGAAGAAACACTTACACATTTCCTCCAGTTTCATTTGACATGTTGGATTTATAAGATTGTGACTTCAAGCATCCGTTTGTTTACATCACATGTTTTTGAACTTCCCTCAGATTGTGAAGTACTGGCCTGACAAGGGCAAATCTGGCTTCTTGGTGTGGCGCTATCTGCTGAAACGGGACGATGATGAGCCGGCACCGTGGACAAGAGATGGCAAGGATCGCATCAAGAAGCTTGGTCTCACCATGCAGGTAGATTTAGATAAGATCCATTTTATTATTTATTTTGCATACAAAAAAATTACGTGTTGGTTTTATCTGGGTGTTATGCCCTGTCTGTGTACCTGTCACTTGGGCTCAGTTAAGAATGAGTATATCGCAAGTGTGTTTGCTGCCAAGTCACAACAATCGACCTCTCGTACCCACGTGAGCATTTGTGTTCGCATTTTACCATGCTTACTATAAGTATGTTAACGTATACAATTTGACAATGTTACTTGGTAGAGGGTAATAGCTGTTAAAGTAAATATTAACCTGCTTGTTGTTGTTCTGATTATAAACTTGCTCATGTTTGTCCCCATGTCTTCCAGTATCCTGCCGGTTATCAGAAAGAGAAGGAGAACAAAAATGAGGCGGAGGAGGCGGCGGCGGCGGCGGCAGCGGCAGCAACACCCAGCAAAGCCAAGAGGAAGAGAAAATCTCAGGGTAGCGGTAAGTTCTCTTTTTTTTTACTTTTGTGTTGTATCCACCCTCATCTTTACAACACCTTTTTATGGAAAAAATGTGTGTCTTGGTTTCTGTCAGAATCCTCTAAGACCTCACCTGCCAAGAATCCGAAGAAAGTCAAGTTAGAGATGTACAAGCTTTCCCAGGGGCAGAAGACTCTCATTAAGAATGACAAGCCAAACAAGAAGCTGTGGGATGAAGCCATGGAGTCACTGTCACTTGGACCGGTGAGGATGGCTTTTTGGACACGTTCGCTGATGGATTTTAAGCTTGATGTCGAGACAATAAGGATTTGTTGTTGTAAATGTGGTTTGTATAGAGCAAAGTTAGGACTTACTGTCTCACTGGTGTAACTTTAATCAAGAATTTGTCTCACTGCTTGTGCATAAAAGATTTTACTGACATCTCTGTGATGAGAGATTATGTTTTTATGGGTTAATTGAAAAAAATGGCTTGTATGAAGATATTTGGTTTGTGAAACAAACAGGAGTGTTGCTAAGAGAACATATTTTAAATGCCTTCAATTTTGTTTTTGCAGAAATTTTTGAACAAGGTTGAGGAAGTTTTCCACTGCATTTGCTGCCAAGAAGTGGTCTTTCAGCCCATCACCACAGAATGCCAACACAACGTCTGCCGGGTAAGAAACTGTCACAAATTTGGAATAATGACAAAGACCCCATGGTCACATGACTGCAATTAATTGCAAAGTAAATGAGCTTTCAAGCTCCTGATACATTCACATCTGAAATGAAGAGAGCAAGGAAAACATAAACAAAATTTATTTTTCTCTGAACATGATGTGTGTCTATGGAGTTTTTTCAGCACACCTCTTAAAGGGATATTTTGTGATGAATGATTATCTAATAACATAAGGTTTTTATTTAAGTGGTGCAGTAGTGAGAGGTTATCTTAAATGGGAGCTGTAACTACTTTTGGCCAACCCTACCACACACACACACACACACACACACACACACACACACACACACACACACACACACACACACACACACACCTCTGAAATTTAACCGAAGCTGCAGTATTCTTGAGAATGAGATGAAACTTCCAATTAAAGAAGATCGTCATAAATTATTACAACAAAACTTAAATAAACATTGAGTGGAGGCCCAGAGAAATTAAGGCCATTATTTTATTTTTTTTTTCTTCAGGAATGCCTTCAGCGGTCCTTCAAAGCAGAGGTGTACACCTGCCCGGCCTGCAGACACGACCTGGGCAAAAACAACTCCATGGCCATCAACAAACCTCTGCAGGATATTCTACATCAGTTTTTCCCAGGGTACAGCAACGGGCGATGATCATTGGCTCCGCTCACACAAGTCCTCGGGGAAAGCCGATGTAAACTGTAAGGGGAATTTTGACGCAATAAAGAATCAGTTTTCTCTTAATATATTTTTTATGATTTATAAAACTACAATTTTTGTGGACTTCAATGTTACCATTTTTCATCTTGGATCTGCCCTGATGTGTAGTTACTGATAATTTGAAAATTCCTTTATAACAGCCTTTGCCATTATTCCTCCGCTAAAATCCTCAGTTGTTGTTGTTGTTGTTGTACTGTGTTTTGTTATGTTCCATTAGCTAATGCAAATGTTATTCATGATGATTTAAGGAAAGCCCTCCACGTTTAGCACTCCTTAAGAGAACGTTAAGTTGTTTCCCTTAATTGTTTGGAGATTATTATTAGTACGATGTGGACCTGTTGCTTGTTGTCATTTTGATGCAATCGTCTCAATCTGATGATGCAGTTGAGGTTTTGTCTCCTGTAGCCATTTACATCTCAGTACTCAGTATTTCTTTTTACAAATCTGTGTTTGCAAGCATCACAACTTGATTTGCTATCAAGAAATCGGTCAGCTACACTAGACTAACAAGGTAAAGTCGTCGTCACAGGTTTCTACCACTTTGTTTTTGTCTTGGCATGATCAGATCTTGAAATTGCATTGCAGTGTCAAGAGAACAAAGTCGTCTTTCAGAGACAAAAGACTCTTTGATTGTGAAACATAGATGAGACCTAAAAACTCGGAGGAAGTGTCTTGTTGGGAAACCGTGTCATCAAACTTGGATGGATTTTCTAGCTTGTGTATTGGTTCCCTATATATTTTCATAAAGTTATTTTTATATTTGTATATGAAGTTTCTCAAAGTTGGTTAAAAAAGTTTCTATGAATTTGGTATAGAAGCCAAACATGTTAGAAATTCATTCCATGGCATAGATTTGGAAATCCCCCGTTTTGAAAAGTTTGTTAAAGTCTGAAGGAAGAAACCTGTTTAATCCAGAGTGTAATGTAGAACTCCCGTCTATCTAGCTCTTTAGACCTTGTCCCTGACATTTTAAGCTAATTGAGTCTAGACACTTTTTTGAAATTTTAATTTTTTTTGCTAAAATTTAAAATGTGTACTTTTTCATCTTTTATAATCTTACTGCCATCGGTGGGAGGGGGGGGGGGGGTGTTCAGTCAGATTTTTGTGTCTCCGCAGGTCACTTGATCTCATTAAAGAGAAACAACAGGAAGTGCTTGCATTAAGTTGAAAAAATTATTAAATCTCACACTGCTCCTAAAATTTGCCATTGAATCAACTAATTTATCCAAATGTGTCATTAACTACTTAAACCTCTAACTGTCTGTACGGATAATGTGATGCTTGGTGTTGAATTTCAGCGGCAGTGTGTGATGATGTCCATCGACATGTGCAGCACTTTGAGTTTTTAACGGAGAGACAAAGATTTGCATAAACCGGGAAATGTATATTTTCTATAATTGTATAATTTTTAGTTCATTATGGTTTTGATATGTAGTTTTTAGAAATGGTTGCACATGTTTGGTGCAAAAATTTGTCAATAAATTTTCTGTGTTCAATAAAACGGTGAAATTATGTTTTATCTTTATCTCCTACACACGCATACAGAAAACACACTGACAAACACTTACCTTTTAAGTCTTTAACATTAACTTCGAGCCTAAACAAAACCTTAACCATGATCAATTCATGCCTGACTTTAACCTTAACCGAGCCACAATTTACTTCTTAACCTAACCTCATCCAGGACCTTAGAAATGACGTTTTGCCTCAGTAGGACCAGGCTTTGGTCCCCTTGAGGTCTGCTGGTCATAGTTTATGCTGAAGAAGGTCCTAAAGAGGCAACAAAAGCGAGTACACAACACCTGCATGGAAGACTTGAGCAGGTTATCTTGAAGTTAGGTTAAGACTTTTGTGTGTTGCTCTGACACTGATTTGAAAGAAGACCAAATGGTTTTATGATTAATTTATGGTTTACCCATTGAAACTTCAATATCCCCTCCATCAGCATGGTGAGTGGATTTTCATTTCTTGGTGAACTATCCCTTTAAACGCACCACTATGAACTCGATAACACTGCACATTATTTGAAGGTGATTCTGAGGTGGTAGAAACTCTTAAACTCGCACCGGGAGCTTGAGAACATTAATAAATCTCGTAAACTCGCACTGAGGGTGTTTAATTTGTCTCATGACTGACAGCTCAGCAGCCTTCACCAAACCCGGCAGTGTGTACGTGCGTGACGTGCACAGGACGCAGGCACGAGCATGGAGCGCATGCCCAATTATCACCGTCGGTTGCCATTGGTTGATTCATGTGCCCGTAATCAAGCCAGCCAATCCCGTCACCGGCTTTCTTACTAAAGATCCGTAGCATCCGCGTCGTTCCACCAATCACCAGACGAGGTTTCCTGGAGTGGGCGTGACCCACGACGTAGTCTCTCAGCTAGCTAATGCTAGAAGAAAACCGATCCAGGGAATTCTTACATATCGAAACAAATTCGACTGAGCTTAGCGGGGAGAAGCTGCCAGTGGACTGCAGGAGGTAACGTCTCCCACGGAGGGTTTATTTCATCCAAGCGCACGGACTGGGCTCTCCTAATCCTAATGTGTGTGTGTGTGTGTGTATCGTCGCGGTGTTTTTGTTTTTTTTTCTCTACTGCAGACATGGAGGAGGTAGCTAGCGACATGCTAGCAAGTGCTAGCCTGATACCTCGGCGCTGTTTTAACGCTTCTAACAGCTGCGTCCGTGTTTGTGCGCGCGCGACCTCGTAGGACAGATGTTAACGTTGCTATGAGTTTGGCCTTCGGCTCATTTTCCAGTGCTCTCCGCTGCGGCTCTTTGTCGTTTGGGGTGAAATGCTAACAGTTGATGTTACTTGTGCAGAGCTATCGTCGCCCTGAACAGCAGCATCAGCCTGTGGCAGCGTCCTTTTACTTCCACTTAACCTGACGTGAGCTGCAGGTCAACAACTGCACGGCTTGAGTATTCATGACCCAGTCTTTACCTGGGAGGGCAGGTTGCAGCAGCCTTAAGTGTGAGGCCCAGATGGAGTTAAAGGGTCTGTGTAGGCCCCTTTCTGTTGTGGTTAGACAGCTGGGGGGGGGGGGGGGGGGGTCATGTGGCCCTCGGTTCACTGATTAGGTCAGAGGGTCCCTGCTTGTAATTGAGCCTAGTGAGATAACGTCCCAACTTATTGGTGGCATCATTTAGAGCTGTGGATGTATACACTAGTAATATGTGGATTGTAAGTTGGATCGTTTTAGACTTAAGAGTATTTTTCCCAGTGCTTTGTAACAGTGGGGTTTATTTACAAAGTCTATTCAACTTATATGTAGCATACACACCTGATTCCCTCCATCTCTTGCTCACACAACCTGCTCCACAGGCGGATTGTGTTTCATGCAAATTACTGGTTGAATGAAAACCACTTAATTTGCAGCAGGAGGCTAAGATAAACACCCATGTTGTAACACTGCTTGTGCCAAAAAAGGTGAGAGACATTGAATAGGCAACTGCATAAATTCATGTTTGTGGATGAGATGAAGTGTTTTTAATACGCTGCCCTTGACATGATGAAAACCATGTGCAAGTCTTGCAGCACAAATGCAGACGTGAAGTAGGTTAATCGTTCCTTGTATATAAATATATTATCAGAGTGCCTATTTAGATATTAAATTATGTGAAAATGTAATTATGATTTATAGTGACTTGACTAAGATCGTATTATTGCAATATTGTTAAAATTTGCTGAGTGGATGCTAGCAGTTGCTAGCTATGGCCAGAGCACTAGAGCTCTCCTGCTGGTAAAGTATCAACCAAATCACCAAGGTAATTAAAAATGAAGTTGATCCTCAACCAGAAAACCTACTGTCAGGAGATTGTGTGCAACAAGCTACTGTTTCATGTGACCTGTTTTTTTTTTTTAAAGAAAATGTTGTAACGTATAGATGAGATAGTAGATGAGAAGATAGTTGTCATGGAGATACAGTGTTAGGCTTTTGGATTGGCGAATGTAGATTTCCTGAGTATTTTGTTCAAACTGTTGCAAAATATGAGATCTGCTGTACAATTGTATAAAACAGAACAACCTTAGCGTGTTTAAGCTGGAACTAGGCAAGAAGTTGTAATTTTGCTGGAGAACTTTACATAAATTATCCTCAACTCAGCTGCAAATAATATACTATTGATCAGATAATTCTCTCAGTTCTGAAGTTCCTAGTTCATAGATGTTGGCACTCCCACATTGTGCTGAAGAGGTTGTTCTGATAAGAAGACTGAGTTAACATGACTGTTCAAACAGAAGCCTCAGGGATGCTACAGTTTTTCTCCAACTGTCATTCACATTACAAGCTTTAATTACCAGTAGTACCAAGTAGTAGTGCCGGTGTTGGGTCGGAGGCTGTTTTACTATTGGAGTGTGTTTCCCCTTAGCTGAACCTGAACCAAATCTTATTCTAACCCAAACCCAAGGGGAATTTAACAGGAAAAACTGTTGGTGAAACACATCACCGGACACTAAACTTGAAGCAACAACAGAAGTTACCGTAGCTAAATTCTCACGGCTACCTACAACACAAGTACCCGAGTAAAGTGTCTCACAATTGGGCTAATGTTAAACTGCTGTATTAGTCAAGACCCTTAACAACCCACCCTGTTTTGGGTCTAAACTATACAATGATCATACTTATAGTAGTTCTGAAGTTTACATTTCACTTACTGCATAGGTGATGTATTAGGATCCCACATCTACTCTGTTTCTTAAAAAGAGCACTTGTCTACTTATGAGTAGACCTGTCACTGGCCTGAACGAACAAGAGACTGGTCAATCTATTTACCTTGTATAACCCTAACTGGCCCTGAACCATCAAATATGTTGGAGCGTGGAGTCTGTGGGAAAGGGTAGTTGTGAGTGAGACAACATCATTTGGATAAAAGGTCAGCTCTGAGCCTGTTGGTGACCTTGTGTTGCTTTTATTTAGTTACTCGTGGTGCTGTATTTATATGCTTATGGTAAATGTTGCCTATTCTCAGGTCTCTCTTGTAGAAGAGATTGAAATCTCAATGATACTGTCTGATTAAATAAAGATTTAATTGAGTCCCATGAGTTTCTCACATAATATCATTGTCATTTTGACTATTTTGAACCTACCTAACCATAGTGAAGATGCCACTTATGACTTGTAGTCATGTTTAAGTTTAATTTAAAGAAGCACTCTTCAATTCTTATATTGAATTGTAGATTCCTAATCTTTTCTGAAAGGAGCTGAAAGCTGAATATGACCCAGTTTCCCACGCTCTCCACCCTAGGTTTACCTGCAGCACTTCCACGACCAAATGGCTACCGACATGCCCATGGACACGGTGCCTGCCTCATCCCCAGACCCGACCTCACCTCCTGTTCTCAGCTCCAGTGCAACCCAAGACCAGATTCCCACCCAGGAGCCAGCCATAGCTGAAACCCCTCACACGGCAGTGTCCTCAGTTCCCGATGCGGCTCCAGATCTCAGCCCAGCTCAGCCTGCCGACCCAGAGATGGCCCAAGGACTTGTTTCTGACTCGGAGCTGCCCCCAGCCCCTCTGCTGCCACCACTGCCACCAGTCAGTGCCAAGAACCCCAGCTGCAAGATCATGACCTTCCGGCCCACCATGGAGGAGTTCAAAGACTTCGCCAAATACGTGGTCTACATGGAGAGCCAAGGAGCTCACCGTGCCGGCCTGGCAAAGGTGAGGAAAACAGACGTATACTTTATAGTATATTGTACACACTATCGCATCACAGTCCTGTTACGGGAAGGTCTCATTACCTTTTCAATCTTATCAACAGCAGTGACTTTCCATTCATGCCTATTCATGTACAGACTCCTTCTAAAATTATTATTGTTTTAAACCTTTAAAAAACATTAGGAGCCATAAATATGGACCTTGTTTGACAATAATTGGAGCTCTGTCTGCTCTTTGATTTCAAACCTGAGTGATAAATGGTTTAAAACGAAGATTAGTGTTAACTTCAAAGTTTTTGAATGAACATGTGGCAACTTGAGTTGCTTGTGTCTCTTGAAGATGTTTCACACAATAGCAGTAACAGGTATCAACAGCCATTCACACCTTGACTCAGGGGACCCCAACGACCCATTAGTTGGCCGGGGGGGGTGGGGCGGTCGAATAACCTACATGTTTGAAATAACGACTCTCAGCATAGGTGAAGACCCATAGAGGTTAAATACCTGAAAGTCAGAACTGGAGAAGCATCTTGGGTGAGAGGTGAAACGTATTCATGTCCAGTTCTCTATGTACACTTGTACGACACCTGGTGATACTATGACCTGGATGAGTGAGAACCGTCACAGATATAAACAGTTACCGTTCGAAACCTGTTAAACATTTGGTTCCAGTTGAGGTGACACCTCCATGTAACTGACCTCATTAACATGATAACAACATTGGTAAGCCTGGTCATAGTTTATCACAGCAGCACACCAGCGAGGCATATAGTCACTTCAAGTGAAAGCATCTTGGAGGGCTTTGTTTAAGATGCAGCGACAGCAAGGCAGTGCTGTATTGTTCCATTTTATATCAACACCCAATAAGAATATTACCAGGTGAGATTAGTTTATGCAACGCAGCTGTTATAATAATGTAAACTATGCATCTTCCAATATTGTAATTCATCTCGCAGTGACCTGGAGATTAGTTGATGATGATTAGGTGATTGAATAAAATATATAGCCATTAATGAATTAAAAAAACAATTTATTTACATTTTAAAAGCAGAAATCAGCAAATGTTTAAAATTTCACAGCATTGTCATAAATTGATGTTCAGTCAAATATATAATAGATAGTACATGAATACTATTTGATTATCTGAGTACTAATTGTTTAAAATCTAGGAGAATATAATATAATAATTTGTTAAATTAGAGTTCAACAAAACATTGGTTGTTGATTATAATATTATTGAATGTAGCATTTACTTTAGAGGTCACTGCAATCCTTTCAGTTTGAATGTTGGCTCACTGCCTGTAATACGAACCATTTCCTCCTTTCAATAGGTGATTCCCCCAGAGGGCTGGAAGCCGCGGCGATCCTACGACACCATCGAGGACATGGTGATTCCAGCTCCCATCATGCAGGTAGTGACTGGTCAGTCAGGACTGTTCACCCAGTACAACATCCAGAAGAAGTCTATGACCGTGGGCGAGTACCGCAAGCTGGCCAATAGCAAGAAGTAAGTTAGTGCCCAGTCCAGGGCTCTCATTTATAAATGTGGTCGTTCTTTTAAGGTCCTAGACATCGCTTGTGGAGAAAGAACTCAAACTGATGAGACGCTGCTAACTTACTTAAAAGCAGTTTTCTCTCTGGTAGTCAAATTTTATATATTTTAATTAGTGATGACACAACCCTTTTTGACGTATTTTTGTTAATATAATATGAGCATGTCAATTTGGGACCGATCATTGGTTAATCAGATCTTTCACTTGGTGTCCTTCATAAGTAGGATTGGCACGTAACTTCTCCAGCAAGAACAAAAGTGTTTGTTTTCTGTTTCAGTTGTAATTGAGATACATCATCATTTGTAAACAGTTAGTTGAGACAAATCCCCATTTGAAGATGTTATTGCTTCTTTTCTGATTCATGTAAAATTGTAAACATGTATGAGAGAGGGAGCGCGACAGCTGGGCAAAGAGCTCTGCACACAGCTCCAGAATGACGCAACGACACAAAACACTGAGTTAGATATGCTTGACGCTGTTATGAGAAGTGTAAAAAAAGATTGTGAAACTTTTGCTGTACTAACTAGCCAAGGCCACCGCAGTCTAGATAACAATGGGGAAGACTGCAGTTCGGCTTTTATTGGTCAATTCTGCTGGAAAGAAGTTAAAACAATTTGAAAAACTTGAATCTTTAATAAAAGTGTCAAAATTAGTGCTTTCTCTCCTGCAGTAACTGATCGTGTCAGCATGAATCAGTCATTGTAAAATATACCCTGTTGTGAGCATTTTTGTATTGGTCCTGTTTCCTGTGAAGTAACTCAAACGCTACATGCTAGTAATTGAAACTGACACATTGCTGATCTTACGATGATGGATGCCTGCCAAGATGAGGGTGTAGCTGAAAGGCCACCTCTCTGCTCACCACTGACAACACATCTGGTCCTGTTCTGGTTTTAGGTACTGCACACCCCGCCACAAAGACTTTGATGACCTAGAGAGGAAATACTGGAAAAACTTGACATTTGTGTCACCCATTTACGGTGCAGATGTCAGTGGCTCCATCTATGATGAGGTGAGGCGCCTGTGTGTTAGTTGGTAAAGGAGGATTTGCCAGCCCATCTCATTTGTCTTATCGTGATCAAGGTCATTTTTCATAACCAAATGATATTAGAAAAAATAATTTACTAAATAAATTTTTAACTCTTAATTTGTCTGAATTATCTATTTATCAATATAATTTGATAACATGATAACCTAATCAAAAATGTACCATGATTATTGTGTCCACTAGACACGAGATGCACATTTTAAATACACTGATTAATGGATGATTTGATAATTAAAATATTTTGCCCTGAATATAGTGGCTTAATGTATTCTGCTTTCTGGACCACATGCTGTTACTTTATTACCTTGCTCATTGAATGAGATGTTATCGTTTTTGTTCTACTACAGCACCACCTTGTGGTAAAGAATTGATAGTCTTTGTGAATCAGACTGTTTCCTGCATACTGTTCATAAAAATGCCTCTTTTTGTCAAGGACATTCGAGAATGGAACATTGGCCACCTCAACACGTTGCTGGACATGGTGGAGCAGGAGTGCGGCATCGTTATTGAGGGTGTCAATACTCCTTATCTGTATTTCGGTATGTGGAAGACCACATTTGCATGGCACACTGAGGACATGGACCTCTACAGCATCAACTACCTGCACTTCGGACAGTCCAAGTCCTGGTCAGTCACATTTTTGTTTTCTTGAAACTTCCTGTTCAACCTCACCTGTGTCACATGGCATTTTAAGATTTTAAATTGGCTTTAATTTATACTTGCTGCATAGAAGCAGTGTGCAAATATAGCTACCAGATATTTACCAACATGGTCGGCTGTTGACAGCAGTAGCAATTAGGTAGTGAAAATACAAGCATTGTCAAATAAACACAACTTCCTATGTGTTTACAATACTTTTTATTTGTTGTTAGTCTCAGTACTGAGGTTCTTGTTTTATGCTTGTGTTTTTGAAACAACAGACTTTTATATACTTGCTTTATCAAGTGATTTGGTCTTTGCTCTTGACTTCAGTTGTCTCATTGAGATGTTGTGTTATGCTTGCTATACAAGGGCTTCTGGCTGGTATTTTCACCATCTGAGGGGTCATTACTTGGCAAATAAGCTTTTGAGATATTTGATCGAGCTTGAAATCAGTTTGTGTTACAACTATATTTTGACCTTTTTAGATTTTAGAACCAACACTTCATGAATAATTCTAGAAATAGTTCTGTTCATCCTCTTGTTTTGTGTGTGTGTGTGTGTGTGTGTGTGTGTGTGTGTGTGTGTGTGTGTGTATATATATATATATGTGTATATATATATATATATATATGTATGTATATGTATGTATATATATATATATATATATATATATTCCAAAGTAGCCCTTCCAATGAGGATGAGCCCTGTCTGTGCATAGATGGAGGAATGTGTTTCGAGATCACTTCTTTTACCCATATTGAGAAGAATGTCTGCTCTTCACACATCCTTGCATTGTAACTTCTATGCCTCTTTCCTGCTTCTCTTTTTACTTCCATTTACTTTGCCCCGACTGTCGTCTCTGTCATCTAAGACTAATTAACTCCCAGATGGATTGATGAACACCATTCATTTCCATTTTTAAAAGCACACTTTTTTTCCCTTTCCTTGTTTTTGTCTCATTCTCTTCGTTGAGTCGCCTGGTTTTGTTCTTCTCTCTCTGTCTCTCTGTCTCTCTCTGCACACCAAGCATCCCATCTTTATTCTTCTGAAATTGAATCATTTTCACTTTTATATTTGTGTGTGGTGAGATAATTACACACACACACACACACACACACAAGAATGTGTAAATGATCTCAGCCTCAGCAGTCAGTCGCTGTCTTTATCCTTCCATCATTCTCTTTCTCTTTATTTTTATTGCTGAAATCCTGTCAATCAACCCTCTGCCCCAACACACCGCTGTCAGATAAAAGATTCGCCTCAGAACATGTGAGGGGAAGGTGGGCAAAGGCTGACGAAAGAGAATTTAAAGGGATATTTGGAAGTGTAGCCCAGCTGCAACTTCAGGGAATGGAGGAATTTTTAATGAATCCTCCAGTCCTCAGCCTCCTCTGTACTCCGGCGATTTTGAATCATTCTCGTTTGACAGTTTTCTGTGGCTGGACCAGTCACGGTCCAGAGCTACATCCCAGAATGTAAGTGAGTGATAGAGTTGAGTTTGTGATGAAGTTGCACCAGTTGCATTTTCTGTCACGTCATTGTGTGGCATGTTGAGGGATACAGACAATAAGGAGATATTAAGAGTTTTGGATCCAGTGGTAGTAGTTGGTATTATTTGTTATCACTTTTTCCGATAAAATACAACATTCAACCAAACATTTGCTCGCTTTCAATATCCTAGCTTCTCCTACAGCAAAGAATCCCAGTGCGCTGTCCGGTCTACAAAGCATTATAAAACTCCCTCTGTCTGGGATCTGAGGGACATGCGCACCTGGTATTTTCAATTAAACTTGTATTTGTAAAATTAGTTATGACCTACTTGAATAGCATATAAGGGTTTTTACTCACAAATAGTAGACTGGATAAACTTTTATACTGCAGCAATAGGAACAGCTTTTGATAGAAATGACCTTGAACAGTAAAACCCTGAAAAAGAAGAATGCACAAATACTCAACATCTCTGTGAATGTGACAAACATGCACAGTGTCGCTCGTAAAGACGTCTGAATTCCAGCTGCTAGGAAAACTGTCTCGCCGCTGACAAATCATACTTTTCCTCATAGAGGTGGAATATTTCAGGCCTTCATTTACTGTTTTGTTTTGTATGTTTCTCTCCGCTGCCAGAGTGACAGACGTGTTGCTGCCATGGCAACCGTGGCCTTAGGAGGGAGGGAACAGGAGAAGACACGCTGATCGGCTGATTTGTTTAGTTTGATGCTGGGATGAAAGGGATTGTCTGAGGGATGTTCTGTGGTGCAGGCTGCTCCAAAACTTGTGCACATTTACACAGAAAGCTCTGCAACGTGAGGCTCCCGGTGGACAAAAACAACGTGGGAAATCTTGAGCATTTTGGGAAATGTACTTAATTGCTGTCTGCAAAAAGATGAGAAGAGCTCTCTCAGTTTTATCTTCAGCACACAGTTATAGACTGGCTGAACACAAACACTTAGTGTGTTGCTTCGTCCCAACCAAACTTCTGACCTAGCATCATCGAGTTTTAAAATGTATATTTAGCCATTGAAGTGGTACACACTACTAATGCAAACAATTCCTCACAACACACATTATAGGATTTACCAAAACTTGGCACGTGTTGGATAAAACAACAGCTGAATTATTTAAAACCTTTATCAACAGGATGCAGAACAATATGCATGGTGTAGCTGGTGGCCAATGAGAAGGGATGACAAAGTAGTGGGTTAAGAAATATTCTATATGCTTGGTGATTCTCTTTGTTGTGCTCAAATCCCCGACCATGAGGGAGCAGGGTTGTAATCTATCTTCAACCACTGGACACATCCTATTATATACATACGGGGGTATATATATATATATATATGTGTGTTTTATACTATGACAATTTTTCCTTGATTGAATTTAAAAGAAATTGCATAATATGACCTTGCAAATTGCACAGTATAAAAAAGTAAACAAGGCTTAGTGATGCCTGCGATGAGTCTGTGCTCTATCTGCACGTATTGGAACTCCCGAGAAGTAGCAGATACAGTTGAGTTAATGCAATGAAAAACTCAAGGTCACGTCTCTTAACTCTGAAGAACCCTGATCTGACATTTTTCTTTTGTTGACATTCGCCTTAGAGCCACAGGACAAATTGCAACTCATTACCTGATTCAATTGTCTCAGTCATTACCCATTATCTTCAGGTGCAGAATGCACAAATTAAAAAATGCTCAAAACTACAACATTGGCAGAGAGGGTAATTAACAGCAACAATGTGTATTTAAATACACATGTTCCTTGTCACTTGCGTGCTCCCAAATTGCATCAAGCACTTGGGTAAAGAGCTTCTGATGGTGGTTTGCTGTGTAAATCCAGGCTGTAATAATACAACACTAAGGGATGCTGGACCTCAGTTCTCAGGTTTCATCTACAGGTGGCAGTGTGGCACCATGTCTTGGCTCCCTTGTCTGAAACCATCTTCGTCTTTTATTTTCTGTGTTTATTATGTTTTCTCTCTCTCCCTCTTCTCTCTCTCCTGTCTCCTGCTCCTGTTTGTTCTTTTTTCTCTCTCTCCTTACGTGTCGTAGCCTCGCACATCACTCAATCGTTCTTACTTTCTAACGCTCTCCTTCTGTTTCTCCCTTTTTTCTTTTTTTTTTTTTGTCCAACATTCATGTGGTTGTTGAGTCTCGAGTAAGGAAGGAGAAGTGTAGACTTTTTCTTTCACCCATAGTTCATTGCCTAAGGTCTCTTGAGTCTTCAGCAACCCAGAGGAAATAATTGTAGTAATAAAAAGCATTGTAATATCGTCTCAAAGGGAGAGTTGAGCGTTGCTGGCTCCAGCGCTTCGTGCTGTTTTACAAATAATGTTGCTGTCTAAATGCAGCATCTGATGTTTGGTGTAATGATACAGACTTTACAATTCCCATCTATTGTATTAACAGCACAGACATTTTGACTTCCTGGTAATGTTGATATTCTCTCCACTTTCAGAGCAACACAGGGCTTCTTTATTTGCACAGTAATAAAACCAAGTGGAAAAACACAGACAATTCATTCCTTCCTCCCTCCGCACCCTTGCAAACATTGACCAAAGCAGTGATTGGTGTGCGTGATGTGTGCATAGCATGCTAAAAGGGAAGGTTGGGTAGGGAGGGGTGGTGAGGTGTAGAGCTCGGGTGATTTAATTTCTTAAAACGGTAAGTGCTGAGGGCTGTAAAATAAGCCAGCACTCCCAAAACAGTCATTTCTCTTGGTCCTGCCCTTCACCAGTCATTTTTATCTTTCCCACCAAACCTCCTGTTTCTCCTCCTTCGTCCCTGCAATTTATTACTTTAAGGTTTTAAGGCTGTTATGTAGGGCAGCGTTTTGTGTTTTCACACTATTGTATTAGCTTTGATTCTTAAGGTGTGTTCAGAGGTGTGTCCTCTTGAGTAAATCCGATTTGCTGGAGTGATCGTGCAGTTCTTTTATATTTATTAAAACAATTTTGTTATTGGTCTCAGTACCATTGCATTGTTCTTCTCATTTCTGATAATTGCAGTATGGTTGTCTTGCTCATATGGCCGTGTCTTTGCCTCATCTGCAGCTGCAAAACTCTTTAAGTTTTTCTTAGTCTGCTTTATTTAATACCTTTTTTAGAAGTTGCATGAGAGGAATAATGGAAAAATGTTCAGTGGGGATTTGAGGGAATATTGGAAGAGGAAGATTTAGAAAAGTAACAGGTTAGAAACTAAGGTGTGGTTGTTTTTGATGTCGATGCTGATGTCAAACTCTTGTCCTTCTGCCTTAGTAAATCTAAGGAAAGACAGTCTTTCACCAAACTGATCAGGATTTTTACCTCCTCTGTTTGCAGGTACGCCATCCCACCTGAACACGGCAAGAGGCTGGAGAGGCTGGCACAAGGTGAGGAACGGTTTTCAGTTAAAATCCTTCATACCTTGAAAACCTACGTGGTAGCACACATCTCAAACACAGTAACCCATTCTGCCTTCCACAGGAGAATAGAAAGTAAAGTAGCAGCTCTCAGCTACATCCTGTCTCATTCCCCCTTAAGCACAGCACGCTTGATGCTGTTAAGAACGCTTTACCACTCACAATAAACAACCTCTCTGCAGTTTCTTGTCTGGCTGACACAGTGGTCCTCACAGTAAACACAAAGAATACACTGTGGAAAAATATGTTTTGCTTGCATTCATTGGATGAAAAAGTTTTACTTTCAGCTTTCCTAACCACGTATAAAAACAGATTTATTAGTCTGCACAGAAGGGTTTGGGAGATGGAGCCAGGAAATCAAGGTGGTACCTGTTGGTACATGCACCTGACCAATCGCGATCAATCATGATATTTCACCCCATTTTAATAGCATCAAATAACTTGTAAAATCTAAACACTGCAAAAATGTATACTTACATCAGTAGTATAAGAACTACCTAAATTAACAACCATCTTTTAAGAAAAACCTATTTGACCAATCCACTAACATGGAGGAGTTAGGGTTTATCACCTATACTGCAGCCAGCCACTTGGGGGTGATCAAAACAGTTTTGCTTCCCTTTTGGGGAGCAGATTTTGACAAATCTAACCCACTACAACCAGTTAGCGTGACGGTGTCGGACTCCACCTCTAGTTTACCTGAACATTAAAAGCTTTGCTGAATGGTTCTAACATGAGTTTTCTTTTTTTTTAATTAATTCCTGTCTGACTCAGATAAATGGGGTCTGAAGTGAGATAGTCTTGAGTCATTCTGCCTTGAGTGTTTCGTCAACCATCTGCCCCCCCTCCCCTCCCCTCCCCTCCCTCTTTGGCACAAGATGTCTCCTTGCAACTCTCTTCAACACACATTCTCATTCTCCTCCTCCTCCTATTCCTTGTTTTTATCACTTAAGATTAACTTGTGTATAGCATGTTGTTCAGCGGACGGTAGAAGACGTGGGGACGATTAGGGAGAGTTGTTCAATCCAAACTACATGAAATAGACACATCGTTTGTCCTTGTTGCCCAGAGCAAAGCAATAATCACCAATGCTGTGCCTCTGTCACTTTCACTTATACGAGAGTGGGTGTCACATGTTTTGCACAATATGTGACAGACAAGTGAGCCTCCCTTAAAAAGGAAAAACGGCTCAGTCCACGTAATATTAAACACCTTTCACAGTGTCAATAGTCCTGTGGCTTCAACATTATAAAGTGATTTAATGTTTTAACTCATAACTTTAGCAATGTTTCTGTGACAGAATCATTTTTGGAAGTGGTGGACCTAAAAGACATGCAGCCATGTTGCTCATCAGCAGTGAGCAAGCCCTATTTGTTACTCTGACTGTCTGTTCAACACAATAAAAACACTATTAAGAAGAACCACTGCCTTGGATAAATTAGATCAGTTTCATATCAGACATTAATAAAAAAAACAATGGATGTTTCTATTTATTTATCTCAGTTCCACGGCCCTTTTGTTCTTTATGTTGATTTACTGCCCCTCTGACAGACAACTGAAAAAGTACAATTGAACGTCTCTCAAAGTCTCAAAGTCGACGTTCCCACTGGTGAACCCGTACTCCATAAAGAAGCAGTTGTCTGACGTCACTCAACATTGGCTTATTCTGTAAATGTAAACCCCTCAAAGGCGACATTAAGTATGTTCGCCTACATTTACTCAAAGTAATATATAATATCGTATTGGGAAAACTACCCTGTAGAATATATTAATGTCAAAATAACGTAACAGAAAACAGTTGTTATTGAAAATTGTAACATTCCTTCGAAGAATTGCGCGTTACATTGAAATACATTTTTTTAAAACTGTGACAGTCCTCACTTGCCAGAAAATCACCAGCTTTTCACAGTTAGCCATGTTTTTTGTTTTGGTTTGTTTGGTGCACCTGAAACACTTTTTGGCTGGAAATTGTAATTTTCAACTGAGAAGTTTTGACCTCCAAATTTGGTTGGAATACAGCATAAAGAAATAAAATTGCCAGTTACACTGATACTGATAATTTAATAAGTCATTGAGAACTGTTCATCTTCCCAAGCTGATAAGGGCTAATTCACTGTTTGTCGTCAAATCATCCAGCTGAACCTTTTGAGTATTTCACAGCAATCAGCCAGGCTCAAGTTTTTATCTGTAGCTGAAGTTTATAGTTGCTGATTAAAAAAAAATATTATGAAGTAAGATTTAGGATGTTTTTTTTTCCTCCAACACCAATTTGAGATAATACGTTCTGTCATAGTAATCGTGATTTTCAATGCGATTGTTGAATGATTAATAGATAAAGAAACAAATTGATTTGATGGTGGATTTGAACACGTTCAGATTTGATAGGTGAATTCCATACTGGAACTGTAGATATGATAAAATGCTCTCAAATGCCATTCTTAAATACATGCAGTAGGCATCTGTTGTCATTTTCCATATCAGCGTTCAGTCACAGTCAGATCGCAGCCCTCTCTTATCTAAGCAGCTGGCAGTGGGAGGGAAGCAGCGCCAACGTTATTTAACAAGCACCCACTGACCTATCAAAGCCATCGTCAGCGCAGGCAGCCAACTGTTAACGAGATCCTAAAAAGACAGTTATGAGTGTCGTAGGAATGCCTAATGTGGCTGGGACATTGGTCCTGTTACTTGAAAACTCCTCTCCAAACATTTTGACACAGCGACAGCCGCTGCTCTTATCACTCCTCATTTCCTGCGTTACTTCATTCAATACTTCAGACTTTTTTTGGTTTTTCGGTGGTGGGGGGTGGGGCAAGGTTGGAAGTAGGAACTTCATTTTCAAACTCGAAAGGACAGAATGAAGCCTTTAAGTTAATATTACCCCGCAGAGAGCTCAGAGAGCCAGCTGCATTTTAATGGGGATTAATACCCGGGCTGTGTCGGCACATTATTCACCTTTATCAGCTCCAACAAGCAGGCAGGCGACGAGAGAATAGAGGCCCTCTCTGCCTCTCTTGCTTTGTAGAGTAGAACAGAGGCTGAAACAATGCAGCGAAAATGAAGGATGAAATGGGTACCGATTATACTGTCAGTCACATTAAAGTTTAACTGGGTGGATGCTTGGGTGACCCTCCCCCACTCCCCCCTTTTGAGGTGCTGGTGGGTACAGACAGTAGAGAGAGGGAGAGTAAGTGAGGAGAAACTCTCCCTTTTGATTATGCAAAGACCATCTGAGTTTCTCAGTCTGCAACAGCACGAGTCATTCGTTTTACACAGAGAGAGAGAGTGTGTGTCAGGGCTTTGAAAACCCAAAATGTCAGAGGGGAATATTATGATCTCAAAGCGGTCTCTGCTTTTTAAGGAGAGGGTTTGTTTTGTAACACGAGCGGTAACATTGCTAAGTTCCAGCAGCTTTGTGAGTTGCTTCTGCAGATGAGAACAGTTGCGGTAGTCGCAGTCACGCATTGGCTCAATACACAATATTAATGTACTGTGACTGCAGAATTTCTTTTGTGTGGACAGAGTTAAAGGACAGTTAAAGGACCTCGCTGTATTATTTTGGGATTAATTACACAGCAAACAAATAGGATCATGGTTACAATTGTATGCCGCCATACTTCAATTTAACTGCTGCTTCTTCTTGCACAGTTTGAATGTTCGCAGCCGTTCCACAGCAAAGCAGATCAACTTCAGGCAAGGTTTTCTCTTTGGTTGCACTCAGTGGGTTAACAATTTTTGGAAGTGACAGCACCCAGTTTCAGTTTAGTGCTTCCAGTTTTTCTTATAATGCGTTCCGTGAGATTTCCCCCTGAAATCCAACCTGGAAGCTCACAAACAATGCATTTTTAGGCACTGAGGTAATGTGATTATACCACACTCTAGGCCATAAATTAATTTACGCCGATGTCAAAGGAAAACCAGATCTCCTCTTCCAAGTTGCAGGATTTACAATAACACAACAACATTTCAGCTGAAGAAACATGTGTCATTGACAATACTTTAAAAAGCATTCTTCAAATACTTATCCGCTAATTAAACTCTCTGCCAAAACTGTCCTAAAGTTAGAGGGGAAATGTATTGTTTCTAAGATGCATCACGCTGTGGACGACTCTGCGTCGATGCAGAGATGGTACATAATGGATTCATGTTTTCCACTACGTTCATTTTTTTAGCGAGGTCCCACCACTGAAGGATTACGACCTCCGCTGCTTCAGGTTTAGGACATTTAGGTCAGGTCAGTTTTACCGTGTCAGAGTCTCCTGTCTGAGTGTCGTCCCTCCACTCTCCCACTGCACTCACTTCACATTTCAACAATAAACACTGACACTGATCAGAAGTTATTAGGACCTGAACAGTACTGACGTTAACTTTGTGTTTGTTGATTCACTTTACAGTTCATGAGGCAAGAATTGAAACACGTGCGCATGTAGGTCATCTGCTACAAACAAAACGAGACTCGCACAGCCAGGACATCAGGGTTAAAGTGACCGGAACGATCAGGATTCATGATCTGAGACCATCAATAAATTACTAAATATATGTACACACACACAATTGGTTCAGTAAAAGGCCCTGAACGTCATGTGCTCTTTGTGACCCTCTGCAGGATTCTTCCCTGGCAGTTCCCAAGGCTGCGATGCTTTCCTTCGCCACAAGATGACGCTGATATCTCCATCCATCCTAAAGAAATATAGCATTCCATTTGACAGGGTAAGTGGCAGGCAACTCCATGGTGCATGACAGTGTAGGACATTTTATAGGTCACCTTGAAATAGTTCTCATTTTGGTGTTAGTAGAGGGAGTTAAATAGAGTCTTTGTTACAAACTTTATTTTGGTAAATGGCTCTACCTTTGCTTGCACAAAGGTAGAGCCATTTTCTAGCCTTGACACAGTGTTACTCATCATTCAGTGTTCTCGGGCTGACTCAAATGTTGAGCTGAACATGCCGGTGGAAGCAGTTCTTCATTATCCTCTGGTTACACAAGACTAATGCCTTTTGAAATGATAAAATTGTAAAAACGACATTAACTTGAATGTTTTTCAATATAAAGTCCTTCACGATAAACAGGCCACGGTCATTCTCATCACTTTACCATGTAAAATAACGGGAAACAAATTCAATATAACAAATGTATCCCTTTTTGATTCCAGTGCTCTTCGACATGAGCCAAGGCACAATACACCTGAACATTAACATTTAAAAACAGGTATCATTAAAGGGATGATCATTATTAGGTTCATTGGCATTAATGATAAATAATTAAGGAGCTTGAAATATACGCATTCAATACCTTCTATTCTCTGCAACCCACAGAAGTGGGTTTTGCGTAATTCACAATAGCGATGGGCTTGTTTTGAATGATTAATGACAACGCAAGGGAGGTTAGTGGCTCAGCTTTGACACAAACACCACAACTGCTGGAGGCTGTGGTTATGATACAGTATGAGTAATGATCATCTCTTGTCTGTCATAGAATATTAATTGGCATTTTTTTCCCACCATGCTGTTTTTGCTCTGTTCAGCAAGCAGTATAAATCTTCACATAGCAAAAATTAATAGAAGATTTGATGAGGAAAAAAACTGGCACAGAGCAGGCATACGAAGTTCTCCACTGTCGGCAGAGGTCCCCCCCCATTCCCATTTATCTTTTCACTCCCCCCTCAGGAATTCATTATCACAGCGAACATGTTACTTGTTACACACCTACAGTACCTCTCTCGATTCATGTGTAAAAATAAAACCGCCTTCTTCCGTTCTTGTGAGAGCAAAAAGGGACGTTTGATATATGAACCACTGCCTTTAGCAGAGAAAGTTATATATCCCGCTCGCAGCCTCTACCCCTGTTTCCCCCTCCATGTCTGTCACCTTGTCTGGCTTGATGTGTCTCTTGATTGCCTGGATCCAGGCTTCACAAAGATGTCGAGGCAGACGTTGAGATCCGCTGCAGACATGGAGGGCTTAAGGTTCGGGCCAACACATTAAAAAAGAACGTGCTTAACTTGTCCTCGCATTTTTAAACATTCTCAGAGTAACACTGAGCTCATGGGAATGCACGCGAGAGGAGAAGCAGTCATGTTAGACTGAATTAATTTTGCTCACAAGTCAGAAAAGTTAAGAGGGAAGTTGTTACTTAGAAGTTGAACTCCCTGTATATCCTTAAAACCTTAATGACAACTGATGTGAAGATAAGCTTCATTAGTAATAGTGGAATATATTTTATTAATTTCCGCTCTGTAGCCAGGCCGACAAGAGTCACAGCTCTATTGAACCTAGTACTCCTCCAACTCTTCATACCAATGACTTAATACGCTTCTTTAATGATAAAATTCTAAACCCCATTAAGAAGAAATGCAAAATGGCCACTCAGTAAGTGGGTGCTGAAAGGTTATCCATCACAGTGGACAATTAGTTTTATTAGTTTCTTTGAAGTAAAACAACCTGAAATAAAAAATAGACAATGTGAATTTAATAGTGATTCATATGATCTTTGCCTTGAAATTCAAAAAGCAAAAAGAGTTATTTTTATATTTGGTTTTACTGCGTCAAGAACACTTTAAATGTTCAATAAAAACGTGGTAACCAATGACCGTGTTTGTTTTATTTTAGTCAGTTAGTTTATGAGATTCCATAGTCGTCTTTATTGGACTTGACGCTGCAGTGGACCTTTTTTAAATGAAGTATTTTCCTCCATCTTCATGGAATTGACAAGAATTCTGTTGGAATTAACGTCACAGCAATTAACTAATTAGCAATTAATTAAATTAAATGTTTTTGTTTATTGATTGAGATTTTTTTTCCCCTTTTATCAATAGATCACTCAGAATGAAGGGGAGTTCATGATCACCTTTCCGTATGGCTACCATGCCGGCTTCAACCACGGCTTCAACTGTGCGGAGTCCACGAACTTTGCCACCCTGCGCTGGGTAGACTACGGCAAGATGGCCACCCAGGTAAGATAAGACCGACTGGTTAATCCGTCATGTAGCGATGGAACGATATCAGAGCAACAGAGATAACAGCGCAGTGTTATCTGTTACACTGCCAATGCGACATCCAAACTGGTGTTTAACTGCACAGTGCCCACATGCCCACAAGAAGAGGGATTTACCATTTTAGCATAATCTCTTACATACATACAAGTAAATATCCAGATTTAACGATATGAGCTGAGAGTTGTGTCACTAGTAAAGGAACGTAGCCCTGCTTTTGGCATATGTTTGTGGCATCATAAGCATCTGTAAAATGTGAAATAAAACACATGGAAACCTTTTAGTGAGCGTCTTAACAAAAGCAAAGTGTTTCTTTGAATAGATCATTTAAAAATATACAAGTCTCATCTGGTTCTCGGGGTCCCCCTCGACACTAACCATACCCTTGCATCCTTCCATTGATGCTAACTGCCTCTTTGCTCGAGGGCTGCTGAGCATGAAATTGACAGAGCATAGTTTGGTTGTGGACGGGAGCGCAACTACAATGTCCCCTGGAAGAACCTCCCCCCTTGTCTCTACATTTAATACATTCCACTTCATTTTCCTGTTCACTTCCCGTGTGTGTGTGTGTGTGTGTGTGTGTGTGTGTGTGTGTGTGTGTGTGTGTGTGTGTGTGTGTGTGTGTGTGTGTGTGTGTGTGTGTGTGTGTGTGTGTGTGTGTGTGTGTGTGTGTGTGTGTGTGTGTGTGCGCACGCCCCTCGTCCCCCTGCTTTCTCTTTACTTGGCTGCATCAGATTTATTAGGTGCCAGTTTGCAGAAGTACATCTCCCTCCCTTCTCCCTCTTTCTCATTTTCAGCCTTCCTACTTTTCCCATGTGGCCAGTTGTAATTCAAGAGCCAGTAGTCCAGGCTCCACCAGTCTCCCCTCTGCCCAACCCAGTGCCCAAGGGAGCATCACCACTACTCTCCACCTCACTCTCCGTCTTATAAAGAAGAGTGGCCCATTCTGCGCTGGTAATCCGACTTGACAAATCGACAGCGCAGCACCACACCCAGCGAGTCAGGGGAGAACAGCACGGCCAGTGAGACGGGCTCTTTCTGCCCGTCCACCTTCCTCACTCGTTCTCATTGTCTCTGACTCACACTTTTTCATTCTGTTGGGCTGGTGTGGTAGCATAGTGGTTACAGAGATTGTCTCGTAACCAGTGCTGCTTAAATTCAGTCCCAGCAGCAGTCATTCTGTATGTACTGTAGCAGAATGCTGAAGCCATCCAGGCTTCCTCAGTGTGAATAATTCTGAGTTGGAAGGTTGGCTCAATGTCTTTTTACAATGGGGTTTGAAAGTTTACTTATGTTCCCTCCCTGAATGCCTCCAAATTCTGCTCCTCCTTATTAATAAGTGGCTTCTCAAACTGCTGTTAATGCACCATTTACATTTTTGGGGCAGTTGTATGTTTTTATCTCTTAACAATAGCATCATAAATCATACTGAAAATTAAATGAAATTATCAAAATGTTCTGTTTTGCTCGCCTGCCTGCATGAGCTCATTGGCCGAGGGCAGCAACAGGAATCGCTACATTAAGGCTTTTTGCTGTGGTTCTAGTTCTGCAGTGACAACAGACACGTGTATTCAAAGAAACAAATACATAGTAATAATAATAATACATATTATTTGTATAGAGCTTTAAAAAGTGAGCTTTTTCCCAATTGCTGACACAGCCTTTGTCCCTGTTTCCATTCTGTTGGGAATGAAGACAAATGTCCCCAATTGGACCAGTCATCCCTTATTAACCACATTTCCAAGTCTTCACACTCAAACAGCCCTTATAAATGTCAGAAAAGGACCACACAAAATGTTCAATGGTTTAAATCTAAATCTATGCCTCACTCTATGTAAGCATACAAGTACACCCACCCCCACCACTATAGTTAAATAGTTCACCTACATCATCCACCTGCTTGGTTTATCATTCTTTCTCGGCCTCTCTCTTCCCTCTCATTCTCTCTCAAGCAGTCACTTCCCAACTCTGACACTCTCTCTCCTCTCCCTCCCCAGCCGAGCCCTGTTCAGTCAGCACCAAACAGGACTGTGAAAGATTGAGCTCGGTATTGAATTTGTCACAGTTTGGGGGCTGCCGACTCACCAGAGAGAGAGAGAGAGAGAAAGAAAGAGAGAGAGACGGCTTGGGTGTGCTTCATGTCTCAGTCTTCTTAAATACAAGCTCCTCAACTGCAGACCCATCTTTCTACTGGCTGAGCGAACGCACCTGCAGTCAAAGCAGACCTATAACTCTGTGCTTTGCAAAGTTCTGATCACCCAGTGTCATCCAGGGCTTAGAAAAACGTGTGAACAGGTTTGTTTGGATGGAACAGGAAAATATCTTGGCAAGATATTTATTGTTTTTGGCAAGTTTGGTAGAAAACAGCTCGGCAAAAAGCATCTCGCTGATTATTTCTAAAAATAGTTGCAGCTGCATCACTGAATCTTAACAGTTTACATGTCCAGGGTCGGTAGTATTCTCCATGAAAGCCTTTCTCCGTTTCTCTGGTGCTCCGTCACACTTTGCCGTCGCTCCCAGGGTGATTTCTTTCTGTCTGGGTGGAGGTGCAGAAATCATCCTCGCAGTTCACAGTTTAAATGACATCACTTTTTCATCTTGAAAGTGAATTGCAGATCACTCACTCCGTGCTTGCAGACTTGTCTTGTTTTGCTGTGGCCCAGACAAGCTGTGATTGGACATACTGAGATTTTATTAGACTTTAGGTGCAACCTATCTCCATTATACCTGATAAACACAATGTTTTCTCCTAGTTATGTAGATTCCTTTCTGCATTATTAAATAGGTAAGAGAGGAGGATTAGTCTTATAGCAAACACTGCACAGAGAAAAAAACTCATGTTCAATAGGGAACAAAGTTCACAGTATATAGCTTACATGTTTATTATCACATTAGAAACCTGTGATTTCTCACCTATTACCACAATTATACTTCTAATTCCTCACTGAGAATGAACTCACTTGCATTTTAATAGGGTAGCACAATAACATGACAAGCACAGAGATTTTATGCAGTCTTGGTGTTGATGAAAGTTCAGGGAATCGAGATGCAGTTATCAAGAACATATTAGCAATATTATTATTCATTTTGCATCTTAACAATTTTTAATTACCTCCGATCATTCCTCATTCTTTAAAGCATCTACCTCAGTAACGGCAAGATCAAAAAAGGCATAAAGAATTTAGCATAGTCGAGGGCTGCCGTGGGTCAAGACAGACAGGCCACACTCGAGACCTATTTTGTCATTAGTACTCAACACATGCAGTCAACTCTATAGGGAGTCCCCCCACTCTTGGTTTTCTGTGGCTCCAGCAATTTAGCTTCATTAAGAGCCCAAGTATACTTCAGGGCTCATTGACTGCCTGCCTCAGGGTGAGTTTTTGTTTTCCTAAATCTTTTGCATCTTCAAATTGTGTTCCCATTCTTTAATTAAGTATTTATATGATAATTAAGTGTTACTCATCCTGGCCCTTGAGGATGACAACAATCTCCATAATCACTTAAGAAAAAATAAAACAAGTATTTATATCTACAAATGAAAAGCTTAACCGGTACAGTCAGTGTAAGTGTAATATTTATCTGGTGTTCTTCTGCGTCTGTAGTTTCCTGGCATGATGCTATTTCCACTTTCATGATGTTTCATGATGGCATCAATCAGCTGGAACCATGTGCACTTGCCCCGTGTCTGCCCTCCCACTCTCTGCTCCAACAGCCTCCACCCGACACCATATTTTAATGTTTCCGTCTGTCAAGTGGTGTCTAGATGAAATGTAGGCTGGATATTGTTTTGCTGGGGAGGGAGCGCCGCTGTGTTTCCAGTAATTGAACATAAGGCTCTCAGTGCAGCTCGGGAAATAATAATAGGGCCAGGATGTAATACAGGAAGCAAGGCACAAAAGAAAATATTTTCATCTCACTTCTCTCTCTCCTCT
Source organism: Verasper variegatus (assembly GCA_026259375.1). Taxonomy (NCBI): domain Eukaryota; kingdom Metazoa; phylum Chordata; class Actinopteri; order Pleuronectiformes; family Pleuronectidae; genus Verasper; species Verasper variegatus. The sequence continues at coordinate 17,776,772 of CM048046.1, read as the reverse complement.
CCCATCTCTTGTTTGTTTCATCTCTCTGCTTTTGTTTCCTTCATTTCCAAACTTCTTTTTGCTGTACTTGCCATTTCCCCCGCACTCGTATGCAGCACGGTGGTTTCATTTAACAGCTCTGTCACTATACTGCTCCTCCATCCCCAGTCAGCAGAATGATTCATACAGCGGTATTGTCATAATGAAGCTTTGTGGAGACATTTTGAAGTTTGAGTGCTTACCAGAGGCAGATGTCAGTTTCATTTGCATCTGAACTACCAGCGAAATATCAAATTTATGGGCTGTATGTTACTCAATACCATACCTTAGAGTAACTGTCCTTCATGCTGTGCATACAACAATCCCCTCTGCTCACTCACAGCCTGTCTGGTGGTATTTGTGTTATATCTTTCCAATAAGGCACCAGTAACTCAGAAAGATAGAAATTTAAGTAATTTTCCATCAAAACATTCAAGACCACTTCTTTCTATCTAAGATACCTCGATGTTTCAATGGTGTAACACTCAAAGCTCGTCTCCACTTCCTCCCGCTGAACAAAAATTAAGCTAAAATATCCCAGATGCATTTGGAGCCACAGTCTGTGCTGCAGGGATTGTAGTGGTGCGCCGCCGTATCAAAATCCTGCCGCTAAAACTTGCCAGTCCAATCTTTGTCAGTCATTAAGTTTCACTCAGTTTTTATGGCAATAACTAACTCAAAACAAACTAGAAAAATGAACACTTGAACATTCATCGGTACGATAAGAACTACCTTAAATGATAGAAACCACCTTTGAGACTGTCAAACCATTTGTTTTACGTGCACGTGGATTGTTTTATTTGGTCCATGCCACCTTACATTAAAGTCAGGAGTATTAGACTTGAAGTGATTTGCAAACGTGATTTTTCCAAAAGCAGAGAACATTTTCTCTTCTTCCATTTCACACTCTAACCTCTTCATAAAGGAAGAATAGAGACAGGTTCTTGGCTGAATGCATAACACAGTTCTCATAATTATGCATATAATTATGAAACATTAGTAATTATTTATATAAATACGTAAAATCTCTTTATACTGTGTGATTTCTGCCTCTTCCATGCTTGTTTTTGGTTGTTCACCACGGAACATTACCTCCTCTTTTGATCACTCTCTGCAGAGTCATAAATCTGTGAAGTGTAGCTGAAAGTGGCCAGTGTAGCACCTGGCCTGTGTGTAAACAAACACCAGTATTCTAGCTCTGTGACGGAGTACACTTAAAACACTTGAATGTTGTGTAACGCAACACCAGTTCCCAGGAGCTGTTTAACTAGAAATTAATTATCCTCTTTGGACACTAGTTTGTTCCTGCTTTTCCTTTCTTCAGCATTTACCCACTCTTATCTTACAGCCACCTCTTCTCTCCTCCAGTGCACCTGTCGTAAGGACATGGTGAAGATCTCCATGGACGTGTTTGTGCGCAGCCTGCAGCCCAATCGCTACGAGCTGTGGAAGCAGGGCAAGGACTCCATGGTGTTGGACCATCTCAAGGCCACTGAGCTCAACAGCCCCGAACTCGAGCGCTGGAGGGAACATCGCGTCACTTTCAGAGAAAACCTCCTGCGAAGGTGCGAGTTTAAACACTGTGCATTGTATTAGTTTGGCGATTTTAATACACATGTATAGTTTACATGCATATCATAGTCAAATATTTGTGTCTTCTCTCAGAAGGATATTATAAGAAGTGTTCACTCACCTTTCTCTGCACTACCCCAGGGCCATGCAGAAGATGAAACTGTTCCGCCGTCTGAAGCTGGAGGAAGTGAAGGTGCTGGCGGAAGAAGGCATTGAGCTGAACGCTGCCGAGTACCAGCGTCAGGTGGAGGAACGCGATGCCAAGCGCAAGCAGGAGAGGGAGGAGCGTTTAGCCAGAGAGGCCATGATGACCCTGGAAGCCATGGAGCGTGAGGAGCAGAAGGCCGCAGCTGAGGCAGCTTTAGCAGCTGAGACTCCAGCCATTGAAGGTGAGGACGGTATGAGGAGTTTTACAACTACTGCACTAGATTAATGTAGATTCAAGATCAAAATCAATACAGATGTTTGATTTTCTTGTTTCTCTATTTTCTTAAACTTTGCAGCATCAAATCTGAATGGCTGTTTTTAATAAAAAAATTAATCAGGCTGAATCCTCAAAATCCAATTACTGATGCTCATCCAGTTACCCTTTCCCCCTTCACCCTTTACTGAAGTTTTATTCTGTTGTTCTTTGTCAGCAGAAGAACATGAGGCCAAGCCACAGAACCTGATAGAAGACGGTGAGAAAAAGAAGCAGAAAAAGCTAAAGAAGATTTCAAACGTCCAAAACGCCATCACTGGATTTGAGGCAGTGTTTGAGCAGTTTGCGAAAGGCGGCATAAGGAATTCAGACAACGCCATGGTCAGTGATCCAGAGGTGGGGAACCCTCTTACCCCACAGCAGAGTGACATCACAGCAGACAACAAGCTGGATGTGAGTGACACTGGGGTCATATTTTTCATGTCTGAGAGTCAATAGATATGTCCTTTTTTATTTGTAAAAAGTTTGTTTGTACACCACAGTTTCTGGTATTTTACTACACAAATATGTACCTTTAATCAAAATAGCCTATTTTTACTCTCTGCATTCAATATATACTTGTTGAAATTATTTAATATATTTGCTGCTTTGTTTGACAAATTAAAAAAATACACTGACCCATAATAAAAAATACAGGAAATTTTTACACAAACTTATATATTTTGCATATACTTATATCAGGCATGCTACCCCAAGATGAAGATGCCAACTGAGGTGAAAAAGAGTCGGCGTCATCCCCTCACCAAACCTCCCATGCTCTCCCCTCTGTCCATCGTTAAGCAAGAGCTGACCAGTGACAAAGGTATGTGGCACTGTGTCTGTCATTGCCCTTTTATTTAAACTCTAGTATGTTGTTATTGTAAATATTTGCATGGAAAGTGTTTAATTTTCTTGGCATGATCTGGTAAAATGGGTGAAACTTCTATCAACACATCTTACTCACTGTTATTCATCTATCTCTCCATGCCCACCCTCTTCTTTTCCTCTGCCCTCGTCATTAGTTATCCCACTTATTCTCTTCTCCATCGTGACACTTGAAATGAAGAAAACCCCATTACTGTTTTGATTATCGATCTGAAGAAAGAAAAACAAACGGGACTAAAGCTCCCTGTGTGGATAATGAAATCAAGGCAACTAGGCTTCTTTTTCCTCCCCTCCCTTCTGAATTTTTTCATTTTCTGATCGACACTTATTGATCTGGGGATCACGACTTCCAATTACCTGCTTTCAAAGTCACTTCAAGTCGGCAGCAAGGGACCTGACTCGGAGGGCCTGTCCTTCAGGAGAGTGCAGGGGGGACAAGGAGAAAGAGAGGACCAGTGTTGGGAGAAAAAAGCCAGTTAAATGGGAATCTTGTGAAAAGATTGTCCTGCCTTCTGTTCAGGTCTTACTAGGATCAGTAGCTTTAGGGGCTTCACAGCTAAATTGATTTCAGACCCACAGCAGCTAGTTGTGATGTCTCTGCTATTTGTGTTCATCAGCCGATAATTCAGAAGTGGTCGTGTTGTTGTTGTCTGGAACAGAATGCTGCTATTTTTGTTTCTTGGCAAAGCCTCCCATGTTGAAAAGATCCTCGCCCTTTACCCAAAATACTTTATATGCATCTACTAGGAAAAGCTAAATCATTACCAATAATGGCTTTCCTTGAATGATGGCCTGCTTGTGCAGCAGCAACCTAACGTATCTTATTTTTCACCCACAGATCTGTCCTCCCCCGTGCCGCTGGACAGTGACATGAAGAAACAGGAGCACCTGTGGCAGAATCACTCACCCAACTTCCTTGCAGAGAAGGCCTTCAACGCTGCAGTGGCACCACTACAACCTTACTGTGCTGTCTGTTCACTCTTCTGTCCCTACAACTCGGTAAAGCCACACACTACAGAGTACATATATGTTAGAGATGCAGTGATGGCTCACAGGATTGCTTGTATTTGTTGCCTCCAATGACATAATGTCTGAGCAACTAGGATTGGGTTGTGATACTATGATGAAATTGCCGTGGCAACAAAATTAACTCAAGGGACTGGTTTGTTCATCATCTCCATTCAATCAGAGAGACTGCTTTTTTTCTATTTAATACAATGTTAACGTGACAAAGACATGAAGTTTGGTTTGCATCATGGTAGGAAAATACCCTCAATCTACAAACAGGACAACAACTGTGGGAAATAAATACAAAGAAACAAACTCTCCTACTCTGAACTTTTCCAGCCTCATAAAGATGTGTCCAGTGAGACCCCAGTCACCCCCCTCCCCCATCCAGGCAGCATGACTCGCCCACTGGTCCCAGAGATGTGCTTCAGTGTTGGGTCAGGAAACACCGAACCTCCACCCACCAACCATCACATTGGAGAGGATGGAACCAGTCTCCTGCTTTGCTGTTCATCTTGCAAAATGCAGGTTCACGCCAGTAAGTAAAATACCTTCAATACAGAAATGGAGCAATAACACATGGTTAATGTACTGGTTATATATTTTTTTTTAGATGAGCAGGAAAGGTAAATCTTAGCACAGCACATTGTTTGTATGCTGTTCACGAAAAGTCAACAGTCCTGCAGCTGCATGAAGCTTTCTAGCAGAGGAAATGTAATTACAGCTTTTTCACTGCAGCAGCACCAGGAAGTTAGTGCGGCCACTGAGGCATAGATAACAGGATTTTAAGGATGGTAGAAGGTGGTGTTTGGATATCTCTGCTATTTATTCTATTTATGTAACAAGTAAGTTATACAAATCTAACCTGATAAGGCCTAATGGCTGCGAAATATGGATGTTAAAAACACAGATCTTTTTGGTAACAAAATATTGTGAATTTGAAATGGTTAAATAAACAGTAAGAAGTTGTGGAAAAGTTTGATTTGATTCAGTTTCAACAGTAAGACACCGGCAGCTGTGGGCACACTGCAGCGTTTGATTTATAACTCTCAGAATCTTGGTCTCAGCCAGCTACAAGCCCAAACATGAGCTGACAAGTTTTACAGACAAGCTCTACTGGGTATTCCACTGTTCCTCTCTATTCACAACTTTTTTTTTGTATCCCTGGACCCCTGAGAACAGTCCTGGAAAAATAAGAAAACTCTGAAGATAAGACTCCACTACAACAGTGCAACAAACTGTCAGCCCAATTCCCTTGTTGCAGCGCTCAGTGAGGCTCCGTAGTTTAACTCTCCTTGTCTCGGGTTAAACCAGCTAAGAGGCTGCTCGAGCAACACAGAGACCTCTCTGTAGGCGCCAGAACATGAACTTTACCGTCACTTATTTAACCTCGTTTCCACACTTAAACATAGCAAAATCGAGCAAATTGACTTTCAAGGGCATTTGGCATCTGTCACAGCAAAGTGTGAAAGAACTGGCGGCTTGTTAACAGTGTGTAAGAGTGTGTTAGCTTCGAGTTTTCTCTGCAGGCTCTGCTTCTCATCACATGTCATCATTATTTATCTATATTTAAAAAAGTCCTATTTGGTTGTATATTTTTAAACCGTGGTTTTATAGTAATAATGTATCTACTTTTCAAATCTTTGCATGTGTGGCAGATTCGTATTGGGCTACACATTCAACTACATCATTTTACGTGTGCAGCCAGTAAAACGCTCAGCAACCCTCCTGGGTTCTTATTATCCCTAAAGCTGAAGTGCACCTTCAAAAAGGCCAGTTCATTAGTCATCCAGGGATGAGCTGGGCTCAGATGGGGAAGCAGTGCAGCTATTGATAAGATGACACGAAGCAGAAAGAACTCCTGTCAAAAACACCAGCTCTGCACCCCAGCACCGTACTCTCCATTGTTTCTGAGCGGGCATCCAACTAAAAATCGTTCACACCTGCCTAGGTGTTACATGAATGTGCCAGTCTTTTGGTCCAGAAGTACAAATTGGACGTAGTGATGAGAAAATCCAGCAAGTTCTATATAAAATGTGAACAAAGTAGTAAACAAGCAGGTTTGGTATCATGGTCTTTGCAGAAAATGACTCAAAGAACAAATAATTGTAGAAATGATGAAGTATTTAATAAATATTCAGGTCAAGTTGCTAAAGAGATCATTATGTGATTCTAGATGATACTTTTGGAACTTTAAATGCAAGATGGTTTGGGAAAGATATGTGGAGTCATTAATCTCTTGTCTCTTGTAGGTTGTTACGGTGTCAAACCAGAGTCTGTCAGTGATTCCTGGATGTGCTCCAGATGTGCAGCAGGAGCTTGGACAGTGGTGAGTTGCAGCACTACCTCTCATAAACCCACCTCTTCAAATAAAATAAAAAAACGGTTTCGTATTTTCCAGGACTTCAAGTTTAATTATTGAATCTGTAATACTGTGGTGTCCAAAACTCTGAGGCCACCTCTCCTTTCATTTTACTGGAATTTCAGTCTTTATTTACTCGTACAAAATCAATTTGTGTAATAGAATAAATTCTGTGGATCTGACTGCCTGAACCCAATCCTCGCTTGCTTTCTTTTTTCCAGAATTGCTGTCTTTGCAACCTGCGTGGAGGAGCTTTTAAGAGGACCGTGGACAACTGGTTAGTGGCACACACTGAAGTGGCTTTTTTTACACATTCTAAATTGGCTTAAAATTCTCTCATAACAAAATCCCAAGGGGTTTATTTAAATGTCTTGCTTCTGAAAACAAGTAAAAACAGTAATCTAATGACAAAATTATGCTTTCCAGTATTAGAAAACACCTTGCCAGGTGGAGTCTGTTGCCTTTCTTAGGGTTAATCCAACGTGTAGAAATAGTTCAAATGTTTTTTTCTTAGATTCTTAACATGGCATTTTAAGAGTTTTTAATTCAGCATACAGAGCTGACCTAGGTCTAAGAACAATTTCTAAATTATACAAGGGTCTTCAAGAACTGAGCAGGTCAATACATCCTACAGAAAAGAATAGTGGGAAAGCGAGGGGGAACTTTTTAATGTCAGTGGAGGAGTGGATAAATGTTCACTGTCTTGGAGAGTTTAATTGGAAGAATTTGGTTAGATCATTTATAACTCCAGCACTTAAACAGACTAAAGAAATGCAGAAAGCATGATGGAGAGGTTGTTGGACTAAAAGAGCAAATCATTATCATGTATTTTTGGACTAACCCTAACGGAAAAATTAAGATTGACTTTTGTTTTCTAAGAAAAAAGTGCAATGACTGACGTTGGTATGAGCATGGTTTGTCTGCTACTTTGACATTTGCTGGTTTTCACAAGGTTTTGAAGGCATCTGTCTCCGTCTGTGTGTCACTAGTTGGGTCCACATCATCTGTGCCATCGCTGTGGCTGAGGCTCGCTTTGTCAACGCCATTGAAAGGGAGCCAGTGGACATCAGTGCTGTTCCAGAAACGCGCAAGAATCTGGTAAGGAGAAAAAAAGGATTCATTTGTCTCTCCCATGGTACAGTGTGATGCCAGTCAGGCAGGTTTATGTTGAACAGACCCATAGTTAAAATCTTTAGGTTAATACTAAAAACAGCAACCTTTCTCTTTTTCAAAAAACCTCTCGGTATTCATTGTTCAGCAGCTGTTCATTTCATTTGTCTTGCCTCCTTCACTTAATTTCCTTCTTTGACTCCGACAGTCTTCATCTACCTTTAGGTGAATCCCGTCTTTCCTGCCCGCTGCCTCTGTATCTGTCACTCTCTCCATTACCCACCCTCCTTCCCTGGTGGATGGATAGATCATGTTTTTGTGAGCTGTGGATGACACAGGGTAAAACAGATGTGCTGAGGGGGAATGGCTGAATAATCAGCTGTCATTTCTCACTGTGCCAAATGAACTGCATCGATCCCGTGGGCAGGAGGCAATTTCCCCATTGCTGCCGCGTCTTTGAACACAAGTAGTCCCCCACCCCTTCCTTTCCTTCCGCCATCCCTCCTTCCCAGTCTCTCCCCCCCTCCCATCCCACTTCACAGACAGTAGCAGTGCTTGCTGGTGCATTATCACAAATCTACAAACCTCCCTCCCCTTCCCTCTGTAAATCTATCAAAGACAAGCTGGGTGACATTTGCATCCAAGTGCTGTCAAAGCAGGTTTCTTCCATCTCTCCTTAAAATGCCATGAGAAGAAATTCTGCCGTCTAATGATTTGGATGGCTGGGCTGTTAAAAAGTGAACACGCACCCTCAGAACCGGTTAACATTGCACCATATTCAGCAGTTTCTCCATCCCTGGGTTTCAGTGATGGTTTTCAGGGCCAAAGTCATAGATTCTAATTTTCTACAAATAGACGCTCAAAATACATTAAAAAAGGTCTTAATAAGTCTAAAATGCAATAATCTGAATTGCATACATAGTTTGTAATGTCTCCTTGTGTTCAATTTTTTTTCTCAACGATGCATACATTAGCATGCTGTATAAAACTACAAACAAGACCAACATGAAACTGATTAACTTCAATTTTGGCAAGTGGGAGTAACACTGGTCCTCCAATATTCATTCATATCTGTTGTTAAATCTTAAATATCATTTATTATAGTCTTAAAAACCAGCAGAACCCATGGATTTTGAATTGGAGATTAACTATACGGCAAAGTGGAATGAGGGATAAACAAAATGGAATTTCATCCCATGACGTTGAGGTCTCATGTCGATCTCACCAGTGGAAAACTACTGCAGCCGGCGAAAACTTTAAGCCGCAGCAGCAGCCGGTTAAATATCACTCCGTAAAGCTCTGCTGAGAGCAGTTGTATATTTTTCCTGCACTGGTACCGAAATGAAGTATTGGCACTTTAATAAAGAATTTTTATTTTTTGTATTGATCGGCCAAGCGCTGCACTACAGCTGCTGGCCGTGTGATTTGTCAAAAGGAGGTGGATGGAGAGGGAAGGGTGTGAGAGAAAGGGAGCGAGTTGGAAGTCGTAGGCACTGTGTGATAGATGATTACGAAAAACACAAATACACAGAAAGATACCGTTCACACGAGATGAGGCAGCTGTCAAAGCTGTCTTGTGGAATGTGAATAATTTCAAATTAAAGCTATTTATCTGCCAGAGATTTCTCAAAACTAAATACTTGTATTAGGATTTTGAGGGAAGATGATTTTTCTAAAACACACCTGAGGTTGCCCTGGTGCATTGAGACTATAACTCAGTTTGACAGGTCAAATTCTCTTACACGCCGTTCCTCTCTTCCCTCGTTGCGTCTCGGCTATTCATCCATCTCCCCCTTGTTCTCTCTGTCTTAACTGAAACGGGGTAACAAATGAGAGATGGGGGAGGGAAGGTGTAAAGACCACCGAAGACATGGAGGATTGAAGGGTTTTGAAGTGAATGAAAGGAAGGTGACTGGGTTGTAAGTTGTGCAGGGTGTTACATGTGGAGTCAGCTCAGCAGAAAAGCAGACCTGGTTCACAGATGTGGTTGGCTGGTGGTAATTTCACTAAAAATACAGAATCAAAGATCTGAGGGGGAAGAGAATCCCAGCTGTGGCAGCAGGTTCAATGATCCACACTACATCCCTATACATTTCTATTTTAAAATGCTATTCTAAACCCTCCATTCTAACACACCAGAAACTGCAGGAACATTTGTGTACACTGGTCCTGTGCGTGCCAGTGGAGACGGGAGGCAGATTGTCGACTCTGCAGTCGGTAGCTTAATTACAGACGGTACTTAACAAACTAAAACAACAGTGGTGAAAATTAAATGGAAGGATTCATGTTTATAGACCAAACAATGTGGAACTATTACAAAGCTTTGCCTTTATCATGACTGATCTGACCCAGGAAGAGAATGCAGGTGAATGCACTCATCATTTCCAAATGTCATGTGTTTTTCCATACTATAAAAAGAAGTGCGTGTTAGAGAGGCATCTGTAAGCATGAAAGCTTTGTTTTTACCCAGCTTTGTTCCTTTCACACATTTTAGGTTTACATTTCAATATATATTAAACTTTGAATCTTTTACAGAGCAATTTTCATTGAATAAAAAAACATTTCAGGTTTGCCTGGCATCATAAGTAACCTAAATAACCTTTAGCTGTGCGAGATTTGAGCTGAAGGACAGAAAAGAGTTCTTGTGATCTCTGAACATCCATGAAAATATAATGTAAGAAGTAAAAAAATAAAGCTAATGAGGTCAAGGGGGGATTCGTCTCCAACATGAATCACCAACCAGCATTATTTTTTGATCTCATTGCAGAAGTGCGTGTTCTGCCACGGCAAGAACTCCAGTCCGAACCGTGGCGCCTGCATCCAGTGCTCGAATGAGAACTGCGCCACCTCCTTCCACGTCACCTGCGCCCAAATCGCCGGAGTGGTCATGAAGCCTGCGGACTGGCCCTACGTGGTGTCCGTCACCTGCCACAGGCATACGAAGGTCCCCACAAAGGTAAGTGCACAGCAAGGGAAGTGGTCGGTGATGATAAAATATATTATTGGGGCCCCTTAGAACCCCCCTTAGAACGTGTCATTGCTCTATAGCTACGGTTTGATTTTTCCAGTTAAAAACCTCAACCTCTGTCGTGGTTTCTCTCCGCCCAGTCGCGGTCAGCACCCAAAGCCCCGCCCTGTCCAAACCTGGGCCAGAGAGTGATTGGCCGCAACGCTGACGGCTGGTACTACCATTGTACCATTATCGGCATGGCAACGCAGACGTTCTACGAGGTCAACTTTGACGACGGCTCATACTGTGACAACCTGCACCCAGAAAACATACTGGTGAGTTCTCTTGCAGTTAACTTACACACTGATTCAATGGATCGAGACACTTCCTCAAATAAAGTGCTTTGTAGCCACAAGCATAACTTAATGACATTTATGTTTATAAGTAATTGGTTGCACTTAAAACATATGCAAGATGATTTCAAATAATCTAATATAACAAAACATAAGCAATCAGGGAAGTTAAACTTAATTTTCTGTTGCCAACTAAAACACTTAAAAGCAGTCTCAATTGTATAAAAGTGAAAAATAGGAAAACATGAAAATCATGCTAAAAATGTAATTAGTCAAAGTTCATAATTCTATTTACTGAATCTCTCTTCTTGCTGCCTCAGGTTAATTACTTATTATGTTGTTTATGAATCATAATGACTTAAGTTAAATGACATTTTCCGTCCTCCATCTCCTTCACATTCTCCATTTCTCTCCTCCTCTTTCTCTTCTTCCCTCGCTCCTCCTCCAGAGTCACGACTGCCTGCGGAACGGTCTCCCCGAAGTCGGGGAGTTGATCGTGGTCTGCACGTCCGAGGGTCAGGTCCTCAACGCTTACTTCATCAAACAGCACACCCACAAGCTCTACCAGGTGAGGGAGAAACACAACCTCTGGAAATTAACCTCACTCATTTACAATCAAACCTGCTAAAAAGTGATTTCAACTCCGTCAACTGGAGGTTAGAGAAACTGTTTTAAATCACTGGCTGAGTCTCTTAAAATAAATTAAAATAAATTATAGTTAAAATCTGTGACTCACGCAGAAGATGGGTCGATTCAAGTCAGAATAGGAAGCTGTTAATTCCTAATTGCAGTTTTGTGTAAATGTAAAAACCTTTCGAAGTCAAGCTGTAAAATGCCCTCACTCAGGTGTGGTGCAGACAAAACTGAGTAATTTGAATGTCTCATCTGATGCTCTTCTGCAGTGCGAATGTAAGTGATTGAACCTGTGAGCTAACGCTGTCTCATGGTTTTTACCACCATCTGCTTTGGTGTCCTGGGTCTTGTATTTATCAGCTTGTGAAACGCTCGGCTGCCCCTACAGATTATGGCCAAACATTTGGATACAGCGCGGCATCAAAGCGTAAAGTAGAGATTTCACTGGAGCATGCTGTGAGATTCATGGGGCATGATGAGTGCTTGCATAGTGGAAATTTCAGGATTGAAGCAGGCGATTCTGGAAGTGGTGTCAGAGAAGGCCGTGTTGAAAGTCACTTCTGAACTCGGAGACTGGGATTAATTAGCAGCCGAAGTGAAGTGAGGTTGTTAATCTTAGATTTTGCTGGTTTTGTAAGAACATTTAAAGCTTTTAACCTGAGTCATTTCATAATTTTTATTTTTTTCCGAAATGTTGTACACTACACAGCCACAGCCCAGATATCGCTTGCTGAACAACAGGCAGTATTAAAACACATAAGTTAAATGCCCAAAATATTATGGGGGGGGGGGTTACAGGCCCGTTTTACTGTTTCAATCTTGTTTTCTTAAATATCAAATCTTGTGTCTCCTCAGTATGTCAGTGTTGCATCTTTCTGTGTTAATGACCCCGAGTTGCTCGGTCACTGCAGTTCTGAGAGTCCTGTTTGAGTAACACTGTGACCATGAGTTAAAAAAAAACATCCTCCAGCTGGTCTCTGTGCCACAGCCGCAGCCCTGACCTTGCCCCCCCCACCCCTTTTTTTTTTTTTTGCTCAAGACTTTAAAAGATCTACATTTACATTTAAAATACTGAGCTGATGGTCTTATTCAGCCACTGAGCAGCTTTGGGGTTCAGTGCCACGGTCAAGGACATTTTCACCGAACACACGGTTGTTGATGAACCATTTCTCATGGCTGAGATCCAGCCTGTGACTTTCTGGGTACATATTCACGTATTTCTCACTCATTAATCCACCCTGACACTCTTCTCTTCATAACTCACTGATGTGTCCTCTGTTTCCCAATTTCAGTCGAGGTAACAGGACGTTTCATTTTGGTTGTGTTTCCTTCTGCTTCGCTCGTGTCTCTGTGCGTTTCTGCTGTAACGTCCGTGGCAGAGGACGTATTTACTGTAGTTGGCTTTCTTTCCTTCCGCCGTTTGTATCGGTCACTCGTAATGGATCCTGATTATTCACTGCTGTTTTGCGTAATGGCATTAAAACTTGAATCTGTTACATCATCGGTGAACATGATTAGCGCCTGAGTCACGTCCAGTAGGTCTTTTAATATTGTTTTGAATGTGAGATCGCTAACGCATGAAGTTACATATTGTACGTTTTTAAAAAACAGATTTTTATTGCATCTGTGCAGGTTGAGTTTCAGGACCAGACTCAGCTGATGCTCAAACACTCAGAGATCCACCAGCTGGACCTGGAGCTGCCCAAAAGGGTTCGAGCCCGACTTGTGAGTAATCTGCTGAAATTTCTGCTTCTGCAAATAATAATAAGAAGAAGAAGAAGAGGCCGCCAACAGCTTGTATCGTTCAATAAAAGGACTCTCGAGTAGCTCAAGTTTTTATTCAAGCAAACAACTGACGCTTTGCAGCTCACAGAATAGCCACAGTCCTTGATTATTTATAGAGATGAAGGCTGGGTTCACTTTTAAAACTCCCGTTAGTTTTGAATACACTTAATAACAGATTTCATGGATAAATCTAACCCCAGCAGATGATCGGACAGAACCGTTTACCTGCCATTTCCATTGTTGGAGGTTTTAAGTGCTCGATAAAGTGGATAGATGTACATGCTCACGATTCAGACATTCTAACATGGAGGACTGTTATTGCAGAGCACTAAATGGGATGTGATGTGTCCTCTCTAAGTATGTACTTGTCTGTTTACAGGCGATAAATGCTCCCCAGGAGGAGGCCCCCCCAGCAGATGAAGGCAAAGCAGCCAAACGCCGCCGTCTGCCCCCTGGCCCAGCCCGACCTACTGAGACCCCCACGAATATAATCAATCCGCCTTCTTGCCCCCTACTGTCAGCCCTGGTGGACGCACCAGCAGCAACGCGCAACAGTATTAGTACGCCGCCGACCTCACAACCTCTGTCCCCGACCGGCATGTACCCACTGGGGTCCCCCGCCCCAAACAACGGTATTCATGTGGACGCAGAGACCCCAATGGACACGAGCGCCATCCTCAGGGAAGCTCTAACGGAGTCATCCCTGGCCTCGGACCCTACGCTGACTCCGCAGACGAACCCCTTTCGGTCGACATTAAACTCTGACCCCCTCCTGTCCGCCCCGTCCCCTCCCCCGCCGCCCCAGCACATGTCCGACAGCTACACGCCGAGCAGCAGCTATGTTTCCTACATGGAGACTCTGCTCCATTCACATTTCCCTCAGGACGACGGGCCCGGACCCCTGTATTAAAAAAATATATAAATAAATAAATAGAACTCCGCAATATTATGACTTGGTCAACGGAGGCTGAGCCAATAGGAAGTAAGCTAATGGAGCTGGATTGTGCTGAGTGCTGTATTAATGGACAAAAAAACATTTCCTGAAGCAGCTCTGAGCTCAGGGCAGGAGCAGGAAGAGACACGGACACATGAGCACTCTTAATGCATGTTGCTTTTCCATTTTTGAGTTAATGTATTTGCAGTGGTGCTTTAGCCTGCTCTGAAGTAGCAGCCGCTAAAGAGGTAATGGCTTTTTATTTTTAACAATGTTGTTATTATTATTATTATTATTATTATTTTGTCGGTTTATTTTTTACAAAGGACTTTATGTTCTTTTTGTTTTTTGGTCAGCTGCTGTGCTTTTCTCCTCCATCTTAATATGAATACGTCTCTGGGTGGTATCAACTCCATACCTCATTGCATTAATCTAGTAACAGCACACTCCCGTTTTCTTTTTCGACAGGAAGATAATTATCCTGATCTTTCTTTTTCAACTTTAAATCAAATAACCAGCAGCAAGTTATCTATATCAATCCAGGCCTCCTGTGACGTCCAACATGGTGGAACAGAAGGATATTTACTGCGAGGTTTTATTTCTGGATTGCAGGAGGGGAAAGGGTGTAAAAAAAGGTATTGTAGGGGTGAACTCAGTATTTAAATGTATTAGTCAAATATTGAAAGAATTATTTGTAATAGAAAACATGCTGAATGCAAACACAGCTAGATTTGTCTGCAGGACGCCTTACATTTTTGTGAAGCTGTGTCACCGTAGCTAACGGATGAGACCTTTTTATGTATTTGACGTCATTACGGCTCCTCAGCTTCTCACCCAAAACTGTCTCAGGGTTCCTACATGTGGAAAATAAATTAAGTTGTAACAAGTCACACAGTTGATGGAGAACAGGGCACATGAATATATGTTGCTTCGTCATATTTGCTTCTGGCAACAGTTTCTCTGTGACACTGAGTGATTTCTTTTTTTAACTGTCACATTATCTCTATGAGCTTGAAGATATGATATTTGGAAAGAGGAACTTACGTAGGAACCCTCCAATCTGGAGATATTTTGTACCATTCTTGGTTTAAATTCTATGTATTAATCTATATTGTTAATGTTGTAGTTTTTCTATAACTGTATTCTTTCTATCTTCATTTTCTGAACTTCACAAACTTGGCCGAACCAAAAATATGTTTATTTTTGACAGAATTTTTCAGGCATATTACTCAGTTTGTACTGACGACTACATGTTCTTTGCTTTTTTTTCCCGGATGTGGCCCATTTGTGCTGCAGAGGTGGTGCTACAGAGATATTAAAACTACTGACGGACTAAACTTCCCAACACTGTCACCTTGTACATACCGCAGGCCTCGTGTATTGTGAATCAAATTTGTAAATGTCTTGAATATACTGTAACTTTCTTTTCCTTTTCTTCCCTGTCACATCAACTGAAATGTTGGAACGCAGACGTGTTCCTGTATCCGAATGACATCTATCAACAAATCGTATTTCATAGGGATTAAAGTGGGTTGCTAGTTGCCAGCTCTTCTGTGTTTTGTGTGTTAATCAGCACAGGGATTGAAGAAGTTGTTTGAGTCGAAACCCTCTGATGGAAAGATAAAGACAAACTTTCCCGAATAACTACTAACATCTGATTATTATTATGTTACAGAGATACATTAAAAGAATCACTGTTAATGTAAGTTTATATCCAGATACCAATCAAGACACTTTTAGTTTTGTGGAAACTCAAATTCTCAGTTATGGAAAAAAGACTCTCTGGTTTGGTTAATCCAGTGAATTTAATAAGTCATCAATCAGGATGATTGGGATTGATTTAGTAATCCCATAAATCCAAACATACCATAAAACTACTTTTATTGTCTTATCTTATTGTCAAAGCCTTAATACAAGCAGAAGGTATTAAAACGAGAACTGTCAGTGTATGATATAGTAAAATATCAGCTCGGTCCAAAGGTAAAAAAAAACACCTAACAAGTTATTTCTATTTCGTTTAGTCAGAACAAAAACCCTGTGCACTGACGTCATGGCGCCTGGTGACGGAGAGGTCTGATATTTTTACCAGCCCTGACACTGTGCAGATTTCAAGTTAAATAGCACAAATTAAATCTCCACCCTAAATCCCCAAATCCAGCCGAGAAGAATCAGTCGTGTAGAAGTTTGTAATGAAATGTAAATTATTTTTATTAACTGATTCAATGTTTTTTGGTCCAAACAACAAAAAAAACTGAAACTTTTCTGGCATCTTTGAAAGTATCGTATCAGATGAATTCTCCTGTTTCTCGTTTGTGCGACTGAAGTTTGACTTGAGTCTCAGTCTGCATGTCAGGAATATAGATTCAGACCCTGCAGTCTAAACAAAGCCAGTCTTTATGAATTACCATTTTAAAACTAAAGTAATAACCCAACCTAATGGTTTGTCAGAGCCATCACTGTGCCTGTGGGAAACCCATATTTTGCATCTCAAAAGAGAATATCACCAGTTTCAGCGTGACATTTACAGCGTTGGAAAGCTTTTCGCGCAAGGCCTCTGGGGGGGAAATTGTTATTTTCCTCTATTCACTTACTAATGGTGAAATTTAATTAAGGCCACCGGGGTGACCCCGGGTCTGTGGCATGTAATCGCATGTTTAAGACAAGATCCTCTGTCGCCGCCTCCTCAGACAAAGAGAGTTTAGTGTATATTCAATAATTGGCAGTGCAAACCGCAGCGGTGCTGTTTATTCCTCTCTGCGGCGTCTCGTTGGCAGGAATTCTGGCGTCGCGCATTAAGCACGCAGCAGGGAGGTATGTCTTTGCACTGGCTTGCTGGGTTCAATGTGCAAATTATTTTTAGAGCGTAATTAGCAGGAACCGGCAGCCAGACCAGCGGAAAACTCCCCCGAAAGTAATTACACAATTGCATTATATTTTTCAGAAGTAGAATTCATTAAATTACTTCACTCGGTTTCTCAGGAATCTGGATGAGATGTACAACTCTGGAGCTCTCCCTCTAGAGAGCCACAATGCCACATCTCTGGACTATTACAAAAACTGAAACTCGTCTGTTCACAAAAGCTTTGGACCAATAGATCCATCGTCTCCAGTGAGGATCGCTCTTATTATTTTCTGTCCTTTTTGTTTTATTTTATTTTGTTTTGTTTTCCTTATTCTGTAAAGAGGCCTTGGTTATATTGAAAGGTGCTATATCAGTCCATGTTATTTTTCCACACCAGGAAGACTATACTGTAGTTTTTACATGGTGCAGAATGTAATAGATATTTTCTTCACTTTCTACATTGTGTACCACAACAACATACGGGTGGGCAGAGGTCACTGCAGCAGAAGCAGTGTATTTAGATAGGAGGACCACCTGCTCCATCTTCAGAAACACTGTCTTCATTTACATACCAACGCATCCTCAGCTTGTGTTTTTCCACATTGATGTTCTCCTGATTTATCTGAAATTCAACCAGACCTGTGGGCTGCTTTGGTTCTGGGGCGTTTCCTAGCAGAATGTGAACGCTGCTTTCCAAAGATCACAAACGAATGACGGATGACAATTCACAAATTGCCACGCGGCCATCACATGGTCACAAGAATCTTTATTTTTCGATTTAAACTTTAGCTCGTGTCTATAATTGTACAGGAGGCACTGATACCCTGAATAATGTTTTTTTATACGAGTGTAAATGGTCTGTGTATATATATAGATATATATATATAGATATATAGCATTTTCTGTCATCAAACATCAGAAAGTTACATGATATGTTTGACATTGACACAAAAGTACACACCAGATCGACACGATGTGATCACTAAGCGTTTCCTTCCTCTGTGTCCTGATGCACTAACAGGATTCACTTTGACTCGTCGGTGTTAAGACCTTCTAAATCCAGAATCCCAATGAGAAGAGGATAGAAGTGGAGCGGGAGAAGGTCACAGAAAGAACAAGAAATCTGTGTCTTATGGACAAATTGTTAATGTGGGCATGAGCTCACCCACACGCGCACACACGCACACACACACACACACACACACACACACACACACACACACACACACACACACACACACACACACACACACACACACACACACACACACACACACACACACACACACACACACACACACACACACACTCACACTCACACTCACACTCTCAACACCACGAGCTGTGCATATGCCAAGGCTGCATTGCCCTCGCTGGATCAGGGTGGCCATTAACATTCTGAAGTGCCTGCTGTGTCTTTGCAGAGGAACTGGGGATGTGCCAGCTTGGCAATTACTTTAACAACTCCAGAGTTTGATTTCTTTATTCAGTTGAACCTAGCCAGGGGTAAAACTGAGGAGAAACACGAGGGAAAGGACTCCAAAGGACAAAAGTTTACGCTGACCCGACTGGAGTGAAGTAGAGGAAAAGGAGCCGGGAACTTTCATCGCTTCAGAGACGAGTAACCAAGAAGCTGAAAAGTACGTGTCCTTGAGGCGACAGAAACCACAAGTTCAAAAGGTGGTGAAAGCCAGTGAGAGGCCTGTCTCCACCCAAATGTCCTTCAGGACCACATTAAAACCTCCAACCTGCTGGATGGCTCTCACACAGCCGAGCGGCTCACATGGAAATGGAAATCAGTGAATGCAGTGGGATCTAATTGCAGATGGAAGTGGCAATTATGTTGACAAGCTGGTTGATATGACAGGCTCCATTATTGCCTTAAGCCTTTATTACATGTCTGCCTAGTAAATCACATCACAGAGGGAGTATTATCATAATGACTTAGTGGAGCTCAATCTGTCACTGGTGTCCCTTGTTTAAAGGGGACGGGGCCGGGTCGTTGGAGGTGGCTGATCTTTATGAACTGTGGCGTAACCATGGAAACATTGGCCATTAAGATGTCCTGGTAACCATAACCATTCATCCAGTCTGATGGATGGTAATGTTGATACCATAGATGATATTTAAAGATGGACGACATGTCTCCACTTACTCCCACTGTACAAAATGAGGCCAAAATATACTGGATGCGGGGGGTCTGCCATGTTGAGGTCCCATGTGCTTGACCAATCACAAGTCAGTCTGTATTTTGACTGTATTTTGACTGCATCCAGCCACTAGGGGGCAACAAGAGGCTTCAGGAGCTGCGATGTTGTTCGTCTTTGTTTAGTTTACACAATAGTGCACTATTCGCCATTTTGTAGTCGTGTCCGAATGGTGTTGTTGTACGTCATAATCCTGCGACAAAGACGTTATTACCGGTGCAGAGTGAATGCGCAGAGTGGTGCCTGAAAGCGTTTTTTTTCTCTTCCCGATGAGCTCATTATAATAATCCTCTGTATAGAAGTCACTATATAGTGAAGCAGGGAATAGTGGGTCAGTAGGTGATTTCGGACACAACCTATGGTTACAACAGGAAGTGCAATGTAAACTGACCTCGGGATGTTCTGAGTTCTCAGCTCAGGGAACCAGACGTTTTTTGTTTAGTTTTTTGAATTTCTTTTATTATGAAAGGTTGGGGATGATGCACTTCTTATTCTCACAAGTCTCCATTTGTTTCCTCTGCTTCAGACACAAATGACTGATTGGAGAGGGAGAGGGAGAAAAAAACAACATCGGTAAGTGCCGGGCCTTATTAACGAAGTGAATCTTCATCCAGTCACACACGACAAATAAATGGCCGCCCCCTTGAAGCTCTTAATCGGCCCATTAGTCTTCTAGCGACCACAGCCTCCTCTTCTTCTTCTTCTTCTTCCTGTCTCTCTCTCTCTCTGTGACTCTTTCCCTTTTAGACCAGTCCAGATCCATCCATCACCTCGTATTTGCATGCGGACCACACGCGCTGACGGAGCTGAGTGCACAGCTGGAGACGCTACATCATATTTACTCCCTTACTTGTGCAATAAACACTGTTCTCCACATCTAGGGCCCGCTTCCCTTCTCGCTCCTTCATTTAAATATTCACATTACTCCTCCTCCTCCTCACAAGTGACCTGGAAACTCATCTGTTCACGGCTGCTTCTCTTCTACCTCCTGTGAAACAGTTTTTTCCTGGTGTTATTTTAACCTACATTTTCTAGAATATTTGTATTCCCTGCAGCGACTTTTATTTGCTGATACATGAATTCAATCCCGTTCATTTCCGTGACTGTAAAGCGAGTGTCTAAACGGCTGGAATGAAAGATGAATATGCTAAGTAATGACAGGGTTTGCTGCTCTAAGTCAGCCTAATTAATCACCAGGCGTCGTCGTGCACGGCTTAAAGAGCTGCACAAACACAGGCAGGCTCTCTGAGAACTGGCTCGCTTATCTATATGTGACCTGCGCTTATTTTCCCTTCATTTTCCTCCCATTTCTCAGCTGCCACTCGCTGCACCCTCTGCTAATTCAGCCGCTTAAAATCTCATTTCAGACACAATTAGCCTTTAGCCCAACCGATGTGCCGTCACCTGTGTTTCTCTCTCTCTCTCTCTCTCTCTCTCTCTCTCTCTCTCTCTCTCTCTCTCATCCTTTGTGAACGTTTTCTCTTTCTCTCCCCGATTGGGGTCAGTGAAAAGGAGTTTTGATCACTTACAGGAGAAAACATATTAAAGGGCCCATTAGGAGACTGTTAAAACCTCCGCTTGTTGCCTCACCAGGGGTATCGATACTGTGAGACTTTCATTCACTCCTTTGCCATACGTTTTTACATTTGAAGAGAGAGAGAGATGTTCAGTGAAGCAGAGCCAGGCCCCGCCGCTGTTATTTATTCTTTAGGAAACTCTTAACTGCAGAGCTTGCAGAACGATGACGCTCATCACTTTTACTTTGCAGGCGATTCACAGCATAATTTCACTGCATCTGCTCTGCAGCTGCCCGCAAATTGGTTGATTTTTCAAATGCACATTTGGGTAATTTTTGTTTGGCTAAGTGCCTGAAGTGTGTGTGTGTGTGTGTGTGTGTGTGTTTGTTGAGCAGGAAGTCACTCAGCTACCTGATAATGTTTGTTATCCAGCAATCTGAAAATGCTCAACATCGAGGATCGTAGTGAAGTTGATTATTTACAGGGTCGTACTGTCACAATGTCATTTCTTTATGTGTCACATGTTATTCCTACATTTGAATATGTGTGTGTTTTTATCTGTGTTTCATACCTTTATAATTTACACCATAATTTCCTTTATGTTTATTTTTCACCTGTTTCAGGTGTCTCCCTTAACTGAAATATGAAAAGTAAATGGTTAAATAAATGTACCTAAAGATTTGTACTCTGGAGGAAACTCTAGTTCTCGTTCCGAAAATCCCAGAGAACATAAAAGACCTAAAGCCAAATGCGAAACTTGTGTGTGGCCCTTTACTCAAAATGTCTCGAGGCTTCATTACTGCAGCTCACAAGCCAAGTGAGTGATGTCACGGGGAGAAGACGTGGAGGACGGAGAGATTTTCAATCCGGCTGAAAGATAATGACAAATAATCAATGAACGCTTGTCTCAGTCTTCTCAATGGGAACAAATATATTCTCTTGTATTAATTCCCTGGTCGTTAATTTTGACCCTAGGAGACTCAACACACACACACACACACACACACACACACACACACACACACACACACACACACACACACACACACACGTTTTCTCAGCAATTCAGATTTAATTTAATTTTATTCCAATGAATTCCCTCCGACGACAGCACAGGTGTGGTGAAGGAGAAGAGGAGGATAATTAACGCCATTTAAAGTGCTCCCTCTCCTCTTCCCTCTCCTCTTCCATCTCAGCTTTTTTAATTATAGGAAGGAAATCTCTCTCTGCTGCCACTGATGCTGTCAAACGTACACAAACACACAACCGGTGCATGTTCACACAAAAACACGTACGTACAGAAAAGCCTTGTACCCATAAGGATGCGCACATTAATATTCAGAAACACAGATGTACAGTACACACGTTAATGTGGAGAAAAAGAAACGTGTGAAAAGAAAAACCACACACACACACACACACACACATACACACAATTGGCATCTTTTCTGAGAAGCAGTGCACGTTAATGATCAGACCTCACCACCGTGCCTGAGTTATTTAATTGGTAATGAGAACGTTTATTCAATAAAGATTTCAGCAGGTGTTGATTTCGCTGTGGAACAAGAACAATATTAAAATAAGGATTTACCTCAAAGCAGCAGCAACACATCTCCACACTCCTCTCAAAGGAAGATAAAACAGTCAAGGTCGTGTCCTTGATATTGTCTGAGAATTTGGCAGTTTTCATTTTATAATCACACACAAATTATACATGAAGAGACTTGCGGGCTGATTCGGAGTCACTGTATATATATTTAAGTGTTAACTGTTTAATTCTATTTACAGTTAACACTTAACAAGTTACTCTGAATCAGCCTCCAGGTTGGGACGGAAGAAAGAAAGAAGAGAACTTAGCAGATGAACATCTCATCTCTGTTCAAGCTACAGCTGCTTGAAGCTCGAGGAGCATCTACACACCTGAATCTCTGCAGCTGTTGGAGGCTTTCTCCAAAGACTAAGGTTATTTATTTAAGTTAAAAATATTAAAATACTCTCACACACAAGAAATCAATAATGTATAAGTAGTGTTTTACATTTTCCAAGGATGCAGGTTGGTGTTTTTCCCCTCTTAACAAAACCTGAATGTGAAATCCTGCTCTAAAACTGAAAGACCACCGTCCTCAATAAAGATAATTTCACACACTTCATATTGTGCACAAGTCTTAATACAATGCTTAACTACATTCTACATTTACACCCACTTGCTTGTGATGAGTTCTCACATCTACTCATTTGGACATTCTCCGGGATCATTATCACATCCAACACTCCAGTCTCCGCCCCCTTCAGCCAGGAGCTTGATTATTTGTGTTAATTGAAAGTGACTTAACTCTTCTCTGCTGCAAACATCCACAAGTCAACCATCTCTACTAGTTCTGATCTTAACCTTCTGGTAACCACAGACGTGTGAAGCTGTTTTTCTAAGTAAATCTATGATCAATGATCATTGGTCAACAGTAATTGACGAACGTTCAAATGTGCGTGTGACTTTATGAACAGTTTCATCGTGCTGAGAATATTATGCAATGGTCACACAAACATCCAGCTGAGTAGCATGAGACGATACCATGGATTTCAAACCTGCAGCTCATCAAACAGGTTATGAAAACGTAGCTCAGTCATTACTGGACTGGTTCGGTCACGTTTCCTTGATAATGCGTCGGAAGAAGAAGAAAATGTCAGAAGAGTGAACGTCGAATGATGTTTGATACTCACTTCATGAGTTGACAATGTCAGTCAATCAATACACCTTAAATGTCAACACGTCAACTTTGACCATTCCATTCGTTTTTCATTAGTATGCTAACATGAGTTAATTAACGATTCGATCTTCAAGCGCCTAAATCTATAAACATTTCAATATTCTATTTCCTCACTTGTAGAAAAACATTGGCAGATCGTCGTTCTGGTTGATAATGAGAAAATAATGTGGCTCAAATCATAGAGACAGAAGCTTCTTTTGTCAATTTGAACCTTTGTCCAACTGTTTGCTGTTAACCTTCCGTTGTACACAGAGCCCCCAAAAAACACGTGTCTGCCAAATGACGCTGCTCTTTCTGCCGTGTCAACCCGACCTCGTTGCTCGGGAAACTAAATCCAGCAGGATTCCAAACCTTCGAGGACAAAGACGCAGCAGCGTTATCCGCCTCCCTGTGAATTACACTTCTTATCCTCGCTCCTCAAAACAGACATGTCGACGTGAAGAAGAGGGAGCAGCGATAGACATCCTCTTGTGTCGTGATGATAGTATCGCAGCAGCTGATGGCAGTGAATTAAACTCTTGCCGGTGGAGTCTATATTCAGTGCTGGCCTTGTAAGGTGACGTGCATACTTCACGACCCCCTTAAACTTTTAAATGTTTATAGTCACCTCTATCAAATGAGCCACAGCTGCCTGGAAGCTCTGCCCTTCGTTCCTTCATCATTAAACCAAGTTCATTACTTCAATTAAAGGCCGCAGCCTGTAAAGGCCTCGATGTGGCTGCTGCTGCATGAAACCACACATAAATGGAGCCGGGCATTCACATAATTAAAGCCAAGATGTTAGGACATAATTCTTAATTAAGCTTTAATGTGATAAAGTGTGATAGCAGGACAGAACTCTCCTTTAAGGGAAGAAGGCCTTTGTAATGAGGTGATTAATGGACTTAAGAGGGAAGAAGATGTAATTGGCTGGTCGTCCCTCCCAGCTGTAGAGCAGGACACTGCTTGTCGTGGAGCGCAGCGCTGCTCACGGAACATAATGTGATATCGTCCGTCTGTAAGAAAAGTCTGTAACAGCAAAATCTAACGTCTGAAAAGATTAAGCTCCAGCTCTTTAGCTCAGAATACCATGTGCAGCACAGCAGGGCTCCTCCTGCACAGGCTGTCACAAACAGTAAGGTGAGGGGTTTAAGACTCAGACTTAAAGGTCACTCCATAAACTTATTCAACATCAGGCTCCTCTGTGCCGTCGGTGGGTTTCCTGAGGTAAACTTCGGCATCACAAGTGAAACAAGTGAAAGCACAAATGAGCTGAGGTGCACCTTGAGGTGGAGAACGTCTTTATGGTGAAACACTTTGTTGTTTCCTAGTGATGATGATGTTTTGTGCATCTAGATAAGTGAGTAAAAATCATGTTGAACGTGTATATGCCACCTGTTAAAGGTCAAGTGTGTCGAATTTAGTGACCTCTAGTGGTGAGGTTGCATGTTGTATGAAAGAGAACCTGTGGAAGCCTTCCGTTGTCACAAAAACTCAAAAGTAGTTTGTCCAGTCTGGGCTACTGTAAAAAACATGGTGGCCTCTGTAGAGAGGACCCCCCCCCATGATGTAAATATAAAGTATTGAAATATTAAGGGCACATTCTCGGGTAAAGAAAACAACAATTTGTACAATTTAGATGAAACACACCAGTGAAAACATCACTACGATTATGTTCAAACCAGACTTGGATATTTACCAATAATCTGCTTGTAAACTGTTTCTTTTTCAATGAACTAGTGGAAACAGGAAGAACTGCACTTTGCACAGGGATTTCTTTTCTTGGACTGATGACGAGTTCCTCTTACTGACAGGAAGTGTTTTCAACGTTTTGCATTCACTGCTGGACAGTCGAGTCGCGACTAAGGATCCCAATCATCCGAACCCACACGCTGACCGAGCGTTTCAAACCAAACAGACCTGCTGGCACATGAGCTTTTAAAACCTGCAACAGCTGAACAGTCTATGAAGTAAAGTTTATAGTTTTTCAAGGCGATAAAACATCCCGACTGTCACCACATGAAGAATGAAATGCCAGGACAGCTCTCGTCCTCTCTGCTCTAATGAAAATGTTAATTTCACATCCTGGTGAAGGAATTTGCAGCTTTCGTGGAAAATCCATCCTCAAACCTCCTAAATCCGTTTGTGTGGAAGAACAAAGCCGCTTAGTTTTTACTGCTGTTTTCTTCCTGAATATTCAACTGAGTCAAGCTTTAAAAAACAGTGGCTGCCATAAGCTGCAGGATTTGTTGAGTGTGTTAAGTGAAGCCAAAGTGCAGCGATCGCCCCCTGGTGGCTGGCTACAGTACAGGTCATGAACCCTGCCTCCTCCATGTTAGTGGATTTTTACATTTGACTACATTTTTTACCTTGGATTTTGCATTTATATACCAAATAAAAAGATGTCACATTTCAATATTCGGTATCTTCTCCTAAATGACTAGACAACAGCGTGATTTGAACATGCCGGTGTAATTGTGGACTTCAGAGGTTTAACAGAAATAGAGAAGAGGTTTGAGATCTGCAGTAATATTTATTTATATATTTAGCGATTATTTATTCATTATTGAGACTCATGGACAGCCTGGCTTCCTCTCCTGCCAACGTGGAAGCTCCAGAACGGTAGCTACTCTTTGGCCCAGTAAGTGGAGGTTGTCTGTTGGCTTTGCTCGCCGGTCCGTACATCACAACTCAACCTGGCAACCTCTGCACCCAATCAGGCCACCAGTCGCTGCCAGTCCCACCCCAGCTGTCTCAACTGGAGAGCGGCGACACACAGGCGACACACAGCTTGACGAGGAGTCTCATCCAAAACCAACCAGACACAACCGCCAGCGCTGTACCTCCAACCTGCTGCCCAGTTTGACCTCTGACACTTGGCAAAAACATTGGACTTGTCCGAGAGGAGAATTTAAACAAATGAGCTCCTGTAACAGTTTCATTTTAGACTAATTTAGTTTTCAGAATAGATAACACTTACCTGAGCACACAAAAATGAAATCTTGGGGGGAAACACCTTCAGACGGCCTCATTTACGATTCCTTTTGCAGAGTAAATGGTAATTATGTGTGAAATTCATTGAGGATCATTACATTTCTCTCTTGAAGTCAGCACAGATTAATGTTAAACCGCAGCAGGACGCCAGGAAATTCCCCGGCAACCCGGATTCTTAATACCTCACTCTGCAGTATTTATGTACCACTATAAAAAGGCATCAGGTTAGCGTGTTCATTTCAGGCTCAGAACATATCTGCTGCTGTATCGGTAACTGACTCCGGATTTGCATAAAGAAAAGTTCAGCTCTTCATTTCTTTGCTCTAACTTTTTACTCACCTTCCTCTAAACCTGTAAACCCAGAATCTCTGCGTCTGCTTTTTCGTTCAATTAGCACCAGGGGAAAAAAACACGAATGATTGAAAACTACTGAAGGAATAACTCTTTCTAAACACAGTTAGTTGCTTGTACTGGTTCGTTCAGATGCATTTCTAGTTTTTCTGTCTCCTCTATTTCTCAGTTTTTTATTTTTGGCTCGCCCTCCTCTCTGCCTCTGCCCCTCTCTTCCTCCATCTCCTCTAAATTTAGCCCTTTTCTGGCTCATCTTCTGTGAGCGTCACCTTTCTTTCTTCTTCCCTCCTCTCTTCTTTTCCACGTGCTTTATATGTTTTGCCGCCTGCTGTCTCAGATACTTCTCATCTTTCTCCTGCGCTCGGGCCAAAATAAAAAAAACACATCAGTGGAGTCGTGAGCAAAGCTGGGTCCCAAAATGTGAACCATGCACTTTTTGGGGGGAAATCACACACGTTTGTTTATCAGAGTCCCTGCACTCACATTCACCCAGAATGCATCTGTTCAGTCGTGCTGCTTGTTTTCTTTCAGCACACAGTTAAATAAACCCTGAACCACAGGTCAGTCTCAAACTATACGAACTGGAAACACGGTCTTGAATTTGTCGAGTGTTTGAGGGTCACAGTGAACTCTTTTCTTTTTTAACCGCACCTCCTCTGTCTCCATCCTGCTCCAACTTTCTGACACACAAACTCCCACATGCTCATCTCATGACTGGTCACTTCTCTCTTACATATGTTGCCACTAGGGGGCAGTAAAACTCCACATGTTGACACATGATAACAGTTTTGAAGTGTCCCCACCCACTCGCTCTCTCACACTAACCTGCACATACACACAGTGAATGAAGAGGAGAGACACTTTGGAACAGAAAATATATGTAATTGTGTGAATCTAAAATAAAACGTCTCATTCCTTCAAATAAAAATAACCATTTTAATCACGAATCACAGGGTCAAGATGTTTTCACTGCAAAGGCGGGTGATCGTTTTGACTCCATTATTCATTTGAACACAGTGTTTCACAGGTTTGTTTCAGCATCTCTGTATTTGAAGCAAGGCATCACAGTGGAAGCTGTTTAAAACAGTCGACAGCATCACGGTTCACCAGATGATCGTCGTCCTTCATTCGAGTTAAGGGGATTTATCAAATCATTTTTAACTGTTCTTTTCAACATTTCTCAAACTTTTGTTCAAGAAATTCTAAGACACATGACCAAAAATGTGTGATATATTTTAACATTTAGTACTAGTACAATATACTCTAGTTTTACTTATATATTGGGTAAATTGGTTTGACTTTATTCAGGACAACATGTGGTGAACGTTAAGAAGAGACACAGTCAAGTGAAGTGTAGTGATTTAGTGATTTCTCTTATTACGACTTTCTCTTCACACTTTATTTATCTATTACACATACAGATGTGTGTGTGTGTGTGTGTGTGTGTTTCAGGTCTGTGAGCAGCCTGAGGATCTCATTTCAGGAGGTTGGAATTAAAGCCGACTGAGACCTAATCCCAGTTTAATACCCCACCTCCCCCCCATCTCCCGGCCCCGTTTTATGAAGCAGGGAAACAGGGGAGAGGAGGGTGAGAGAGTGATTGGAGGTGTGGAGAGGTAAGTAAAGACAAGGGGTGAAAAGGGTGAGAGACATGGAGAGAGAGAGAGAGAGAGAAGGGGGGATGAGAAAGAGAGGAGAGAAGCTACATCTGGTTCTGCGGCCCTGGTTTTTAATTTTCCTGTAAATAATGACCGTTGACTGGAATCACATTACTACTGATGCAGGTCGGCCTTAACAAGCAGTTCACTGAGCACCTATATGAGATTTCTCCCTATACAGTTTCTACATTAGCATACACTCTGATGAGAGATGCAAGTGACCCGTGTCTCCAAAGTGAGAGAAGAATATATAGACTGTGCATACAGACAGAGAACATGTTCACAACAACAGGACAATGTCCCTAACATTCACGTAAGGGGGCGGCGTCTAGGCAGAGGTGTGGAAATCACGTTTTGCTTACAGCACATTGACCTTAACAACAAAAGCTCCCAAATCTCATCTTCCCAAGTTGAGATCATTGACATCTTCTACATGTATGGCTCCTCTTTTTCATCCTGAAATGTTGCTGTGCATTTTACAGACATGTCTCACTTACACACCCCAAAGTGAATGACTGGGATCCAGATCTGATTAAACTGGATATAATTTGAATAGCACCCAAGCGGACCTGTGACGACCACCACATCAAATCATTTCACAGGGAATCGACTCCTGCGTTCGTGAGGTTTGGACGACAGCGAGGTCTGTGAAGGTCGCTGATGTTGCGGCCTTCTGTTGTTTAGGCTTTCAGGGATGAGATCCAATCAGATCTCTCTAAAGCCGTTTCCCCCCAAATCCTCATCACATTATGTCGCAGCATAAGCCCTGTTGAATCAGCGGCTATTGCACTCGCAGTAATCAGCTTAGCTCGCCACACTGTAAATATGCAAATAGTATTTGATGATTAATTGACCCCAGTTGGCGGTGCAGCCAAGCAGAGGGAGAGCGAGGGAGAGCAAGTGTGCAGGGAGAGAAAGAAACAGAGGAGAAGAAGAATCTGAGAGGTGTGAGGGAGAGGACGTCAGAGAAAGTCATGAGCGTTAAACGACTGCATGGCCAGCCAGTGAAATATGGAGAGAGGACACACTGTGTCTGAGGAAGACGTTACAGATGATGTTGACATGTGAGCTGAATGAATAGTAATGTTTTATCTGTTCACATAAATCATTTAAATGTACAATATGTAAATTCAGCCACTAGGAGTTATGAATTAAAGTCTTATTAATGTTACACATCTATATCTCTTTTTATCTCGAATATAATCTCTATTTTATCATTTTTAATCTTCTTATTTTTTCTCATCTTCTTTTATTTCAGTTTTGATTCCACACTCACTGTCATTTTGATTATTTTAAATTAATTTCTATATTTTTTCTATTCATTTAATATTCTTATCTCCATGCATTAGTTATTATTATTATTTTAATTGTTTCCTTTTTTTGCTTGTGTTGTTTTTTCTTATTATTTTCATGTGTAATCATATAATCATATAATTACATTACATATCATTTAGCTGATGCTTTTATCCAAAGCAACTCACAATAAGTGCATCAACCACGGCAGTACAAACCCAGAGCAGCAAGAATCATGGAAGCACATTAGCTTTAAAAAAGCCATATGTGATTGAGCTGCATTAACCTGCATGAATGGTGTTGTATAAATGAAGTTTGTTTGATTGATTGATTAACATTATTAAACTTAAATAATTTCCTACTTGAGTGCACCAGTGGCCAGACCTGAAAATAGTCTGATCTGTGCTCTGTGATTTATGATTTCCCCCAAAACTGAGCCAATCAGAGTTTAGTCATCGAGGATTAAGAATAAGAAATCAACACATTCTTCTTCAACTGAGGTGACAAACACTAATGTCTCTTAGCAACCGCTGATGCAGCCTCCGTGGGGACGGGCTTGAGGTCGTGAATGATGGGTTGAGGCAAAAATTATTTCCCTTTTCCAGAAAACTGGGAACGTGAACATCAGGTCAGAATGAACAATGGAAGAAAATGAGGTGACAGTTCACTCTCATTATAAGGTTAATGTAGAATCTTTATCAAATTCATTTTATGACCCCGGCGAAATCAGGTCACTTCCACTTGTACGTGACATGTAAACACATTTTAATCTTATCTGTAGTGTCTGAGGTGCACAAAAATAATATATACTATATATTTCTACTCTAATGTGATAGAGTTGAATCTACCAACCTTTTTTTATGTGATGTTCATTTTGTCATTTGGTTTTGTTCATTCACTGAATTACTCTGCCGTGTACTGAACTGCAGTGGACAAGAGAGTGTGTGTGTGTGTGTGTGTGTGTGTGTGTGTGTGTGTGTGTGTGTGTGTGTGTGTGTGTGTGTGTGTGTGTGTGTGTGTGTGTGTGTGTGTGTGTGTGTGTGTGTGTGTGTGTGTGTGTGTGTGCAAGAGAGTGTAGTGGTGTATCTTTGATGATGAAAATAGAAATGAGAAAGGATTACAAAAAGGGACTCTAGCTATTTACAAACACACACGCACACACAAACACACACACACAACCAGACACACACACACACATACACACACACACACACAGTGCCCCCGCCCCTACGGCTCAAATGTCAACAAGAAAAATTGGAAAAGAGTAATTCTTTCAGAATGTGAAATAGATTGCTTCTCGTATACGTACGTCCCTGAAAATTGATTCTTGCGGAGAGGCGGGCAGCAAATCCACCAAACAATTTTCATTGTATAGTTTTTTGAATTATGATTATGATTATTTATTTATTTTGTTTTCACCAAACACGGCTCTCCATTGTTATTGAAGTCCCCTCGCCCGCAGGGGAAGTGTTCCCTCTCCAACCCTCTAATTTGTTCTTTTAGCAGCTTTTATTTTCATTCCGTCAAAAATTGGAGAGATAGAGTTTGTGTGGGTGTATTTGCATCTGTGTGTGTGTGTGTGTGTGTGTGTGTGTGTGTGTGTGTGTGTGTGTGTGTGTGTGTGTGTGTGTGTGTGTGTGTGTGTGTGTGATCAAGTGAGTGAAAGAGAGAGAGAGAGAGAGATAGAGAGAAAGGAGTGACTTTTCAGTATTAACATGCTGTAGTCATCTGAGATGTCTCCATTGATTACAGCATTAATATAACATTTACCCTGCTGTCATTCCCACGGTGTGTGTGTGTGTGTGTGTGTGTGTGTGTGTGTTGCTGTAGAGAATGAGGGAACTCATATCGATTAGACGTCTGTACAACCCTCTGAAATTGTCTGCTTCTTGTTTGTGTGTGCGTTTCATTGTCCAATTTCCCATCCTCTCATTTTATGTTGTGTTTCCATATGTCCACATAAACACACACACGCACACACACACACACACACACACACACACACACACACACACACACACACACACACACACACACACACACACACACACACACACACACACACACACACCCTGAACACATCTGACCAAATCTTTGTGTTATTCCTCCTCTGCTGACTCTCTGTCTTCCTCCACCTTTCCCTCCGTGTCTCTGGAGGATCAGCGTTTTATGAAGTTAGAAGCTTGTTGCTCTGTGGACGGCTCAAATTGGTCGGTCAACTAAACTTCACATTTCAGACAAACCTGACAAACATTTGCACACAACACATTTTTCAGGCCTGTCCTAGAAATACAAAGACAACGTGTGGAAAGTCCAACTCAATTTAATCGATCAATGAGATGCAACATAGAAACCTGCACGAGGAGGTTCAGGATGAAACTGAAGTGGAAAATGAAGAGGAAGCTTCCCACAGCGGAAGTTGAATTAATTACAAACTGAATATTGCTCTCATATAAGGACCAAGAAGCAATTACTACTCCATTAATAATCCATTTCACTTACAGATTTTACAGAAGAGTTCTGTGGCCAGGCTTTAAAACAAGAGAAGAGAGAGGGGGTGAAAGGCTCATTCATTCAAGAGAAGAAATACGTCCATTTCAAATGATATAACGCAAGCAATACATCCACTAGAGGGCAGTGCAGAGTCGAGAGTTCCCAACAGCAAAAAACTTGGCGATGATGGAGGAGGCTGTGATAAAGTACTTCTCAAGACAGTAATGGAAAGTAACACCATATAGGTATTTGTATTTTTTTCAGCAACTCAGAAAGTTCTGCCATTGTTGAATAACTTCCTCATGTCCTGTGGTCGTCCTGTTTAAGATATTACAAGTAATATCTTGTTTTTTTGAATTCACTTTTTATTGAACATTTCCGTTTGGGGCGCCAGGACGACCGATCACCAGCTGCCCCAGGGTTGTAAAAATTGTGCTTCCGAAATCTCTTGATGTGGATTCCGCAGGAGACGTGACACTCGCCACCTCTCCTGTGCAAAACAAAGCAGAAGCCCTTTTTAATGAGTAAGGTGACCACCACATGGTGTGTGTGTGGGCAACATGTCCTTCAGTCAGAGGTTCATCATCTGCTGC
Source organism: Verasper variegatus (assembly GCA_026259375.1). Classification (NCBI taxonomy): domain Eukaryota; kingdom Metazoa; phylum Chordata; class Actinopteri; order Pleuronectiformes; family Pleuronectidae; genus Verasper; species Verasper variegatus. The sequence continues at coordinate 17,744,010 of CM048046.1, read as the reverse complement.
ATCTTTTACATTCACACATGTTCTGTGGAGCTTCTTATATTTTGAATGTAAGTCTACAAATATTATCCCAAATATGTGCGCGTTAGTTCGTATTGTTGAATATTGAGAACAACTGTCTGTGCGGTTAGGTCACCGAAGAGCATGATGGGTAAAAGGGGTGTGGTTTAGGAATTACTGCTTTGTTCAGGTCATGTGGGTAAATCAACAGGAACCAGAAAAACAACTATCTTCTGACTGACTGCAAACACTTCTGAGAATTGTCTGATACTTAAAGGGTGTGATTACGTGAGCGTCAACACACATTGTGTTATTATATCTGAATTCAAGTTCTGTGTTTTATAATCTATACATTTAAGAATCCTTTTTCCGAAAAAATGGGATACGACAAGATAATCCTTTTAATCCCTATCGGCTACACTGCCCCCCCATGATGTCTGGTGGTACTCCTCCGTTTTGTCTCTTTCATCCGTATGTGTAAGCTTTTAGTGGACGTGCACAAATACGTATCTGACATTAAGCATGAATGAGTCTTAAGTCGGAAAATTTCAACTAAAATGAAGGACTTTTTTTTTTTAGCATCTCGAAAATACAGTTGAAATGTCGACTTTATTCATTCCTGGCTGGCAATGAGAATATAAACTTGTAAAAACAAAAGAACAACATGAAATATGGAGAAACATCTTCATTTAGAGCCGCTACCAATATGAACATCAACATCTAAATTCAGATGTATCTTTATAAAGTAGTAAGAGGCAGCCACAAACTCAAAACTACATAATCACCACAACAATCTTTTTCTGTGAGTGTTTTCCTCAGTCTTCACATTTGTATTCACTTTTCTATCTTCCCTGCTGTATTTTAAAACACCATTGCATCTGCATGAATAAACAAGCGAGTGTCACAGCTGCAAAACCTCCATTTCTGACCGAACAACACTAATGAATCCCCCGAAACAACAAATCAGCAGCATAAGACAAAGGAAAACAGCAGAATAAATGCTTAGGAACACGGTGTCCAACTGTGTTTGCTATGGTAGGTGCAGTGAAAAGAAAATATGGCTGGCACGGTGTATTACTGCTGTCTGGTAATCTGAGAGTGCACATGCCTGTTGGTAGAATTTACTGCGGCTAACTGGATGTGCAGGGGATGCAGTAAAACATAAAACAGGACTGACAGTTCAGTCCAATCCTCTGGTGAAACTACACAATTCATGTCATTTATTTTATTCAATTTATTTAGCTTTTTACCAGGAAACGTGTGTAAACCTGAAACCTGAAAGTTATCTTATGTGAACACAAACCTGTATAAAATCCTGATAAAAACGTTGGTTTCACACATGAACTCCAGAAAAATGTCAGGACATTTTACAGAGTTTGTCTTTCACATGTGAGGAACGCAGCAGGACTCTGTCGGGGTCAGACGCGTTCACAACAACAGGCTTTCGGGTGAGGGGTGGCGTCTGGGTAGAGCAGCAGGAGGCAGGACATGGCGTAAAAACACAACTACATAAATAACCTGTTTTTGTTCATAACATCGACATCGGTGTTGGATATTCTCACCAAATGCTCTTAAATCTCATTGTCTTTCCAAATTCTCCATATTACAAACATATTCTCTTGGTATACTTCCTCTCCTCCTTTTCATCCTGAGATACCACTGGTATATTCTTACTCAGGCTTTATTAGACATTCTCGCAAACATTTTACTGGAGGGCTGGCAGGGAAAACTCCACAGCAACAGACTCAGAGATTTAAGTTCTCAACTTCAGGAAAGAGTTCAGTGTATGTCTGAAAGCAAGAATACTGCTTTTTTATGTCCAAATATATTTTAGGGTTAGGGTTAACATTTTTTTACAAAATGTTTAAAGCTCTAGTAAACAGATTTAGGTCCACACAAAATGAATAATATCTAGCAGACACACACACTCACACTCAGTCATGCACACACACCCATCAGCACACCCACACATTCATAAACGTCCCTATCTTGACACCCTTAATCCCTCCTGCCGGGGCTCCAGATAGTGAAAGGGTCGTATTTGGAGCTAAAACATTATCTTTCTGCTCATTAACCTTCGACAGGGTTTCCATTCCGCCTGGCTGATTCCCCCTCCTCCGCCACCTCTGTCTTCACCTCCATCTCTTTCCCTCGTCGTTCCTCTCCTCCCTATTTGTCGAGGCACTCACCCGGATGAGACGGGAGCCTTTTAAAACATCTAGTTATGCTTCACGGTGCCTCTCCTCGGCATTGGAGAATGACTTATCTGGACAATTTGTCCCACAAGTTGTCGAGACACTAATGAGATCATCCATAGCAAAGTCCTGGTGGTTTGAAGTTAAAAGCAGAAAAAAGTGTTTTTGTGCCTTAAGCCCCGGTGATCCCTGCTTCCTGAAGGTGGAGACGCACTGTATCCATTACTATTAAGAATGAACCATTCAGCAGATGGTTCATCAAAGATAAAGATCGTTGTGTAAATGCTGCAGCTCTAATGTTTCAGTCTCCTCTTGACTCTAAACTTGGAGTGTTGATTTGGAAACATCACTGCACTAGATTTTCTTATTTTGTCAATGCAATCTCCTGAATTTAACCAGTTTATTCTACATGTAGACGTGAAATTTGTTAATCACCATCAACATTGTAGTTTGCCGAATGACATTTTAAGTGTAAATGGTAAATGGACTGCATTTACAGAGCGTTTCTTAAGTCTCATTGACCACTTAAAGTCACATTCAGCCACATATATACAGCCATATTCAACAACCTTCACACACTGCTGTCTCTTGCCCAAGGACACTTGGGCATGCTGTCTGGAGGAGCAGGGGATTGAAACAACCTTCTGATTGGTGGACGGCCCTTTATCTCCTCTGCACATTACTGCAAAGAGGAGAGGTGTTGAGGGCAACTTTCCAAATGAAACTCACAGACGTTAGATGAGGCAAACACTTTTACAGTTTACAGTTTACAAAGCCATTAAGTATTCTTTGTTCACAGAAAAAAATCATAGTCAGCCGAGCAATTTCGCGTTTTGGATTCAAGCTTGGTTCCAACTCAGCGTCACATCATCAGGTAATGTTCTCTGTCACCGCTGAACTGGAGTTGACCTGCCTGCACAGGAGCTGCCAGCTGCCGTCACTCTCACACTGTGCCTGTGTCACAGGTCGACTGGCTGCCGCAGGTAATTTCATGTGAGGTGAGTGTGTGCGTGTTTACGACACACGACACCAACTCACCACACACACTTTCATCTCCGCTGGCTTCTCAGAAGAAACTCTCTCACACTCGTGGTTGTGACATGAATCAATGAATGAAGATGCAGCTCAGATAAAAACAATCCGTCCTTAAAGCATCTAGCACAAAAAGGCTTTATAAAAAGTTACCAGAAGTGATTGGGGGGTGGAGGCAGGATTTATGACCTGTACTGCAACCAGCCTCCAGGGGGCGATTGAGACTCTTTGGCTTCACTTTTGGGAGCTGTCATGTCGTCCATCTTTATTTCCAGGCTATGACTGTTTGAAACCCCCAAATGTCACAGTTACATTGTTTTGGCCTTTTGATAGATTAGAAATACAGTTGGTGTCACTGGATAATAACATTTTTATTTAGCAGTAGAAAGATAAAAGAAGGACAAACCCCATATTTGCATAATGCTGGTGCTGGTTTATTGACATAATCATCACAACTCATGAAGGAGGACGTCATTCAGATGAATGGGCTGCTCCATACATGAGGTATTTCTTCTGTTGACACCAGTCATTCAGAGACAAACACAAAGATAAGACATGATCCCGATGAATCACACACTCACCAGCTGTCTGGAGGAGCAGGAATGTCTGCTTTAAACGTTGAGTTATCAAATTTACTAAACAAACGTGTCGATCCATTTATTCCACCGAGTTGAAATGAACATTTTGTTTTACCTGATGTGCAAAGTGTTGGAGAGGAGGATGGTATCGACAACCTGCAGGATGGGATATTGATGTGATCGCTCTCACTTACTGAGGGGAGCTGTTGAAGTGTGTCTGTGAATAATCAGCCTCGACCAAGCATCCACCGCCACATTTTGCCTTGGCGGAGATTTTACAAACCCTCTGGGATAGCGATAAGCTAAACAGGAAATGATAAAGGTGTATCTGCCGGCCACAGTGACTGATGGACTTCAGAGGTCAAATGAAAACCTCAAGATGTTTCTTTTTTGATGATACAATGTGCGGTACTATAGGTTTGACACGAATCTGAAGAGAGGAGGAGCATCCTCGTCAGTGTGTCCCAAGTCCCAGTGTGTAACATTTAAAAAATAAAAACAGTATTTATCAGTGACCTGAAATATGAAATAAATGATAAACTGAGCTTTCATTTTATTAATATAAATACCCCAACCCTACAAACAAACAGTTTACTTACTAAACAAATGACAATACTTAACTAGTTTGATACACAAATTACAGAAAATTAAACTAAAAATAAAACTAAATAACAAATAAAGGTATAATTATCACTCATTCTGATATTCAAATGAAATATAAAAATAATATTAGTCACTTTGGCCTCATTAAAATGTTTATAAAATATCCAGGACTCACTCGCGGCCATAACAAGCTGAGAAATAGTTTTGGAGTGGAGTAAAAAAATATAATAAATAATATTTACAATCTTGGATTCATGTGAGTCACAGTTTGTTTTTAATGTTTTTCATTCATTATTCCTATTATGAGTCAATAACCGTCTCTGTGGATTTTATGAAACACAGTTAACTCCGAAGATTTGTATTGAGATTTTTGCACTGATCGATTTCTACCTCTGCCTTTCCACTCGTTTGCAGTGTCACACGTAACAAGACGGCTGAAAGACGTAGTAAAGTAAATCTCTTGTTACTCAAACGCTATTGCTGTTGGCTAAATAAAGGAAACACCGCTGGAGTCAATTTATATTTCAAGTGTCTCTCCTGTGGTGAGGTGAGAGCAGTAATGTGGTGGAAAGTGAGAGCTCGATCAGCTCGTACTTGTGATACTGAATTGTAATTCTCCTCTCAGTGGGGATCTCTCTTGTTTGGCTCTCCTGTTTGTCTCATTATTTTCCTCATAAGTGTTTGCATTATGCTGATCCCTGCTTTCCCTGCACTCAGTCTCAGATGTCAAGAGAGGGTTTGCTCGGCAGCAGCAAACACACAAACGTTTTCCTGAATGTATACGTTGATGCATCGGGCTGAAACTCCGCAGGGCAGGATTACATCTCTGCCTCTGTGAAGGATGCGGGAATTATTTTTTAATCTAACGTCCTGCTTGACATTCAAACTGTTCAACCTCACTCCTGCACTGTTGAGAGCGTTAAGAGGTTTTTACAGAGTTAATTGTTAGGCTGTTATCGGACCTCTGGCCACTTAAAATGTCAAATCAGACATATGTTCTTTCTTCTTTTCTATCTTCTCATTCGATTATATAAAAAAAAAAACTGAATGAACAGGTTTGTGTCGTAGGCACAGGCGCTTCAAGTAAAACACTGACATCAGCATGCTAACAAGCTAACAATGACAAATGCTAACATGATGTTTGACAGCCCATGTTTATTCTGTTAGCTGAACATGTTAGCACCATCGACCTGGTGGTCGGCTGTAGTATAGATAATAAACCTCACCTCCTCCGTTTTAGTGCATGGGACATGGACCAGACTCATATGTCAAATTGAGTTTTCTCAAAGATGGTTTGGTTGAGGTGAAACGTCATGCATCTTTAAATACAGACCATGGTTACCTGTCACCTAGCACTTGTTATACTTGCGTCTTGGGGAAATGATGAAGGCTGTTCTTTCAGCGCGTCAGATACAACAAGAGAAAAGTGTTAAGTGCAGAGTAAATTAACTAACAACTTCTCTGTCCCTGTCTAATGATGAACAATGACCTATCAGACTCAACACTGGGACTCCTGCTCTGACATTGCACAGCCACACTGTTACTGGGGCTTGGTTAAAAACCATGATTCTACCTCATCAAAAATTCTGTCTGTGTGGCCTCAAACAATCAAAAAGCAAAGGCTAAAACAAAAGATTCCTCTGATGGTTTGATCATCGTATTCCCAAAGTCAGTCGTCCCTCTACAGTTCTTGTCCCCCAACTCAACTCCCCTCTTGACTACCAAGCCTCAGTCACATCTCCAGTGGGTGTAATGGTGGAGAAGCAATGCCACTGCATCCCCCTTGTTTTTTTTATTGCAGAAATGGGGGGGGGGGGGGGACTCTCCAGTCTGTTCCCTGGGTTGTAGACATTATTAAAAGTGCCACCTCCCGTGACTCATTTGTCTCATTTTAAGACTGCGGCTCGTTGGCATGCACATATCATAGCAGCCATAAAGCTCAGCCTCTCTGCATGTGTGAGGGAACGAGGGGCTGCAGGCTGAGAGCTAGAGGGGCCGAGGGAGGACATAAACTTCTCAAAGGACTGATTCCTCCTCTTTTTTCCCATCCATTTCTCTACCTACCGCTGCTCAGAGATGCAGCCAGTCAGCAGAACGCATGCTGAGGGATTGCTTTGTGACTGTGCAAGGTGAAAAAATAAATAAATACAAGAACATTTTGTCAGAAGCAGCTTCCTGTTCTTTAATTCTGGTGGCAGATGGCGCGGTGCCTTTATCTGTGCTCCGGCAAGTTTAGGCACCGAACATGCACACAAAGTTAAACACAGGCTCGCGCATATTCATGCCCACACTTGTAGGTGAATTCACACAGGCATATTGTAGACACACGCACACTTATACCTCCCTGCGAGTGGAAGGCGATTGATTTTGGCCCCAAGTCATTTCAAAAGGATTTCAGGAGTTTTCCTGCACCGGCAAAACCGAGAAGAAAACGGGGGAGGGGGTATGGGTGGGATGGGGATGCAATTAAAGCTTGTTGTGATGGAGTCCATGGCCTTGCATTATTCAGAGCTCAGCCGCCGGCCTTAAGGATGCCGTCCGTGCTTTACTGACGAGCTCCTCTTCCTGGTTTTCCAGGACATTAATTGCTGTGAAGGATTTTCTCCACAAACAAAAAACCGACACCATTTATTTTGAGCACATCAATTCTTGTCGCCTCTGCAGAGGAACATGAACGTGACTACGCAGGATGTGACCCAAGTATGGTGAAGCCATGCGGGTGTTTGCGCGCCTAAAAACTTTCCTGTAAAAGTAACAAAGCCAATCACACGGACAGACTATGAGCTAAATCAAGATATGCCTCTGAAATCTTGTTGGATATTTATCAATGCATATTAAATATCGATGTCAAAATGTGCAGACTAAAACTTAATATGAAAACAAATATATATTTGAGTATATTTCAACCCCCTTTTTCAAGAAATTTAATTTCTATTACATTTATATACAATGAAATTTGTAGTAAATCGAATCGCTGGCTTTTGGTGGGAAACAGTTCTGATGTCTGTGGACGTTTTCCCGATACGTTCAGTATCAACATATCCGCAACTGTAATGGCTATAATGGACGTGGAGGTTCTCGTGATCCCATCAGACCAGAGTGGTCCCTGATTGTACGTTAGGGACGAGATGATTAAATATAATTTTGGATTTCCAGTCTGTGTAGTAACTGTTGCAATGGTCAGAAACTTCCTGCTGAAACAGAGAAGCTCTATTTTGTGTTTTTCTTTTGCTGCTTTTTCTCATCCTGTGAGCAGTCACTTGGTTTTCTGGGCAGCACGTGGTCACAAGCTGATAACTACCAGAGCTTCACGAATACAGTGTTTTCAAAAGCCTGAGTCAGATTAACCATAGAAATATCAAATCGCAGAAACGGTCAGTGACAATTCTGCATTCCCTTTTTATGAGCCTTCATAAATAAAAAGTGGAAACTGAGTTGCCTGACTCAGAGATCGGTTACATCACTCGACAGGCAGCCAGAGGAAGAGAAACATCTCAGAAGAGCGCTTCTACATTATGCAGCTGAGTTCCACCCTGCATGTGCATCGGGGGAAATATTCATCAGCACAAATGAATCCATCTTGTAGGAAACGTTTCCAGTGGGACGCAACAGTTATCAGGTTAAATCAATTCTTTTAAAGTATTTTTAAACATCTTGGAGCATTGCGTTTATTGCAATTCATTCATAAAGGGTGTTATATGGTTATTACACCAGATTCATTTTATAGATTAAACATGTGATAGTTCATTGAACGCTGTGGGGGGGTTATTTTTATGCATCCACAGCCCCCTGCAGGAAGGTCAGAGGTTGACAGGTTCTGAGCAGCATACCTGAGCTGGAGGAATTAATTACATGTTGGAGGCATATCTAATGATGTCAGGCGTATGCTCCTTGTCTTTTCCTTCTGTTTTCCTCTGGATCGGATTCTGCTGCCAATTCACCTGCAGAGCTGAGCCCCATCGGTTCATAACATATATATATATCATAGCTATGGATACAGGACATGAATCCCAGTATTTTTTCTTTTTAAGAGCATGATGAGGTGCACGTGTTGTGGATATAACATGGTCTATGGTGTGTTTTGGACTGAACTGTCCAGAAAGTGTAATGAGGAGTGTGAACATCTTTAAAATATGGAACCAACATGTATCATTGATGCTAAATGGTGTTTTCTTTTTCTTTTTTTGTCTCGACGAAATAACAAAACCTAGAAATAACAACTTCCTGCTGCCATGCTGGAGTAATAATATGTGTTATGTTTTAACTTCCCACCAATGGACCTGAATTGAGTGCATACAACTTGAACTTAATTAACCAATAACTATAATTTTTTTGTCTGGTGACCTCCAGACTCCCATAGTTTGATGAATTCTTATTAAATTGTGTTAGTTTCTTTTTGTAATTTTGTAAATAAAAATAAACTTCTATTTTTGAAACTCAGTACTCGGTTGGCGTCCTTATTGTATGTTGTGGCAACAAAGTTGAGCCAGGTTTTCCGTTTGTGGCCGTTACACCATCTTATGTTTATTGAGATATTTCACTCAAGACTACATATGTTATCCTCATGGTGGCGCTATATGAAGAGTCAGAGGATCACTGAGGTCATTAGGATACATCATCTGGGGACAGTGAATGTATGGACCGAATTTTGTGCCAATAATCTGAGTAATAAACCAATTCTGTCAATCCTGGAGCCTAACTGCTCACACCACTAACAGATTCATTGCGTGTCTTCACCTGCTCTCTCACCCTGCTTCCTGTCACTTCTTCACTATAACTCTAAAGGCATAAATCAAAGTGACACATTCTTAAGTAGAAAGTGGTGTTCAAAACTTGTATCGCAGTTTAGTTTAGGAACAAACAAAAGAGGCTGCATCCAGTATTTATTCTACATATTATTAGTGGCGTGGACCCGGATTGCCTATTCCTATTAGTTCCATTCATTACTCACTGGAGGGAGGCCTAATGTATCTTCTCCCCTGCTGCCGTCATAAGCCCCAGATTGGTTCTGGATGGTCGGCGGACTGCAGCCCGCTGCAGAGGAAACATATTGAGCTTCTCCACAACTTTACTTGGGGTCATTTCATTAAAAAGGAGGGGCCCTCTGATTAATTTTCTCTCAGCCTCATTGCTTTGAGTTCCCAACAGATAGTTTCCATGGGGGCGCCACTGTCCCCTGATTCTGTGCATTAACATTACTCTGCTTGATGAGACATTCAGAGGAAAAGTTCCAGCCGAAGCAAATTATGTAAACAGTCATCACGGATGAGTTTTCTAAAAGTAGCTTCAGCAGAAAGTGTCACGAAATATAGCTGAAGTCGAAGAGCTGATTCAGGGAACACGACTTTCATTTTATGAAGGATTCAGATGTTTTATGAAGGATTCAGAGACTGAGTGTCTGGCCTGTCGGCTCAGTTCCTTCGTATTTTTAGCCTGCGGAGGAGCTGATGAACTTTTGAATTCTCGCTCCATCTGTAGTTTCAGGCCTCACCGATCAGCGTGTCTTCACATGATGAGAAAAAGAGCATGAACATTTGTTCTCACAATAAAAACTGTTGTGTTGAACATTGTATTTATTCTTATTGTCTTGTGAGTGGGAAGCCAGTGAGGGATCAATGTTGACATTTATGAAATCATCATAATTCCTTGAACTTGAGTTACTTAAGTGGCAATAAAGTTTTGCAACATTAGCAAAGTTTCCAAATGAGGAATCTTTGATTTTGCTTTAAAACTTCATTAACACACACCAAGCACACGTTCCCCCACAGGGAGATGTGAGGCGCTCCAACCTTTGGGCAGTCATCTGACGGTATAGATCTCCTTGTAACAACATCATATACATCCAGAAACACTTGAAGCCCGTGGGCAGCAGGTGTAGCAGGGGTGGGTTACCTCTCTGCAGGGTATCACTGGGCTCTTGACAGCAAATGGTGTCAGCTTTAATTGGAACAAGCACAACGTAATGGAGCGTGTCAGATGGCTTCCATTGCGCCTGAGAGGAGGAACAGCTTCTAGGTTTCTCCATGTTTGGAGGGTCAGAGCGGGAGGGGGGGGGGGGGGGGGGGGGGCGGCAGATATGAGATACAGGCAGACAGAAATGGAAAGAAAACATTCCAAACCAAAGATGGCATGAAAAACATTCAGTCCTCTAAATGACTACAATATACTGCAACAAGTTCTACAAACGATTTCTTCTTCATTTTATGTGGGGAGGAAATAATATATTTATTCAAAATATGCAAAGACACAAATTTATTAGGAACTTTTCCTTCAAACTGCTGCAACATGTTAATTTATTGAAATATATTGATGGCAAAATCAATCAGAATACCTGCTCCAGGCAGCACTCCAGGGTGTTAAAAATAAAAAAATTATGAACACTGTATTGTTTACTTGACTTACATGCATAATTAACTTCTAAATTAACGAATAGAGCATTGATACACAGATTGGATGAAGCTTAAAATATCTAAGAAAACGTGATGTTGTTATGGGCTCGCTGCATGACAGAGACTAGGCTTGGGGTTGCGGTTAGTGTTGGGGTTGCTGGGACATCAATTGTATCTACCTATATAGGTTTTCCTACATGGACATTTCAACACCTTAACCAGGACTTGAACACTGGACTCTGAGGTCCAGCTGTCCGAGGTCAGGAGGAGAATTTAAAGGCGATCACTCCAGAAAACAACCAATGCACATATTTGAGCACGGTTGTATTGAAAGCAGCAACATTTTAAATTAAAAACAAAATTGTCTTTTAAGCTTTTTAGCCCCTTATAATAGATAGATAATGTTAAACCCTGTAAGCACCTTCCTGAGACCCGTTACTCAAAAATGTATATTTTAAGATGACACAGTAATTTATTATTTAATCATGTGGATTCATCAGATTTCTGTCACTGTCCAGGGTGAAAGAAGAGAAATTAGAGTTTTTAATCTTTCAGAAAATTAGGAACAGGGTGTTAGGGGTCTGGGATGTAATAACAGAAAGTAGGATTCACATTTGAAGCGACTCGAACCAAAAACAAAGCTGCAATTGAAATATTCCTGAAAACATGTTCAAGGGAAACACTTAACATGCAATGTGTTTACTGCAAATCTCTATAGAAATTAAATCATTTTTCAACGTATAATTACTTGTCATAAAACTTTATTCGATTATTACCCTCTACTGTCACAGACTATTAACAAATGACCAGTGATTTGTTTGAAGAGTTTGTAGCTGTTATTACCAAGGTCATATACATTTACAGATGCAAAAAGCCTGATCTTTTCTAGACGTGTGTGTTCAGCCAAATAAGTTCAAATTCAGCTCACATGCAACATGCATAAATGATCTTAAGTAATGTGAGCTCATCTTAAGGTTAGAAATAATAGATCAAAGCGAGGAATTCAACGGCATCGATTTCGATTCATGTGTTACTTCAGATAGTTTGAACTGACGAGATGGATGCTGAGCTGTTGCATCAGAAGGGTAGTGATGAAAATAGCTGGCAAACCGAGGAATGAGCATGGAAAAAAAAGGAGGACACACCCGAGCAGATGACTGTGTCATGAACACACGAGGACACGGACTGTTTGCATGATGATCAGAGTCTGAGAGCGATCACTCTTATATAGTAATGCATCTTTAACGATCGCTCCGGCTCAACAGATGGGATTGTGCACGGTCAGGCACACAGATTCACAGATCCCTGCCAAGCAGAGGTGGGGCAGAGAGATCTGCAGGTGGCCACTAGGTGTTGCTCTTTAGTTTTGGCCTTGAGATTCACAGCCCAACGACCCCCCCCCTTTACTAAACATGGAGGGATTAGACATTAATATAAATACAGAATCTTCATTATAGAGCTGTTACTTACTTCTGATGAAGCATAATGTTAACTTTGCTGTAGTTTTACAGTTTAATAACAACAAAAACAGTAAAAATATCATAAAACATCCTTAGAGTTAGTTAACTCAATTTGCATGGCATTATGGGTAAACAAATTATGGGAAATAGCTGTAATACACTCATTAAGACATTTGCGGTAGTGCTGCAATGGACTGCACAGCTACAACATCAGAAACACTGTAGTACTACAAATAAACCTACAAGAGGACATTGTAATCCAAGTTATGTTTATCAAGCAGAAATGAATCTGCACAAAAAAAAGTATTGGAATAATTTGTCTTTTATGATTTGGGATAGTGGTGAACTAATACAAGCGTTGATGTACGAGTAATCAAAGATAAATGCAGAGAAGATGGAGGTTTGAAAAATGAGTGCAGCGTACATAGTGTAAAGATGTAGGCAGGATAACTGCAGGATTTCCACGCTAATAGTTTCAACCTTTTCAGTGCTTCGTAACGCATAAACAGTTGTAAATAACCTAAATGCAGGCAGTGATGTGTTGCTCCAGTCCATGATTTGTCTCTTCTGTTTCCTTGTTCCCTTGGCAGTAACAGGCATTTAGCCTCAGCGCCTCCTGTTTGAGGAGTCGGTGGCAGCTCACACCTCAACACTGCTCTGGGAAAAAACAAACTCCCTGCATGGACCTTAACACCTCGAAAAGACTTCCCTCTGCAGGTCACAGCCGGGGAAGACAGAGAGGAAGACGAGGATGCTGCACATACAGTTGATGTTCACTTTGTGGCCACTGCAGACGAATGTTTCAGACGGACGGATAAATGTGACTTCTTCCTTCTGAGCTCGTTGCTGGTGGAGATGTGGGTGTATGGGAGCGGGCTGTTTGAGGGTAAAAAAGGGGCAAAGCAGGAATAAATAGAAGAGAGGTGGGAGTTTGCTGTTGCATCACGCTGCGATGTCCTGTAATGAGTCTCTCAGATACAGAGTGATAACAACAGAGGAGGAGGCTGCAAATCAAAAACGTCTCCATCCAAACAATCCTCTGCTGCTAATATGTGATGTGAAACATCGTAGGGTTGTTGTCAGATTGTTCCAGAATATATTTTGCACTGCAAGATGCTCGAGTTAGCCATGCAAGCATTTAAAGATACTGGCAGAAAGCTGAAGGTGTGAGGCACAACTTGATTTACACAAAAGGAAATAACTTTGAAAGTAGATTTACATTCAATCGTTTAACTTCAGCCCCGACGACGACTCCCGGTGCTCGGACGCCTTTAACTTCAGTCACAGATCGTCTTTTTTTCTCTTTCTCTGAGTCACTCCTTATGACTGTGTCTGATTAGGTGCTCAGATGAATCAGCCTGTGTGTGTGTGTGTGTGTGTGTGTGCGTCTCTTTTAACTGGGCAAGCTGTTGAAGATAAAAGATATTGATGCTACTTTCAGACAGGCACTGACGTCTGGACAATTTTCCGGAGGGTCTGCTTGTGAAAAACGCAAATGTCTGAGTCAGATGTTGCAGACATCTTTCAGAGGCTTTTCCTGGCAGCCTCCTTTGTAAGATGTCCAGAAAACATCCGGGTGAGCCCATGTGAGAATACAGCAGGAGACAAATGGAAGAATATAAATATCTCTTAAAAAGAGGAGGCATATATCTAGAAGATGCAGAAGTTTATTTGGAAAGACAATATAATTTAAGAGCTTTTGACAAAAGGGCTGATTCCAAAACTCTGTAACAAGTGAAGGGACGACAAGAGACTCACACATTTACATTACAGCAAAATGTATACATGTCTGCTCTACCCAGGTGTCCTAGGAATGTTCCTGTTGTTGAGAACACGTCTGACTTGGACAATCTCCTACTACGTTCCTAATATGTGACCGGAGAACTCCAGAAAAAGTCTGGTCCCAATTTTCCAGATTTTTTCTGATATGTCTGATGACATATGACTAATACTAATATTGTAATATATATGACTAATAATGACGTGTAGACACATTATCATACAGCCCTCCTCATGTCAAATAAGTGTTTTTTAAGAAATGAGTCTTGACAGAAGCTAAAGAAGCGAAGAAAAACCAGTGTTTACTTCTGAAAGGTGTTTTTGAAGTTTGCACGTGCTCCATAAAGAAGCATCGATTCTTCAGATGAATGTGAAGCATGAAAACCAATTACGTTGCATTCCAAAGCACCAATTTACCAAACACAGTTCTTCTGCTGAAAAACTTTGATCTTTTGGATCAATTGGGCAAAAAGTTGTTGGTTGTATGAATTTTTTTTATTATTTTTTATTTCTTGTTACATTTGTCACACTCCAGATATCGGACAACAAAGGAAGGGACCTCGAGGGGTTGGTTCGTGGATCAATACGAAATATTGAAACTTCCAATCTCAAATGTTCCTTCTCTAGAATTGATTCTCATATTAAAAGATTGATACCGAAGCTCAGGAATTTGGATTAAATATATATTTTATCACCAACAGGGAGCCAAAGTAGAAAGTGAAGTAAACACGCTATCACCTCCACTTGGAATAATACGTGGTTGATAGGAACTCCTTCTCTCCTCCCACTCTTCAGCGTCTTGTCTCTGTCACTTCTCCTGCTCATTGTCGCATTTCTGTCTCTCGGTCTCACCCTCACCCCTTCACTCCATCTGCCACCCTCCGCTTCTTAGTTTCTCTCTCTCTCTCTCTCTCTCTCTCTCTCTCTCCATCTACACCTTCTCTGCTCTTCCTCTCTCTCCCTCCTCCTCACAGACAGTCCTCATTAGCAGCAGCAGCCTCTTTTTGGCTCTCTGTTTGCAGCCAATGGGCCATTAGTCTGTTGTGTGCAGGGCAATAAATCGCATCAGGCAGGAACCCAAGTGCCCTGACTTCCTCTCCATGTCGGCCAATCAGGACAATTTGCTATGGTTTGGTGAGCAGTGTGGATTCTGAAACAGTAGGCAGGGTGCTCAGTCCAGTAATGGTAAATGCAGAGGCGGTGTAGCCTCACAGATGCAGCGATGAAGCATTTGCTTTAAGAATTTAGTTTGTTTTAGTGTAAAATACAGGCATCTTATCTGCAATATTGTCACACATTTAAATCTGCAAGATGCTAAGTTTTATTTGGATCAGCATCAAATTGCATAAACTCATATATATTACTACATTTGAAGAAATCCATGCATTATTCCCTGTAAAAATCTTGCAACGTAATAGAAAGTGGAAAATAACTCCATGCCAAACGTTTATGGGTTTTAATGGAATTTAATGTTCTATCTTTTCACTAACTTTGGTGGATATCCGTCTTGTACTTTTTGCATAACCCTGCTGATAAACAAACCAACAAACAGAATGATCTGAATGAACACTTATAGACCCCATGCTAATGAAATACAACTTAAAGCAGTGTTATAGGCTCCTTCTACAGTGTCTGAGTTACTGTGACAAACTGAACTAGACTTACTTTTAGCAGTGTGGGTGGTGACACGTTTTTTTTTTTTTTTGTTCCCATAAAGATCCATTGCACTGCTCGGGGATCACTCATCACTACAGGTAAACCTGGACAGTGATTCTCTGCTCGACTTCCATGCTGGGCCACATAAAGACAAACTTCCTGGCACTAGCTGGCGCTCATGTTCGTGCTGTGTGCAGTTTACTTTCACCACCTTGCAGAGTATTAAAAATACTGAAGTAAAAAAACTTTTCAAACACTTTCCCACTAATATTTGGGGCTGCCAAATCATCCCTGCAGGGAATACCACTGCTGCACCAGAAAGAAGTAACAAGAAAGAAGAACAGCAAAGAAGGGTAGAACACCAGATAAGAAAATGGATGTTACAAAACCAGGCTACTTTTGACATCTCCAGAAGTGAGATATATGAAGTAGAAAATATGTAAAGGAAACTGGGAAAAACTGGGTTAGAGTGATCAAGTGAAAATATGGGATTTTCTGCCTCATCAGAACGTGGACGTTCTTAAAAGATTATCTATGACAACACAGCTTACATTTGAGAGAGGAGCACATGTATAAACAATTCACGTTACGCCATGTGGCAAATTAACTGGTCCTGTAATGTGATTGACAGTATTCAACATTAAAATAGGCAGTTTACAGTTTACTCCGAAGGGGAGATAACACTAAAATATCAGTGTTCCCAATGAACACACATTATTAGAACATTACAGAGAGGACGGGGGACTGGTGTGCTGATGTATTGACACATTAGTGGGTGTAGAGCAGGTGCATTTTGTGTGAAAAAGTATAATTTTATTTTATTAGATCCTTTTTAATCACTATAGTACAATATGTGAAATATCCAAACTAATGATGGAAGCAAGGGCAGGTTGACATTTGTGGCTTCAGCTATAGAGACCTCAAAAGAAAATGCTGCTCTCCCCAATTTGCTTGACAAGTCCCCACCTTTATCATCAGGACAAGGTCAAGCTCATGAAAATGACAGAAACAACAGATGCAATGTCTCCTGGTGAAGCTGCCACAGACAATAACCTACTGTGGCCACAAGCAGTAAGTAAATAACAAGATGAATACAAACAGATAAGATCAAGTTGTTTACTGGAGAGAAACGCTGGAGGTATTCCCTCCACTTCTGTTTCATTCTGGTCAAGCACTGCTCAGTTGTCCCGCCTGAATACCGCTGGTTTACTGTATTTATGTGTCATTCCATTACGTACTTAATGTCTGCTGTGCATTTTTTCCCCCACCGTCCTTTTTTCAGTGAGCGTATTAGAACATTATCATAATGAATGTACAAGGATCCAGGCGGTAACATCATCTCGCAGGAGAGAACATGTCTGGAATACAAGGCAGCCCTTTCCCGGTATAAGGACAAACATGCATATATTTTGCTGCTCTGATCATACCGCTGCTAAGGACGTAGCTGACCTTTAAGTACCGGGTAAGACAGTCATTTGAATGTTGCAGAGACACTGCTACAGCGTTGTACTCATTTCTATTCAGACTGCTCAGAGTGGTCTGAAAATTACAGGTACAGTTAATTAACGGTGTCTGTACAGATTGTGTATATGGATGTATATTCATGTGTACAGTGCATCTGTAGATTTGTATTTGTGTTGCACAGCTGTGCAAATGTGCATGTGGTGTGTTTTTATGTGTGTGTGTGTGCGTGTGCTCGAGAGGAAGAGAGATGTGAAGCAACCATCAACACATCAGCCGTAAAATCCTGAAACTGAATAACAGAAAACAACAATTACACAACCCACCCACCACTGATCTGAGTTACAGTGATTTAACACATATGTGCAACATTGGTCAGTTAGAATACTTACATATTAATGGATGAGAACATGAACAAGTACTGTACTGAAGCCTTGTTGTACTGATAGTAAAGTTTTAGGTACGTGTAATTTATTGTCAATATTTCCATTAATTCCTACTTTGCATTTGAGCTCCTCCCCATTCCAGACAGAACCTCTTTCGGCAGCCATAGCAACATTTCACTATAAAGACACTCATCACTTACCACAATGGCTGTTATATATAAATTACTAGAACGGTACTATCTACACCAACATTTAATCAATCCTTCCTTGGCCCATATCCCATCCTTCCTTCTAGTTTTGTAGAAATTTGTTTTGTTGTTTTTGTGTAATCGATAAACAAACATAAAAACATAAGCTCCTTGGCAGAGCTAACAGTGGTTTCCAATTGTTTTGGCTTGTGATACCTTAATAAGCAGGACTCATTGTTTGCAGACACCTAAGAATTGTTACCAGGGACACCAGCATGTGATTCGCTCTTTAATCTTATTAAAAAACAAACAGTACCTTCACTCATCCAACATTTGAGGGAATCACAGTTGTATCAGCAGTGTCATGCTCCCTCCACTGTTTCCCTGTTACATGAAATCCGAGCTAACAAGAACTTGAAGCAGCACGGAAGCTAAATGGTGACTAATATCCTAATAAAATGGCATCTTGCCTCCTTAATTTGATTTATTTTCTGTAGAAACAGGATGTCAGAGAAGGACATAATGTAACCGTGGCAGTGTGAAGTAATGGGGCATTGGTTAGGTTAAGAAGGATAATTTAATTTGAAGGAGAAGACAGAGGGGGCAGCATGGCTCCAAGATCCGTTTTTTAATGTTGAGATTCCTCTTAAATTGAAATTCTGAGCATTTGGTTTACGAGATTGTGTGTGTCATGGAAAATTTACATGAAATATTCTCACATAAAGCACTACAAGGGACTGGCAACAGCAGCTATATACCGTTATGTATGCACATATCTTTTTATTCCTTCAGCGTGCACGATCCCACATGTAATATTTCTCTTTTTCATAGTACAAGGTGGGAGACCAAAAAGCATGAGAGATTTTGAAGTCTTGCATTATGCTCCCTGTGCCTTGTAAAAGGTTATGTGCTTCCCAGTCGGCCATTGTTAAAAAAAAATCAGAGGTTTTGTGTAAAGCCATCATACTGTTTACAAGTAGGTGTATGTACAAAGAACGGAGAGGGGGGAACGGAAATGTCAGAGAAATGTCAAATGCCTGCTGGCTCTGTCCGTTGTATTTTTGCAAGCTGAAACGTTCTCTCCAGGGGAAGAGGGTCCTGGGCAGGTTGACTGTGGTGGTCCAAGGTCACAGCTGTTGGTGACTTTGAACAAAACCAGTGCTAATTTTGTATGAATGGAGGAAGTGAGAAATAAATGAATGGGTGAATAAAGGGGTTCAGGGAGGAATTCATAAATTATTGATCAATGAAAGAACCAAGGGATTCTGTCGATGATTCAAAACAGTAAAAGCATCGTGATAGATAGATAGATAGATAGATAGATAGATAGATAGATAGATAGATAGATAGATAGATAGATAGATAATGAATGGGTAGAAGGGAAGCGACTATTAGCAACAATTTCTTGGGTATATGGACGAATAGATGGACGGCTGAATTAATGACTGAATGAAAGCACTGTTGGTAAAAGGATAAATTAATGGAAAGGTTCATGAATTGATAAAAGGATGAGTGGGTGGTTAAGTAGCACTTCTATATATTTCTATATGTTGTGGAAAACGATGGACACTGGCAGGATTTTTTTAGTGCAGGGATAAATGCAGAAAGATTATCTATAAAATGTTTGTTCCTAATGCAAACTAATGGATGGATGGATTCTCCGAGGGATAGAAGAAGGTTTTTTTAAAAGTAGTGGTAAGCGCAATGTGACTAAACAAAATGATGGGTGGTTGTTGATAGGACGGACGAATAGGTGGACAGATGAGACAAACAGCTGTGTTAGATGGAATAAATGATTTTGATGTTACACACACACACACACACACACACACACACACACACACACATGCATAATACCACAAATCAAGCCCATCTCCATACACCCCCCTCATTGCCTCCTCCACTTCCAGCGGCAACATCCGACGCCAGTGAAAAATTGCCTGTCTCTGCTCTTTTGATTTGCTTGTTTGTGGGGTGCTAATTTATGGCTTAATCAATTATCCATTAAACCCCTTTTCACATAAAGACTTGTGATGGTAGTTGCCAGCAATACCGTTGTGCTTAATATGCATTAGTGCGCCTATCATCCTCCACTTCCCCCTTTATCGTTAATGGGCTGAGGCACTGTTCCAGTTTTTATTATATGTCATGCATCTGTGGATTTTCCTCCCCTCCGTCTTGCTTAATGGCTTGACTGAAGCACACAGCACTGCACTAAATACTGCACGAGATCTCCATTGTGAGGTGACATATCATTTATAGATGTGCTATCACGGCCACTCAAACCTCCAAGAACAGCTTTGTTTGTTCTGTTCTATTTAACTTTGTGAGGTTTGCACATCACAGGATGGTTTTGTTGTGTTGCAGGGTGACATGCACCTTCAGTCTTAAGAAAGTGTTCCATCGTAGGGGAAAGGGCAAATTAATCAAAAGTCACCATGAACAACATTTAACTCTGGGACAAGTTTGTTTAGCTGGCGTCTAAAACTGTTTCGCTGTATACCTGGAAGATGCTTCTAGCTCCCAGCGAAGACACCTTGATAAGACATAGGTGCTGCAGTCACCTGCCTCGTGACGGGCGGAGATGTGTAACACACCACTCTCTCCCTCCAACAACTAAACACAACCAAAATACTATTCTTGCAAATATTTTTGCCCCTAATTGTGGCAAAGGAATACAGAACAATTACTAAAACACAACCAAACCACAGATGTACAAATATGTCCATAATGTCCATTAAAGGTGGAGATCCACAGATCCTTGGATGTTTTTTTGTGTAAAATACACAAAAAATATGATACAACTTTCACCTATTGTCTCAACCAAAGGGCCTGAATAAACCAGATGGGATCAGTTAGAAAAACAGACTTTCTCATTCTACCAATTATTGACAACTGGAGAAATTCTCCCTCTCTACTTTGGGTTTGTCATGGTGAGAGAATATCTTCACCATGTATGGAACGTTGAACCCAACCCTCACAGAGCCCCGCTGCTTCCTATTCCACCCTCTAATCAGGGCCTGAATCCTACTTGGTGTGATAGAGAACCAGCAGCACTCTCAGTCCTGAGGGCCGGGATTGACAACCTCTGTTGTATGACTTATTTTCTGAATGCATTAATAAATAAATGCTGAATGTGAGCATGTAGTAATGTGCAGGGTATTGTGTGCTTTGCACCATAATGCCTGGTTAAATACGTGCTTTACATTAAAATCACCACTGTACTCGGAGGAGCAAGATTTCAGATTATGGGATTTCTGGCACACTGGTCCATTCGTATAAAGGAAACATTTCAATGAGTACGAATATGGAAGGAGGACGTCCGCAAGTGAATTTATACGTCTGTATGTGCACAGCCGCAGTCAACAACAGACATATTTCAGGACTAAGCTGTCATCAGTGTTTACACTCTCACGTTGATGGACTTAGCACTAAAAAGAGCCCTTTGTTGACTGCTGCTCTGCACATAAAGAAGCATTAAATAATGCTTTTCGCAAGTGCAGACATCCTCGATATATCCACGAGGCTGCAGCTTTTTCATATTCATTAGGTTTAGAATTTAGAGTGCCGGTCTTTTGTGCAGCTCCGTCGCTTAGCATTTGACTACCTGAGCTGAGGAGCTGTTTGGTTTCAGTCAAACCATTTGTTTCTTTGGTTAATCACACGGATGCATGATTAGTACAGGAGCAGCACCGCTGACTGAACTATACTGCAGCCTAGTGTCCAATAAAAATGCATATGATTATGTGGGGCTTAAGAGGAAGGCCACCTGATGGTCTGGTTGAAGTGTTTCTATTTACTCCAGGAAATGATAAAATATTCATTATATATATATGTTTATTTTGAAAAATAACCTTTAGAGATACGGATGGTGGTTGGTATGTCAGTCGCTGTGTTTGCATGTTGGTTGGACACAGAACAAAGTGTTTTGTGCAAATGTGATATTTCCTGGAGGATCACTGACTTCTGGCATCAAGGATGATCCAAAGAAAGCACGTTTATTCGATAAGAATACTGGGAACACAAATGCAAACATAAGCAAAGAGAGACTGAAAATGATAAACCTTAAACCTAAGCAGATGGTTCACTCTCACATTTATTGTCACCTGTACAAACTCTTTGGGAATGGAGAGAAAAATATACCATGGAAACACACTATTGGTCTGTAAGAGGGTAAGAGAGAATAGTCAGAAAAGTCAGAACTTTGAGCACCAAGAATGTATCTGTTGTTCTTAAGAGACAAATTCCGCGCTATACACTCGTCCATGCAATCTCATGTCCACCCCACCCCTACAAACAATCTTAGCATCTTCCATTTATCATCAAAGGTGAAACCGAGAGGCTGCAGTCTCCTCCCCTGTGCCTGTGGTGTCACTAGGTATTAAGATCCAATACCAGGTTCAGGGAGAACTGGGGGAGATAAGGTGAAGAGGTTTTAAGAGGAGGTGTAGTTGATGGATGGATGGGTTCCCACTACAAGGGGTCCCCAGATCCTCACAGTTTCAGCACTTTTCATGGATGATAAGGCTCAAGTGCTTAAATAAACAAGGGCTGGCCGAGCCTCGGCCTATTTAATGTTGCTCAATTGGTGCTGAGGAATGACCTGATAACCTCCCATATCAGCTGGTGTGGGATGATGAGTCTTGGAAACATAAACCATTTTTTAAATCCAGGTGCAGCTGTTTTTCATGGTGCAGTGGGTCCCAGCCAAGTGTCACTGAGACCCAAAAAAGTGCAGGTTTTCCCTCGTATTAAACACTGCAGGCTGAGGCGCATAACCAGTGAAATCAACTCCTGAAGTATTAAATGAGACACATGCAAGTCTAAGGCAAATGGAAAAGCTCTGTTGCTGATGTAAGAAGTTAGATTGCCTCTAAATACAACGGCTCGTGTTTGTCTCCTGTCGGTAGAAGATACTTTGATCCTGCTACAGTTGAAGAAATGCAATGATTTTAACCATAAGCTAAATGGCTCGGGAGATGTAATGCACTAGCATGAAATTTGGCAGCACCACAAACACCGTTCTCACAATCCTCTTGATTGTTTGGCACAATATTATATCCAGTCATAGTTCTTAGAGGTTGAATCCTTCTAGTCTGGCACGACAGATTTAGACTGGGGGTAGAAGCCCGCCATTGGCCATGTGTCTCAAGCGCCATTCCTCTCCCCTTCCACTTCCTGCCGTTTACCATTTTGATAATCCCCTTCACTACAGGAAACAGCAAAGACATTGGAGCTAACAACTTGTATGTGTCTTATGTCTTTGCAGCGAAATTTGCCATTTTTAAGTATCTTTTTGACCTTTTTGCTTTCATTTTTGTAGACATACAGGAAAAGGTCTGACCATCCAGGAGTTATACTTGACCTGCAGCCTAAGACTGTGATGTCATCCCTACATGCAAATGTTCGACCGAAAAGACACTGACAGTTTTTTGCTGCATCCTTTGTAATAGTAAATTTAACAATGTCCTGACAGTTATTGGATGGATGGCCATGGAATTTGGGGCACAAAATCATGTAACCATCAAAGTAAAATGTTGTAGCGTTGCCGAATCCCCTAACCTTTATCTAGCACTTATCTGGCTTGAAACACTGTGCGTAGTTCTTCTCTAATGATTTTGTCATTTCAAATAAATATTCTTTGATCATACCCCAAACTGTTGTGGAAAAAATGTCAGCACAAAAACTTGAGTGATGAGTTGTTTTGTCTGTCAAAGACTCCTTCTTTTCATTAAAATTACACCTTTTGTTAATACTCTGCTTCCCTGTACCTTGACAGCAGACAAGACAATGGCCCATGCACTGGTGATTGTGCGAGTGTGACTGAAGCTTATGTGTTAAACAGTGGGGGAGAATGCAGCTGAAACCTTCCCACAAAAGGGCAAATGGCTCCCATTATCCCCAGTGGGACTGCATCACAAGTGTGTATGTATGCAACACTGCTGGATGCCTGTGGCTAAGCAATCATCCTTACATAGGAGAAACAAAGCCCCAACAAGCCACAGCAAGGTCCTATGATCACCTTGAATGATGCAAGAGCTTAGCGTCCTCTTGGTTTAGAGGCAGGGACCAAGAGAACATTGCCATTTCCTTTTTATTTGGTTAATTTTTCAGGGATTTAACTCCCATAAGAAACAGCATAATTACAGACACACTGGAAAGCTATTATGCCAAACAGCTTGCTGTACTGTAGCATTTCCTTTTGTGCCTCCTCCTAATTTGAGCTGGGCTTCGACTCATTGTGGCTAATGATGATGTAAAGGGAAAACAGAGGAGACGCAGCAAGCTAGTTGTTTGTTTGCTTGTGAGTGTGTATCATCTCAAATATCCATGTCTGAGCTCCAGGCCACACTCACACTTGTGTCATTGGAAGAAAATCAAATTTTGTGAAGCAGATTATTGAAAAAAGTAACCATTAAAACATGATAATAGTATAATGTTACTCTGAGTAACAAGGTCTGTCTTGATTTAGAATAAATAAAACAAATATTTCCATGGCTTTTTATGAGGTCATGTTAGGAGGGTTGAGTCACTGTTGTTCCTCATCAATCTCATCTCCTAAACTCTAAATATTCAGACTGACTTCAGATAACCTTTTTAACATATATCATAGTATGAATATATTAAGTTTGATTGCGTAATCAGGGCCCGAGGTCTCACAGATTGCTTTGATGAGTGTGAATACGATGCAAATCATATGCTTTGACCTTCACAGTCATCAGATCTCAACCCAGTTAAAGACCTATGGGAGATTTTTGACCAACAGCGCTTTCCACCACCATCAACCACCAAATAAGGGAACTTGTGAAACGTTCCATCTGCAATTATTTGCCCAGTACCTCACGTAGCATTATGTTTTCCTTTAATCATCAGTTTTAACCTCACCTAAATCAATAGGAATACATGTTATGTGTGTCATAACTGGTTTACAAAATGTCTCAGTGCAAGTAGAGAAAGAAGAAGAGTGAGGGAGATGTGATCCAGCTCCACTTAAACTCCTGACAACAGAATAAGGCGTAAAAGGAGAAGCCGGGGGAAAGAGAGAGAGTGAGAGGGGATAAAAGAAAGACTGTCAGGCAAAGATAAAGTTAGTCCTCCTCCCTGATGTGCAGTTGTGGCCACTGAGAAGTTATTACTCAGTGGGGTCAGATGCAATCTTTTAATGCCTCTCGTTCCAGTGCTCCACAGGTGGACCCCCCCCCCCCCCCCCCCACACACACACACACACACACACATGCTCTCTCACACACACACACATACAAGCAGGGAGGAAGAGAAAGGTTACAGGTGCAGGTCTTTACATGCAACAATACTCAGCCTCTCGGGTCTTTGATCGATGACCCTGAAAACAACGACCGTGTATAGGCAACACTCACGACTACCATCTGTCAATTATTCCCACTTACAGATGCAAGGACACACAACACACGCACTTGTCACAACAAATCTCGGTGTAAGGGAAGGTCAGTGAAAATAACTCATTCCTTAAATCATGTTTTTTAAAAGTCCAGACGCAGTGGTAGCACACTGGATTGGTTTGAAAAGTCGATACTTGAGCTGTGCTCCTTTCCTCCCTTTTCTTCTGTCTTGGTTCAGGCAACATCCCAGTCAGAGACATCTTTTTTTAGTGTTGCCATGGAAACTATGCAGGCATCTCTATCAAACGAGATAACAGGAGTAAAAATAAGAATGTCACCGAGCAGACGTATGTGGTTGAGACACAGGTGTGTCAATAAGAAAGTGTGTGTGAGAGAAGGTGGGTCAGGAATTAGAAAGTAGCTGCTTTTGTGCAAGTGGAATATTTAGCAAATCTTTCAAATGTTGCAAAAGCTTAAATGTGAGTATGACCTTCACAAGGATAAGAAACATTTTCTTGACTTTTTGCTTTTATTTTAAGGGTATAAGCCCATGTTCCATTTATTTGTTCAATTATGCTTGGTAACTAGGGTGTCATCTGCAAAGCAACAGAAATGTATGTGTCTCCTGATAAGAAGCGTATACAAAGTGAAAAGTATCGGCCCCAGCACAGAACCCTGCGTAACTTTTCTGTGCATGAGCATTGTTAAAATAACATAACAAATTAGAATCTATCTGATAAGTGTTACTCAAACCAGGCAAATGTGGTACCTTCAATAAATGATTGTTAGTAACTGAAACCAGTGTTGTGTGTGTGTGTGTGTGTGTGTGTGTGTGTGTGTGTGTGTGTGTGTGTGTGTGTGTGTGTGTGTGTGTGTGTGTGTGTGTGTGTGTGTGTGTGTGTTATGATGTAGCACACACACACTCATAGTTGTAGTTGTCACAAACTGACAAAATGTGATCCTACTCCTTTAACAATGAAAACAGAATTGAAATTTGTTTATGCCAGTCGGTAAGATGTGAAATGCACTAAGTGTTCTTCCACATTCAGGACCTGGATTATGCTTTTGGAAATATTAAGGGCATGATTTTGTTGCAAGTCGTATAATCTCAAAGTGTTTAATCCTGAATATACTCTGGCTAGCTCTTGATAAGCTTAACAAAAAGCATGGTAATATAAACGGTTTTAATAACAACACCCTTGTGGTCTGTGTGTGTAGAGTGGCCTGAGGGAGAGCTTCATTCTCAGGCTGAATGATTTCCCTAATGGAAACCCAGCTCCTAACTCAGTGACAGAAGTCAATATATGGTAGGTGCCCAGCATCACAGCCTTCTAGTGGCTATTGAATTGTAGAGGGATATATGCTTTGCTCTTGCCCACCCTAGCATTAGTTGATAATGGAGCCATTTCTCTGCATTGGGAAAAACAAACCTACAACTCTGGTAAGAGCTAGGCCCCGTCTTACCACCGGGCTGTAATTTCTGTCTCCCACTTCCCTCTGAAATGCTTCATGGATTAGAAATCTCATCAACTCTTTGCTTCGGGACACCTTTGACTCAGCACAGCCTTTGTAAGTCAACCCATCAGGTCTGAGGAGCCAAGGGTTGAAGGTTACTGACTCCTTCTGGGGGGCACTAGCTTGGCTAGCTTTGAAGTCACATCAGAAGATGGTGGAAGTGTGTGGAGAAAGGTCATAGAATGGGATTACAGCACAGAGCACATGCGTCCCACTTGTCATGACAACCTTGTGAAGGGCATCTCAAAGGCCGATCTTCTGAGGATCACGTATGTACCATGTAACTATAGTTAATTTACAATATCTAGTTTCATGTTACTTTTTAACATGATATGTTTTAACTTGACATCGTTTGACTCAATGAGGTGAATGACTGGACTGCAGAGAGTTCTCTCAACTCATTAAATAAAGTTTTCGAAGATATCCCAGCATGCATTGCTTTAGTTAGAACTCTCCAGAGTCTCTCCTTTTTTGTAGTTTGAAGAAAACAGACATGTTATAAACTTTCTAGCTTTAAAATATGCGAAGGTATGTCGAGGTTGTTCTTTTTCAAAATACTGAAACTAGAAACGCACTCAGAGAGATGCTTCACCCACACTGCATGCAGCATTCCCCTGTGCTTAAAAGTTTTAAATGTTTTACTATTTTAAGTTTTAAGCACACAAGTGAATATTATTGATTCACAAAATTATGAAATAAAAATAACTTGACAATCATTAGAGGGATGTAGGACAGAACAATAAAATCCATATTGCTACAGTAAAAGGAGATTGATGAGCATGATATTTTACATTGTTTGAGGTACATGTGTAGCTATTAATATCAATTCTTTATTGTTTTATTGCTTTAATCAATTGCAATATAAATTATACTTAGGAGTAAATATTGATGAATTCAATCTGTAACTGAATTTTAAACCATTTCAATTATATATTTGAGTCGATGTCTTTCAAATAAATTAGCATTAGGATAAATCTTTGATTCCATGCTGTGACCCTGACCTTTGAGGGATTTGAAAAGAAATAATTAGCACAGGTCCTGAACCTTCCTCAACCTTTACAAGTTTAATCCAAATTGGATTAAAACTGCCTGTTATTGCTGTGACTGATAGATAAACGCCGATGTAACACCCGTACTACACTGTAGCGGCAGAGCATGGGATTGAAAATGCTTTTGATAAACTGAAGTGAAGGTGGCGTTCCCTCATGAAAACAAATGAGTGTGATGTCAAACTGGTGGATTTCATGCTGCTGACTTGCTGTTCTCTCTATAACCTTTGCAAGAGTCATGAAGAGGACAACGCCAGCGAGTGGGATTCACCTGCGGCAGCAGCAGCAGCAGAGCCGGTCGGGGAACTGTCACAGGGTTTGGAGGAGGAGGGCGAGGATGTTCAAGAGGGTCTGACTTGAAAAGCTAGATTATTGTTTTCTCTTTGTACTTAACATGAATATCTTACATAACATATTAATCTCTATTCTGTTTTGACTGTTTCAACATTTTTGTGATATTGCTTCCTTAAAGGTTATCATGACTTACTATTTGTGCACTATTAATGCATGATGATACATTGTGCAAACAAATGCAAACTACTTAATAAGAATGATGAAATGTAAATTTAAAGCAAATGTTTAAATACAAACAAACCAGTGTCACATATTAAACGATGTGTATCTCTCAAATGATTTATGTTAAATGAAGAAATACAAATGATCAGAAGGCAAACATTGTTGATTCTAGGTGCAGAGGAACTGGGTCATGCTGGTTTTCTCAACCCTGGCACATGTTGGGCTTGGCACAGTTAGCGCAGGCTTGACTGAAGGCTGCAGTTTGAAGAATCTCCTCCCTTCTCCATTCCCTTGATTGGTTTTTCACATCATCGAGGCCCATCTGTAAATGCTGCTGTGCCCAGTTCAGCTCCTGTTGTTCCACATCTGCCGACTGCATCTCTGTCAGGACGCTCAGACAATCCTTTCCCTGGTGACGTTTCCTCCTGCCTGGACATTAATGAAGACAAAACTGATGTGGACTAATGTTTTACTTTTTATTCAAACCATTGGAGAAAATTGCGAGCAGTTGTTTAAAGACAAAACAACAACCGTAACTAGACCACTACAGAAGACTTTAATTACCTCAGTGGAAGATAAATTGTTTGTTTGATTAAATATTTGTATTATATTTGTATTATTATATTTTTAAAGGCACTTTACAAAGTAAGGTCGAGGCCTCACAATATTATAGAGTATCACAACAGTCTTATGTGTATTTTCAGCTGTTACCTGATGGGAACAAAGTGCTGGTGGCAGCAGCAGAAGGAACTCTAGATCATAAGATGTTTATAGATCTATGATGTGTGATCCAGAAATATTCTGTTGATTCTTTTCATTTGCTGTTAAAAAGGTTGTGTTTTTACATTTCTGGAGACTCATATTCTGGAGTATTGATTTAACCAAGTAAAGACAGCGGTAAATTAGAAATTACATAGCAGTAAGTTGAAAAATATTGCAAAGTTGTGCACAGGCAAATTCACATCAGCACAATGTTACAAACACAATGAGAAAAGGCTGCTCACATTGCTGACGACTCAGAAATCCTCATTGTGATTGCTTTTACATGCCAGAAAATACAATTTCGATTATCCAGAGGAAATCAAGCTTGGACAGAGATGTTTGAAGGACCTTGAGGTGAGTCCTCCAAGTCTGCCATTCTCAAATCATTTTATCATGCTTGAAGATGTCGTGGAATTTAATATTTGATTTTGTATACATGTATAAATCGCTTTCTAGCTTCAGAAATAAAAGTCTTGTCCACATTTGTAAATTTACCAAACACCAACCATCGCTCAAATTTGACCAAGAAATAATATCTCTTCACCATTTTTTAATTGGATGTCTGAACCCATAAACCTGTTGAGATCCATTTTCTTCGCAGTAGGTCTGTTTCCAGTATTTGGGCCGTGCAGGTGAGGATTACACACAGCACCGAGAGATTGAATTCCCGCTGCCAGCAAGAGGAAACATCAGGCTGAGTGAGAGAGAAGAGGAGAAAGAGAGACGAGGAAGAGCGAACAGGCAGGTAAACTGTAACCACATCAAGTATCCAGAAAACAGAACCAAACAGTGTCTCAGATTTGGAGCCAACAACAGAACCTCCGATGTAATATAACGACCTTTATTAGACGTTACTATTCTGATGCTTTTGAATGGCATTGAGCTCAGTGTTTTTTATTGAATATTGCACTGATTCCTTCAAGTTAACTCAATGACTTATATTTGATTGTTTAGTTTTAAATATACCTACATTTTAGGATGTTTCTACCGTTCTAAACTATATTTATTGTGATAACACATTTACGTATAAAAAAAGATGAAAATAGACCATTATGCAATACCTGCTAACAGGGGTTACATAACCACTGCATTACAGCTTGTTTAAAAGTCTGAATAAACTGCTTTATGCCGAATTTCTTGTCCTGTGTCTCTGCCATAGAAGTTTTGTTAAACATATGTTAAACAATACTACAGTTCTTTGTTTAAGAACTGTAGTATTCCAGTGCATATAGCAGCACAAAGGTGGGGATGTTATCTGGGAAACAATAGACCCCTGTGCTTTCATTAAAGAGCTCTAAAGACCATGAATGCTGGTTAATTGGTTATTTGCTCTTTTTACGCTTTGAGTGAACCGGGAATTAACCTTATGTTCAGAGTAGACGTCACTGCAGAAGTGGACAAGCTGTCTAGGAAGGAAAAATATATACTAAGAATTGTCACATCAGTAACGATATGGAAATCACTTTATGTTGCCAGTTATGTCACACATTTGAACAATTTGTCTTTGTGCGTGCTTGTACAACAGGTAATATACTGAAAGCTTAAGGATGTCTGAAAGCAGCTATTCAGACAAGTAAGCAGACTATTTACAATAAAAAGAGAAAAGCTGCAAGCGCAAATTCTATAGAAGGCGAGGTGAAGGAGGTAAAAGTTAATGACGATGCTAACACAAGTACACTCCAACCCAGTGTGGTTTCATATATTGAGCCAGACAGCGTTCACCCTACATTAAAAGATTATTTCCCCCCCCCACACTGATATCAAAGGGAAATATGCAGGAAAGCTATTCTCACAGGTGAGACCTCGGTTGGAATTTCCTCTAAGAGAAGACAAACAACTGTCAGGACGGTGCCTGCTTCTTTATCTCATTCGCTCTGACTCTCTTTCTCTTTAGTCCTTGTGCCTTTTGTTTTCACCTCTTGTTGTCGTCTCAAAATTTGCCACGTCATACATTTTACATTACATTACCTGTGTTTTCTGTTTATTAATACATCCCTGTGTTTATGTTTGTTTTAGTTGTTCCTGTGTTTCATGTTTTCACACTCCGTGTTCTGTTTCCTGCTCTATTTTGTAGTCTCTGTTCCTTGTGTGTTTTCTTTCTTTACTTCCTGTCTGTGATTGTCTGCACCAGTCCTCATGTGTTTCACCTGTGTCTTGGTGAGAATATCTCTCACCAAGTCTTGAACCGATATCTCCAATTCCTTTTAGTGGCTTGTGACAAGCAATAAATTGCAGTGAAACATGTCGCATTGAAAGGCCTCCACCATGTCGGCCTAGTTTTGTTCTTTATCTCAGCAGCGGGAAGCTGCTGTGTGGCATCACTCTGACAGGCGGCCTTGCCAATGAGGTCTCCGATGGTTTCTCTTTAATCTTTGCAGTTCCTGACATGCCTGCAAAGTTGATATATTTGCAAATGACATGATGTTGTGATCTCTCCTTTGTGTCACACTGTACCCCCTTGTCAGGGATTCCTGTTGCCATGGTAACAGCTTTAGTGATTTGCGTACTCCTGATAAAGATAAGTAAGAGGGCTAATGACGAGCATTATTTATGTGTCCTCCCAGCATCAAACACAACAATAACACTTAAAAAAAAAAACTTGTACTGTGTTACAAGTTACACAGCCTTGTGTAATTCTCATTTATTGTTACATGATTCTGGACAGGCTTAACTAATACATCATTTTGAGCATCAATTAACTCCATAGTTACCATAAGAGTTGGCATAGCAACCGATATAAAGTAACTCAAGACATTCAAAATAGATATGAGATAAAATTGGCCAACAAATGTCATCTCCATTAAAGTGCTGATTTCTTACCCGGCTTTAATCAAAAGGTGATCGCTGTGACATCCTGTCAGAAGCTGCATGTCAAGAAAGTGTTTGCACACACACATTCTCCACAGTTTGTACTTAGGTGTCCGTGTGCACAGCAGTTTCCCAGCCATATACTTTTCACTATAGAAGAGGCAGATTTTATTTCTTCCTTTCAGCAAAAAAACCTCAAACAGTGACTGGGTCCCGGTGGAAGAGAACTTTGCCTCATTTCCTACACATTCTCAGTTTTACTGCCACAATCCAATCAAATGAGCTCTTTCCCCCGTTTTCTCCATCTCTCCTCTTTTCCTCTACTTTCCTGTGAATTGAGGATTGGTGGTTAAAGTCTATTTTTAGCCTGAGCTACATTGCCTTTTAGCTTTAGACTTTTTTTGCTCATGCACAATGATCCTTCAGCTCTTTCTTGTTCGCTGGCATTTCTCAGGGGATGAGGCTACAGAGCAGTTGGAGGAAAATAAAAAAAAAAACTTTTCTGAACTACAAGTAAGGCATGTGTTCGGAAAGTACAGTAACAGCGAAGGATGGGAACTCTGTGCTGGAGTATCATCTCACAGAGGTGTCTGTCATGTATGCAGGAAATCGGTGTTAGAGAATCGCTGAGACGCTCAATGTGTCTGAGAGCCATGTGCTGAGTGTTATGCTCGAGGGATTTGAGAACATGTCCAGATGGTGCCGTCTTCCTTTTCTTTTCAGCGAGCAACTGGTGGTTTCATGATGGTTTCTGGTCATCAAATATTGACCACATTTGCTTCTGACTTGGAGCTGAGACTGGCAGCAGGTTATTACAGTGTCACGGCCACTCAAGAATATGAGAGGATGACCCAAATAGCTCAAACATCAGTTATCCACTTTCAATTCTATGTGCATTGAAACACATGATGAATAGGGAAATGACAAATGGAGGATGAGGAATGCAGATTCACCTAAGCTGCACAAACTGAAGAAATATGTCTTGGCCAAGAAATGAAAAGCAATGTCTTTTCACATTATAATTTCTTTTCTCCACTTAGGTATCTGGTATTCAGCTGTTCTCGAGAAGACATTCTTCAATAATGACTTTCTGGAGTAGAACAAAAATTGTTTGAATTCAAACCTTTTTCATGAGACTCACACTGTCTCATCGCTACTTAAAGAAATCTTTAAAAAATTAATTTTTGGTAATCATAACAGACTGGATAATAGAAAAGTTTGTTACATGTGTTGACCATTGTTAACACATTGTTCTATATTTGGAAATGTTTATAACAGTAAGAACTATATCACAGCTTTTTCTTAGAGGATATGATGATTAGCAACATTAATATCAGCTTTTTACAGTAAGTAGGCTGTAGTAAAATGGAAACAACCCTACTGTAATTAATCATTGTCAAAATGTCTAGTGACAGATGTAATGGCCGAAAGAAAGGTTCTACCTCAGAGCACTTAGCTGCATCAACAAGAGCCATTGAGGGGAGCGAAGACAACACTCATGGATCCCTCCTCCTGGCAACAGCTTCATTAATCACACCCTCAAATCGATGGCTGCACAGGAAACAGAGGCTGCCCAGCGCTTCCGACCAGCAAACAACGAAATAGATTTCCCCCTGTTCCATCTCTCGCTTGTATCTTTGACTCACTTCGTCTCTAAATGTGATTTTACTCTTTGCTGAGCACAAACGTTTGACAACCCAGATGTTTCAGTGTAAATACTGGAGAGAACAATAGTGTGGCCATGAAAAGCCATTTGTCCAGGGTGGACAGTCACACACCAGTATGATGTTGTATGTTTGCCCATGTATCTGAGCTGGACACCTCCAGTGTTAGTGTCCTTGTTAAGCCACTTTGGAACAGAGCATCAAGGTAACACTTAAAATGCTAAAAATACATGTGTAGTGAAGGAAGAGGAAATACACTTTATTAGGAACAGTACACTAAAGCTGCTT
The DNA here is from genome assembly GCA_026259375.1 of Verasper variegatus. Lineage (NCBI taxonomy): Eukaryota > Metazoa > Chordata > Actinopteri > Pleuronectiformes > Pleuronectidae > Verasper > Verasper variegatus. The sequence goes on along the minus strand of CM048046.1, from coordinate 17,710,326 downwards.
TCAGACATGCATAAAAACTGAATATTTCAGTGAGCTCACGTGAGAATACAGCAAGATAATGCTCTGATAGTGGGAAAAAAACAAAAGAATACAAATATCTCAGTCATAGACGTAGAAAATGTCAAATAACATGGAAAGACAATAATCGACGTAACCTTTTGGTGACGAGGGCAGACGCCGGTGTCAATGTGCTGAGAACAACAACACGTGATTTCCGCAGAGTTTTTATATTCATGTCCTGCCTCTTCCTCCTCCTCCTAACCCTAACCCCCAATCATAACCCCACCGCTCCCAATCCTAGAGGTGTTCAATTGGATTTAGATTTGGTCACTGGGGAGGCCACTGAAATACACTGGCCTCATTGTCATGTTCTAACATTAGAAGATGGGATTTGGTCATAAAGGAATACACACGGTCAGCAAAATGACTGAGAAATGCTGTGATATCTCGGGCCCAAGGGCTGACAAGGCCCCCCCCCCCAGCACACTGCCTCCATTGGATTGGACTATTGACACAGGGCAGGTTGCTTTCGATCCATGCTGTTGATGCCAAATTCTGACCCTGTAATCTGCAGAAACACTGATTCATCAGATCAGGTTTTTCTTCACCTGTCCCGTCTTGGTGAGCCTGTCTCCACTGCCGCCCTCAGATTTCTGTTCTCGGCTGTAAGGGGTTGAACCTGTCGTCATCTCCTGTTGTTGTGGCCCGTCTGCCTCGATTTTTAACATCTTGTGTATTCTGAGAGGCCTTTCTCCTGACCACAGTGATTACTATCTTCAGGTTTAACAATTCAACCAGTCCATCATCAAGAAGTATTCATACCAGCCCTTGTGATTCAGACAATAAAACACGGTGTTGCCACGACATGAGTGGAGCAGGTGTACAGCCACTCTCAATGAAGTGCTTGGTGAGTACAGTGTCACAAACATCATAATTGAACTCACACAGCCTTGTAAACAAATTCACTTTGGTAATTTCAGTGCCATTGTTTCACAGTTTCAGTTTCATACCACTTATTATATTGCAACTGTACCATTTCGCTGATAATAGTGCCTCTTTTCTACTGATTGTATTTTCTCCTTTGTTGGTGTTGTGGATTGTCTCAATTCCCTTCAACTCAAACAAATGTTATGGGTCCAGGAGCCGGCCAATGAGCCATGAAGCATGCCTGATTAATTGAAAAATCAAAAGGGATAACGGCCAGACTACTGTGGAAGCAAGTGTAATGAAGAGATACAAGCAGCAGTGCTCCAAAGCTAAAAGACATAGAACAAACAAGAGTGGGAAGTGAGACGTCAGATGTAAGAGGACTAGGCTGCAATATCTGTAAGTAACATATTCTACAAACAATATTTAACAAACCAACAAGAAGTGTCAGTCTCATTTTCCTGTTGGTTGATTTAGGACAGGAGGAGGAAACATTACAAAAAAACGTTGTTGAAACCAAAATGGATAAAGAATAATAACCATCTTTACAGTTTGGATGATATTGGGTAGGTGATGAGAGTTTCCTGTTTTTTCTAGATGTACAGAGTTGAGGCAAACAATCAATCTAGGTGTCATTAAGTTGGAGAATCTTGCTTCTCACAAGTCTTCAGGTGATTTTTTTTTGTAAACGTCAAGGTGGCTTTCATGTTGTTGCAGTGTTGGTTGTCCGTCTAGAAGGATTCCTCAGTTTGGATGGACTGCCAGTTCTACAAACAATTTGTGTCATTTCAAACTTTTTTATTTATTCATGTGAAATCTGGTCAAAAGATTAACCTTAAAGATATTAGACATTAAAGATGATCAGGAGAACTTTGAAGCACCTGAGCTATTTCTAGTGCAACAGCAAAAGGTCTGAATACTTGTCAGTGTGATATTTCTGTTTTTTCTTTCGATGCATTTTCAAAAATTCTAGTTTTCTGTTTTCATTTCATCAGGGGATAGTGAGTGTAGGTTGATGAGAAAATAAATATTTTAGCACAGAATTCTAACAAGTTGTGAAAAAGTGAAGGGGTCTTCATACTCTCTGAATTCACTTTTTCAACATTATGTCAGTCAGAGAAATTCTATTTGACTGTAATTTCCAAGAGATTGGAATGTCCGTCCACCATCCATCCATCTGTACTAATTAACCTTTATAGTTTGTAGGGGACTGGAGCAAAGATTATCATTTATAATTTAGACGTACAAGCTTTACGGAACTAATTGTAGTGTATATTTTTGATATTATGATTGAATATCTATAAAAGTTTTGTGTAAAATAACATTAACACAAGCCTTTCAGCAGTGTAATACACTCACAACTTCCCAATGTTCTTGCTAACTGGTCCCACTTGTGATATCTTGTTCGAATGTGGCACCCTCACTTGATCTGAGTGTCTGTCAGAGGCTCCATGACCCCCTGCAGATATCCTAATGAACAAGTGGCATAGATACTGCAGAGTTACTGGAACAATTCAAAGACATGCGGAGGAGGCTGCATCCAAATCAAACAGGGGGCTGGAAACACTCTCAAAGAAACAACCTCCTGTTGAGACACCTTCACGTTGTCAATGGTCCACACTTGCCATACTTTGGATGGATCCTTTGGTTTAAAGATGGGGAGATGGAGGATTTGATGAGGCCTCAAGTTCAGAATATTCTCCAGTGGTAGGTACCCCACTGTGAAGCAGCTCATCTCTGACACGGATGGCAAATAATGTGGAAACTGCTGATTCTACCTTGCCCTCACTCCCTCTTCCCTCCCCTATTCTCCTTTTAATTTATCACCTCATTATTGCGCAGCCCTGGAGGATTCTTCAAGGTGCCGTAGGTGTGAGGCATCCAGATGCATGTTTTTTTCTCTCTCCATGTGCTGTTGTGCTACTCCTGGAGCTGCATCCAAGCAACACACAGTACAGATTACAGTAAACAGATGTGGTGCCCCTGGAACATCTTGGAATGCACGTCTTATAGGAAGAAAAGCCAAATAGTTTTCAAACTAAAACTCTCCCACGCCCCGATGTGACTCTTGAATCCCCTATCAGGAAAATATGCCCCTTCTACTTATATTCAAACCCAACCAAACACTGGGGGACCAGAGTTAAGAAGCTGCGTACAGAGCAGTGGTTTGACAGCAGGAACTGTCAGACGGCATCTTTATTACATTACATGAGGAGTCCTGGAGGATTGCACTAGCATCTGTTTCCTCTCTTGCTGCCACTTCAGTCGCATACAGTAGAAAAAAACGGAACCAACCCATTTGACAGAGGAGAACGTGATTTAAGGAGATCGAGGGAAGTGCTTAGCAAGTTTGTTGTTGGAATTCTGTGATGTAATTGGATTTTGTGTTTTACTTTGCAGTTGTGTCTCAACCGTGTCCCCACCAAGGCCAAACAGTCCCCTTCAAGTCAATCAGGCTGCGCCACAGTCAGTTCCCTTAATGTCCCTGGTTTTTGTTGTTGTTTTTTTTAATCAACATCCGTTCATTAAAATTGGGAGTACAGTGAAAAAGTAGAAAAAGACTTGTCTCAAAATATTAAAGTAAGTGAATTCAAATACCTGGATCCACCCCTGATCTGGACCTGCTCCAAAATCCACTGAGTTTTGTGGTAACACATCTAGAAGGCTTGTTTTAGCAAAATCTTTCTTACAAACATTTGCAAATAATTTAATTAGATACACTTATGTGGTATTATCATCTGTAGTGTGATCTCATTGAAAATATTAAGTAATTGTTGTTAGCTAGGCTGGCTTACAAGTTGCTTTTAATCCTCTGTGTCGCCACCTTTGTGTGTAAGTAGCTCTAATTAACCGTGAATCTCAGGAGAATATATGATCCATTCGATCGCGTACAGTTACGGTTTACAAGTCGACTTCAAGGGGTTGTGATTTAAAGATCCCTTGAAGATACCAAGGACAAAGGCAGATACAAGCGTCACTGAAGCTGCCTTTATTTATGAGTCACAGTAATCCTCCATCCTCAGGTGATGCCAAATGTCCACATGAAAATGTAAATGGAACATTTTTTCTAAGATAATTGCACTATGACATAAACGTCTGAATAAAACCACCCAAACATAACACCTGGTTTCTCGTTTAGTGCTAAACTATCATCATTTCTACAGCTAGTGAAAGTGTCCTCTACATCTACTATACATACATACATATAGCATATACTAAATATTTTAATACAAATGCAATAAACATTGGGTCCAAATACTAGGTTATATGCAATTCTTCATGTTTTCAAAAGTTTGTAGAGGTAAAACTGGGACTTTCTTTCTATATTCAGACATAGTCTCTTATTTATCTCAAAGATTCACTGTGCAAATGTATTTCCTTTGAGTCCTTCAGAAGACTGTCAAAATGCAGGTTGAGTGTAGGAGGAGATGTGGGCGCATAGGGTGTCAAATTGAATGAAATAATATCCATACACGTGACTCATAAAGGGCACTTTTACCCGCTTTTGGGATCTCGCTGCGAGCGTTTTCCCAGCAGTTGGTTGAAGATCAGGGCTGAAAGCGGAGCAGGGGCCCGGTGGGGGGTCCACATCTGGAGTTTGCAAATATGAAGGCCCAGAACTTAGGTTTTTAGAGCATAATTTAACGATGGTGGGAAAAAGAAGGACCACTGTCAGTGGCAGACTCAAAATGAAGAAACTTTATCCAAAAGAACATAAATACAAAGTTTAGAGCTTAGACTTTCTATAATTGATTATATGTTGAACTAAATATATAAAAACAACAAACAATTGAAATCCTGTTGAGCATCATTGAAAACCTTGAATTGAAATTGCTAGCGTTCGGAGTATCAGGTTTTTACTTTCGGGGAAACGACAACTTTCATGTAAAGTGGAGAGAATCTAACAACTTCGACACATTGAGCAAACAAACTGTTCTAAACTACACCTGACGATGTGAAATGTGACACATCCACCCACCAACCCAACCATACACAACATTCGAATGCTTCACTTGACAAGATGGTGCCTTAGAGAAGCATTATAATGTTCTCCTTCTTAAATCTTTCGACCATACAAGCTGCCCTGGGAGACGTTTCTAAGGCAACAGAGAAAGGTGAACCTCAATATCTCCACCCGATTGCTACCTTTTATATTTGAGGTGGTTCCTTTGTACTTGGGAACAAGCTGTCAAGGTAGCTGTCGAAAACTCAATTCCTTAATATCTTTTCAGAGTGTTGTGGCTCCCTGGCTCTGCAGGGGGAAAAAGTTATAGATTGTTCTCATATTGTGTTTATGGACAAACAGCAACAGCATCAAAACAAAGGCAACTTGGAGCCACTTCTGTTAGAAAATGTACCTTAAATTTGATGTGATGCTCTGACTGTTAAAAGACTCAACAGAAGCCGAACAGAAATAAGTTTAAAAAAAAATGTTGTGCAATGAGCCCCATGTTTTAAGTTTGTGGTTTAGATTTAAAGTTTAGACACACTAGTAGACTAATGTTCATATTCAGGCCACACAAGGAGAGTGAAGGAGACATATGACGGTTGTTGCCTTGCTCAAGGCAGCTAGACCCCAAAGGATGGATATCATCTTGTGTCATTGAGGGATAATAAATGAATGCTGGTCCAAAACATAGTCATATCCAGACTGTCAATGATGTACTGGTATATTGATGGCTTATAATTGGGTGTTGTTTTTGAAAAATGGACAGTTTTAAAACAAAATGTTTGCTAACATTTGCGACATATGCGAAAGCAAGTTGAGCTAGTTTGAATTTATTCATAATCGACAAAACTGCACAGGTAAAATTCCTTCTAAGTGGCACCACATTTCAATACAGTAAATGTGCATCTACTAATGATGCTGCCAACCTTTTTAACAGTTCGCTGATCTGAGTATATACTAGACTCATTATGAGATGTTTACTGAGCTCTGTTTATCACCACACAGTTTAAGTGGTCAGTGTTACTTTGCAATTTTGTCTTGTGTTACTAATCCTATTTGGATTCATCCCTCATGGGAGCTGTATCAGTTACCTTTATTATGAATCCTTAGCAACTATGAAGTTGCTTGGAGCGCCTGTTGCTAAGCTTCTTCTTCGAGTCTTAATATTGCTTTCTCTAAAAATAGGTTCATCTCTTCTCGGGTCAAACTGCTTCCCTCGGTTTGATGCGTACAAAGTCAGAACCCAGTTTATCATTGATTCATTTAGATGATACATACATACATACAACACAAACCCTATTTTACAAACCATGACCACAAGTCAAGGATTAAGTCCACACTAACAAGTCTAAACCATAGTCGAATTCTAATGTTAATCCTAAAATTAAGCCTAAACTGGGTCCTCATACTAATCTGACATAATGTTATGGTACTAAAAACTCTAAAGCTTCTCCCTATAATCCTTTGCTGTAGTTTTCTTACTCTTAAGGTCTTAAACTCAAACTTGATCTTGATATAACCCCAGAATACATAAACATACACATAAGAAAATATACTAAGATGTTTGAGTTCATGAACACGAGACAGTTCTCACAGTATTGTAGTGCGACTTGTTTATTTTGATCGGGGTGTCATATGGCCTCCATAAGGGGCCCTGCTCTTTATAAGCTGAAGCCACCTGAGAACACATGACTTGTTCACCACCCTGACATCAGGTGTCTGAGGGGGAGCCCAGAAATAATTGTCTCACTGGCCTTTTGTGCACTCAGCAAATCAAGATTGCTGCGAGAATTTATATCTCCCTATTCCTTGGCTCCTGGTGTTCTCCCTTCCCCACCACACGCATAGCAGTATGGGTATTCTTCTTTCTGTGGGCAGCAGCCGCCATGTCTGACATGCCACATGTTTTATTGCCCACTAAAGCATAATGCTCCACTCCTTTTTGATATTTAATTATTTATTTATTTCCCCGTGCTGCCTGTAAAACCATATGAACGATTTGGCGCCACGGGCCTGCTGCCACACAATCTCAGGTGGTATTAAATATATTGCCCGTATTTGTTTCTCACCTCTAAGTGGATCGGACGACACCGCAGACAAATACTCATCCTCAAAGTAGAAGTGCCTCGACAATTGACAAAACAAGTATGTCCTTAGCTCCATAATGCTTATTGTATCCAGCCATGAGGTGGGGGTGGAAGGGAGGAATAGAAGACTTGTAATCAGACTCAGATTATTTTGTGTTTGCCCTGTACGGCTTTTGCATATGAAACCTGCGACTTTGCATAGCGGTGGAGACTCTGCATAGAATAGCATTCATAATATACCTTGTGCATTTATGTGTATAAGTATTTACAAATTATATGTTTTACTCAAAAAGTGATTGAAAAACAACATGCAGTGCATTAAAAGGAATGCTGTATTATTTGCTCAAGAAACACCAATCTTTCAAAGATTATTAGTCAAAAAATTGAATTGTCTTAGATTTGATGATGAAAGATTATGAAGACACGTTGACACTGATCTCACAGTTTTTGCTGTTTTGTGCTGCAGAAGGATTTAGTTTTATCAGAGACTTCACCTTCAAAACATTACCCAAAATCCACCTCTTGTTGTTAATGTGTGATTAATGTTGATTTCTTTGTCTTCAATCTTTTAGTTTAATCTTTTATCATGTTTTCAACCTGTTAAGTATCTTTGAGCATTGGTAAAAGTAAAAATCATTACAATAGTAAAACTATAAAATAGAATGTAGTATTATTATTATTATTATTAGGCCATTTTAACCCAAAACATGAAGCATGAATAAATATAACTTAATAAGAATTATAGTCATCAATGAGAATATGCATTGCTCATACGACGACAACGACTTTTGGGAGGTGAGGTCAGTAATAACGCACAGCGAGGGTTTCCTCTAACCCTAGGCTGTTGGTTTTTACCCAATTAAAGCAAGCGGAGAAATCCACATTTTATCCACCGTTAAACATCTGCAGCTCTGCACCAAGTCTTTGGCTGATAAAACTGTCGAACTCTAGTGGAAACTGTGACTGACACAATCCTTTAAGTACTGATGTGTAACAGATGTGCTGGATGACTGCAGTGTGTTTCTCAGACTCACTTCATCTCTCTATCTCAGACTTTCTTATTACTAACCCCCACCCCCTCAGCCTTCTCTGTCATTTACTCTTTGAAGCTGTAACAAAAGAGAAAAATTGAGAGAGTTATCACAGTTTTTGCATAACCAGCCCATCAGTCTCGAACAAAATCATGTTTATTCATGTTGCCCTCAGGGGAGAAGGGGTAAAAGGGAGATGATTAAATTCTAATTTGACCTCTATCATAATTTAGCTGAGCCCATTATTATGTCAATCATTGGAACTCAATACTACAATACGAGGGAGCGAGTGACTGAGTGGTGAAAGGGAAAGGGGATTAGAGACAGTTTGGGGACCACACAGCCACTGTATCAAATTGGTTTTATCCAGCCACATGTAATTTTTCCCCCGGAGACAGAGCTTGTTCAAATGTTCCATGTGTGAAGTGAACATGGAGCATCAAAGGAGTGATGGACTTGACTATAGCCTGTAAAGGTTGCTTTTCACTGTGTACAATTTCCGCTACTTCAAGGGGAATGATTTGTGTATTGTTGGGGTGAGTCAGAGATGTGACCAACTCCACGTGATGCAAGGCATAGGAGCAAAGTATTAGCTATTTTCCGGCTCCTGAAAAACATTAGCCACATTTGGTTGATTTAGCTGTTACGAATGTCAAAGTGTACCATGCATGAACATGGTAGACTGGATTGATGTTTTTTTCTGCAGCAATTTGCTATTGCACTTCTACAAGATGGAGGACTAACAAGAGACAGATTTAAAAAAAATGAATGGTCAAAATACTGCAATTCCCAAAGTGAAACTTGATGTATCATCATTAGTCTCTCCATGCCGGGTAATTGTGCACCTCTTTGAAGCTCCACACCTACAGTTTCAAACATGTGAGATATACTGGAGTTGTTCCAAGAGGTGCGCTTAACTGCAAGCTCTGTTTGTGCGGAGCGTAAGATACGTTTAGCACACACAGAGCCTTCTGTCATTATTCTGTGTTCATTTTGTCAGCATTTGTAAACGTCTTCTGAAAGTTTACGTATAGTGACAAAGCTGAAGAAAAAGAGCAAAACCACTTAAATGCTCCAGAGGATGTATTACATAGCAACCAAGCCAACATAAAGGACTCATGGAAGTATGTGCGCAGTGAACGTCACATCAATAGAAATCTTTTCTCTTTACATAATGGCAGCACAAGTGAGCATTAAAAGATCCATCTTGCTTAAATTACAATCGTTTGATCAAAAAAACCCAGGAACATTATTTTAGATACTAGTAACAGGAACCTGAGTGAACAAATTACTCCGACAGATGTTTGGGCCGATGATAGAAAACCTTATGCCACATGTTCAAATGGGAATTTAAAGGTTTCTGAGACGGTATAACTTCCACCAAACACCTTTTAATGAGCAAGTGGAGAACAAACACTTTGATTTATATTAAAAGGAAAAACAAATGGTATCCGTCTTAATTAAAGTTGTTATGTTATGTGGGAGCTTGACGTTCTTCATCGAACATGTGCAGTATCGATCCTGTCTAGTCTTCATCTACTGCACCTCTGCTGATCTGTATGTGACGTTGAGGTGCTGGTTATTGATGGTTGAGGATCCTCAGTGCTGTTAACTCGCTGCCTGGGAAATCTCTCTGTCTGCTCTTTCCAGCGTCTGTGGAGTTTTAAGGATTGGCTGGGGGGGGCGGCATGATGTTGACAATGTTCGATTATCTGGATGTTTCTGATGAGTGGATTTGAATCAGGCTGTGTTTGTGGGTGTGAGTGAATGTGAGCACGTCTCACTGCTTTACGTAACATTACTTACACTTACTATACAGTGTGCTTGTACAAGTACATCACTACATCCATCTGAGTATAAACCGTGTACGCGCAATGTTTGTGTGTGTGTTTGTGTGTGTGTGCGGCATGTTTGGCCCAGCTGCACGCATTTCTTTTCATCAGCGGCTCAAAGGCTAGCGGACCACAGGGATCCACTCAGCAGGCGAAATCGCTCCTCAGAAGGAGCTGGAGGTATGCTTGGGGTTATCTCCTGGTGCGACTGGAGCAGGCTACGAGGGATAATGCTACAGTGCATGTGATTTAATTCCTCCCTCTGAAAGGAGAGAGAAATAAATATATTTTCAAAGCGCTAGCAAAAATCAAGCCTTCCATAAAGCCTGGCTTGGAAGGATGGAGAAAAATAAACAAACGTGACACAAACCCTGAAGAAGATCAATCCATTGCTGCTTTGATTTTCTATCCTCTCTGTGTTTTCCTTGAGTGTTTTCTGTCTGTTGTCAATTGTTCATGCAAAGCTATGTGCATTAGGTGATTTGTCTATTTCCTTTGTAAACATAGGATGTTAAGTGTTAGTTTGAAGTGTCCTCAGTTCTCTCAAGGTTTTTTTAATTGCAACAATACCACTTAATGTTCCTATGTGTTATATTACAGTGTCGGTATCACTTCTTCAGTCCTTGACGGAATCAAGGACTGAAGAAGTCAATAAAACACAGATGCTGCAGATACAGAATAATAAAGAACCAAAATCGCAACAAAAGCTTCTTAATTGCTTCATCTGCTTCTGCACATCTCATTATCATGACCTCGACAGCATGATGAGGGCAATTTGATCAAATTTACTTTTAAAATAATAATTTTAGCTAAATTAAATTTACCAGCAGAACTCATTTGTTTTTGTCAACTCTGTTTGTGAAGTTGAGCTCGTCATCAAAATTTAGTGGAAAATAATACAGTTGAGATGTATATTAAACAGTTAAAATCCTTCATTTTAAACATAGCAGGTGTTTATAGCTGCAACATTAAACTGCTTGAGTGCATTTGACTGTAGAAGGTAAAATATATATATATATTTAAAATAGTGTAAAAGTTCTATTATTTTCTCTGTGCAAATATTAAATGTTGAACGCAATAGCAACTGCACGCTTAAAAATAACTCCTTTGAATTTACAATACCAAAAGTCTAATCGAATGAACACTCTTCAGCTTCACATGGTGCAGCATGAGGGGTGTGTTTGTGTAGCATACTTACTGTATGTGTTGACCTGCTCTGTGGGAAGATTCAATCAGCCCCACCACAGAAGTGAGGCACTTTAAAACCACTCATAGATTCCTCAATAATAACGGTTGAGGAAAGGCCCCAGATTTCATGTAAAATCACCAACAGTTTACGAATTGCTTTAACCCATGCCTGCGTTCACAGAATGTACTTTACCTCACAACGAGTTCAGAAAAATAATGAAGCCTATTGAATACATACTGAAAACACAAATAACTGCTCACACATAGATTGATTGTTGATGTCTGGGAACTGCAGTGCTGAAACAACACAACAACAACCTGTTGTCACACAGTCGGAGCAACAATAAGAACAAGAGTCTTGAGGGTTGTGACATGATTTTACAAAGTCAGATAAGTTGTGAAATAAACTAATTTTTTTTGACCTTATCTTAAACTCGGCACAGCGCTGAGTGATGCCGAGCTCCTCCAAGCACGACACAAGGATCTTTGCTAGTGAGTTTCCTTTTCATGTCTATTTCTGATGTTGTTTGAAAGTATCATGTCTGCAGTAGTGTAGAAAAGGCCTTAGATCATTAACATGGAGCCTAATGCACGCAAAGAAGGGTGTTTGAGAAGTTGTCACCTGTGGTTGGAAAAATCCTTGTGGTTGATCATCACTCATTGATCCATCAGTTCTCCAGTAACCACTTCCCTTAGGCTGATTTCTGACCTCCCGCTCTGTTTTCTCTCTTTCCTCCTCCCTCCCTCCACAATGCCTCCCGACATCCTGCAAAGTCTCATTGATCCATGTCCTTCAAGGGCACAGCGATCACATGGTTGGACACATCCTGTAATGTGGACTCTGAGGTGGTCGAACAAGTTAAGATGAGTGCTGTGGACCACTCGCCGCAGGGATGATGACGATCAGGGGGGAAGACAGCAAAGCACAGCTCAAAGATTGAGGGCTTACCCATATCTCTACCTCATTACCCTGTTATTCCAATTTGTAGATACATCCCTCAGCGCAGCGTTGCCCTGAATCATGAGAGGTGGACTTCTCCGCCAATAACCTGGAAGGAGGGAGACGGAAGAGGGGAGAAAATATGATTTAGAAAAGCAATTTCCCCCCACACATGAAGTTTGCCATGAGGTGATTTTAATAAAATCCAATGCATTTGTACCAGATAGGAATTTCTGCATCCAGCACCTATAAAATTAAGGCTGTGCTGTAGATCATGTCTCTTGGTTGTGTGTGATTGAAGAAGACAGCTCTATGTAAAGTTGTTGATTGAAGGGTTTGCAGGTTAATATCCCAGGAGACATATGTTTTATTTCGTGTTGACATCTGTGATTGAATTCATGGATTCTGTTACACAATCCGAGCACTTCTGAACCCCATTCTCCAGCATGGATGATTGAACATGGGAACCGCAGGTCACCATATTGAGGATGTATTGTGTATGAGGAAGGATGTAGTTTTGGGGGATGTTTCTGGATCTTAAGCTGCCTGTTTTTTGACTTCTGGCTCTGCTCTTGCCCAGAAATAAGAATATGGATCAATGAAGTCTGTAATTGAAAACTACTGTTAATGCTCAAGTGTAGATGTAATTATATTAACATAGAACATTATGTTTATAAAGTCTGACGGGGTTGTTTATAGATGATCGGTTCCACAGTGGTTTTGTTTGTAGTGACTTTCCAAACTATACATACAGCATACATACTCTTTAAAAGTCATTTTAAAGAGTGACGGAAGTAGCAATAAATGAACATATTGAAGACATTGTACAAAACATTTAATTTATTAAGAACTTTAAGGCCTAAATTTGACATTATTACATTCAGACTTCTTAATACCCTTCAAAAACCCAGTTGTTAGCTTTTCTACATATATGTGGGAGTTGAATGGAGTAAAGAGGCTCTAAGGGGCAGCACAGACATTCCAGGCAGATCCTCACTCATCCTAATTTACAGTCATTGTGTCACCAGTTTGTCTACGCTGAATCTTTCTGAATGTGTGTGTGTGCGCTGCTCCCTCCATATTGTGCAATCAGCAGGTAAATTACTCAGGGGGGGGGGGGGTCTGCAGATGTTCACTCTCTCCTCTCCTCCATGTTGCCTCCCTCACCCCTGCTTTGCATATTACTTTACATCTCATTGTTGCTTTCTCCCCCATATATCTCCCCTTCCTTCTCATCTATCTCCTGTTATGAATCCCCTGTGATTGAAATCGCTGTTATTTCCCGAGCAACCATCAGCGACGCTGAAGTAAGTCTCTGATTAGATTACATGCCTTGTCTTTTAAGAACAGGCAAATTTATGCCTTTTCATTATTAAGGAAAAAGCATTTAATCAATAATTGTTGTGAGGGAGAATTTATGGCAGGCGCAGTCTGGAAAAAGCTTTGGGGCCAATGTTATTAACTGTGACGAGGCCTGTGGCTGCTGAGGGCTTGGATCCAGGCCCATCGTGTGAAGACAGGCGGCAGCGAAGCAATCAGTGTGTGTGTGTGTGTGTGTGGATGGAGAACTGCAATCTATGCCAGCAGCTGACAAGGAAGACACAAGACGATTGTGTCACCTTAAAGCTCAAATAAGATTTGAACACTGGGAGACGCCTCTGTGTTTTACGAAAAGGAAAACGAACACGTGCAGTTATGCATGTTGCTTCACTCCATCAAAGCTGTGACACTGCCAAGTGTGAGCTGCATGTGTACTTGTCCCTGAAATGATCACAGGCAGCCAAAAACTCCCAGAAGAAGAAAAAAGCACTTGGTACAATTCAAGGCGAACAAGTTTAGTCATCACTGCCAAACTCCATCCTCTACCTTGTGTGTGTTTGAGCCTGCACCGCCTGCTCATTTGATGTGTACTTCTTATTTCTCACTTACAATTAGGTTTTGGCCCAAGGGCCTCCCTCCCCTCCCCTCCTCTACCTCTGTAAAGTTTTATTTGATTGATTTTCAGAAATTTCGTCTTGTAACTCCACTATCTGTGTCATGCTTGGCTGCGCCGCGCTGATGTCGGCCCTTGCTTTCGACACTGTTTCAGCTAAGAGGAGGATGAATGAAGGAACGGATTGAAGGTGGAGGGAAAGAAGGAAAAATAGGAAAAGAAATAAAAACAAGGATAGAGAAGGGAGGGAAGCCGGTCCTGTAAGAGGCTTAAGAAGCTGTCGTTTGGCTTGGGACCGAGTGCTGTTGTGGAATTGAGTTGCTCCTTTATCTGCTTTCGGCTTTGTGATTCCAGGCAAAAGTCTGACCACTGCTGCCCTGCTTGGTTGGCTGTGGCACATACACAGAAGTGGGCGCGCACACACGACCGCAGGGCTTAAAACCCTCTCACACACACGGCCGAGTCCATCTTTAATTTCTCAGTTTGAACTTTTTAGTTGCTGTTTGGAGGCAACAACAACAGCAGACACACTGAATCTGTTCATTCCTCTGAGTTGCGGATGACGTTTGTACATCACGGACCAGTTTCTCAAACCGGTGTTTGTCATCATCATGGATTAGATGACTGCTGTGTTCACTGATGTGGCAGATCCAACAATCCTGCTCTCGAGCAACAAGGACAACGGTTTGGTTTGTGACAAAATGTTGTGACTGAAGTGAAAATGCATTATGCTTTATGAGTTTTGTAGATTTATATAAACTAGTGCACGTGTCCACAACACACCAAATTTTACACTGCACTTTATTGGGCCTTTAATAATACACATGCTAATTGTGAGGCAGATAAGATGAATGGTTATTGAGATGTGTGAGCCACAGTCAGACAGAGCTTTGTGGAATTATAAGATAGCTCATTATTTCTATTATATACATTGGAATACACCTTCTTTAAAGTGACTGTACATTGTGAATGATAGGAATGCAGATTTTCAGGTCACAGTTTTGCACCTGAGCTACATCTAAACTGACAATTGATAGTTGTAATAAAGTAAATTTGTAAGATATTAAACTGCTATTCACTTGAAAATTAAATAACTCCAATGCTCATGTGAAAACCACAACTAACAATGAATCCACAGTATTATTGAACCATGTATGTGTGTAGCCACAGCCTGATATCACAAAGTGTTTCCATCAGTTTTGTCAGACGAGCGACAGGGAGCTGCTTCCCTGAGGATGTGCACTGACGTCTTGCTGTCTTGAACCTGCTCGCCAGAAATAGAAAATCCAATTGGGGCGTTGTTTTGGAATGAGCTGTGATTAGAGTGATTGTAAAGCTGCAAAGGCTGTAATTCAGCATTTAAGTGTTCGTGCATGTCAACTAATGAAACAGCAAGGAAATGCAACAGAGACAGAATGATATTAAAAGAAATATGGAAAGAAAGAAACAACACCTACAGTGACTCAAAGCTGGTGTGTGTGTGTGTGTGTATTGTAGATCATAGTATGAATGGAGGCAGTGGGAAGTTGGATATAGTCTTGGTTACAGATATCGGTAAAATTTAGTATAAAATGGTAATTTGATTGTAATAACTGCAAAACTGTAATTTCTTAGTTACTGAAAATGAAAATGCAAAAAAATAAATAACAATGTACAAATGAATAAATCATCTTTGGAGTGACAGCAGCTTATTTTACAATTCAAAACAAACTGCTTCCATATTCTCGTCTGGACTCCTGTGGCTGCTCCGACTTCTTGTACCTTGATTTTTAACATTTGTAAATAAATTCCTGAGACAAGTGATGCGACATTCAAATTTGTCTTCTTTATAAATTTTATGAAAAATGCAATACAAGGAAGCAACACATAATAACTGAATTTCACAGATGAACAATTTGTGTGTGATATAAAATAGGTTCAGCAGGTGATAGAAAGTCCGAGAGTAAAAAATTATAAATATTTATGTTTTCTGAATTGGACATTTGAATCGGTTTCGGTCTGTTTCAGTCCAGACTCAGTCGGCATGAATGTTCAATGTTCAATGTTCAGGTATTCAACAGATAGTGGCAGGCAGCGTTTTATTTTCCAGTCACGCGTGCTTGAATAAAATGCTAATTTAACCCAAATGTTCGAAAATGTTCTATGACATGAAGGCAAATTATGCACTGGATACTCTCATCCTGTCATTTCTGAAGGCTCTGCTCACTGTTTGACTTTGACTGACAATTCTAAATTGTCCTCCATTACTGAGCAGTCAGCAGTGGGCCTGTGTTTCCTCAGGAAGAAATGACACACACACACACACACACACACACACTCTCTCTCCTCTCTAGCTCACCCATCAAGGTACTTTATTTTTTTTCCTGCAAACATTTGTGTTTAATCAAGCGGCGTCAGAACAAAGACGTTCGAGCTGAAGTTCAAAGCTCTGCTTCTTCTTCAGATCCTCAGTGATAAAACCAGGTCCAGTTTTCATGTCAGCCTCTGTTATTATAGTTTTCTGGAGAAACGTCAACCTTTTTAAAGTAATTTACTTTAAACAGAAGAATGATGCAGCTCCTGCCAATGTCTACTGAAGTGGTCTTTTACTGTTGTAATCCTTTACATTTCCTATTTCACCAGAATGTACATGAATACACATAACTATGATTATATGGTATTATACAAAATTCATTCCAGAATAAACAAATCTCAAAAGCGACAATGTAGCTTCAGCTTTACCGTGTAAAGCTGAAGCTACCGTGGATATTAAGGTGAGATGTGTAATCACTTACTTTCTATTTCTCTTATTCACCGTCTTGTACACCTCATTCATACGTGGCAAACTTGCGATATTTCAAATTTTTGGGGGGAATTCCAGCCATTTCCACCAAGGTATATGGTGCAAATTCTGGTGGTTAAGAGAACACATGTGGTCTGTTCTTTTCCTCCTTTCCTTCATCCAACACCTCTGTCAATGTCACAAACAGGCCCCATACAGAGTGTTTAAAGGGTTAAGCTAACATGTTGTCATCCAGGTCCACTAACAACAGTCAGCTTGTGTTTGGTTTTTCATGACTCCCCTCATTAGTTGTAGACAGGAAGATGGACTGCTCCAGCTTAGACTTAATGGCTGCACTGCACTGTGTGCTCTGTGGCTAATGTTAATGGAGGGTGGTGTCACCAGAAGCCTTAAAAACATACATTAATACCAACAATCTATATCAATCTCTTCACTTGAAGCCTTTTAAACAAGCACTTCTTTATTTTTTTTGTTTCCTTACAACCACAGACCTCCAGGACGAAAAGGTTAATTCCACAGTTGTTTTTTTTGTTGCATATTTTCCTCATGTAAATGTCAAACCAGCTGTTCGTATTGTCTGATTCATGTACAGCAGTGACATACAATCACTGATCACCTCCCTCAGCTTCCATCTTGTAAGAGATGTCACGACAAGATGTCACTTCAAAGATCAAAACAAAGAAACAACATGTTTGAATTTGAAATAATGAGACGACACGTGGAGATACACCTTAGAGGGTTATTTGCATGGGGTGCAGGTAAAACACAGGAGTCTTAGCCTGGGCACAAACTCCAAACACACTTTTCAAATCCGATCTAATTTGAAATGTTGCGATAAGCCTCCATCCCAAAGTCATTGCCACCACATACGGCTTATATCGTCCGTGTGCTCCTGCAGACTCATGGTGGCGAGCCCAGCAGGAGGGTTACATGGCTGTTTTGGCTTCCGATCTCACCACCTGCTCAGGCAGCCGAGCGTGAAGTCAAATGAAGCTCTGAGTGAGCTGAGCGGTGCGAATGAGCAACAGTTGACTGAAGCACCCTTCACGCTAAAATCACATCGCAGGTGAGAGCTACTCAGACACACACTCACTTATGTAGACACTTGTGGACAAATGTGCTTGTACAGTAAATTATGATTGCCTCTTCACCGGTGGACGCGTGGTTCTCTACTAATTGATGGGGGAAAAGGCCTCTTGCTTTATTAACCATGTGTTTTTCTTTAATGAAATTGGATTTCCATTGAATTGAATTTGTTACTGAAGCTAATAAACACCTCTTTTCACCTGTTGGCCCCAGAAGGTCAATAACTGCTAAACTAGTCTGCTGCCTTATCACCACACAGACTGCAATCTACACTGCAGGTTTTCACACTCAGTTCAGTATACTGCTCATGTCTGAACTTTTTAGCTGACTGTTTATATCTGAGGAGGTGTTGCAGTGGTTAGCTCTGTCACCTCAAGAACGTTCCCCCCGTGTCTGTTTGTGTTTTCTCCAAGTACTCTACCTTCCTCCCAGTCCAAAGAGATGCAGCTCAGGGCATTTTCACACCTAAATGTCCCGATCATGGTCCGAGCCAAAGTTCATGTCTTTATTACATTGTTTAAATTTGATCCAGTTACTTTTCTCTTCACGTTTAGGGAGGGGAATAAAGACTTTAGTGTCACATATGTACAGTACATCCTGTCATCTTCACCCACAGGTGCTGCATCTAAATCTACTTGATATTGGTTGGTTGCAGACGAGCAGAGCGTAAATTTCTTTTTGTCAACTTTTTGGAATACACTGCATAGAAAGAAAGTTTTTTCCAGTTTGAATCGGGAAAATGAGTGACCGGTCCACTTGGTAATTTTGTTGCCCCTGTAATATCATTATTTTGCTACCAGCAAAACG
This sequence comes from Verasper variegatus, assembly GCA_026259375.1. Classification (NCBI taxonomy): domain Eukaryota; kingdom Metazoa; phylum Chordata; class Actinopteri; order Pleuronectiformes; family Pleuronectidae; genus Verasper; species Verasper variegatus. The sequence continues at coordinate 17,691,764 of CM048046.1, read as the reverse complement.
AACGTCCTTGTTATTCAACTATCTGAGGCACAGACTGCCCTCAGTGCTGCTTCCTTTTCTTCTTCTGTTGTGTAATACTCTCCATACTTACTTTAAGTCTGAACTATGCAACGAACCATGGTTCAATTTCAGTTTACTAAATTTTGGTCTGTTGGTCTGGACCCTGGTCGGAGCCACCTTCCTTACCTGTTATTTAGGTTTGATCTAATCTGAAAAGTCTGAACCAGACAGGGCAGATGTGAAAGCTCCTCCAATTAATTAAAGACCGAATTGCCCGTAGGTGTGAATGTGAGATTGGCCTCAAAAGGACAAGCGGTGTAGATAATGGATGGATCCAATTATGAACTTGCAGCAATTAAAAACATGATCACACACTTTCACTTTTCATATAGTTTAATTAATCCAAAGTGTGACTAGAGAAGCTCATTGTGCCATCTCAGAGCGGCTTGGTGGCTTTTGTTCAGGAGGTAGAGCGGGTCGTCCACTAATCAGAGGGTCGGCTCCTCCAGTCCAGATACCACAGTGTGTGACTGATGTGTGATAGAAAAGGTGCTGCATATAGTATGTATGAATGGGTGAATATATGAATGTGGCTTCTAGTGTAAAATGCTTTGAGTGGTCTATAAGACTGGATAATAATACATACAAAGCATTTACAAAGCTTACACATGCTGTTTGCACACAACTGTCATTTAGTTGATCTTAGAAAGCAGTGAGCAGAACTTGGTCTCACACACACACACACACACACACTTCTGGCACCACTGTGAGATATAACGGACATTTGAGTCTATGAGGAAATGTTTGGAGAAAAGAGGTCACAGTCCTTCCTGTTTACTTTTTTTTTCTTCTGTAGCTGATACTCTGCATCATCCTTTTATGGGGTTTCTCAAATCAAATCAAATACACTTTATTTGTCCCGTAGGAAAATGTGTCTCGGTCCAAAGTGCTACAGCAGCTGCAGAACAAACAGTACATTGTACAAAAAACAACAACAAAAATAACATTTCACAAGAACATATCACGTAACACCCCAAATAATAAGGCAGAATAAAAACGAGTTGAACATTGCACCTGCCCTTAAAATACTTAAAATGATAAAACACTAAAAGGTTATAACAAGATAAACAAGATGAAAAACATAAACTGGCATTAAAACTTAAAAACCCAAGTGTAAAATGTGCCGGACCAAGTGTGGAGGTTATTGAGATACATGACCGAATCAACACGTTTCCTTATTGAGTAGTGTGATAGACGTTGGGATGAAGAAGAGCTTAAGGCGGTTGGTTTTATACTGATAACAAATGATTGAATGTCTCTGAAACTGAAATATGCAGCATCTGTCCTCATCTAAACCTGTACCTCTTTGACCCCCTCATCATCAAAATTTATGGCCCCTTGGTTCTGCCTCTGCCTTCCAGTATCCCCATTAAATCTAGAGGTTCGGGGGGTCAAGAGGTCATCCAATGTAGTCACGCTACTGGAGGAGGCTTGGATCAATGACAAGGGACTCCCCAAACACCTATTCTCCCTTTAGCTGATTAAAAATGACACCACACCTATTTCATTATGTGCAGCTCTTCAGGAGAGAGGGATTTGATGACAAGGTGTTGGCCCATTTAATATTGTTCAGTTAATAAAATTTGAAAGGGAGAAAAAAAGATAAAGAGGTAAATGAAAAGCCCTCAATCTGAAACGTGTTGAATACCATTTGATAAATGCATCATCGGCTCTCAGAATGACGGCTGCAATGAAAGCAAAACCCCGGCGAAGCTTAGTTATTGTCTCGAGGCCTCTATTTCTAGAATAATAAGATGTGCCGTGTAGGGTGAAAGGATTCAGCCGTAAATACAATGAAGAAATATTTCATTCAATATGGATATGAAGTGTCATTTAAAAATGCTGTTTGAGAGATATGAGGCATATGTGATGTATTAAAGCTACAGAAGGAAAATGATAAAGAGAAAAGAACCCACAATCTTTCATTTATATCTATAAATGTCAAACTTTACAATTATTGTGGTTCGGATAACGTAATAGTTATTTAACCCACGCTCCATTCATAAAAACATATAGATTTGCAGCTCTGTTCTCGTGCGTCACATGAGAAATGATATCGATTTTCCGCTTTTGTTTGAAATAAATAAATATGAATCTTCAGACAAATACGTTCCTGCTCCCGAAATTCAAACTTTAACAACAAGACGACCAACATGTGAGATGATCTTGGGGATGTGCAGTGAAAAATCAGTAATGAGCAACAAACCAATAACAACACAAGAAGAAAGAGAGAAGAGAATAAAACAATGAATAATGACTGACTGACATTCACAGTTTCGAATGCAGCGAGAGAGAGAAATACTCTAAAGATGGGGAGGGAGACAGGAGTGCAGAGATGATTTTACTCTCAGACATCAGTAGAGGGCACTGTGAGCTTTTTGGTCAGTTGTACCCCCTCTCACCTCCCTCCCTCCCCCCCACCTCCCCCCAGCACAATCCTGGGAGTGGACCAGCCCACTGCCTGGCATGATGTCTGTCGGTGGAGGAGATTTAAACAAAGAGGGTTAATATCAATCAGTGTGTGTGTAAACACAGTCATAACTCACTTGAGTAATGAAGCAGCAGTGAGTCAGCCCTTTTTCCTGTATGGGGATAATGGTGTGTGTGTGTGTGTGTGTGTGTGTGTGTGTGTGTGTGTGTGTGTGTGTGTGTGTGTGTGCGTGTAGGGGGAGGAATGTGAGAGACAAGGGTAGCCTACAATGAAAGTGTAGGCATGCTTTGCGTTGTACAGCGAGAGAAGGAGCAGAGGCAAATAGCCGTACACAGATTTGCAAGCAGAGTTTCTGGATTGTCGAGTTCTGCTCAGTACTTACAGAATCCATCTGTAAATGCAAATGTGTTCAATAAAAAACCTTTGATACTCTGCTTCATTAACAGTCAGACCTTGAAAACGAGCGCACGTGAAATCATACAGCCACAACATTTATTTCTGGAAATGACATGTTCCTGTCAGTGATCTCATCTGGACTTTCATTGCAACCTTTTAGGGGCCATTGGAGCACATTAAATTGCATTGTTCATACTTTACTTTCATACAACATGTTTCCCCCTTTGCAGGTAGGTTATATATATTTTATCTAGAGATAAAAATCCAGTATTGTGATGGACTTCAGCTGAACCGATGCTCGGCTGTTTTGACAGAGGCGAGTGTCTCTGGACAGAAATCATGTATTTCAAACGACATGGGCATCACAGTCAAATGCAGCTGGAAGTCTACAGCGTCGTGGGCAACATCAAGGGCTGTGGTGGATAGAACCCATCGCCATGGTGATTGTCGCCACTTCCTTTACGCAGTTAAACCAGGCAGCAAACGACATGGAAGCTGCAGGGAGACCGTATAAAGAAAATATCATCATTTACATGACTCATTAATGAGTGACAGCACATCAGCGGAAGAGAGAGAGTGATCAACGCACCTACTCGCTTCTCCGTCTTTCTACTTGATATCGTTTCTCCGCGTGAATGTGGAACAAATCTAAGCAAACAGAAGCAAATAGAGTATGAAAGTAAACAAAGTAAGCCTTAGTTTTTAAATGAAACCAATAAAGACTAATTATCCTGCTGGTGCAACACATCTTTGAGACCTGAACGACGCCATGTGTGAAAATAAAAGCATTAAATCTTAATGATTCAGGACCATCAGCAAAAGCAGACACTGTATGCTCCTGTAAAAAAGCCATTAGTTCGTCCGAATCCAATCTGCTGAGTTTTATTTATGACTTTGCCTGTTAAACACTACACTACCCACAAGCTTTAGTGAGTTTTCACCAATAGGAGATACTGTTGTTGCCATAGAAACGTTTGAGTGTAGACCACGATTAAGGAGCACTGGCAAGCTAGTGATCTTGGATTGGCATCGCTCCACCGTGGCGCAAACCATCAGACGTTACACCTTTCTTTTGAAGAGGATAAAGGTCATTAAAAATAAGTCATTCGTGTTTGTGATGAATACTTAATTCTGCCTGAAATATATAATTTAATCCTAGTGGCATGGATTGAGACAGTGGGCGAATTTCAGCTCTACGGAGACTTGTTTGAATTCCGTGATCCTATTCCTTATCTGACAGTATGACCGACATACATCTGTAATCCACCTCCCAGCTTGTCACCGGCAAGAACATTGTACTAAATGTTAACTTATATTAGGTAAAAGGCATAAACACATTAGTCTGTAAAGCCGACCATATTATAAAAGGATCAAACGGTACCTACAAGCTGTGAGAAGGCATTCGAAATGTGAAAACAAAATGCGAGGAAGAAGGAGACGAATGAAAGATTTACGCACAAAGACAGTTATGTTTTGTAATTTACTGTGTAATCACACAAAGTGATTAGGAAAATGCACATTAGTCACACACACACACACACACACACACACACACACACACACACACACACACACACACACACACACACACACCACTGTCATATCTGACTCCTGGCTTTGTGTGGGCAGGTGGATCTGCCGGGCATCCTGCTCATCACACTGTACATTCAATTACAGTCGCCCACAAATTACTTCAAGAATACGAGCCAGCATGAGCCGCCTGCCACCTCCGCACGCGAAACACACTCCTCCTCATGCCCCCTTCTCGCTTTCATTCCCTTCCTCTGCTCCGTCTCCGCTTTGACGTTTTCCTCAGTCAAATGCTGGACCGTTCGCCATCTGAGAGCAACTCGCTTTTAGTTTCCGCGCAGATACATTTTGATCTCACCAACAGAGCAGGGATGGAAAATAAACACCCTCAATCAAGTGACCTGGTGTCTTAAACACCCACGGCTGACACGTGCGGAAGAATCCTGTTCTCTTCTATCCTGTGCTGTTCACACACACACACACACACACACGCATGCACGCACACGAACACAACCACAACTAAACTCGGGCGGCCAACATGCACTTTCAAGGATGCATGCATGTGCACATTTATAGTTGCCCAGATGAATGCATGTGCACGCATTCAAAAGCAAAAAATACACACACCCACTCTGCTCACACGCAAGTGTGCTTGTCAAACACGCACACACACTCTCGCAAAACGAGCTTGTTCTCAGCGTGTGTTCTCTCCATCTCTCCTGCTCCTTCTGTGTCTCTCCAGGGTACGCATGATAGCAACTGATGCAGCCGGCAATTTATATCACTGAAGGAGGCGTATAAAAAATACAGACATCCCGCAAAGGGGGTTTCAAGAGTGGAGGAATGGTGGATGTAAAGGGGATGAGCGAGAGTGGAGTAAGGGGTCCTGAGAGCTTGATATAGAGTGAGGCTATAGTGTCATTCAACCAGTTACTCCAGAGACGCTTGCAGTCCATTTTACAGCGTTTTAACTGAGCTGGTTTCTTCTCTGATAATTCATTGCATCGTATTCCATTACAGTCAAAGTTAATCATGCAGTGATCGGAGATGGGGATGAAGTAGTGGGGGCGTTTTCTGTCTTGGCAAGAAATTGTCCTTTTGTGAGCAAGTCACTAAATCCAAGATCTGCTATAGTGACCTCTGACCTCCCTGTGGAGAGACAAAAAACTAAAAACAACAAATATACTTTATTATTGTGTGTTTTCTGCAAAACAAGAGCTACAGAAAGAATGTGGTACTGTGTCGGTCTCTGATGGTTTTATACTATTCAAGGATAAGTAGGGACGACTTGATTGGGGACATACAAATCGAATGTTGGTAAAAAATATTTTAACTGTCACAAGGGACGAACACAATAAACAGCAGATGACAGGGCTGCATTTTGAAGGAGGTGGCAATTCACCTTGGTGGTCACATCATTGCCTTTCTAATGAACATTTCCAATCAAATTCCCTGTATAGATTTAACTCTCTCCATCTAGATGATTAGGAAGAAACGTGCAGTAAAGGACATTAAACTACTCAAGGAACCAGAGCACTCGTGGGGTTTTGGTGTTCAATATAAAGTGGCTAGATAGAAGCTTCAAAATCATTGGATCCCACTCTTCCTTTAATACAACTCACTTATTTTGCTTACCCTTCCCTGAGAAAAGCCCCCATTTGTCAAACTCTGCAGTTTCTAACACAGGCTTTCATTAGAGTCATGGCAGGAACAATTTGAGGTGTGTCACTTTGGTAATGTGGTAATGAGTTATTTATTTTGGGCAGGGATCCATCAGAATTAATCAAACATAATGATGTCTATCAACAAACAGTGCTGTGTGTGTATTTGTCAGTGCATCTGGTCTACATTGTGTTATGGGGTAAGGGCAAGTTTAGGTAAGTGTTCGAGTTAGGGTTAAAGTTAGTTAGTAAAGTCTACATGAAATGAATGTTATTCAAAGTAATGTCATTACAATTTATCAGGACACAACTGTGTGTGTGTGTGTGTGTGTGTGTGTGTGTTTTCTGTCATAGGCTGCCTTTGTGGATCAATACAGAAAAGCACAGGCACATGACCAAAGTGACTTTGGGGCCAGTGGTTAAGGTTGGGATTGGATTAAGGTTATTATTAGAAGTGGTTATGGTTTCCATGACAAAGATGGTCCACTACTCCTCCTCCAGTGGTAAGCCCCTGTGGGTTGTATCCAAGGGTAGGGACAAGGATTACAACTTTCTTAGCTATAACATGTTAAGAACAGTCTGTTCTTTTATTATTGGTCTTTGAGTAATTAAAGCAAATTTGCATAATGAGAAAATGGGGGGGGGGGAAGCAAATTCCTGACACGACGTAGAATGATCCATGACTACAACCAGTCTCTAAAACCAAAAGTGTGAATTGGTTTTCAATTCCAAATGGGTTCTAAAATCCTTATTGTTACAATTATTACTTTTTATTACACTTTCCTTTATTTTGAGAGTGCTATTTAAAAAAAATGTATTATTTACAATTCAATTTTACAACAAAAAGATGCTCCATGCATAATGATATCTCTCTTTACACTGCAAACTTCAGCCCTGTGCTGAGGCAGATCCACTCAAATGAAAAATGCTGTAGTACACTCTTCATTATAATCTACTACAAAGCCATTCCATTATTTTCAATCAATACACAATTATCCCACAGGCTGAGGGAATATCTTGTTTATGTTCAATAATTTTTTCTCTAATGGTCCCGGTTGACCTGTGGCTGGGAAGTGAGGAATGGAGGGCGACAGGGAATGAGAAGGGTTCATAGACTCACTCACAGCCAGCGTTGGTGGCACCATGATGGGAACAGGAAGTTGTCAATTTTGGGGCATCATTAGGGGTGTCTGAGCAAAGAAAATTCTGCTCATGTAAAAAGTACGAGATATTTACAGAGCTAACATAATGCTGTAATGGTCTCTAGAACAAAGCTGAATACAATCCAATTGACAAATATTTGTGAAGAACTGACTGTATATGGCTCAAAGAGACAAGATGAACATACTATTTAGCTATAAAACCCGTGACGTAGATAATATACTTCACTGAATTCTCACGGACTCTCGAATGGTCAGTGAGAATCAATCTGAATGACAAACATTTCCTTACCCAGCAACGAACAAGGTCAGGCTCGTGGTTGCAGGGGTCCCCGTGTTGGATAGTTCAGTTTCATGTCTAAGTGGATCAGTGTTTCCCTTCCCCTCTGGTTAGTGCAGTGGTAAGCTATCCAATATCCCCATAAGGCTTGAGCTCTTCCAGCGGTGGCTTCCAGTAGGGGAGAAAAAGCCCCCCCCCGGGTCGTTAACACCTCCCCCACCTCGGTCTAAAAAAAGCTCATCTCCCATTGCTTTATTGATTGGGATACTCTGGGGAGGTCAGACTTGTGGATTGTGTCTGCCTGTCAACGCTTTAAATTGCCACTGGGGCGAAACCAGCAACATTTGAGGTATTCAATATGTCAGATGCAGTTAAAAGCAGCGGGTGGGATTATACACAAGAGAGCGAATATTTAAAGTGGAAGACACAAACAGGAAGTGGAGCAATTTGATTTCCATATTGATGGTTTTAGAAATGAGACTGGAAATTGATTCTAAGCAATTTATTAAATTGATTCCAGGATATGCTCAGGCTTGTTGGCAGCTTTGAGAAGAGGCAGAGTTAGAAAGCTTAATAAAAAATCATCTGGGTTTTTTATTCCTTATTACAGAAGTTCACAATTTTCCACATTTCTTCTGGCAGTGGGGGAAAAAACCTGTTCCTCAATCACATCATTTGACACTGGAACAATGACACATTGTTATAAGAGCTGCTCTATTACCATTTCTCTGCTGTTAAGTGACTAAGTCCACGGTCTGAGACAAAGTGAGGACAGAGTCATACAAATGTAACCATGAACCAAAGTGACGCTGGGCTGACAAGAGGAAAGTTATGAAACAAGATTACATTATTCTAATATGGGCAGACAAAAGGGTAAGGGACAGGAATAAATGGAAATTCAGCTGAGTCAGAGGAAAGCAGATAAATGCCAATGAGCCGGTGCAAAGACTTTTTTATTTTAATGAGATATGGGAGAGGGTGAGAGGATGAAATGAGAGATCAATGTGAGGAGGACATGAGTGATTACACAAACTCAAACATACTAAAACTGTACATTTGTAAATCTGTAAAGTTTCTTTCGATGTTAAATGGGAGATTGTAGTTAAACATCAATTTCTGCATTATTTCCGGATTTAACCAGGCACAGTGTCAGGACAAATTTTAGAAAAATGTGAAAAGACCACTTAGTTCCGTACACTTTATACAAAACATTTGTGAATATAATACAATAGCTGAACTGACAACATGCTGTTATCATTGTGTTTTTGAATTCCATGTGCCTGAATGGATCAAGCTGGCTGCAGCAAAAAGCTGAAATCATGCACTGACTGAAATCCTGGCTCTAGATCTTTACCAGAATGAAATGAACCTCTTGGGCCAAAACTTCAGCCAAAGCAGTTCATTAAGTTTGAGAAATGTCTCCAAAAGGCAGATGGAGAAACTGTTTTTGTGGCTGGAATAAAATCAACAGACGAGAACTGGAAAGTTTAAAGAAAATGTAGAGTTAGAGTGACTGAGCATTTAAAGCCCAGGTACACAGTCTTCATTCAGTCATCAAGGTTACGAATCCCACTGTGGTAATCCATGCTTGTATACATTACAGTTATTGTAAGGAGGTCTCAGTGCAGTCGACACATACTGTTTGATAAATGTGAGCCTCAGTGAAGAGAAGATCCTTGTGCTGCGAGCAGTAAAGAAACACAGGGGGGATTTATGTCTGCGGCTTTCTCCCTGGACTGAGAGTCCAAGCTCCTGAAGCCTTTTGTCTTTGACCCCCACAAGTCAGTGTAAGTCCTTTGGTCTAAAATTATTCATGTTTTCACAAGCGGAGTTGAAGCTTTAATCAAAATGCCTGCTACCCTTCATGTTGTCGACCTCTCTCACACACAGCTGTCACAGCGGGGAGGGCAGGTCAATCGCTCCTGCCACCACGGTTTCCTCGGAGGAGCGTTCGCACCGCATGGGATGGCCATTAAAGCGATTTAAATCAGTGCTGGCAGACTGGACATGGCTTGCCGCTTGCCTTGGTAACCTGCAATGTAATGAGCGATTTGTGAAGGTAATGGTGCTCCTATGTTTGGGAGAACCAAGAGACCGGTAGGAAAATCTGGTCAGGGAACAAATTAATCATTAATTAACAAATGAATGAACCAAATATCAGTGATTCCCAAAACCAGAGGACTTGGGCCACATTGGCTCTGGTTGCACTAAGCACCGTCCAGCGTCATTGTGCTATATGTGAATAAAGTAGCACCAAGCTGCAACCGAGCAGGTTTTCACTTTAAGTAGTAAAACTGGATAAATTATTCTTCGTCTGTAATTAGTCTGATGGAACAGCAGAACTATGCTGAAGAAAAAAAAAATCCCAGATCTGCCACATCCGGATCTGCACCAAAATCTAATATGATCTTCCACAGGATTTTATGGAAATTAGCTCAGTTGTTGTTGTGTAATCGTGCTTCTAACAGAGGTGACCCCATACCGTCCGTGGCGGAGGTAAACAGGTGGTTGGAGAATAGCTTCGTCCAGGAGAGTGGGATGAACATCAACTCATCACAGCACCTGAGGTAACTGTAGCATTTCAAATTCCTTTCTCTGCATGAACTCCTCTTTCATGGTTCAAAAAAGGTATAACGCACAATTGAAATATTTTTAGAGATGTCCTGCTTCAAGTGGACATACAATCACAAATAATCTATCAAACTAACTGTAATCTGTACACCATGGCCAAGTTACTTCAGTTCATCCTTGCGTGGTGAGTTTCCATCTGTACATGGCTGGATCCCTTGGTAAGCTGCAGTATTTAATGTTAACCTTTCGTAATAACCTTTAATCTCATAAGGAGGCTGTGCTGCTGCTCGATAAACCAGAGTGTATTATTAAACTTAATCTGATAAAGCCATCCTTATGACCGAGCCAATGACAGGGCGTCTCTGTGTCTTCCTTTTGTTATGGTTGTTACAGAGACTCCTGCACCACACACGTCGTAACTATGGTTTTAATATTAGATTATCTTGACTCATGTGTTTTTGTGTTTTCACATTCAAACATTCTCTTGTCTCCTTCCATGGGAGGGGTCAGAGGTCAACCGGTGAACCTGAGCACTTGAATGTTTTCCTCTATGACGTCCTTTTGACTGATTTAGTATGTGCACAAGATATGCTGTGAAAGTTCACGAAGGAACACACTAGAAACAAGAACTTCACTTCATACCTGTTAAAAACCTGATAGTTTGTTGCTCAAAGATTCTCTCTGCAGGAGCCACACTAAAAACACCCGTCCCTGCGACTAAGTGACTGAGCGATGAAGTCAAACCAATTGTCAGCTGAACATCAGGGTGACTGAGTGATGATGTTATTACGGATTGTCCATCTTATCTTTATTCAAGAGCGTGATCTCTCATTTCGAGAGCGTTATTTCTTAATGTCATGTTCAGATTTTGTAATGTTCTGTCCCCGCTCATGTTCACATCTGCTCTGCCTCCTCAGATCAATTGTTGCTGCACAAATCTCCTATGATTCAGTTTCCTTCTGCTCTCCGATTTGTGTGAAACGGCCGTGTCAGAACTTCCCAACCATTGCAATGCCAATATTTGCAGTCCCCAGTATTTCCCTGTGAATGTGCGGTGTCGTGTGCCTTCGACAGGTGCACGTCTATGCATCTCATTCCGTTGTCCACACAGCAGTTGACAGACATGACTGAGTTTTCACTTTTTCTCTCTGAAAGATCATTTAACAACAGCAGAGCCATTTTCTTTGTGGTGATTTTGTGAGACAACATTTTAGTTTCGAAATCGGTAGTGTCTCATATGCACAGTGTAGAACAGTAGCTTGGGAGCGACTGCCGATTAACATGTCGTCTTAATGGGCTGTGTTTCAGCCACTATTTCAAACTTGTTCTGTTGGGTGACAGCAGAACATTAGACCAGCTGTATTGGGAGTTTGGCTGAAATAAAATACTGTGTAGAACCAAACAGATAGAGGGTTAAAACTGGCTGACACTTGGCAGAATGCAGTTACAACGCAATAGCATAACACCACCCCTCACCTGAACACTCAGGAGAATCTCCTGCTGCCTTCTTCATGTGTGAAAGGTACATTTCGGAGAAAGTTCAGAGCCAATTGTGTGGACATTGTCCAGAGTTCAACGGGCTTTTGCTACTTTCCATTGAAAGTCATTGTTTACAGCAGTTCCACAACTGTTTTCCATTAAATCCTCAATGACTCATATGACATGGTTAGTGTATATTAACCTTGCCTGCATGTCAAGCACAGGAACATTTTCACTTTTCTGGGAATTAAAGTGTCAATCTTTGCGTCTTTGACTTTCAGACACCTGGGGGACAGTCTTAGGTGTGTGTCAGAAGTGTCTCACTCATCTCTCACGTATCTTGCTCTGAAACATCTGCGTCTTTCTCATTTCACGACTGAACACATGCTGATACTGATTCTTAAGCTGACACAAAATAGTGGTGCAGATCCAGATAAGGCTTTCACCACATGATGCAGTGCAGCATTATACCACACTGACGTTTGCTAATCCCACCTGTCACTGTTAAAGTCCCATTTATTATCACACCATCCAGCTCCTCTTCTCTCCCCTGCTGATGTGAAGGATCTAAATCTTATTCATGTCTTTTCACACCCAATTAACTCATGCAGGCAGAATATGCCCTGTTGACCATACTGTGCTACCCTGAGATATTTCCTATCACTGCCGCATGACAAGAATAGAACTGTTGCCAGCTGCAGTTACCCTGGCAATCCTTGCCAACACACACAGTAAACAATGACACTACTTTGTGTGCAGAACAGATCCGTGGAACAATGTAGCCACGTCCCATTTATATCATTCTTCTATTGCAAAGCACATTACAGCAAATGCACACTAAAAATCACATTATTGGCAACATGCACCCAAAACATTATAGCACATTATTCTAACAGCGCACTAAACATTACATCTGTGCAGTCAGTCCTGTTAAAAATTAAGCATTAAGCCTGATTAAAAATAACTCCTTCATTATAGAAAACTGGTGATGAGCAACATAACATACTGTATTTATTGTAACTTCTCTATCTTTTCAATGCAATGTTTTCTGCAAATATACAGTATTTTGTCGATAATCCCATCTCTCCATACCACATCATTGCAAACATAACACACAGTAAGTCTGTTCATAATCCATCGCTGACAGTGCAAGTATGCTCCGTTAACTTTGTCCATCTTTCTATTACATCTGTATCTCCGAACACACAAAGCTGGAAGCTGATCACAGTAAAGGCATTTTCTTCCTCATATTGATTTAACTGAAGTACATAATTGACCCAGAGCAAATATTGCATTTGCTTTGGTGCAGTTGCCCGTGACAACAACAAAACACACACACACACACACCTCTGTTTCATATAATACTTTCAGTGGGGTATTTCTTTAAACTAAGCTTATCCCTTCTTAATTTATCTTCAAATCGTTGACCGTATCGTACCTGCAGCATTTCATGTGCGACGTGGGATGATACTGTTGATCTGTGTTTGCGACCATCACTTTACCAGGGAAACAGCACAGAGAAGACAGAGCCATCCGTTTTCCCAATGCCCCTCACATACGAGTGAACTACGCACAGAGCAGGAAAGTAATTCCTTTTCTGCTGCCTTTTGCTCATTCAGCTCTTTTCACGTGTGGACAATCCAGACGGATGAATAAAGACTGGTTTTCATTTGTGTGTGTGTGTGATTGTGTGTCCGCGAGGGTTGTCAGTACACAACCATTTCATCAGTGGAGATGATTCAGTTGTTGTCCTACAGATTCATATTTTACTAGGACAGAGCAGACCTCAGCATATTGATCATTCCTAAGAGGGCATTTTTGCTTGTTGGTCATTTTTTATTTAATTGTTTTTAAATAAATGTATTGAAAGTTCAGCCAATGTAGCAATTATTTAAATGAACTTGAGCATTGAACAGATACAATATCTACATATATGTAGACAAAGAAATTAAATAACACAGATTTAAGTAAGATTTAAGTTACTTCTCTTGAAAATCTATGTTTACTCTAATTTTCTAATAATTTTGAACAATATAATAAGCTCTGTTACATGTGTTGTTCATATACAGTATATGCACAGCATTTATATAACATAGTATATACTAAATCTGCTTTATTATAAATTGCTGCAGAACCTTTTTGAGGGTATAACCATTGTACGATATCTGCACAACACAGAAAAACAGTTTTCAAATACCAGGGCAATAAACAGCTGTTAGTTCTGTGTGATATACAAGTGCTACAAAAGGCATAAACATTTCCCCAGAGTTACGTCACCCTCAGTTCATGTTGGATAAAGAAGCACTGATTTAAAAGAAGTGGCCTCACATTTCTCTCCCTTTAATTGAACTAAAAGACCAAAGGAGTCCTAACCGCAGTGGCCTGGCTTGAGATTCAGCCTGGACCCTTTGCTGCATGTCATCCCCAGATCTCTCCCCAGACATTTCTATCATAATAAAAGCAAAAATACCCTGAAAATAACTTAACTTAAATAACTAAGTAGCTCTGTGAAAAATAGACAAGAATCTACCCTCCTCATTAATAACAAGTAAAAGATGAATATGAAACTTGAACCATTTGAAAAGTATGTCTCTCCCTTGTGTTTAAGTTACCCTCCATCTCCATATGACAATTATTTATCTTACAGTTCAATTCAACAGCAGAAATACACAGATACAGAACATACAGAAATATCCCAAGTAATGTTATTCACCATTATTCATTGTTTCATCAATTGTATATTATTACTGCATGTAGATTTCAAACAGACACACACTTTACATAATCTGCTTTTGATTTGTTAATTTTCTCCTTTCTGCATTTGCAAAGAAAAGTCTTTATATCGCCGCTTCATAACTCTTGAAATGACAAGTACAAAGAAATAAAAATAAGTCATGTTAAAAGCTTATGGCCAGGCCTTCGGTTAAATGCATGTTTAATGCAGTTGCTGAAATGTAATATAATAAATAACATTACATTATTTGTTTAACACTCAATTATCCTGTAATGCTGGTTTTTTTTTGTGGGGTCGGAAATTTTAAAACCACTGATGTAATAGCACTGAATAATGTGAGAATATAATGAGCAGGAAACAGAGTGGCCTCTCTGAGCAGTGCTTCTGATGACAGTGACCATTCAACTCTAATAGGCAGTATCGACACATTTGTTCCAAACTTAATCTCTTAGCAACAGGAGCGCCACTTGGCCTTTTAGACAGTGTCGATGGGATTTCATGCCTGGTCTCCTCCAGCGATGCCACGGCAAACGCGAAAGGGCTCAAACAACACAGAGGTACATTAGTCAATGTTTTTGAAGTGTAATTTCTCTCTATTGGTCCTGGCAACCTGGACAGCAGACGATAAAGAGCTCTTTCACTGTGCACGGCCGCTATGCAAAGCACATCTTTGTCACTGGAAGGTTGACATTTCCTTTGTCACAATGAGCTCTTTTATTGCCATTTTGGAGATTTGAGACGCCAACCACATTGTTGTCTTACATCTGTAGTCTGCAATTTGATTGAAACTGTCAAACCTTCAAACTGTCATAAAGCTGTTATGGCTTTGCAACAAGTTACAACCCCCCCATCAGACCCCCTTAAGGCATTTGAGGCTCCTCTGGTCTTAAAAGTTAAAGTCTAGTTAATTTTCTCCACAGACAGTGTTGACTCAGTTGGAGCATTTCCACCACTTGGATGTTCTTGAAAGTCTTTTAGCTTAATGATCAGTATCAAAGTGTATATCTGGTTCTTTGATAAAAGTTACTTTACAAGTCTGTGTTCATGAAAACGTGATTTCGAAAAAGCAACTACAACCCCCATTTAATTTGGTAAAGAACCATCCACTCACCAAGTTTAAATGTCTGGTATACCTCCAGGGCTAACTGTGGTCTGAAACTAAAAATAAGATAGAAGTCTGAAGATTTGATCAATCCACGTTCTGACAAGTTCTACACATTAGTTTCTAAACCAGTCATGTATATATACAGAATATACCCACAACAAAACTGAAGAATTGCAACAAATATGATATCCAGTCAGTAAAAATTCAGTTTTTACTAGTGTTGAATGGACAATGGACATGTGCACAATGTTGTACCTGTATCTGTTGATATTTATCTATTTAATTAAAGTGTTCAATCACATAAGAATGCGACAAGTGACTGAAAATGCCCCAGAAACAATTCAGAAAATGGTGACCGTGTGCTGCGGCCCTTAGACAAATCACTGTGTTGGGCAGTAATTGGTCAAGTGCGCCAATTTACCAGCGTCAAACTAGAAAGCTCAGACTTCATGGCAGAATGATCAAAGCCACCACACTCTCCAGTGTTTCCTCCTTTCCTTCCTTTCATCTCTCATTGCAGATTTTCTTCCTTTCTCTGCTTTTAACCATCTCCCACTCTCCTCGTGGATCAAACAAGAATGAAAATCAGAATGCTGTATATCAGAGGAACCTTCACAGCAAAAAATAATGATGTTACCGTTGCAATTATTAATATTGTTCACGAAGTAGAACTGCAGCGGAATGTGATTGCTTTAGTGTTTTTAGATGTATGTGGCAGTGTGGAGGAATATACTCATTCAAAATGTCACAATCACTATTATTGTATCATCAATATTGTATTTATAAATGTAACTAAAATTATACACCCCTCTTTCAGTAGACAGTTTCACTCAACAGCTATCAAAACATAGATAAAATGAGTTTTTACAGTCAGACTCTTGTAATTTAACCACAAGAGTTTCAAGGCATTACCATTGTTTCAAAAACAAACAAAACCGTAATTATTGCTGTACATTATGTAATAAATTCAAAAATTTGAGAAAACTTCAAAACAATTTTAACAATTAAAATGCCTTTATTATGATGGTATGGTCATATTAAACCCAAACTCACGCATTTTGGCTCACGGGCTTCTTCAGGGAGTCAAACCGATCTCTCCGACCACACATAACATCTTCATAGTTGTGTTCCACCGATGGGAATCTCCCACTATGACATGAAAAGGAGAATTGTTTTGGATTTTACATGCGTCTCCTCCAAAGAGCAACTCAAACAACCTGTAGTGAGTTCAGGAAGCGCTCCAAAGAACTTCAGCTTCGGATACTTGAAGATTTATTGTTTTTCCATTTAAACTATCATGCAATGTTTTTAACAGGGTTCCGCAGGATGTTCACAATGACAGCGACATTCATGAAATATTGTAAACAAAGTTATCAGGCTGCGCTAATGCGATAGAGACGGATCGAAAATGTGCAACATTTTTTGCCGACACTAGATATCAAACACAAGCCTGACAATATATCATGGCAAGTTGCTTTGACAGAACATAGAACGTTTTCTCTGAACATCCATCTCACAAAGACTCATCCTGGGCCCAGGTCCGCAGCAGCCTGCACCCGTCACAGGCACGTACATATCTTCAGAGTGGACAGGCCGACTTGACATAGTGGAATGATTTTGGGAGAGCACTCTGAAAGTGAGAAGCTCCCACTCTGCTGCTACATCTGGGGTACGAAATGTTCTCAGAAACACACTGACTGATAACAAATCTCAGTGGACTGAGGGGTCCCCCCACTGATGAGTTGCATCTTCGGCTTTCAGGGGGGAGGCCCTACATGACAGCGATCAACACATAATGAAACACTTCAAAAGGTTGACTTCTACATCGTCTTTGCCCCAGCGTCCACATCTTACAGGAGTTTTGTTTACGTAGCCTAAAATTAAACCCCATATACATGATAGTGGTGACAGGCAAGATGTAATGAAGAGCAGTGAGTGTGATGACTGAGACTCACATGCAGGAATCAGGTAAAAAGTTCAAACCAACAGTCTCAGTTTTAATGCATGCAGAGGTCATACATACATACATAGCGTAGCATACATAGCAAAACTGACAAAAGACACAGGCAGTGTCGGAAATGAAACCAAGCAAAGGTCACACAGTGTGTAGGGGAGTAGGAAGTGTGTGTGTGAGCAGGTTCACATACACTGGGTGAGTGACTGGTGATGAACAAAATAAAACAGGGAGTGAAAGTTCAGTCCGGACTGGTCGTCACAGCGAACCACTGAAAGCTACAAGAATGAACGTATAAAGATGAACTCATGGTTAACAAATGAGAGAATTAAATGATGATGTAATATAGGCTTGAGCTGCCTTTGTATTTATTGACACATTACATTTACACTTCTACTTCGACTTTAGCAGGGTTTCACTGCAAAGTATCGTTTGGATTTAGCAAATAGCTTTGCAAGCGAGAAATAAACTCACATTCACACAGTGTAAAGGTGCTATTGACACAACGTTACAGCAGCAGCACGTTAGTGCTGGTTGTCGTTTTTACTCGTGTTTTGTTCATTGGAAGAAGAGAATGAGGCTATATCATCCAGCTACAACTAATGTGTTAATCCTGATATGATTGAGAGGATGATTTGAGCTGGAAAACCTGATATCAGGGCAACACTTTTAATATGCTACCAGAGCAATATATGTAAAAAAACTCTCTTCTCTCATTTAAAACCAGTACATACAACACAAGACCCAGTAACTACTTAACTTTAGACATCCCTCATGTACGCATCAATATTGGCAGAACTGCATTCAGTTACTATGCACCTGGTAAATGGAATGATTTACAAACTACACTTGGAGTTTTTAAATCTTTACTATGTGATGTTTTCTTTTTATGAATTTTGTGATTGCTTTTATTCACTTACTGTATTTCTACTGTGTTGTTTTGTTGTTGCTCGTGTTTAATTGTTTGCTGCTGATCATAAATGTGTCTTGTTCTTAGGCCTCTCTTGGAAAAGAGATCTTGATCTCAATGTTACTGCCTGATTAAATAAAGATTAAATAAATCAAATGTACACACTGTATATGTGGACATGATGTATGCGAGAAAGGAGCAAACGCACACCATGCTGTCCCTCCCCTCCTCTCTCAGACATCCAAGAGACCAGACCCTCCAACCAGTGTGAAAAGCCATTATCAGAGAGAGAGAGAGAGAGAGAGAACAAAGAGATCAGACCTGAGAATACACAGAAGAGGCCATCGAGTGGACCACAAATCACCCTCTTATCTATATGGGATGAAAGACTTGTTTTCCCTCGGCCAGTAAACACAATTATGCATCTGAACATACTCTCTGAAGATCATTCAACAACAAATCGTTTCCATCTCTAATTATGTCCAATATAAAGAGATAAGAGCCATGCCCGGGCAGTCTGGTAATCTGTTACCTTCATGACAAGAGCATTCTACTCAAAATCTGAATCATCCTTCATAACAATCTTGTTCGCAGGTACAGATAAAGAAGTTTACACTGTTTTAAAGGAGACATATTTTGCACATATTCAGGTTCATAATTTTAATTTGGGTTATTACCTGAAAATGTTTACATGCTCTGATGTTCAGAAAACACATCACTTTCCTCGTACTGTCCTTTGCACCTTGGTTTTAGCTCCTGTCCCTTTTAGTCCCCCCTTCCAATAAAGCCCAGTCTGCCCTGGGTTTGTAAGTGGGCGGGCCAGATTAGCCACTAGACATGGGTTATGCATGGGTTATGCAGGTGTGGGTCATGTGATATCACGATGGTGAAGGCGTATGGTCTAAATGTTTGATCGAGATGTTTCAGGAGCCTCAGGAGCCGTGTTGGGGAGAGGAGCTCCCCTAACCTCTGTTTTTACATGGCATCCGAGCTAAATTGTATTAATGTTTTGCCTAAATGTGTTTTGTAAACTGAGATCCCATGCTAGCATCACCAGCAGAGCCCATAAGTGCAGTTTGCACATCCGTCATAACAGACAAAGAAAGGACTGTGGCAACATGCAGTCCAAATGAATGGCTCCAGTGAAGACAGCAGGCTATTTATTCTCGTACAGAGATGCTGTAAATTCCACACGCGCTCATTAAGTATAAACCAGTCTGGAAATACACTGAGCCCAGTGTGCATGAGATAAACCAAGTGGGATAGATGGCACCAAACACAAGTAAAGTGGCTGCAGGTTTAGATATGGTTTGGATGGCTTCAGTTGAACGTGCTATAAATTTTCACAAGGGGCGAAGATGCAAATGGTTGGAGTGTTTTCTCATGCACTGTCTGAAAGGTAATTTGTCGCGGGGTGGTATGAGATCATTTGCACATCTACTTTGCACATCTAAATCTATTTGCACATTAATTGTGTTTGGCTGTGGCAGATTCTCACCTCAGCGTTCAGCGTTTTCCCCCTCTCGGTCGCTCCGCGCTCTTCCCTGACTCACCCTCCACTATGCTCCTACAGATCCAACGCCATGCGAGCCCATCAATTGAGCCTCCATTAACACTGAACTGTGAGGAAACCGGGGGCCGACCGAGACTCCTGGGCGTCTATTTCATCTTCCCTGCATGTACCATTGAGAAACGGAGCCTCTGGGGAGAGCAGACAGCTCTGGTTTCATAGTGTAATCTCTGCTCATATATGAGGGCAAGCACACTACCCAACATCCCCCCCCCCCTCAGAATAAAAAGGGTGAAATATTGGAGGCATGCTTTGCTCACAGCGTGCACTCTGAAAAAATCTACTTTGATACTCAAGTGGTCAATGCGTTGACTCAGAGAGAATAGATTGAAAACACACTTGTGCCCCTGGTGCAATTCTAATCCAAAGCACTGATATAATGACAAATATGCATGACTTAAAACAATAGCACTAAAAACCCATTGTCACTGTAGAACTCAATGTCTTAGTTGGTCATGGTGGTGTTTTCAGTGTTTTTAGGGCAGGTGCAATATTCAGCTCACTTTTATTCTGCATTATTATTCTGGGTCTTGCACGATCTGTCCTTGTGTAATGTGTTTTGTTTTTTGTTGCACAATGTACTGTTCTGCAGCTGCTGTAGCACCTTGGCCCAAGAAAGAAATTCCCCATGGAGACAATAAAGTGTATCTCTTTATTCTTATTTCGGTGATTGACACCTTGAAAACTGTCTATCTGTGAGTTGTATAGATGAAGCAAAAGAACACTTGGTCTTAATGATAATATGTATGTAGCGTAGCTGAGGAAATAGGTGTACAAATGCTGGATGAGGTGGTGGCAAGCTGTTTCATTTGGTGTAAGTGGAAAAGGGCTGCTTGTGAGTGAGAACTGAATGATTGGTCCCCAGGTTTTTAAAATTACAGTGGATTTCACTGACATAGACCTGTGAATACCTCTAAATGACCCATTGCACGTAATGTCTGCTTGTGTCCTAACATTTTGCTCGCCAGCCTCGTAATCCTCCATTTGATAAAATGGGTTTTTCACAAGTTTAGGGGTTAGTGTTCAGCTGCAGTCCATGGACGTTCGTGGGGAATGAGGGCTGCTTCTGTGTTTCACTTCTTGCTGGCCTCATTTTATGTACACCAACATGGTTGTCCCGCACCCTTAGTCTTTTCCCATCTCTCTCTTCTCCATCCCCGTAGATTTAATGAGGTTTGCCGCATGAGGCAGCCGGACTGAGGCTTCGATCTTGTTAACTTTGTCCGCCATTCAGTGTTCTATGGAATAGGTTACTGCTGGAAATCAATGAGTCAGCCTTACCACTCAACATTGTGATTTAATGTGTTCAATACCTTTATTGATCTTTTCTCCCCTCGCGCAGATGCCCAGTTCCAGTGCCTGCCTGGAAAGAGACATGGACCAGATGTGGATGTCCACGTTGAAGCCTCGCATCTCGAGTCTCCTTCTATTTGTGTTTTTTCCGTGACGTTGCTTCATGCTTATGGCATCAGTAGTTGGGATCAGACATGAATAATGACCTGTTGAATCAATACATCACCCCAGTGCTGACAGTTTCCAGTGGTGAGGTGTATAAATAGAGGATATGGAGACAGTGTACACGGGGCAAAGAGCACGGGAAACATTTGGTCCCCTGTGGGAAACTGTCCTATCTCCTCTCCGTCCATTACTCAGTGTGTCACCCACTACGCCGCCCTCTGACACTCAGACATGTGCTGATGACAAACACCTCGACATGACACTTGTGACATGGTGAAAAGTCAGACACAACATAAATGTAATTTTATACCCACTGTAACTCAAACGCAGCGCACGGCGCCGTGAGCGAATGCACTTTAATCATCGGAGCGTCTCACAAACGGAAGAGGGGCGTGGGGGGGGGGGGGGTGTCACACTTTACCCAGGTGAGCAACAGATGTTCAGTGCACAGCATCACTCTTTTCAGGTGCTAATTAAAATGGGGAAGATCTTTATAAATGTGGTGGAGCAGAGGGCTTCAGATGTTACACATCCACAGGGTTGTTATGTTAGAGTCACTTTTTGGGGAAACAGCTGAGGCCGAGGACAGGCTGTCTATAAATACTTCAGTAAACGTGGTAACCTGGTGTCTCCACTGCCAGTTTATAACCAAAAAGGCTAAACAATGATTTAGTGGCTTTGCTGCTAATTTCGCTCTCATTTATCAGTTGTGGCTGTTAATTTGTCAAACACCTTTTTCTGTAGTGAAGATCTTTCACTCCACTCTCACTCGGTGTGTTTCTACAGCAGCACTTATTTTCTTCCTCCATGCAACACACATCCATTTAAAGACATGTAATGCAGACAAAAATATCGACATGAACACGTTTTAATAGCTTAAAATTAAGACTTCCTTGACTGACAAAAATAACCTTTCCTGTCATGTTTATCGACTGTACATTTGTCTCTGCTGTCCAACATTAATGCTCTTTAAAGGGACACATTTGTGAAGGTAAATGTAGGATATCGAACGTGCTGCACAGTGATATCGTGGTCATGTGAGCGTTCTGAAAGAGACAGCCATTTAAAGTTCTCCATCACAACCAGGGATGTGTGTATACACTGGTGGGGTGGGGAGGCGGGGGTCTGTGCTGATGCAAGTTGGAGTCAGCATTTCAGACCCTTTTTTCAGGAGAGCTCCCTCAGCTCCTCTGTCTCCATTAATCCCCCACTTTCCTGAAGGAGTGAAACAGGTGAATATTTCACGCTGACTGCCCAGAGAGAGGGATGAGGCATGTGGGTGACGTGAGACTCTGTTTATAATGGATGGGTCGAACGGGCCGAGCTTGTCTCGTAGAGGGTAAAGAATGCGGGGACACCGTCCTAACACCGACTTTGCTTTGACGGTCACTGGAGACACTCGGGAAGTGGACATGATGCCAACCCTGCACCCACAGTCTGTGCCAAAGGAACCGGGTCATTCTTTATGTCAAGCTACTGTTAGTCATTACATGACTACAACAGTTATTAACAGCAGCCACAGCTCAGTGGAAGGTGGTCAGTGTTTAAGTATTTGTCTGTTTGCCATTTTGACAGATTGCCTACTTGATTTAAATGATCGTTTTATTTGAAAACTCTGGTCCTATCTTGTCACTTACTTAATAGATACAACGATTAACCAGCTACAGTTGGTGGGGGACAATTGTCGACTTTAAAATATCGATGTTACAACAAATGCAGAAAATAAGCTAAACTAATCTCCCTCATGAATTATTTAATTGTATACAAGCATCAGATTTTATACTGTTATTTTGCAATATGGTTAAAATTGCACTGGCTACACCACAGTGTACTGCTGAGATCTGATAGCAAAGTTATTAAAAATGATTCTGAAGTTCATTGTTTTCTCTTCGCCCTGTTCAAAGATTAAAAAATGGGCTTAAATATTTCCTTCTTTTATCTTATTTTGAATAATGATGTGATGATATGTTCTGTGATTGTTTTCATGTCGTAAATAAGAATCCACCACTACAGGATTTCCCCTCGGCCATCTAGTCTTTGGTGTGGTCATAAAATATTTAAGTCTCAGTGAAAGTGCAGGTCTGCGGTGGTTGCGGTTTCACACCAGGCCATTTTTGTGTATCTGTGCGTTTTGCGTCTGAGTGTGATGATCGTGTGCATGAATGCGCCCGTGTGTGTTTGTGCGTGTCATCATGTCTGCATGTGTGTATGTGTGAGGTTGGCGTCATGTTGGGAGGGGGGGTGTCTTTCACTGCTGGAAGTTTAAATATATTCAGGCTTTGTTCTGAGAGCCAACATGCCAATGCACAATGTCACAAAGGAGTTTTTGATGGAAAGGAGAGGGGGAAGAAAAAGAAACGAGTGGTTTTGGGTCAAAGCATTGGATATCCTTTCAAGCCTGAACACTCCACTGGGCGTTTCAGCAAATGTCAAAGTCACTTCTGGCTGTGGACAGACAGCCTAATGGACCACAGCACAGTTAGAGTGTGGGAGGGCGATGGAGGAAGAGGAGGAGGAGACGGAAAGAAAAAAAGACATACATAAAGGAAAAATGGTATAGGCAACTTATATTTTTTTGCTACGTCCAAACATCCGCAGTTTAAGGAGACTAGACAAACTCATGAGCTTGCCAAGACACTTCTCACAACCTTTCACTCTGTGCTTTGGCAGCTCCTGTGGTTTATTTTCCTTTTTTTATGCTCTGCTTTGTTGTTGAGACACGGGAAACGACTCATGAATAGGAGTACCGCTCCAGCTGTCTCTGCTCTCGCTGACAAACATTGGAGGCACTCGGAGAAGCACAAAAGCTTGAAGGATGATGGTGATGAGCTGAAGGCCTCCTTTTGGCTCATATTTCCAGCCACGCAGTGTTTTGACATGAGAGAAACAAGCCAGAAATTAAAACATGATCAGGATGCAAGCCATGGGAGTGCTTGAGAGGAAATTGTTGATGAATGCCTTCCCGTACAAACATCTGACGGTTGCACTGTAGGACTGTTTTCTCATAAAGTGCCCTTGTCAAATTAAATCCCCATATATTATCATAGTACTTGTGTACGCCAGCTATCTTTGTTGACAAATTATATTCTATTGAGCACCACAATTATATATATATGCAAACGTAAAGCAGGATTGACATGTATAAATGCACATCTATTGGTTAAGAGCTGCAAGTGTGGGATGCAGATGCTTTATACAGAGCTGTAGTTTGCATGTTTGGAGCATGGCAGCTGTAGTGAGCTCAGATTGACAGTAGTAGCTGTGGATTTCAGCGGTGACCCAGAAACTCCACAGAAACTCCACAGAAACTTAATCACATACTTCTTAAAGAAAAAACCTGCTACAGTAACATTGCTGTTCTATTTCCTCCACTTCCAAAGCTCCACATGAGGTAGTACGCTGACGTATCACAGTAACTAACATTACAACTGCTCAGTATGATGAGCAGCAAAATATAAAGTGGTCTAAATCATGTTCGACATAAACAACCATGTCACCGTTATTTTTTGCAGTATATATAATTTTATGACTTTTTTTCAACTTTTTTTAAAAAATGCTTAAAAAGTAGATTAAAGTTCTCATCCTTCCAAAACAACAAAAGCTTATTACATAGATTTATGACCGTAACTGAGGAATAATGCAATTAACAAAATGGAAAGAAAAGGTGGATACACTAAGCACATCAGGTTACACAATCATCCTGAGTAACATCTGTATGTGCTGAGTATTAGTAGGAAACCTACAGTGGGGAAGCAAATGCAGATAAATCCGAATTCAATCTATCAGTTTAAGAGGGGAACTTGTAAAAGGAAAAGAGATGGACTGTTTGCACAACTTCCAATTACCTCAGCCTGTCTAATCTGTAATTATATCTTCACTCAACAAAGAGGTGCAGCAGCCAAAAACAGCGCCCATCTGTTTATGAAAAGCAGTCGCTTGAAGAGCCCTGTTCCACCTGGCCGCCTTTTACAGTGCTGTCAACAACACTCTGCGCACATCGTCTCAATTTACCCCGACGTCACTGCTGTTGCCCTCCAACTCCCCTCAACAGCCACACACACACACACTTGGCTCTCATTAATTCCCATATACCACTGCACTGTATATGCACTGTAAAGGCCTGGGAGACATTGTGCTGACTGCCGGTATCTGCAAAGGAACATCTTCCTTTTGGTGTCTGACAGGGTTATGGTGGAGCAGCAAGAAACCATTACACTTTCTACACAGCAAAAATAACTTAGTATGAATTCAGTAAGTTGCATTTATGACTAAGAAGGTAATATATACTTGGCCATACTTCTTACTTCTTAGGCCAATATGTCTGTTCACTTGTAGAGAAATAAAATGTTTTGAAAAACATTGATCTCTCTTTCACCCCTACGACACTGATTGGAAATATTGTTCAAATCCACAGAACTTTATTTGATTTATTCTTTGATTCCAGTCGTCGTTCCAGCATTTCTAAAGACACCATATTTGTAAGGGAATGTGTTTATAAAATGATGCACGAGACACAATTTTAGCATTACACGTTTTGAAGCAGCCTTGGCAATTATTA
The DNA here is from genome assembly GCA_026259375.1 of Verasper variegatus. NCBI lineage: Eukaryota > Metazoa > Chordata > Actinopteri > Pleuronectiformes > Pleuronectidae > Verasper > Verasper variegatus. The sequence continues at coordinate 17,665,907 of CM048046.1, read as the reverse complement.
AAATTAAGCTTAATGTAAATACCATATAACCTGTGGCTGGGGCTCAGGAGGATAGAGCGGGTCGTCCACTAAGATCGGTTGTTCCATCCCCCAATACTGCCCCTGACGGAGGAGCATAGTTGATGTATAAATACAGACCATTTATTATTTAATGACGAGAAGGATCAAGCTGATGAAAAACACATGTTCATACAATGAGGAATATAAAGATATTTCCAATGATAAATCTAAGTAAAAAGGGAGTTAACATGCAATTAACCTACACGCATTGTAAAAGGCTTCTCATGTACATTTGAGGACAAAAGCCGAAGTACCTTTGAGCACAGATGAAGTCCAAGAAGCCCAAATTAATTAATTACTTCTTCTGTGTAATAAAATAATCAGATTTAAGTTTAATGTTTAATGAAGCACTAATCAAACTGTCTTTTTAAAGAGCGCTGGCTTGTCCAATCAACCCTGATGCTTTCGCTGTCGTTATCCGTGATCTTTTGACACCGTTCACTGGAAGATATAAAACCTGTCTACTGTCTCACACAGCTGACTTTACTGTGCGACCTTATAAAGTATCAAAAAACATACATTAGGATCAACGTCAAACACGGTATTTGTGCAGTTCATCTCTGGATGACTTAAGGTGTGATGGTTCACACCTCGGATGAGCTGAACCACAGTGAGGCCGGAGTGGAGATAAGGCATCTATCCTTCTGATACACACCGATGACTTTGTCTGCCTCACTGATTGTTGCGCAGGGACCCCGGCTTTGATGGCTTTGGCTGGAGGGATAAGAAAAGACCAAAGTGATAGAAATCTGGACTCGGATTTTGCCAACACTGTCTCTAAGTATTGATTTTGTCTGGAAACCTTGAAAGAGGAAGCATTTATGTCTGAAGCACGAGAGAGGTGCAGAGAGGCTACTGAGACGGTCGGAGTGCAACTAATGTGGCTTTAGCCCAGTCACAGGGCTCGCCGTTGCACGGAGTGGGTTGCCAGTTCAGGAAACACTTTTATGGGCAGGGAGGTGATCGGCAAATGTATTGATCTGGCACTCTTACATTATCTAGAGACTGATACACTTGGTTTCAGAGAAAGAAACAAGTATCCACAAAGAAGTAAGTAACAAATGATAAATAATACATTTAAAATCTTTACCACGGCTTCCTAATGAGGAGCAAATGTGCATTTATTGTGCTGAAATGTGTGCAAGCTCCGTTCTCCAATAGTCTTTACTGTAACTTTGAAGTCAAAGCAGCAATGTTCCTGTATAGATGCATATTTATTGGCAGAATTTGAGTTTAATATACAGTATAACACGATACAACTTTAATATTCTTACAAGAAAACTATGTTTTTAGTTATGTACATGGCAGATGGGTTACTTTTACTACATGCAGCACACACATTGCCACATTGCCAGTGAGAGAGGGTTCACATGATGACAGGAAGAGAATCTGAGAAGAAGCTCTTGCTGCCAAATTTCCCAACATGATCTGAATATCTCTGATATGGTAAAATCCTCCCATCTGGTACACCAAACAACAAAAAAACCACTAAGAATTACATGCATGCTCTGACACGTATGCCTGCATAACCAGTGTAAATCTTTCAGAACGATGCTGGCAGCAGTGACACCTCCACCACAGCAGGATCATGCTTTAAGATTTCACACAGATTGTGAGAAACAATGAAAGTCGGGGCCATTCATCTTGCCTTTGAGTGGCTCTGTCTTTGCAGTGGACAGGAAATGTGTCCTGTGACATTTGGACACATCATCTTGAATTATTAGCGCCTACTGAGAGGACACAGGATTTATCACCGCTTCTGTCCCAACACCCTCTAATGCCACAGCAAGCAGGACTTGTGAGTCTCCTCCAGGCGAGCTGTGACAGGCAGCCTGTGCAGAGCAGACCAACTAATGATCAACATTTCATGGGTTACGGTAGAAATCAGCATTAAATATTGCACGGATCCACCCAACATGTGATCAGCATTTAAAGTCTATTTGATACCATCACTTTAAGTCATCTTATAGAAGGTGTGTACAGTATGTTCAGGTTTGGATAACAGAAGAGCTTCTGACTATCAGCTGCTGTCTGGCCCTTGCAGCAGTCAGCACAGATTTCAGCAGCTGCTAACATGGCAACAGTTTTAACAGGTTCATCACAGGATCACAGTGAGGAACCCAAATGGAACAAATTCACATATACATTAGAGCTGATGGACAAGTCTGCGCATCATCACACGTTAAAACTCCTGTGAGAGCATTGTTGCACGTGTGTGTGTCTGTGTGTGTGTGTGACAATGCTCATTGTTTGCTGTGTTGCTGTAAAGGAGTCCGACTTTTATTTAAAGATACATATACAGTCAATAGTGTTGATCGATTTAATGGTCAAAAATGAGTGGTAAACCGATTTGGCTGCTGGATGCAATTTCCTACTTGGACACAAAAAAGACTTTTGATGGTGGAAGGTGAAATACATGTTATAAAATGTATGTCTTAATGTTTTGGAGCATATTGGCAAATGCTCTTGTGGAAGAAATAAAGGTTGTAGAAGGGAAGGAACCAGTTTCTGGAAGTGCAGACTACACCAGCTTCATTTGTACTCCATGTGACCCATGTGTCTGTAATTATCAGACTCAAGCCTACTCTGTGGGGGAGCATTACTGGCCAAGGTGCTAAACTGATGGTAGCAGCACAGGTGGTTTGGTATTGGTTGTCCAGGGAGCTGGACCCCTGTGGCTGCTGATCGGTGTGGAGCTGCATGGGTCCTGAAGAGTAGTGGCTTTGTCCCGGGGACACTGTGAAACTGCAGGTAATGATTGAGCAAGTCTTGCCCAAGGACACTGACAGGATGGATAGCTGTTGATGGAAAATGGGATTGAACGTGACACAAGCATGTTTGATTATAATTGTGCTTGTGCTATTAGAAAGTACTGTCAATGCACCAAGTCCTGTGCTGTTTTTGTTTCTCAATACTTTGTTTTTAAAGGTACTTTCTGTACTGCCTCGGTCTTAGTTGCTCTCAGACCTGAGCATGTACAGATCCTTTGCTGTGTAGCCTTTGTAATCAAAGTCTCAGGCCCAGCTAAATCAACAATCACAGCCAGCCTTTCAAATGGGGACTTCACTCCCCTGGATGTAATCTGCCCAGATAAACCTGCAGAGGCCATTTTACAGTTACAGTCTGAGGGGAGATAATCCTACCTGGTGTCACATCAGAGAGGGGGGAAGGCTGTTGAGGTTATCTGTGCAATAATGATCGCCCCTGGGACTCGCAGCACCTGAGACACTGTAGCCTGATAGCCTGGTCAAATGTACCCTGTTACTGTGTGGCCACATACGTTTTCTTATTCTAGCTGGTGTGTGCAGCTTTGTCTCACACATACATGTAGATACTATCTTCCTGTATTAATTGCTTCCCTGCTTCTGCTTCTTGCTCCTCATTCTATTTTTGAGTATTTTGTGTGTATATCAGCAAACAAAAGCATTTACTGCATACAGCCATGCATGTGCATGCATAAACGTTGGGCAGATGGTTTCCAAGATGGATGACATTGCTGCAAAAGGTCACAGATGACAGGTGACAACAAAGTGCACAACAGGAGAGGCAGGGACACGCTACAGAAAACCACAGAAACTGACTCTAACCTTGATGGCTTTGGCCGACCAAGTTGGTCCAAAATAGGTTTTACTTGTGAATATAATTGTTATTTACAGGGCGGTATGGTGGTACAATGGTTAGCACTGATGCCTCAAAGCAAGAGTGTTCCTGGATCAACCTCTGTGTGGATTCCTCCCGACTGCATGTGTCTGCGTGGGTTTTCTCTTGGTACTCTGGCTTCCTTAGGTTAATTTGAGATTCTAAATATAGCTGTGAATGTCAAGGTCTCTAGCCCAATGTCAGCTGAGATTGGCTCTGGCCTTCTACGACCCTTAAAGGATCAGTGGTATAGATAGATATATGGATTCTTATTTAGAATCCCATAGCTGTTAGTTTGAAATAAATATCAGAATATAAACTACATATGTTTATGCTTGACTGGGGATGGAAACGTTTTGGTATCAGTGACATGTGATCAAATGCAATGGAAACAGATTTAGTGACTAAATGATGATGAACAAAGCATGTGACATATTAATCACTCATCCACACATGGGACAAAAAATCTTTGCAGACAAAAAGCATCAGATCTGTTTTGAAAGTGGAGATTGTAACTTCACATAAATACAACATTTCAACACTTTCCACTTGTTTTACCAACATATAAGTTTGGACTCGGGCGCTTTCAATTGCATTGATCTAATTGTGCCTTCTCCTTCTGCCATGGTTTTATGGCACTTGTATAACCATCTTGGGGCATTTGCATAACAACAGTGGCTGGAACTGTACACAAATTAACATTTTCTTTTGCCAATGTTCAGGTTTGCTTGATTTGTAGCAGCAGTAACAGGGAATTACATTATTGTGCATTTTTGTCTATGGATTTTCATTCTAGTCAACTTAATGTTATAGTTTTTGGTGTGACATTCCTCTTTTCCCTTGGGCCACTTCAAACAGGATGCGGCCAAACATAACTGTCGCCACCTGCCCTGTTCTCCTTTGCTGCCGTTCTTCCTTTGCACTGTGGTGTCGTGATAAGCTGGGCCAGGGTGCTGGGTGAAGATGGGAGATGTAATGAAAACAAATGGTTGTCATTATGAGCACGTCACATCATATTGCACTGGTTCCATAACAAAGCCCGACAAGCAGCTTTCATCATGGCCGACGTGGTACAGGGGAGAGACACTCCATCTCTGTTTCTACTTTTTCATTTTACAAGACTGATGCCGTGACTTATGGTTCAAGTGTTCCCAAAGGAAAATGTGTCAAATACGGTACAATGGTGCTCGGTGGCTATAGCATTGTAGTGATGCTGCCATAGTTATTAAGTTATTTCTCAATGGACACACTAAAGCTATGTGGTCAGGTTGGTAGTGGTTCTCAGATAGAAGTTCTCATCAAAAGTCAGAAGATATGCAATCATTACATTTTAACACAAAAAAACATCACTTCACCAGAGCCAATGAAGACAGTCGTAGTAAGGTTGACCATTTACTGTCAGACTTCCTCATTAACGTGCTGGTGAAAACTGTCAATAAACAATACAAAATATTCTGTGTCTGTGCTCTTAATTACATGTTACATTGTACATGGTTGTAAATGTATGTAGCAGTTACTATAGCTGCTAGCATTGGTGTTAGCTTGTACACAATTGTAAATAAAGTTTTAAAATAACTTATCAAACATAATTTTAACAAAATCTTTAATAATATATGATCTTTATCATGTCTAACGTCAAATATATAAACTTACAGCATTGCCTCTATGATGCTTTGGATTGGATGAAAGTGGATTACTTCTCAGATCATGCACTACATGTCTGTTACAGGAAGTTGCTAAACCGGAAGTAAAGTCACCGCATGCATGCATAATGGTAAAATTATATACATTTTTATCCATCTTTAATTTTCAACTAAAAATAGGCACCAACAAATGACTTAAAGTTAAATGAATGCCTTAAAGGCAACACACTCCCCGCCTGACCTGTGTGAGGTCACTAAGAACTTGCAGCAGTCTAGAACATTAATCTTTAGATCAGTCGTTAGGTAGTAATTAAAAAAGTAATTAAACTATTTCGGTTACCCAACCTCTCACCCCACGACAACAGATATACTTAATTTTCTTACGACAGGGTTTTCATGAGGAACGAAGTGAAACATGTCCATTTTGACCAAAGGTTGTATTGTGGTTAGATTTCATCTACTGACTCACAAACACAGTGTGTATGCAATACAATTCTAGCGGTTTTTCCTCTCAACATCTTGAAGAAGTGCAGTTGTTTTTCTCCTGGAGCTTGACTGTCACTTCCTACACAGATTAAGTCATACTTGTTCACCCTTTGATGTAGGAGTGCTGATTCATGTTCCACCTCCTCCTCCGCTGGTGTATATCTGTAATATCCACTTTTCACGTGCACTTTTCACCGAACAGTTTACATCCTTGTTCTCGTCTCACTTCCCACCTCGGACAAGAAGTTGTCTTGTTTGCATTGGAACCCATCACCCCCACCACCCCCTCACACACACACACACACAAACTGCAAGCAGATACGATCAAAACTTAATTGGGGTGATTTAGCTGGCAGTGACAGTGCCTTGCATACAAGGAGCAGAAATACCTGATAAGTCTTCCTGCTCCCTGTCAACTTTGCTTAAGGACAACAATGTTTAAATCCTATCCTGCTTCCCAGGTGCTTTGTGAGCTGCACTGTTCTGGCATGCAGCACGTAGAACGAAGGTGGAGGATTATAACAAACAGTGAGGTAAACTACTCTCTAATTAGGATGGATTGCACACTCCCCTCCCTTTCCCACACATTCTCTGTCTCTTTTTACTCTCATTTCCTGCCCTGCAGTGATACAGGGTGGAATCTAATGGCTGCTTTCTTTTAATTTGGTTGCAGGAAGGAAGATGGCAGTATCTTTCCTTCCCTTGGGTTGAGGGGATGACAGCGACTGACAGCGTTGGGTGAATCTTGGTACCCACATCCAGTCGCTTTCTTTCAATGAATTGCGTGCGCATGGTGAGCCCAAGCTAAATTTAAACACGTTCCCTGACACCGTTGATGTGCTATAAGGCAACGGGGGAGGAACCAGCAAAGTATTCTCCAGTTTTCCTCGACTCCCCCACCAGCCCAGCACACCTGCATCCACACGTGATACCTCGTTTCATTGTTTACATCGACACGGCGGCGGCTCTCCCACCTCTGCCCCAAGAATAGAAACTAAAGCTGTTACTGGTCCCCACCATTAACCGTGTTATTTCTCATCCTCCCCTTTGTCTCTCTCTTTCTCTCACACATACACAAGTACAAATGCTTTTTTTTACTTGCAGGCTACTGGGGGAAATAAAAAAAATGTTCTTGAGCTGTGGCTGTGTCGGATTTCTGAGGATGGGAATATATGATAAGAGGAAGAAAAGCTCCACTGTGGAGACTCTGGGGAGCTCAAGTCACTCTCACAGGAAATGGCACTTTCAGATCTCCGACGAGCTGCACCGCAGCGCTGTTTGCCTGGAGAAAGTGACCCCGCTGTAGCTGCTTATACTCCATTCTGCATCAAGGTGGGCAGTAATGTCGCCATCAACTGATTTGAAACATCACAAACAAGCCGGTGAAACATGTGCCACAGTCGGGCCACAGAGGCAAGCAGTTACCACTTGGTTAGCTTAGCAACAACAGTGACTTGATCATGGTTACTATAGCAGCAGGAAGTCTGATGGATTCTCCTCTGAAAGCTGAGTAGCATCAGTGCCTGATAACCTGAGCAGTGAGTGTATGTTGCTTTAAATGGAAGAATGAACATACATGTTGCCCAAAATGTATTTCTACAGAGACAGTGCTGCTTCTGATCATGAAAGGTGTCCCATGAAGGCTAAGGCACCATTAGTGAGGAGAAGGGAATGACTCAAATGAGCTGTAGGTAGTTTTATTTCAGAAAGAATCAACATGAAAACTCAAACAGCTCAGAGAAAACAAGGTTGGATACAAAAATAAAATAAGCTGATGTGGACAAAGCAGACAGCGACTGAACGGACGACTTGACAAAGACAGAACTGAGGACTTGACTCAAATACAAACTGAACTGATGACAAACTAGAGACAGGGGGCACAGGGCAAACAGATGAAACAAATCACGGCAACAATCAAAACTGGAGGGAAACAGCAACTCGGAGGGAGATCAGAACTTCAAAAGAAACAGAAGGAACACAGATCTAAACATAAGGAAAACCTAGGGAATGTCCATAACTAACAAGTCCATATAACAGAACCAAAATAGACTTTCAGAGTTCGGGGTCAGGGCAGCATAAGCTGGATGCCCATCGCCGTTAAACAAGAAGAAGACTGCGGTTAATCGTTGCATCTGACTTCGCAGGTTATCCAACCAGATCACAGACATCGAAAATAGTTTATAGAAACAGACAATTTTTTCCCCCTGATTGTCCCATTTGCTGTTGTCGGTCAAAAAGAGGCAGTAATATTAAAATGAGACCGTTTCATAACCAGTTCAAACTCCTTGTATGGGCTTTAAAACACCTAAACACCTGTCACATGACCATTACACTGGGCCTGTGTGTGTCGGTGTGATCAGGAAGCAACTACTCTTCAGTCACAGAAAATGCAATAAAAGTGGAACAGCAAGGGTGAAGTAACTCTGGTATATTTTTTTGACGAGGTGGAACTGTTTCTGAAATGAACTGTTAGCGTTCACTGCCGGTAGCCGAGTCATGACTGAACCCCCAATCAGGAAGTAAATTTGGGTCATCATTTCCACACGTGGGTGTCCATTGAACGCAGGTTAGCTGTTTTATGTTTTAGAGAAAAAACAGACCAATCAAAGAGAGAGAGTTAGAATAGGGAAAATACAAAAAACAGGGAATTGCTTGAAGTGTATGTAACAGACACAGGTGAACTTAAATTGATAGTTGGAAATAACTGTTAAATTCTAACCGATGAAAAGGTCAAAGTGATTATTTGGATATTTGAATGTTCTTAACTTCTCTGATGTTTTGTGTACAAATTTTCTCTTTATCATCAGCTACTGGAAGACATTGCAGTTAACTCACAGACCAGCACTCTATCATTACTGCATTTTCCGAGACAGTGAACAGGACAAGCACATAGGTGAATGGTCTGGTCGAGTTCACTCTCAGTCACACAGCCTAATTTCAGTTTAGCCTCTAATGTGTTGCTTTTCTGAGACAAACCTACTTCCTTAATCGACCCACTGTTACCACCCAACTGGAGAAACGAATGAATGTTGTTTGCATTGTTTCTGGAAGCCAATACCTTCCTGCTGCAATGAAGTAAATAAGGTAGAGAAAACAATTTCAGGTTGGTGAAGCTCCACCTGCAGAGGTCTATTACTTTACTGTTACAGCGGTAGAAGGCGGGCGTTTTGCTGCAAGAGAAGAGTATTTACCTTCCAAGGAAGGCTTGTTTTGACTGGAGCAACCTGTACCGCCGCTACATTGTGAGACAAGTCAAATTTCAGTGATAAAGTGCTTGTTACTAGAAGTTTAACCACCAGTGCCTATTCGGAGAACAAAGCACATAAATATAGATACAAGAAGATAAAAAAAGAACAAAAGCATCACAAACTACAGAGAGCATGTGTGCAAGTGTGTTTGATATCAGAGGGTAACAGGAGGGCAGTTTGCATGAGAAGCTCAATCAATAACAAGAATCCAGCAAACAATAGTTCCTGTGGGAAATGATTGCGGAACTATTGAAATTCTTTCTATCCAGTCAGCCGGAATAGAAAGTTTCTTCTAAACAATAAGCAAATACTCTGTTAACATAAAGGCGACACCCTTTGCTACATTTGCCCCTACGCAGGATAATATGAAGTTTACTATCATGTTACATAAAATTCTTTATAAAAAAACATTCAGTCCTCATCATTAAGAAGACTACTCTATGTATTCAAAAATTCCATTATGCACATGGTAAATAAGATATTGTTTTTGCCATCTGACGTTGCCAGATGTTCAAGCCAAGTGTAGGTTACCTCCTACCTGCTGCGATGTGTGTTGGTACAGATGCAGTTACACGACACGCTGCTGCATCTAGAGCGATCAATCCCAGTTCCTGCAGAGCACTAAACATTACCTTGCCCAAACTACTAAGAGCTCACTCACCTTAAAAGCACAAATTTATCTCTTAACAGCTGTCTTCCTCCTACTGATATTGATGCGTATACAGTATAAAAACACTTTGTACAGCTTTTCCTTTTTGTTGTTGTGATTACATCTCTGGAAAAGTGATGCATGCATCACTCAGCTGTTGACAACGCTAGTGCAGTCTGACATTTGACAGAAATGTTTTTGGATCTTAGCAGGACGTGTTGTGATGCCCATGCCGTTGGTAGCTTGACTGATCGCTCCCTTAATCAAAGCATTTTCTCCCACAGATCCCTATCAGGCTTTTCTTCCTCTCTTCTCCGTCTCATCTTACGCTGGCCGTCTTATTCCCTTCTTCCCTGTACTCCGTCCTACATTCTTGTCTTCCCCATCTTCACTCCCCTCCTGTTCCCTGTTTATCCCTCCTACACTACCTGCACTGGTTGTTTCAGGGGGATATTGTGCAGCCCCCTAAAGATCCAGCAAATTGTGTGCAGAAATCCAATTCCTCTATTAACTATACCTCTTGTAAACAATTGACAGAAAGTGATGAACTGTTAGAGGAAGATGTCAGAGGATCAGTCATCATCCGTAGCTGTGTGAATGTAATGTGGCCTCCGAGTTAGCTCTCGTCTGTAAACGTCCACTGGTGCCCAAAAAAGAAATGAGCAATGTTGTGTGACAGACAAGATCAGATAGACTCTCTGCTAAGTATTTACATTTCAAAATGTTAACACTATTAAGAACTGACCTCTCTATGCAGACAGACCAGGTGCTATTAATACTCTCTTAAGTTGAACTTCAGCATGTTGGTATGTCTCTCGTAAATAGTGGTAACCATTTTCTAAATGTTCTCCGACAAGCTTCTGTTGGCACTGAGTCAGATCAGGGGGTTGCTGCTGTCAGCTCACTTACTCAGGAGTGGGTCCTCAGCAGATGTGACGTGGGCCTGGGTGGGAAGCAGCAGCTCTGGCTCCCTGTGAAAAAAACCCGAATGGCAGCTCCTGATAGGGTGCCAGTATCTCCTGCCAGTCAATGGCCAAGCTTCTCTCGCTCACAGGATTGAAATGTGCCTGTCATTTCTTGGGTGGGAGGGGAGGGGGCGTTCGGGCTTGGACATGCTGTTCTTTTCTTCACTTGGTTTTTGGATCCAAAGCCAACACAGACGCCAAAGTGAGTTCTCTTTAAACAATAAGCAAGAGAAATAAATCGACTTTTACATTTTCCCACTAAGCTTGTTTGGAGCAGTTTGTCATATTTGTGAGGGGAATAAAATTCTAACAGATGAGATGAAAGTTTTATGTGTATTCAGGGACTACATGTGTGAAGAAATACAATTTCAAGCTGCTTGGAAAGCCAAGCTCGACAAAATCAAGCGAGGGCGAACATCAGTCTGGGTTGATGCTCATTGTTAATCAGTTTCAGCAATTTACATTGTCTTTATGGTCCTTCAAGGCTGATCATGCAAAAACACACCTCGACATTTCCTTCATTAGTTTCCAAAATTGCCACCAAGACACAGTATAAATAGCTACTGAGGCTGTATTATGAAGAGGACACAAGCCATTTTGGCTGTTTCATTCTATCCAGGTAAGATATTTGACTTGGAGACCACTGTATGTATGTACTTAACTCTGGTAGGGAGGCCAAGATTGCTCTGGTATTACTTGTTATGCAGCTCTACGGGTAAACACATGCACAGATTACATTGTGATGATGAAGCAATATCATCTTATTGAGCTGAAACAATATCTAAGAGCAGGTGATTTCCCAAAGGGAGAGGAGAGACGAGCGCTGAGAGCATCATGACAGTCCCGAAACACAGTTAGTGATCAGGGGTTCTGCAAAGAAATCTATGATGATGAGTCATCACATCATTTTAGAGGTTTATTCAAGGATGAAGGATTTTTTTGCAGTAACTATTCATAACATGTCTTGCTGTGGGCATGTTTAAGTTCACATAAGATTACACATCACACAAGATGATTTAAGTGTAGAAGTCAAGGTCACTGGTAACATATAGCTGTGCAAGGATAATTGAATACATCCCTGATGTAAGCCCTTTCTAAGACCATTATACCAACCATTATATGTTCGGTTATATTTGCGCCACAGCCATGGTATGGAGTATATACTTTGCATGTGTTGCTCTAGCTGCTAAGAACTTCCTCATAAAGTGGAATCCCCGCCACCATCTCAAGAGATACCTCTGACCATCATTCAGTCCAGGGAATGGCACCTTAAATGTTTTTAATCAAGACATACTCTCTTCGCTTATGTCTACTTAAAACCTGTTGGTGACAGGTCCAGTGTGTTCAAAGGGATCTATTGACAGAATTTGAGTATAATGTTAATATATTGTTTTCATGAATCCATAATCACCTGAAACTAAGATCGTCATGGTTCATTACCTGTACATTGGAGTAGAACCTCTTCCAAGGAGTCCGCCATGTTTCTACAGTAGCCCAGAATGATCAAACCAATTACTGGCTTAGCAGAGAGCCTCTCACATTTACTTAAAGGTCACTGTAGATTAGGCAGTGTAAGGGTGTTCAGTTGGTTGCAATGTGCATTCCTGCCATAAAATGTAATTCTGTGGGAGTGCTTGGCTTTGGCTGAGGGGGTAGAGTGGTCAGACTTCAACCAGAGAGGTGGCAGTTCAATACTTGGTCTTCCCCATCTGCATGCCGAAGTGTCCTTGGGCAAGATACTGAACCCCTAAATGGCCCCTCATAGACGTTGAATGCACTAATTGTAAGTTGCTTTGGATAAACGTGTCTCTCAAATGACAAGTAATGCTTCAGTTTGTGGCTGTGCAATTAATCACTGCATTAGTTGCCATTGTTTTACAAGGGGAAGCACTATTAAGTTTGTACACTTCAATGTCACCTACAATTCAAGTAAGTACATAGGTGCCACATGTATAAAATTGTTGTTGCATTCTATTAACACAGATGATATCCTTTTTTACCAAAACATCTTTAAATGACTAATATCTTTAGTGACAGCTCATATTAACCTCGACTTTCAGACCAGCAGGAACTTTGTAACAGAAATCATCTTATTTGAATATGTGGATAAATGAGACTGTTACATCTTGACAACCTTCAGTTCTCTGTGCCCCCCCCCCCCCCCCCCCCCCCCCCCCGATGCTGGATGAATGTGAGAGTGCTTTTTAACTCTGCCGAATGCTCTCCCTTTGACTCCAACGGTGAAGGAGCCATGTCAGTGTCGACGAGAGAGGGGCTATTGTGAATTCTATGTGATGATTAACGCAGTATTCAAGGGAGTAGTAAGCCTGTCTTATCTGAGCCCCAAGCTAAATTGCTCTCTTTCTCCGGCCCAGTGAATGCTCGAGTGCCAGGGTATTATATGACCCTAACTGGTGAAGGAGCGTTCAATTATTTATTCATGCAGTTAAATTCTTATTTCTGTTTGTGAGGAAAGGTAAGAAAATGTAAGAGACACAGTTGCTTCTTCCGTTTTTTTGTCCAGCCCACTCACGAACGCTGCAGAACAATGGGAAATATGAACTGCTAGAAATGTTTGTGTTCACTGTGGCATCCGTGTTGAATAGATATGAGGTAGACAAGAGAGAACAAGGTGAATCCTGTGTTTTCTCCCTAAAACACTGTTGTGCTAATGGCCTCATAAAACTGTTCCCTCACCATACTTTTAAAATCTGAATTCATGTGCTGATGCTGAATTTGTGTCTGTTTCCTGCCTCACACTCTTTTCCTTGTAAACATTTAGAGAAGCTAGGAAGTGGGACCATAAACTCTTACTGACGTTTACCCGAATGGAGCCATTTATAGATCAAGTGCCCTTTTCAAAGTCACCATGACAGTTCAACAGGATAAAAAAACATTTCACCTTCAAGCCCTCACTTTTCCCTCACTCGGCCAGGTTTCGAGAATCAGATCTAGAGTCAAACCAGCAACTCTCAAGTCAAGAGTGAGCTTCTGTAATCACAAGCCTATCCCCCCCAAAAAAATGTATGTTTCCACAGCACTCCAGAGAGTTCAAAGATTTCCTAAGATTCATGCTTTTTTAAAACCTGTGTATCCTTTTGGGTGCAAGTATTCTGTTGCTTTGAAATCTCACATATGAAAGCACAAAGAGCTCAGCCAATGAAAACACACACAACAGCATTTACATTCATGTACAATCACTCACTCGTCCCTGTCATAGATGAGCCGGTGGCAGCACATACACCACATACTATATGCACATATATCTGCATGTCTAAATCAATCCTCCGTTGTGGTTTTTGCTTTGCTCTGACAGCGTGAGCGTTGGGAGCGTCCTTGCCCTCTGGCTCTCGCTCCCACCGAGGTGGTGTGCTGCTGCACTCCACCAGGGGGAATGGCGGGGAGATAACTTTGACATACAGCATATTATTTTCTGAGGGTTCCCCCCCCCCTCTGTTCCACTCTCACTCACTCTGCTCTTGGGTTGTCTTGAGAGTAAACCTCAGCACATCATGATGGAACTCATATGTGATTGCACCATTTAAAATACCAGGATTACTCCCATAAAAGTGAGGGCAAATTTGTGCAATCAACCACAGAAGGGCTAGCTAAATATTACATTTCAGTTGTAGGGTTTATGGTTTGCAAGCCAAAGAACGAATATATTGTTTTATTAAAGTGAAAATGACAGTTTGAGCCAATTCCTGCATGTTTTTGGACTGTGGGAACCAACAATGGTGAACATACAAACTCCACACAGAAACACCCCTGACTGGGATTCAAACCAGCAACCTTCTTGCTGTGAGGAGACATAGGTAAACACTGCAGCCAATGCCAGTGGACAGGTTAGTATCAGTGATGGTTGGCTGACACGCGAGTTTAGACACAATTCTTTTCTGTATCTTAACAGATTCTTAAACAAAAAGTCATCCTCCATTCATGGTGAGAATCATTTTTTGAAGAGGGCTTCTCCACACCGTCTCAAACGGAATAAAGGATTGAAAATACAGATAAGTCCGCCCCATCCTTAAACCCCCAGTATTGAGCAGCAGAAATGGTTCTGAGAACAGTTGTTGACAAATGGTAATTAAAAGATTTGTTAATGTTGAGTGATTAAAAACACTGCAGGCATTTCACAGGGAAAATACAGCATGCAAATTGCTTTCTCCGCAACTGCTTGTGCTGCTCGGTTTGTTGAATTTAAAGCCTTTTTTTTTACTGTTATCATAATATTAAAGAGCTGTCACTTCTCCTGTAATGGAATGCACAATGTGAAGAATTAGCATTTTTCAACAGTTATCTTGTTTGTGCCAGGATGAGCAATTATTGGCCTGATACCTTTTTTTTCCCCTCTCAAAACAGTATGATTATTTTCTTTCCTCCAAGGAAGATGTAGTCAGTCACAGCCTGGGACTGGTTTCATCTTGTGTGTGTGTGTGTGTGTGTGTGTGTGTGTGTGTGTGTGTGTGTGTGTGTGTGTGTGTGTGTGTGTTCGTGCACACTTTATGTCTCCTTATGAGCATTGGGTTTTCATGGGATAGGACTATGCACTGGGATCGTCAAACGCTGCAGCATCATGTTCACCACAGGCTGGTGAGAAGAACAATCATGAACGCACGCCAGAGTCAAACACTAGAATGACTCATGCTTGGACGAAGAATCCGTGTGATGGAGCGTTACACATGAAAATCCTGGTGTCGTCTTCACTGAGCATTTCCGGATTCATTCACCAATCAAAACATGTTAATACCTTGAGCGTTGTGCGTTATCAAACACTGATATTCAGAGAAATGACTAGTGAAACTAATGAATAGTTTTAGTGGCTTCATGCATAGAGACAACAGTAAGATTGGAAGTAATCACACTGCTTTATGTTAAACCATCAAAGTCGACAGCCACCTGGCAAAATGTGATGATGTCCTATATTCGTCAAATGGACAACAAAAAGTGGATATGTTTGCTGGTGGTCTCATGCCAAACAACACAGACACACACACTCAGACACACAACACACTGCACTATTTTACTGTTGCAGACATCATTGACCACGACGTAGCTGAACAGCTTCCCATCCCCATCAAAAAACCATCGACTGAACAAACCAAAGTGTGAATAGAGTGAACGGAACCAGATAGTGGAATTGTACATTGTATGTTTAAATGTATCTCTCTCTCAAAGAGAGAGTGACGATCCCTTGATTTAGCTGAAAAATCAAATCACAGGTTCAGCTTCCAGTCTGGTGATAATAGTAACTAGTTAATGGTTGTTTAAGCTGATTATAGTTGTAATACCACTCACCAGCAGCAGTGGCAGTAGTGGTTTGTTTGTCAGCAGCATAACACCGAAACTACTGAACACATTGCCACAAAACCTGGTGGAAGAATGTGGCATGGGCCAAGAAAGATCCCATTAAAGCTTAACCTTTATTTTAAATGGTGAGATGGGACAGTTGGGCCTTGGTGGAGGTGTTCGCTCTTTGTCGGTCTGTACTATCAAAAGCAAAAACTGCTCAGCCGATATCCCCAAATCTTGGGAATGGATGGGATGAAAAATGTACCCTTTAACTTTTGGAGTGGATCTGGTGGATCTAGGAATTTATTTTTCACTTTAATGTGGTGAGATGTATATGCGCTCTCCTAGTGCCCTTCTAGTGCCCTTCTAGGCCTTCTAGTTGCAATGTTATCAATTCTAGTCAGATGTTATGACAGACTAAAAGGACATTTCAGGTTAATTGTTAATTGCCAACTCTGATCTCTTATTTATCGGCTTATAAGGACACACACACACACACACACACACACCCAATACAAATGACTGAGCATGATTAAAACCTCAAATTAAAAACTGTGTGGATGGGCGGATAAGTAATGTATTTCACACAGCAATAAAGCAGTGGTCAAGATGTAACTAATAAATACACCATCCTGTCCTATAAAAAACGTGTGTATTTTTGCTGCTTGTAAAGCACATGAACGATCAGCTCGTCCCCAGAGTGTTTCACCTTTTATCCGAGATCTCCTGTTCGACTTTATGAGTGTAGCAGTTATAATACAGCTGTCGTAAACCTATAATTCTAATTGATAGGGTAACAACTTTTAATGGCAATAATGTACTGTAATGGAAAGTGATGTAAATGGGATGAGATAAACTTAATTAAATGGCCGAGCAGATGGTGACACTGTCCGGTAACTGAGAGGTCACAAGGTCAAAGTCTCTAACATGTAATGTGTCCATCCACTGCCATGTTTCTGCCCATGTGTCCTTGAGCAGGACAGCAAGTCTCCTCTCACTTTGTACATGTCTCTAACTCATTTAGTAATAAGTAGTAACTGGCTTGTCATTGTTTTTCTGTGTGTATTAATAAGCAAATTACGATTTTTGAGAATGTAAACTTATAAAAGAATTAAGTGCATCGAGTCACTTTGTTAATGTCACCCTGTGGGGACAGTTGGACAAGGACATTTCAAGTCACTTTCAGAAATTCTAGAATATGACACATGGACACATGGACACAGGACCTGGTCTTTCAACAGCTGAGCCGCTGATCTCTCCTCTGTGGATTGCAGGACCTCTCAAAAGGCCTTTGGAAATGCAGTCTCTTGCCTTGATATCAAAACCTTGCTCCATTATCGCATATGCATTTACTTCCTCCACTGCTTCAAGTGGAAACATTGTGAGTTGAGCAGCGACGTCCCGTCTCTGTTCCTCCCCGCTGCCTGCTTTGTTAACTTAATAAAAAAAATGTCTGTCTGCCGAACCAAGATGTTCAGAATGGAACTAACGGTCCCATATGGTGGCGAGGACACTGATCGCAGGAAATAGAAAGAGCCAGCTTGCCTGCAGTGCTGTTCTGTCCCATATGCAGACTGTGGTGTTTGCAGGCTTTCCGACAGACAGATGCCATCTTGATGTGTTTAAGTGGGTTGTCATCCACTGAGGGGTTGATCGTCTTGCTTCACTCTCAGTGAATAAAGAAGAATTAGCAGCAGCAGAGTTAGGCCTCCTGCCGAGAAGAGAAGAGTCGTGTTGATCACAGGCAAACTTCAACTTTCTACGCAGTTGAGCGTGCGAGTGACCTCAATAATCACAGAAATATAATTATCTCTGCCAAAGAGGTCATGTTTCCACCCAGTTCCTTCGGTTTGTTTGTTTGTCAGCAGGATGACGCAAAAACTACAGAAATGATTTCCATGAAACTTGCAAGGATGGGACAAGAGAAGCCACATTTCGATGTAGAAAGAGTTGAGGATCCAGGACTTTGTTTCGCTTCCTTTAACTTTACAAGACTTTTGACATTTTCAAACATCTCCTAGGGATGGATGCATGGATCTCGATGAGAAATATCATGCATATGTAGGGGACTGATATCTAAAGTGTAAGTGTGTGCAGATCGAAATAAAACTCAATATCTAGGGGATTTAAATGTGGTCTTATTAGGCGACTGTTGGCTGAGGTATGCTCTCTATTTCCATTCCAGTTGTAAAATTAAACAGTTTACTCTATGTTTTTTTGCTCTTGTTACCTTCTTGAAGGGACAGTTGAAGTTTGCTATCAGGAAGCCAGTGAGGGATCACATCCTCCAACTGGTCACCATTAGCTTGGTGGTTTGGCCAAATACAAAGGGAAAGAAAAGGGTAAAGATGAATGGTTTCATTTTTTAGTGAAAGGGGTTTAGTATATAAAAGTTAAATTAATCATATAAAGGTCCAGCGATATTATGAAGTTTTTCTAGACCCTAATCATACCTGTTAAAACTAATATTCATTGTCCATGAATAGGAGAATGTGCTTATTCCATTATAGATCTTAGGTCATTTATTTAAATATACTTGGTTTTTTTTGTGAGTTAAATCCCCCAAACAACGAAAGCCCTAAATATTATTATGGGTATAATTCCAGTTGGAATTGAATGACATGTCGGTTTTATTTTCAATGAGGCACTGAGGGGGAAATTAAACAGAGCAAAAAACACCATATGACAGGACAGCTGTCAGGGAAGATGCTCTCTTCTCTTGCTCTTTGTTTCGATTTTAAGTGTAACAGGAGGCCTCGTGGAGTTTGGCAACTGAGAGCGGAAGCAGAGAAGTTAGTAACTGGCCTGGAAAGTCAATTAAATTCATTCACGTTATGACAACAAACTGATGGTAGAACAAAATAGTCGAGCTGCCCAACCATGTTGCCATGGCTAGGCCTCTCGTCAATTCTATGAGTTCAGAAGAGCTGAAAAAGTCGTTTGTGGATCTGCCAATTCGAAATATATCTATTTGCACCGTGCCTACTTTTTACATCAATATGCCTTCAAAATGTCATCCACACATTTAAACTGTTGTAATTCAGCTTGAGTCGGCGCTGAAGTAACATGTAGAAGAGAGTCTTGCACCTTGTCAAGATGATCTGGAGTGACACCGAAGTTGACCTTTCAAATACTGGGTTGGATACAACAGACAGTTTTCCTATCGAGTGAATTTACACAGCTAAGGCCAGGACGTGGCACAGAAATATGAAGATGTCAAATTGAAAATGTTGCTGTTTGTACAGAAGAGGGGGGAAAAGAGTTAAATATGAAAACTGCACTAATCACATATTCTACTCAAAAGACATATTTATTTAACCACGGACTTTTGTCTCATCCCCACCTGAACGATTTATACTCTGCCAGAAGGAATTGAACAAAATTGGACGGTGGCTGGTGCAACACAGCCAACAAATAATGACATAGTTAGTAACACAGAAATACACATTTAATTGTGCATTTGGGTGTGATTATGCTGGATAAAGGGTGAGCTTTTTTTGTAACTCTGTGGGTGAATTTAATTGGAGCCTGTTTAACAAGCTGAGTCCAACATGGGAGCCAATCACATCTGTCATAGGGCGAGAGGCAGGGTACATCCTGGACAGCCTATCACACGGCCAACAGAGTCAAACAAACACTAACATTTTAGTCGCCACTTACTCAAACCTGCATGTCTTTCAATCGTAAGGGGTAAAAATAACCTACAGAGGAAGAACCTGCAAACTCCAACCAGAATGCCCAGTGAGTTTAAACCATTACATCTCTTGCTGTGAGGCAACAGTGCTAAGATGCCCAGACTGGAAAAACATACCAACCTGAAATCAAGCCGGCCTCTATCAACCCTTTAATAGTTGTTTTTGGTCATTTTCAAGGTAGCTGAAAACAATTAATGATGATTGGGTCGGTTGAGTTTGGTTTTGAAGTGGCACTCTGGGGCCGAGTTAGCCAGGGCAATCTCTGATTAAGAGATTAACAGCCTTATTACTTCCCCGGCTGTGGCAGCAAGGAAGGAAGGAGAGATGATCTAGAAGACAGTTAGAATGAATGTGCTAGAACTAATGCTGATCAAGTGAGGATTAACACTCCACCCTCTCTCTCTTTTTTGCAAAGTCTATCTGCTTCCTGCTGTTTACTTAGGTTCCCCAATTTGTAGGTTCAGCTACACTGACTTTTTACACACCCCACTTCTGCTCAAACTGTTCCCAGTTCACACCACGAGACAAAAAGGCTAAATGTGTGGTTCCTGCTCTGAGCCAAACTACAGCAGATCAGTCTTGTTTGGCCTAGTGAGTGAGAGGATGATACAAAAAGTAAATAATTGAGAGCCGTTTGGTTTTGACGTGGACAAAACGACAGAGTGAGAATTTAATGTTTTAGTTTTTTTTTACACAGCGTAAACTAAGATCTCTGCCACAGGAGATTATCTGTGGTGATACAAGTGGGAGAACAGGTGAGATGAATTCCATCTGTTGTTATGGAAACTCTGTAAACTATTGACTTGTTTCCATTTCGTCTCTTTATTTGTCATCATAAAATGTGCTCAGGTGCTCAGGCTCTGACTTCAATATACACGTTCACACATTTTCATATTTCCACTCTGCATAAGAAGTTTGTGCTGAAATTCTTTGGGGATGAAATCAGCATAGAAATGTTTTTTTTTACTTAATCCCCGACACCTGCAGTTGTTTGCTCATATCAACAATTCATGTTTTGAGTTCAAGCCATCATCTTTGCCAGTATCAGGACTGAGGGTGTCCTAGGGATCTTCAAGCACCACATTCACATTCATCCAACTCTTGGTAGAAGCTTCTGTGTAGCAGCACCCTGAAGCTACCGTCTACCGGAACAATCACACCTAATGTACAAGTCAGATTTCTTTGGTCAGAATTGAAGAGAAGATGTTTCCTTGCTACATTTAGTTTAATTAAACCAGCGTTTATGATCTGTCTTTGTGACTTCTTAAAGTCTAACTTCACCCCTAAATTTAGGCTTGTCTGCCTGTGAGCAAAGATTCCAGTAGATGTGTGCGCTCTTTAACAACGGAGCTTGGTAGTCCTCAACCCTTTGAATCACTGACACATGTGGCTGGTGCTGATACAGCTGTGTCTGAGCACAGGGAGGAGCACGAGAGAATGGGGGACATCTCTGAATAAGAGCTGATGCGGTGGTTCAGGGGTTAAGTTTCAGCATAACTTTCAGATTTACCTTTTATAAGAGGGTGCTACTGATGATGATGATCAGTTCGGGGCAGCGTTAACATTAGGAAATTACACTACCAGTTCTTCAAGACATCTTCCAATTACTTGAAATTGTATTTCCACTCCAATCTAGGAGTATGAACATTGTTTATTTGTTATTTCTGACAGCAATTTCACTTTTCATTTTTGTATTTTTGGGCCCCCCCCCCACCCCCCACCGCCTCTCTGGACATGTTTTTCTGTTTGGAGGTGATAGTGACTCAAGCATTATTATAATTATTGCCTCCCTAATGCCACGAGCCTGCAGGCAGCAGACTTTGAAGAGTACAGTTCTATAATTGTCTCTCAGTCTTGTTGGCCTCACTGTTACTTGGAGCGTTTGTTAATTACAGCATCTCCCGAATTTAATTTCAGGTTGCTCCGTGTCCCCAGCAGGAAATGTGAAGAGAGGCAAATGGTTTAGTGTTGCCTGGTCAGCATGTTTACAGTCGGATGAATCTGAGCCACAGAACTTCTTCTATATTTCGCTCTTCTCCAAGTTGAAATTGTTAAAGTTAAATAGTGGTGAAATGCTCTAATGAGTAAAATGCAAATGTCTCAACTCGCTTAAAGTAAAGAAACCGAAAATCTTTGCCCATGTTTGAAAATTAAACTCGCTACTCGAAGCAGGGAGAATTGACTTCCAATAATATCACAACTCCAGCAGTCCAGCATATATGGTCTGGTTTACTGAATAGTGAAAAGGGCAAAGGTCAAACCCACAACACGCTGTAAAAAGAGAGTAGAACACCTTTTTCTTTTGATGAGAGCAAATTAGATTTGTCCGGAACATTTCCAGAAAAACTCGCACACATCACAACTCTGATGACTTTAGCTTCACTCGCTTTCTCTCTCCAAGAGTCAAGCGGACTGTTCTGCATATTTCCATAACAAGTTTATGCTGGAGTCCAATTAGATTTGATGTTTTAGGGGAGTATACGTAAAGGGCACTGAGGACTTTGTATGATGTATTATTGAATGGAAATTAATGGCAGCTTGTTTTGTCAGCTGTTACTGGCCATCTCTCCCACCATCTGTTGTCTTTTACAGAAAGAATAAGGACCCCGTATTTCTCTCCCTTCTCTCTATTTCTTTCAGGCTGTTTAAAGAACAGATTGAGATTGAATGTCTTTGTTCAAGGCTCATGGTTTCAAGTCTTTAAAAAATGCTTCACGTGCGAGGAGCATACTGTGTTGTGAATTTTCATCAGAAGTATCCAAGGGGGGTATTTTAACATAGTAACCCACAGCTTTTTCTTTCCAAGTTCTGCTTTGCTATGCTCTTACAACAATGATTGAACTGATTAACAGTTGAAGTAAACTTGGAAGGGGATCCTTCATTTCATGGAGAAACCCTCTAGAGGCAGACACATCATTATTAGAAAAGCAACATCTTCGGTTTATCTAATAAATATAATGAATAAAGATATACAAGAAGTATTTTACTACCTATCTGATTTTATTTTTCTCCCTCTATGACCCAGATCACATTTTTTAATGACAGCACAAATCACATAGAATCTGATCTTTTGAAATCGGATTTGGGCCACTTTCAAAGGGGAGTCTAAATCAGATACAGATCAGATTTATTGAAATGTACTAATTTGCGACACTCAAATGATAAGCGCTACAGATAATGGTTGGATGGACATTCGTGTCGGTAATCTCCCATTCTACCACATCCCAAAGATGTTCGATATCTGGTGTCATTTTCATGAAACTCACTTGAGATGACTTTAGCTTGTGATTTGTTGCATCATCATCCTAGAAGTAAACAACATAAGATTGGTAAACTGTCCTTATAGCAGGGGGGTGCACATGGTCAGCAACTATATACAACAAACCAATATGCTCCGACATTCAAAGGGTGATTGATTGGTGTTAAGTGGAAAACATTCCTTATACTCACTAACAAAATGCAGGCCGTGGACTCATGCTGTTGATGCCAAATTCTGATCTGAGCATCGCCGCAATTCAACAAAGGTTGAGCTTCATCGGACCAAGTTGTCTTGTTCCCTTCTTCAACTGTCCAATAGATGTGAGACTGTCCCCACTGCGGCCTCAGATTTCTCACAGTTCTTATTTGACCGAAGTTGGACCCAACTCAGTTTTCATCCGCCTCAAGGTTTCCCATGTCGTGTTTTCTGGAAATGTTTTTCTTCTCATCACAGTTGTAAAGAGTAGTTATCTGAGTTACCACAGGCTTTCTTTCAGCTTGAGTTACATTCTCTGACCTTTCTCATCAGCAGGGGGCCTCTGTCTACAGGACTTTTTTTCACAGCAGTCTAAGTAAACTAAAAACTCAAGCCATTATTAATGCCATTGGTAAACCTGTACCTTTTGCCTATTTGGGACTCATGGCCAACGCCAAGAATCCAACCTCTGACTGCCCACACACTCGTCTTTTTCAATGATTGGAATAGGTCAAAGAGAAACAATTAAGAGAAAAACCTTATAGGTCGGGTTAAAAATAGGAATGTCTTCGGCTTTGATAACAACCAAGTGAAATAGCAGAAAATGCCCACAGAAACACCAACATGTTGTAAAATGTGCACGTATACAATTGCTTTAGGCAACAGGAAGCTCCTGTGTCAACTGAAAACGATAATGGCAAGTCTGAAGATCTAACCCCTGGTCCCAGTTCAAACATGACACTGTTTCTCCTTTAGGTTCGATACAGGTAAACTTGATCTTTCTTTCATGATCTCTTGAAATCTTTATGAAAGCAACCTTAAACCCTACACCATGGTGAAGGGAATTGATCTTTCAGTGGTCCCTAGCCCCAACTGTCACGGCATTGTCCACAAAAAAAGGGCCTGTTGGGAATTGGCGAGAAGTGGACAAAGAGTACAGAGAAAATACCATGGATTTGAATACTTGATAATCAAATTAAGTTGCCACGGAACACCTGCACAGTGCTGATAAGATAAAGAACAGAAGGGGAATAGGGGACAGAATAATCAAAAGAAAAAGGAAACCCATAAAAACCCAAACAAGGTGGGGGATAGGCAATGAATAATGTAATGAACTTGTAACAGCTCAGAAATGATTTCTTTCTACTTTCGTCTTTTTTCTCCATCTCAGCTTTTCTCTTTCTTTAATTTGTTCTGCTCCCACTCTTTCTCTTGAAATTTCCACCTTAATTCATTATACAAAACATCACAAGAGACCAGTCCTCAAAAGGATTTAACACCGAACTAAATTAAAGCCATTTCCTTTATACTCAGCAACGATCCGGTCACTGAGTCGGGCTGAAACCCGTGATTGGCAAATTGAACTTCGCTTTTAAGTATTTCCTCACAAAGTCACTTTTCATAATTGCAACACAATAATTTGTTCGTGTCTGCAGTTCTTAAAACACCAAACTGTTTCTCATTCTCTGCACTGTTTGGGTAATAGCACCACAAAGAAACATCCGTCCTTAAGATACCATGTATAGACATGAAGCAACTATTGCTGTTGAGGTGTCACTGAGCGATTTCTCAACTGAAAGATTATTGAAAAACTGCATCTATTGACATCGAATGCAGTTAGGGGTCCCACCTGCTTGCTTCACCAGTGTTACTACGCAAGTGTTATGAAAACTCAAAGTGCAATGTACACGATTTTATGGATCCAAATGAATAGTTTACAATATAGTTAACAATAAGGCAAATGAGCTCACACAATAATTTAAGAACTATGTAAAGTAATCCAAACAATAAACTACACTCTTTGTTGCACCTCTGCATCCCGAATCCGACACATACACACTTGTGATGAAAGTTAATTCAAGTTCACCAAAAAGACATCTAATGTTCTGTCTTTTATTAATGATGCAAGTTTCTCATCCCCTCAAAATAGTGAGTTAAACTTCCTTTGTTTATCTAAATCATACCAGAGAGAGAATGCCACAGATATGTAGTAAATTCTTTTTTTGATCACATTCTAACCAACCAAACGCTGCCTGTATCAGGTAAATCGTATGATATGTGGAGCAATTTTCGAAATTATGGCTCTTTGGCAGCTTGGCTGAGCTGTTACAATCAAATACAACAACTGGGATAATAATACAGCAATTTCAAAAAGTGTTGAGAGTTGAAGAGATCAATCAAACATAGTCAAATCTCAAGAGGCAGGCATTAACTAAATTTCAACAGAAATTTAGCGACAAAAATGTTCCTCTCTGTGTTCAACAGTTTGGGTTCATTTTGATATGGAAATTTGCGGCAGTTAAACAGTTTTCTTGGCAAAAGACAGAGGAGAAGTGAGAAAGTGTCCTCTGGTTTCAAATGCTGCATCATGTTACAACCTGGATTAGAGTATAACCTGTGAGCCGAGTGGACGTTTCTCACAAACGATGCTTTTCTGTGTATCGTCACGACCACTTCTCTTCTGAACCCTCTCCTGTGGTATTAAGCCACTGCACTGCAGGCGCTGCAGTTCCAGCCATCTGGTCAGCCTGTCTGCTCCTCTCCTCCGCTGTCACTCACTCCTGCCCCCTCAAGTGTCACTCAGCAGCCTGGTGGGCGCTGCGGATGCAAAGCAGCAAGAGAACATTAGCATTATAAACTCTAATTATGGAGGTTAATAGTTGACAGTTGCAGTGCAAATACTTCAAGGCTTCTCAATTAAACCTTTATTCGGCACGACGGTCGCACTGCATGTAAACCGTCACCAGGAAACTGAGCACACGGGCAGCGCCATACAAGAGAGAGGAGCTCTGAAGAATGACTTTCTATTTTTAGATGTTATAAAATACCACAGAATTCAGTGTGTCTGTCACAAAAGGGGCGATGGAGACAAAATGTGGACCTCACAATGGTTCCTTTCTCAAATGTTACAGAAAACTTTTTGGGTTGCCTTCAGGTAAACAGACAGTGAGGAGATCAAAAGAGGCAGAAAACTTTGAGCAAAATACATCGGCCATTGGCTTTGTTAATTATTCTGCTTTCATAGGCAGTTGGAGATTAGCCAAAACGCCATTGTGACCAAAAACACTTCGACAAAGTATTACTGTTTGTGTTTTGTGTGGAAAAACTTGTCCAACACATCAAACAGTGTACAGCGAAGCCCTGTCTACACCGGAAGCCCCGGCCAATGCCCCAATACAGTATAGTAATTGTATAGTATAGTATAGTACAGTACAGGGTTAGTTCGGTAAAAAGAACTTCTACATATACTTGAATGACAACTTGGTCGTCAATCCAAAGGAGTCTCCAGTATAAGTAGTCAACTTATCCATTACTGTTGGGTAAATGTCACAAGTTGTTGAAAAGCCGTCGCGGTTACACACGTCACATGTCATAAATGCCACTGATGCATCAATTTAAAAGAAAAAAAAACAGGAGAAATAAAATCAATAGAGCAGCTCTGCTTTGACGTGGCCGTTGGCAGAGACTCCAGGTCACTGCAGCTTAGCAACACAAACGCTGATGGCGGCCTTAAATATGACTGTTACCTCCATGAGGCAGCTGTTCAGTGCTCCCTGCAGAGCTCCTATAATGAGAATGAAATCCATCCACTGACAACAAGAGTGTGACTGTCTGCACGCAACTTGTCGAGACCCCCTTGTTTCACACCGTCGTTCTCTCCTACACCTTATGCTGCAGCGTGTGGAACCCAGTTTCTGTACATGCAGTCACGTGTATCCCTGCATGTGCTGGAAACCATCTGCACAGTCTTTGCACTCACACAAACACACAAAGACCCTCAGAAAGACACGGGCACATAAACTCACACATAATCATCTTATTCATCTGTCCCCTTTATCTGTAGATTTCTCGCCTCTCAATTTTTCTCCCTGATTTGATCTCTCCACCGTCTCCACCGGCTCTTTGTCTCCTCTATCTCCTCCGTCTCGGGGGTTTCACTTCCTCGCCTGCGTTTCTCTGTATCTGCGCCGTCTTTTCGGTTTCACAAGAAACTTATACAGAAAGCGAGAGACAGAGTGAGAGCTGTAGTCAAAGTTCTGTTTACACTAATGGTCGTGATTTTCATTGGTGCACTCAGGCTGAAGTGGAGACAGAGAGAAAGGAGAGTGTGCGCTCCGTATAAGAGCAGGTCTGTGATATTGTGCACATGTCGCCGTGTGTGTATCCTGTGTCTGTTTCCCCATCTGTCCCACCTGCCTCGACGTCCAAACACTCCTCTAATGTGCTGTCCAATAAGCGAATGATTATCATATCGGTGCAATATTAGCTTCTATCACCGCCTGGCTGAGGATCAGTAATTGCCGTCCGTGCAGAGGAAATGGGAAAGGAAATTACATCTGCCTATACAAAGAGATCGTTTCCTTGTTAGTCCGAAGGGACTGTGATGACCCTCTACCCTGTGTGTGTGTGTGTGTGTGTGTGTGTGTGTGTGTGTGTGTGTGTGTGTGTGTGTGTGTGTGTGTGTGTGTGTGTGTGGTTTGTGTTTGTATTCATAAAAGAGCTTGTCAGTATGCAGATGAGTCTGGCACTAATATGAGAGTTGCATTAGGGGGAAGATTAGGACAAGGGCAGCTGGTGTATAGGTGTCGCCTGCTGCCTGTGAGTGAAGTCTTTTGGTTTCCATAAAGAGGCTTCGTTATGTTTGTTACAAAAAAAAACAGGCCCCTGCTGGCGAAGTGAAGAAATGTTTTCACTGTATGGATTCAAGTAGTTCAGTGATCCTTCAGCTCCAGCTCTGGAATGAAAGATTTTATTCTCATGGCACATTTTTATATCTATCCAAGAAAATGTTATCAGGGATTTTACATTACATATCATTTAGCTGACGCTTTTATCCAAAGCGACTTACAATAAGTGCATTCAATTAACCATGAGGGTATAACATGGTAAATCTAATATTGAATGAGAGATTACAGAAAAACAGACGTCTGACATTAATGCATTTTAAACTACCCTAAGAAACAGAGCATTCTTTGCTGGACCTGTATTGCTCATGTTTCTAACTTGAGCTTGTCCTAAGGTTTATATATCCACCCCTATCTGTTGGCTTGTTTGTTGATTGTTAAATGTGTAGTTTTAGCTGATTACACAAAAACTCCAGAATTTTTTTTCCATGAAACTTGGAGGAAGGGTAGGACACGGGCCCATAAAGAACCTATGCAACTTTGGGCAAGATCCAGATAAAGGAATGATGTTCCGGCAAAAATGTTTCTCTTTAAAATTGCAAAAATAGGGTGTTTTGACATTTTCACTTGTTTCCCAGTGAATAATTCATGGATCTTGATGGAGTACAGACTTTGATTTCCATGAAGCTTTGGTGTGGATCCAGATAAGAGAGCAGATTCAGGAATATTCTTTCATTGGGCATTAGCCTCGGTGGAGTTTTGCCCTCTCTCCACACACCCTTCCAGTTTATCTCTATTCAAGTAGCAGCTCTAAAGCAGCTGCTTCTGGTTTGTTGGCATCATCCACATTCTCCATTTTGAGATTCTTTGCCAGAATGTAAAGCCTTGAAATAAAAGGACAAACAGGCCCTTTTAGCAACACTACATGATTCCGAGGGTAAGCATCTTTCTGTTATTAATTATTATGGTTGTGTTTTCAGGAAAAACAACATTTAAAGCACATTTTAAGAAAATGACTTGTATGTTGTTCAGTCTGAGCTACGCTGTTGAGAAAACACATCCTTATTCCGACAGAATTAGAACAAGAATTATCTTCCTCCCACAACATGCATTGTGTTTGTAATGAATACAAAATGTGCACGTTTCTTGTGCAGTATGTAAATGCTGTGTTTTTATATTCATGCACATTCTAAGCTGTCGACCATGTTAACATTGAAAAGACACAAAGAGATGTGGAAAGTGGCCTGCAAGCCACGGGGACATCTGCTGCACACATCAATGAATATAATGTAGCGTTTAAGTCTGAAAGTTGCTCAGTTTTCTTAGTACAATACAGTAGTGACCTACAGTAAAGTTTCCTACTTGCGTGTTTTTAATTTGAATCAATAATTTATTTTGAAATAGTTAGTTAATGCGACTTCGAACAAGAAAAGAAAAAAAAAGATTTTAGATTTTAGACATAGAGGCACTTTTATGAAGCCAATGATTCAATCAATCAAGTGAATGACAACAACTTAAAGAGGTGGATTTTCATCGGAAGGGTTCACATGAAATTTACAAAAGAAATACTTGTATTTAACATTGAAATGTACGTAAAATGGACAAATATATCAGATGTATGTATGTTAGCAGAGAGATGTATGACTGGAATAAATGAAAGTACAGTTTGGGATATAACTGCCACCATTAAAGGAAGTGGGTGTTTTACTGACACTGATCATACTTGAGTGGGATGATGACTCGACCGCTCCATTATGAAACCATTCCAGCTCCTCCGACTCCTTCTTTATATCTAAGTGCGTACAAGACCGGGCCTTCAACTCCCACTGAGTAAAATGAACCCGCATGTTCATCAATCATTTATCTTTAGTGCTGCCGCCCTTCATTTACCCTGTCTTCCTCTTATATGTTAATTCTGTATTTGCCCTGAATGTGTTCTTCTTCAAACACGACTCCATCTCTTCTTCCTGCTTCTTATTCATTAAATCAACATTTGTAGTTTTTCCTTCCGTCCTTACTTCCTTTTCTTTTTTAATGACATCACTTTTATTCATCTCCTGTTAAAGGGATAGTTCCCCCGAAAATAAACATTTCGCTCACTATCTACTCACCACTCTGCGATGGAGGGGTGGGTGAAGTGTTTGAGTCCACAAAACACTTTTCGAGAGTAAACAGTGTTGCAGCCAAATCCAATACAATTGAAGTAACTGGTGACCACTTCTTGAAATGTAAAAAAAAACAACAGTAAATGCCTCCATTTTGCTCCTGTGGTCTCATCCAAATGTCTAAGCCCGACATTCGAATTCGACTCGAAACGGCTTCATTTACACCATGTTTTAGTGTTTTACCTCATTACTTTTATGATTTATTATGGTTCATTTACTTAAATATCCTTTTAGCTTAGGATGTACAGACTCTACTGGCATCAAGCACAGACAGAAATGACATCACAGTCAGCAAAGACACCATCGTAGGCACTGGTGGATCATTTCTTTATTCAAACACTTAATGGTAATTAGAGTTTTACTGTCATATTACTTTAAATACTGGCGTGACTTTTTCTCTCATGTATGTCCCCTCTCCTGCTGTTTTCCTCGACCTCTTGGAGAGGAAGACTAACTGCACGGTGCCAGCTCCTATGTCTTGAAGAAGCAGAGAGAGGATAGAGGAGGCGACTAGAAAAGCTGAAGTGGAGGAAACTAACCACAGTACTGTCATATCGCTGGTAGATAAACATACAGTGTGTCCACAATATCACCCTCTGACTGCCATTCCGCTTGTATCCCCTCCCTCTGTCTCTTGTCTATTGCCTCAGTTCTCTCTCCGCTGTTGTTTGCACCACATCCAATTTTTGGGTCACTGCAGATATCACATTGTGTCACGACACCAAAAAACGCTCCCATCAAATCTGTTTCACTTTCTGGAAAAAAATAACAGGTTTATGTTACTCTACACACAGACACAGACACACACACACACACACACACACACACACACACACACACACAGTACTAGGACCTACTTATACAGCTCTTTCCTCTCTCCTTTTCTAGCTTTGCTGGCGACAGATGGGCTGAGGTCTGTGTACCTCATGGAATTGGTGAAGGACAGTGTAAAGGGAATGTAAAGCACTACAGTAAGTGTGTGTGTGTGTGTGTGCCTGTGTGTGGGACAGAGCTGGCTGACGGAGGCCCCTCTGGGATCAACTCTTCATGTAAATACTGGTCTGCACAGCGATAGCGATCTTTCTAACTTGACCATTTGAAACTGAAACCTACACAAAGACCAGACCCCAGACACAAAAGACAAATAGACTTGTCTTTCTCAGAGTAAATACAGAAGATGACACATGACTATTAGAGTTCTCGCTGGTCTTATCCGGTCTAATGCTGAATTTGAGGGATATCAATTAAAGACCACTTACCCAGCTGTCTAGAGTAATAAGCCAAGGTTCCCTCCTCCTTCGCACCTCGACTCCTTTGACCTTCAAACCTTTCCCCACCACATACACACGCACACACACACACACCCTGACATCCCCTCCTCTCGCCCTACAAACACCACTCACTGTCACTCCCTCCGAGAGCTCCATCGAACCGCCATTGACCGCTGCTGGGGCTAATCGAAGGCCCCAGCGGCCCACCTTGTTGTGTTGGTTAATAGTGACCCTCCTACCTTCTCTCCCAGCCGACGCTGCCGCCATCCTCCCTGTCCTATATCTCCTCATCTCCCCCTCCTCCCATACTCTGGGCTGATTCGATGGCATTGATTGCCTCCACCTTTTGACCTCCTAGAGGATTTACAGATGTAGCTGTCCCACTTTGAATGCATGCTGACTCCTGCTACCTGCCGTAGAGAATCGTTAAGAAAACTCCTGCGTCATAGAAATATGACGTCCACATAAACTTGCACCTGGTGCCTGGTTACACGTTTAACTTGTTTAAGTTTCAGTTAAAGAAAAGGCATCAAAGATGTTGTTGTTGTTAGTTAAGAGGTTGTTGCATGATTTAGATACAATTTGTCAAATTAAATAGTTTGAGAAATGTGCAAGCTCCTATGTCTTAGCAATGTGTTTGCTCCTCTCTATAAATACACTGTACTAATTTGATTTTAATTTTCTTAGGCGTTACAAGGTGCTGAAGGTTAAAAATACTTTATAATGGACTGATGGCACAATTAAATAGTTTGTAGTTATATCAAAGTAATAAAACCCTTTATGCCAACAAACGGCCACATACTCTCTACAGACATGGTAGAGGGTGTTGGAGAAATGCCGATTCTCCTTTAATCAAACGTGTTGATTGTTGAATTTTGTCTTTTATTTAAGAACTACAGCAGTGCACATGTTCTGTGCATGAGATGAATTCAATTACCTTGCAGTTATTGTACTGGCTCAACAAGTCAATTCAAAAGTGTGGATGCTATCACAATGGATAATGTTTTATTTTTGTGTAGAGTTCTTATAACCTGCCAACCAATAAGAATGGTGTGAAATAAAAACTTTATAGTATTTTGCATTTAGAACATTATGTTAAATAATTTTGTTTACCCTGAACCCCAAAATTTAAATGTTATTAATTATAATAGATATCAGTAGTGCAAATTTACAATCTGTACAGTATGAAACTTTATCCTCGGACCTTTGATTCGGTAAAAGTAAAACTCTCATGAGGAAACTTTAACAGCGAGAAGAAAAGAAAGAAAGGCCTCAAAGTTGAAGAAGTTATTGGAGGTACTTACTCTTTAAGAAGTGGGGAAACTTTTCCCAAACAATAAAGTAACACTTGATCCTTTAAGTTTATCTTCTAAATTGAAAATCACAGAAATTGCACGTTTACGATATTTGTTGTGCAGCTCTCTTTTTATTGGCACCATTCCTCACTTACTGACCACTCAAAATGATTTGGTCCGTCTGTACTTTCCAATATAAAGCTTCACATTCGCTAAAAGAACACGGCCAAATTGTGGAATAACAGTGGAGTGTGTCTGAAGTGAATTGAATCTTCATTTATTCAGCGTCAAGCTTGGAGACAAACCAACAGAGGAGAAAGTCCATTTGTTCATTAATTCATAGAACGTCGTATTCTGAATACTACTTATGTCATCCCTTGGATGGAACTACCAAATTGTTATCCTTCCAAGCCTTGGAACAATTGCATGAGCTTGGAGCCAAGCAATCTGTTGGTGTTCCTCAGTTATGGATAGCTGTATAACAACACTCCTCCGAAAACCACTTTTTAATCAAGTTAAGGTTTGCACCAAATCATCTTTTCTTTTGCAAAGCTGTTTTCTTTCCCACCACTGCTCTCCTCTTTCTACAGCCTTCTTCTCTGTTGAAACACACACACACACACACACACACACACACACACACACACACACACACACACACACAAACCAGCTCTTTTTTCCTTTTTTGGTATATTACCCAGTCCCTGCTAGAATGGCTCGATTGTTTTAGCTGAAGACAGGGCCCATAAAGTGCCATTAAAGATGTATCACCACAGCAGCTAATGTTTTTCTTATCCATTGTTGAAGCACCTCCAGGACTAAGAGACTAACAGATTCTTTTCCAGCCCATTTGCAGTCCTCCCTCTAACCTCCTTCCACCCTCCTTTGCCTCACATTACAGCAACGCTTCTCTTTCCTCCTTCCTCTTCTGCCTCATAGGGCTGTAGGTTCTGATTTTTCTTCCCAATAAGTAACAGATCATCAACATTCTGCATCACTGATGAAGTATAAGACTTTGTATGGTTCCTTGCAGGGGGCAGCAGCCCGAGTCTTCAATCATTAAGGATGTCTTTTTTCTTCTTTACAAAAGTTCTGCTTGTTCTGTATAGCAGCTTCCAGACATGCATTCAATCTCCTGAAATTATCCAGAGGTGCTGTATGTGAAAACGCGAGAGTCAGTTGCTGTAGACGTTCTCTGGAGTTTCTCCTGCCAGCTCCCTAGTTAAATCACTGGAGAATGTCAGAATGAGCCCATGTAAGAATACAGCAGGAGATAATAGGGACAGATCCGCTGCGAGTGAGATAAACAAAAGGAATACACATATATCAGGATGAAAATTGCCACACATGGAAGATACACCAACAAAGATGTGACCTGGACAACATGAGATTTGAGAGCTATTGACGAAAAAGGGGCTGATGCCGGTGAGTCACCCCTCGCTTGAATTTCCTGGAGATTTCTGTGTTGTTGAACATGTCTGGCCGAGGAATATCCTGCTGCTTTCTTTATATGTGAGAAAGGTTAATATCCCATTGTGCAGATATTCTGTGGAGTTCATGTCTGAAAGTGGCTTAGTTGTGGTGAGAGGATGTGAAAGATGCACAGAACAAGAAAGGTAGAAGAACAGTGGAACCCGCTTGTTTAGTTGTTGAGGATCCAACCTTTATCTAAAGACTGAACTTGATGGCTACGATGGGGCAGCTCCTGATAAATATCCTAATATGCTAGAGGTGTGGCAGGTGACCTAACCTCGACTTGACTCTTTGTACTCAAAAACCAGGTTCCTCATTTTCTCTCTCCCTACCAACTCCAGGTTAAGGGTAATAAAATTACTATCACCAACATTACTCATCTCCAGACATCTGTAGTCCATAACAAAAGGTTGAGTGGGAATGACAGAGAGGGAAGAGAGCATTTTGGTTTCACCTGTCCTCCCTTTGAGAAAGTGGCAGATTCTCTTTGTACACTGCTTGATCTCTAGGACACACGAGTGATGCACGGAATCATTTCTCATCCTATCCTGTTCGCTTCAATGAGATGTGCACACACTTCATCCTCAATTATATTTAACAGCTCAAAATGAAATCAGGGATTGAAGACAGAATGCAGCTGGCTGTTCACTGCTCACTATGTTGTAATCAGTCTACCGGCGCAGTCACAGAGTTTAAAAAAGGACCAGGAGGTTTATGGTACACTTAAAAAGTATTAAGAAGCAATGTCATTATTAGGTCAGTGTCACCATATCACATCGTGCAGGCACATGGATAGATTCTTTTGGTTCCGGTTGATAAATACAAGTATTTCTTTGGATAAAAATGTATTTTGTCTTTCTTCCTCGTCACCATCATCACCATCGCCCACAAATATAGTTGATATGAAAATGTATTCATGAACATGAAGAGGAATGGTCTGCAATGTGAAATGTCCATGTGTTTAATACGTTTATTCCTTTAAACAAAAATTGGCATAGCATGTAAAATACAATATGTTCTCAAAAGCATTTCATCCATGGACCAAAAGGATTTAGCAGAGATAACAAATCATCAGTTATAAGCTCATCGTATAGTCGTAGTTCAAATGTGATTCATTTTGATTGATATTTTGTTAACCCTAAGTCTGGAGAAACTGCGGATCCCCACTCAGACATTTGCGTTCACACATGCAGCTCCCCCGGAGAAAGTACGGCGCCTCCTTTGCTTGTGCTCAATAATAAACACTGATAAAATAAAATAAAACATTGTAAAAGTATATAATATGACCATATAATATGCAACAAGGGAGGAGCGTGAAAGCTTATATTCCACAATGTGCTGAGGCAGCTGCAGCTCCATTGAACTCTTGTGATGGTCGCTGCTGATGCCAGCATGACGCCACAGCCAAGTCAAACTGAAATAAAATCCATCGAGCACCGTGTTTGATCACCATTGATCGATTCAGCAAAAGTCTGGCTCATCTCAAACAAGCTTAATATTTCAGTGGCTGCAAAAGCTACATAGTCTTGCTTTTATCAAGCATTTAGCCACAAGCGATGGCACACGTCAGTGGCAATGCTGCAGTCTTCTGTGATAAAAGCAGTGCTGTAGAATACAGGACTTTTGTGCTTTGTGATGTTGCGCTAATAGACTTTTGAAGTACTGCATTTCGTTTAATGTTTATTTGATAGGGACAGATGCGGAACACGCAGAGACACAAATGTAATGCATCACAGCATTTTTAGCGACTGCTAATTTCCAATAACCATCCCCAGAACTGACCTAAGAAAACCAAATATCTTGATGCATATGTGTACAGACATACACAAATAAACTGTATGCATCTATACCCACATATGCAAATATATGCACATATAAATACACACACATGAGAATTCCCTCCTCCTTTTCAACCCTACACATGACCAAAGGGTTAGTGGGTTTTCAAAAATTCCATCAGTCTCATTTTAAAATGTTGACGATTCTAAGCTTCAGCAGTGCCACCGGGGTTATGGAGTGTAAAACAGTTGAGCAGATGCTTTAACCGTTTTCGCTGAAGGCGATCTCTCCAATCACACACAGTTGACGTGGTTCTTAATGTGGAAAGGCCTGGTGGTAGCCAAGATCGCAAACTTGATCCATATGTTTTTAAATTCCTACTCGACCTCAAGTTGCGTAAATAAATACGTATATGAATGTGAGTTACATACAATGAAAGTGGTATTAATTAGTGTAAATTTAGATGTAATCCTCCCTTGTGTATTTGTCCCCATGGGCCTTCCCTCAAGCCTTCTGTAATGGCTTTTCTCTCCACCTGATTGGGGCTAAGTTATAATTGCTCGGCTGACAAAACCCTGACAAGTTTCTATGATCCAATCCAATCAACACCCTGATCCAGCCATCACAGGTGATATCAGATGTGTGACACCATTGTTATTGTAAGCCCTCTGAGAGCTTTGGTTTTCTAGGGATCGAAGCGTAGTTTGCACAGAGAAGAGCGACTGAGGTCTGTCAGGACGCTTTGCTCGCGGTCACGTTTGCTGGTATCTCCTACATATTTGCTCTCACTTTTCACTCTCCTTTCTGTTGTCATTTCGTGTCTTCATCACATGGATTCTTTCTTTACTGCCTGACATTAGAGTAAAAGTGATTTTTTTCTTACATATGCATTAAATTCTCGCTTCAATCACATCTAACATACCTGAAAGGTTTAGACCTAATTTAGCAATGCGTGAGTCATAATCTCCTGATAGCAGATATATAGGTTCTACTGAATTTCCACATGGACTTCCTCATCTCACTCTGTCGCCTTTTTCCCTCTCCATCAATCCCTCACATCATCTCATGTAATCTAGCCTATGTTGAAAAATATGCCACCAAAGTAAATCTCTGCATTAGAATTCCCATTATTCCACAATCCAAGGAACACAGGCCAATGCACAGTAAACCCCATTTTAGATAGGATACGGAGAGACAGGCGTATGTATATATATATATCAGAACTTGTAGAAATCCAAGCCATGTTCTCTAATCTTGACAGAGATCAGACAAGGCATGGTGTGGTTAATGGGTCAGCAGCCGTCTGTACAAACAAGCCAACACATAAACAAGCAGTGAGGACGGGATGGAGACAGGGGAGAGATGAAACCCGGGAGGGGTCAAGAAAGAGGGGTCGCATGGCGGTGAGGCTGCGGGATGGGACTTGATGGACCAGTACAAAGGCAAAGAGGAATCAAAATGGAAATCAGGCGCCACCAAAGAGTTCTCCAGTCTCCGACTAGACAAGTCTAAAAGCCAGGGGAGGGGAATAAGGTCAGATCAAGAGGCAGCAGTCCCTTCAAATGAACCAATCACAGGTTCCATCACTCACACACATTGAAGGGAAGAGACAGACCTCAAGACAATTGAAAGCACAAATATGACCTATGATCATAAAGCAGATCGTAAGATTCAGCAACACTTTGCATTCACTAGTCTCCAGTGATGAGCCCCAGTCAGGGAGCGATTGTCTTTGTCATTGTCTAAGTTTCAGTCCTGTCTAGAAAACACAACCCCTTAAGTTTTCAAACTGAAACAGCCACTGAAGCGTTTCTAAAAGCTCCAGAGCAGTTTGGACATCAGGGATAAACATAGCAAAAGTGATGTATTTTAAAACTGAAATGTACTAGTGTGGATGAAGCCATGCAGAGTCTTAATGAGGAAATACGGAGCAGCTAGAGAGCGCATGTGGGACAATTTCTAGATGTTCCATTCTAAAATTGATGATCCATGGAAATTGTGTGTTTTCCTCTGCCAAACTTGATAGTAAATAAATTCAGTCTTAATGAGCTGATGTTCCAGCCTCAACCGATCACTTGGTATTTAAATAACTGGATTCTTAAGGCTGTGCACTCCCACACTGGAGGTTCCAGTTTACCAGATTAGATTTCTGTTTTAGTTTGTTCAGGTTTACTGTTTGATGCAGAGATCATCAAGCTGAATATATTTTAAAGAGTTTAAAGAGTAAGATGTCTTCCTCAGCTCCAAAAAAACAACAGAGAGAGTTGGACGTCAAACCAGAATGACCTATAAATCTCAACTTGGAACCAGGAGACATGTGTCACGTTTGTGGTCCAACTGGACCTAAATACAGACATATGCAAAAAAAAAAGAAACTACAGTTAACTAGTTTGCTCTCAAAAGGCTGGCAAGAGAGAACTCCTTGTCCAAAAACTTAAACTCAAAAGCACACAGGAGACACAGGAGCTGGACTAAAGTGACCCAGACTGAACAGACAAACTGACAAAGACAAAGGGAAACACAATGACTATAAAGGGAGGCAGGGATCATTGGACACATTGTGAAACACATTAGGAACAATTAGGAAAAAATCCCAAGGGCGGGAAACAGGATAAAGACTAAAGGAGGAAGGAACTAAAGCAAGAGAGAGATACAAGGAAAGAAGTTTCAAACTAAAAAAGGAAACAAATAACTGTGTAAACAAAGTCAAATCAAAAATCAAAAGTCCAAAACCAAGTGCAACACTAGGAAATGTTGAGTGCGTAACTTAAATCAAAAGTCTTTCAAAAGTTCCCAACAGGGAGCAGAATCATCAGGGACACTGAAAACACCTAAATGGCTGTAGTATGGGTTAGTTTCATAAGTAGTATTAAATCTGTCAAGAAAATCTCAACAAAACTACCCAGATGTCTTGCAAATGAATGCCGTTATAAAGCTTGTCCACAAACACTTCATATAATAAAATGACTCCTGTCTTGTCTTGACATTGTTCTCTTTTGCAGGTGTACAATAAAGTTCAATAAATTAATTACATTAAAGAAACAGTTTCTGGACCACTGAACATATCGGATATCAACATTAGATTCTCATTCTAGCCCCGACATGCTATATAAACTGAAATGTCAGTATTAAATGTATAACATAAGCATAATCCTGGCATTATCAAGGCCCATTTAAGGCACTATAATTTGCTTCAATTGTGAGTTCCATCATATTGTAAGAGATGTTAAAATGTTCAGGTACAAAAGTTAGAAACTGGAAAAGTTATGGAAGGCAAGTGCAGGTGAGAGAGCACATGACTGAATGTGAATCAGAAGATGGCAGCAGGAGGGAGTAAAAGAGGAGGAGAGAAGAAGAGTGACAGGCTGCAGGTTAGGAATAGAAAGAGTCTTTAGATCCACCTATAGCAATAATAAAACAAAATCAAAAGTAAATTGGGGCAAGAGTGAGGCAGGTGAGGGGGATAATAAATGAGGAATGTGTAGAGAAACAGGATGGAAGGGTTAACAGCAAAAGAGCCCGAGATAAAAAGAAAAACAGTCAAAGCAGGAAATAACAAAGGAGAGTGTGGGGAGCAGATTACGTGGCGGAGAGCGATAGAGGAAATGAAACATTGATGGAGACAGACAGGAGAGAGAGCTGTGGGGAGACGCTGAGGCAGGATGCCAATATGATGTCTTCATCTTTCTGTTAACGTCATGTCAGGGGGCAGGTGAGAAACCTCACACAGAGAGTATCAATCTCCCCATCTGTCCCCTCTTTCACTTCTTTAATACTGCGTTTGCTCTGTTCACCTTCATCATTCTGCACTTCACCACACTTTGACTTTTCACAATCTCTCATTCACGCTGATCGTTCTCTGTCTAGTTCCGACTTAAATATACATTTCTACGCCGGTTAAATATGGACTGCGTTTGCCACGGCAGGATCATTGTGATGTGTTTGTTTTTGCCTTATGGGATAGATTCATGTCAGACTTCAGCCCGCTCAGAGAGATCTGCATCAGCAGTTAATGACAATATTGATATATACTCCTAACTTTTTCCCCCATAAAGTTTTAAGTAATATTGAACAACACTTTGGCCTGGTTTATTCGAGTGCTTTATTTAAGAGGCACTGATTTCACGCTGAGTAAATCGGCTGCTCAAGAGGAAGCTCTTCAAGGTCTGAGAAAAATCACCTGACAATGTCAGAGTGATAGTAACGTGGGCTTAAGAGCAAATTTAGGTGCTATTGAATCACATTATGCGAATTGTGGAATAGAGTATTTGGAGCTTAACTCATATTAGGGACTCAAAATCTGGATATCACTGCGGCATCAGTTTTAAATATCTTGTGTGAGTCTCCCAACTTTATAGAAATGATTTGACAGTGGATAAGTGGAGAATTTAGGACATTTCCTCTGGTCTTAAGAGAAATACTCAAATACATCAGCATTGTGCATCATTTTATACATATTTTGTTGAAGTGTAAAGTTGGGTGGTTTTACGAGCTATGCTGGAAGCTATGTGTTATATTTCCAAGAAGCGTATTTGAAGATGTCTCATGAAAAACAATATACTGAAATATACAAAAATAAACTTCCACTTCCTCCCATAATACAAAAACAGAGGCAAAATATTCTGCAATATTCTGCTATAATTTGCAACCAGAGTCTGCACAGTGGTCAGTCTCAGCTGTCAATCATGACGTTCAAAACCACTTTACAGCATTAAATATTCAGAACAAAATCAGAAACATAAACACTAGAACATCCATCATTGTGATTAAAACATTCCCCTTAATCTGGACAACGATTAATTTGGCGTGTACGTTGATTTTTGGGTCTGGTCCACGTCCCATCTGCTAACATGAACGATGCTGAGCTTATGAACTCTACTGCAGCCAGCCACCAGGGGGCAATCCAGACGATGGCACTTCCCTTTTATGGAGCTGTCATGTCGTCCATCTTAATATACAGTCTGTGCCACTGACACAGTGGAATCAGGTAATTCAGCCTGAACAGGGCAGGGGTTGACGGCTCATTAACCAAAGACTGTAAATTGGCCGTTTTTTGCAAACTCATCTCTGAACCCATTAGACACTGTGACGTGGTGATTGAGATTCCCCATCCCAGAGTTAAGCAGAGGATTATCAGGTATGTACCGATCCAGCTGGGGTCGTCCGAGGCTGCTCTGGCAGCGTGAAATCAAAGTGCCAAGCACGTATGAAATGTGAGGATACAGAGCGCACGTCAAACAGACAGGGATATTTCAGGGAGAATTTGTCTGGGTGACAGTGGAGCAAAGACATAATGACAACTAGTTGCAGAACATTCCGGTACATTCTAGCGTACATGGTGTCAAGCGGTCACAAAGTGTTCAAGTGTTTTTTTGGAAAGAAAAGTTGAGGATGAATGAGAATTACCGTTTCACAATATTGCACAAAGACATAAAAACCCTGTTGAGTTGTGCACAAGGCACTGGGCAACAACAGTGTCACAAAGCTTTAAATGTACCACTCTGTAGAACAATCAAGTTAATTTTGAATCTTCCTTTAAATGGCAATTTTGACTAATTTTTCTCTAGGAACTTTATCTACCAGGTTCCTTAAAATTAAAGACAGACATGGTTCAATCATGTGTGTGACTCCCAAAACAGATACAAATGTATTATTGTTACAGTATCTGGCATCACGATTGTGGGCCGCGTGGGCCAGATTTCAGCATAAAAATACTTAAAGTCCTGAACAAAAAAATCAAACTGTAATTGTCTCCACCAAGGAAGTTATCTTTTCACCCTATTTGTTGGTTGGTTGATGAAACATAGGATAAGAAAGAACCCTTCAAATTTTGTTGGGGAAACAGACACAGGGGCGGGTTCAAATTTCTCCCAGGAAATAATTCATGATGTATTTAGGATACTCATATCTGTGAGTGTGTGAACTTTGGTGCAGCTTGATTGAATCAAAGGGCACTGTTGGGCCTTGGCGGAGGTTTGTGCTCTAGTTCCTACTGCTGTCCTTTTTCCTTGGAAAGACAATCTCTTCATGTACTCAGGGACCTGGGTCTAATTTTAGTTCTTGTGTCATAATACCTGACCACCAACAGCCCCTGCTCCCACAGATGGCATTTTCATTTACCCAGTAACTTGAAGCAAGTCTGGCGTATTGACCATCACTGACTCGTCAAACACATTTCTCAAGACTGCTATGACTTGTGACCAGATTTCATTCATAGTGCAAACAGCATCTCTTTTTATATCAATGATATTTGAATGCAGTCAAGCAGCAGACTTGTAAACAAAGAAAAGCATGCCTGAGGGAGAGCTGGCCACACTAACGACGGCTAAACATCTGCACCACCTCAAGGCATTTCTTTCCAAGGAGGGTGCAATTTACTGACAGGTCAGCCCCACGCTGTGAGTGACGATTAAGCATCTTGTCAGACAGTCAGCTCGAGGGACCTCAAGGGCAGCTGGCCTTACAGGGACAACTGAAACTGCACGGGCCGTTGGTCTGAGGATAAGGATCAAGGTTTACTTCAATAGGTTAAAACAGAATAAGGCTTGAGCACCGGAGTTTTCTCTCAGCTGAGCAGTTCATCGAGCACAGAATCAAACGCTGCAGTAATCAATATTCTCATGTGAACAGTGAATTCAGTGACTGCATGTATGTGGAAATATTTGCATATACTCCATTAACTGAGCTGCAAAAATGCTTGCGGGGGGGGGGGGGGGGGCTGAATCCAATCCCAGGTGACACTGGTCAAGAGGCGGGGTTCACCCTGGACTACCCAGTCCCATTCACACCTATACAGGCAATTTAGAGCTGCCCTTTAACTTGAACTGTGGGAGGAAGCTGGA
Organism: Verasper variegatus; assembly: GCA_026259375.1. NCBI lineage: Eukaryota > Metazoa > Chordata > Actinopteri > Pleuronectiformes > Pleuronectidae > Verasper > Verasper variegatus. The sequence goes on along the minus strand of CM048046.1, from coordinate 17,623,326 downwards.
GAACGCAGAGATAGCTGAATGAAAAAGACAGGAACAGGAAAAGGGGGAAAAAAAGATGATGATGAAAATTTGTTCTTTTCTTTTGACTTATGAGCCCCAAAATATGTTGTAAAAGGTTTTATTAACGGAAACAAAGAAAAATAAATCTTCGTTAAATTAAACTGAGGCAGTGAGGAGGAGTGGCCAAAAAGACCTGGGTGAGAAACTTCCCCCCTGACTACCTAAATAACAAAAATAAAAACAACAACAACAGGACTACCAGACCCCCAACAAACAAACACAGAGAAGTGTGCCACGATGTCAGAGGCTGCTGCGACTCAAATGGTGGGTGGATGGAGAGAGAGAGAGAGTGAGAGAGAGAGAGAGAGAGATGACCTCCGGCCTCTTTTAAATCCCCTTCCGCTCATTACACTCACCTGAGAGCGAGAGAGGAAGAGGAGGAGGAGAAAAACACAAACACCCATACACAAACTCTACCCAACAAAACGTCCTCTCTTACGCACACAAATCTAATACATTTGCTTTCCTTCTACAGATTTTCTTTTTCCTTATGCCCCCTTTAGGTTATTTCTGTCTTGTCACCTTTGTTGTATGTCTCACCCGTTAAGTCCCATTTCACCACACGTAGACAACTGCTCAAAACCATGGACCAATAATTATCACTCAACTCTGCATTTGCCTCCACTCTCTGCGGCTTTACAGTGTGTTTCCGCTCATAGGTTTGGTTTTTACAGCCTTTAACTTTGCTGTTTTGGTTCCAACCTCTCTGCACTCGAGCATCAACTTCATCTGATTCTATTTCCAGCGACAGTAAAATATAAGAAGTTAGTTGGACACGTTATGTTAATCTCGGCCTGATTGTAATTTTCTATAAGCAACTGTCAGTTAGATGTTTATCTCAAGCCCGTCATCCTCGCACAGCACACGCACCCTTCATGTGTGTAAAAACCTAGATTGCTTCAATTCCATGATCTGACAGCAATTACAGTGCATCCCTCTACATGTGCAAATGGGATCACGCACCCATCATGGACTCACATGGCAGCCCACATAGTTAGTTTTTTCCGGAGAAATGGGAGATATTTACGATACCAGCACTAGTATTAGTATGCTGGCTGAACGATACAGATGCCCTGCAGGGAGTGTTTCTTCTCACTCTCCGAGCCTCTTCGACAAAAAGATGGCAAGGATATCAACGTTGTGCTCGACACATTTGCATAGTGATCCTAATAATCTGATTTTCCTCTGGCTACTATTGTGTTCTCTTTTATAAAAGTGGTTATAAAATCCTAACGTTTACTCCTGCAGTCCCTCGGGCCAGGTTTAGTCTTCTCAGGATGCAAACAGACCCACTTGAACTTATAGCTTGTGCTTTTTTTGTTTTTTCTTCCAGAGGCTCTTTCTAGTCACAGGGCATCACAGGGAGATGTGACGGGGAGGCCGTCGCTCTTCCAGTTTCTCACAACAGGGGGAAAATGAGTGTCGGCTCTGGTTTAGTATATTAATGGACAGTCTGCGTCTTTTACTGAGATGGTATTAATTGAAAGAGATGTATGGTCGGAGATATGGTAAATCCCCTATCTATTTAATTTCACTCCAGCGCTTTTCGTTTGCGAAATGAACGAACTGATGCTGATGTAAGTGACAGTATAAAGTGATGTGTTATATCCACTGGCAACCAGACCGTCGAGTGCTCCACTTTGAAGTGGGTGGCTATAGTAACAAGGTGGATGGAGATATCAGAAAAGCAACACATCAAAGAAAAAGTGCCCCCCCCCCCCCCCACACACACACACACAAGATTGTGAGTGATCGTTGCACACACCCACACAAACACACTTATATTATTGTCATTGTCAAGCTCATATAAAAACACATACAAACACACACAGGCTAAAGTCTTGCAAAACAAATAATCCCCCTGCACCACCATGACTGACATTACACATAATCTTCACTTACAGCCTTTCACAGACTCTCACACACACCAAATACCAATGTGCTGCCCAAAGATGTACATGCAAACATACTTAAAGCTGTGGTTTTAAAAGTTCATGAATCAAAAATGGCCAAAATAGGAACATATTTCAGTTTCTCAGTCTCATTTTCTTCCAAAAAAGCGATGATGTGAAAAGCATCACAGTGAAAGCTTGTCTATTAAATAAGTACTGTTGGCTCGGCACGGAAATTCTATACAATTTAATAGTTGTGAAAATACTGAGTGCAGACAATCTTTTATTCAAAGAAGTTTTGTTTGTGTGAGTCTGTAATATGAAGCCAAAATAATAATATTGTCCTCTCTCTCTCTCTCTCTCTCTCTCTCTCTCTCTCTCTCTCTCTCTCTCTCTCTCTCTCTCTCTCTCTCTCTCACTGCGTATACATAGACTTACACCCTCCTAGCAAAATCCTCACACCTTTATCGCAGCTAGGCTATGGGCATTATTACAAATATTTATCTATCATGTTTAAAAAAAGAACACCCACACATTTCCATCTTCTATGCATCCATTCCTACAATAACTGCAAATGCCGTGTCCTAATATCCAGCACCGACACTGCTGAGCGAACCCCAGACACACGACCGTATCACAGAAACCACAGTTAGAGAGAACCACTGGAGATACAAGCAGCGAAACAAGTCTACCCGACCATTCATCTTGCCACTTGTTTGTCTTGGACCCTTTCTTCACATATTCAACGTCAGCACCACATAACTGCTCCACCAATCAGCTTCAAATAATGGTCGACCTTCAGAGCCACCAGCTGCAGTCAAACGCACCGTGCTTGGGAGAGTAAGACACACAAGTTCACTCTCCTCACCCCGGGAGGTGTTCGTGTTGTAGTCCCGCACACCAGCTGCACGATGTTCAATGCTGTGGCACATGAAGGCTCTGCCAATGGAGGTGGACTGTGGTGACAAGCTAGGGAAGAAATATGCATGAACCTCTAAACAAAAAAACTCAATGAGGACGGCGGTGGATTCCTCCTGCTTTATAGTGTGAAGGTACTCTGCTAAGAACTGTTAAAGCTGTTATGTAATTTGTCAGGAAGTGGTACTCGACTGCTATCCACAGCTCAGAGGGACACCAACATGCCAAATGTCTGGGGAGGAGATAGTGTTAGATGTCAAAGATCCGGCGGTTTGGATATGGTGTGATTGTTTTTTTAATTCCAGAATTAAATTAGTAAGTCTGTGGTCGTCAAAATGCTAATGTGAGCAGTAGGTTGGGATCTGATGAAGGCTGAAGTGGAGCAAAGAGGTTGCAAAGCTCAAACACCTGGAAATCAAGGCCTTTCTCTGTCTCTTCTATCTTCCCTATTAGATAGTAACTTTCAAAGCACTGCACCAAAAGCATTGAAACATCAAACACCATTGATTGCTCTTTTTTGTGCTCCCTTCATTACAGTTATCTAGAGACAGCTTCTGTGTTAGCACTTAAGCACTCAGGTACGGTCATTGCCTCTTGGCTCTGACGCACATTAAAGACAAATTGACTTTTAAAAGTTGTCAATCTGAGCTTATTATGGTTACTTTCTGCTCATGACGACGCGTTGCTCTTTTAAATCTTACATTTTCAGTGTCCTTTTGAAAACACTGAGCCAAGACCCTTTTGAACTTCATGTCAATGAGGTCAAAACATCTAAAAGGTATGTTGTCAAAATGTCAAACAATATGTTACGCTCCGTTTACATCAAGCTCATCAGGGATGTGCAAAGTATGTGAGAATACTGAAGGTGTGCTATACTGTATAATACTGTTTCTGAAGTTAAAACTGAGAAAACAAAGGAACAATTATACTGGAGAATCCTCTTGTTGAACTACATTTATTCTGTCAAACAGCAGCTGAACACACTGGAGGTTACGTTCTTCCTACAATGGAAATAAAACATTGTTTGGAAAGTTCGTCCCAACACTGTTGCAGAAGTTCCCACAAATGTGTTGCGCTTGCTTTTCTTTCTTCTTCTGTCCAGTTCATTCCAGATCAGCTCGATGGGATTTAAGTCCGGAGACTGTGCTTGCTGCTCCTCCACCGAGCGAAGCCTCAGTCTAGTTCTTTTCTTCTAATGTTGTGATCCATTATCTCGCAGTAGGATGACGTGTTGACCAACCAGACTGTTTCCTTGATACCTGACTGTTTCTCACCGTTCTGAGAGCACTGTACAGTACGACTTCCTGGGGTTCAGCGTTGCCCTAATAATGAATCAGCGGGTGAAGGGAGAGGGTTTTCAAGAAATCAACAAATGTTTTAGCACATGTAGGAGTTCTTTGCATTAACTTACAAGGCGTAAAAAGCCTTTACTTCCATTGCTCGATGTCTTAATCCCTGAAAAAGAACAGTTTTCGATGAAATTCAAATGATTTGGGTTTTTTTCAGTTTTCAGTGGATTTGAACAGCTTTAATTTGAATACATAAATGTTATATACAAACTAAGTGCTCTAAAACTTTTGACTTGTAGTGTACACACATATTTATGCACACACCTTCACGTGTATGCATATGCATGACAACACCACCTGGCTGTCAGTGTGGGCTTTGTGTGCATGTGTGTGTGTGTGTCACAATCTTGTACAGCGCTATTCTTCCGAGCTACACATATGCCAGCATGTTCAGTCCAGTGGCCAGAGTGGCAGCTCCGAGGTTTGGGCTGATCAGCGGGCATCGTGCCCTTCATGGTCATGACAGATGGAGCCAGTGGAGACTCAAGGCTATTAGAGGAGACCGGGGGGGGGGGGAGAGAGAGAGAGAGAGAGAGAGAGAGAGAGAGAGAGAATGGAGGGAGTATAAATGAGTTAAGAAGAGGGAGAAACAAGACTGAGAGGGCGAGCGAAAGAAGGAGGCAAGAAGCTGAAACAATCAGAGAGACTAGAAACCAAGAATAAAGAGATAATGAGAAGGGAAATAGTCGAGTCAAAAGAAGCAGGAGAGAGAGAGAGAGAGAGAGAAAGAGAGAGAGAGAGAGAGCTGGTGAACAGGAGATTTTAAAGATGGCTTTTAAAAACGACCCACTGGGCCTCGGCCACATGTGATGCATGTTGTATTGGCAAATTGAATCACACGCATTTGCACGCACTGTTGTTTGTAGCCACCTCTGATCTGAGCGGATTAGTCCTCAGAAGTGGTTTGCCTCCAGTCCTGCCTCCCACTGCCAAGTGAATGGAAGGACTGAGGAATAATTACCTTCTGCTCAGTCAAATAAAAAAACAAAAGAAGGAATACAGATGAAGGCAGAGGCAGGTAATGTTGGCCTCAGGTTTAAAGGGCGCAGACGGAAACCGAGGCCAATAAATCTGGATCAAATCCTTTGATGAACAATATCCAATTGGGCCCATTACCAAGATGGCATATCATTATGACGGCTGGACGTTAAGAGTAAATTATAGCAACTAACTCAGTATAAATAACAAAAACAGCAGCAGTGGAACTGGTAAAGAAATATACAGCTCCTGGATATCTTAGAAAGTAGCTGCTCCAAATTGTGATCTCTAAAAATTGCTCATTGGGACGTATAAAAAACCCAAAAGGGTCTTGCTGTGAAGAAACATTAGGTGTTATTGGATATTGCCAAAGCATAAATTTGCTAACAGGTCATCAGTGCCAGCAGCTTATTACAAGCCAAAGTTCTGTTTTATTGTTGAGTATCTTCTAGTACCTGTTGTAATTATGACAGGTGCAAAGGAGAAGGTCTGGTTACGAAGTACAAAGAATGAAAAAGTAAACACAAAAAAGCACTTTGGCACTGTTCCTTTCCCAGTAGTCGTTATTTCTTTAATCCATGACTGTTCCACAACCGTAATTCAGTGTATCGCTGTAACCATAACAACAAAGGTCATCTGATATTAGGGAAATACTTATTTCAAGTGAAACCACAATCTTTTCCAATTGCCTATTTTTGTATTCATTAACCATAAAGATGAAGGCTCAGCATTTAGCCTCCATTTCTGGGCACTGGATGATTCTGTCTACCAATGAGGAACATTCGTCCTTCTTCTACATTGTCTTTTAGTTTCAATTAATTGCACACAATGAGACGTGAGAGGTGTATTTCATGTGTTGTGTGCTTTACAGAACACTGTGTTGTACCAATGACGCAAGTTATTTATCATGAAATAATATTTTGGTCAGATTGCCCAACCTTACATCCCCAGATTAAAGTAATATTACATCACAGCAGAATGAGTAAAGAGGCATTGAAGGCAGCACCGCTGTATAAGACATCACTGTCTTAGAGAATCTGGACACAATCACACACATTCTTGCAAACACCTCACGGAGCCTTTGGATATCTCAAATGCTCTTTTCCTGCCCTTGTTTTCACACCGAACCCCCCAAGCTTTCTTCTTTGTGTGGCCTTTGTTCTCCCTTTACAAATCCAGCATGCACAATCCTCTCCGCTCACAGCTTCCGACCAGCTCGGTATTTCCATGCCGCGTCCTATTTACCCTCAATGCCTAACAGCTCACCTACTGTGGGTGGAAAGCCACTGAACCCTGTTGCCCCCGAGCTTTGGTCATCACCCAACACTTCAGCAAGGATTTGTGTCACAGTCAGAGCAACGGCCACAGTTTCCAAACCTGGGAAACAATGCAACACAAACAGAGGCTTTTATTTTTTTTATTTTACAACTTCCCATGCATCTACACCGCTCCTCCTTTTGAGGCTCATGGGGAGGAGCCAATGCCAGCAGACAATGGGTGAGAGGTGGTGGGGTACACTCTGGACAGGTCGCCAGCCAACCATTTACACCTACATGGACAATTTAGATTCTCCAGTTAACCTCACCCCAATCTGCACATCGTTGGCCTGTGGAAGGAAGCTGGTGTATCTGGAGAAAACCTTTGCAGACATGGAGAAAACATGCAAACTCCACACAGAAAGGCCAAACTGGGATTCAGCCCTTCTTGCGGTAATGCCACAGGGCAATCCACTGCCCAAATACCCACTACTTAACTTTTCAGAAACAATGACCCTGCTGTTGGGTCAGGTGACTCTTGCGTGTGTCTTTTCCAGGAAGTCCACTCAGTTGGTCGGACTCCCCCAGTGCAAAGCTATATTGCCGCAGCATTAAATGTCTTTCATGACATTTTGCCACAGATACAATCAATTTTGTTCATGTTTACATGGTCACATGATGCTCTTTGGAGAACCTTTTAACCCCCATGCTGCCGAGCAGACAGACCCCCCGGCTCTTATTGAAGGAAAAATGAATGAGTGGAAAATGCATCATAGAAGCAGAAAGGGAGACATCAGCTTTGGTATTTGATGAGGATTTTTTCTTATCTTACCTCGACCCATGACTGTGGCTGGAAGAGTGAACCTGGAAATTCAATAAGGCAGCCGCCATGTATAAAGACAGTTTGAAGAAAATGACAATACAAGCTAGGACAACTTTTCAAGACCTACCAACCCTAGCTTTAAAGTTGTTACCAACTAGATTTTTTTTTTTTTATTAAATTCCTTCCTCAAACACCAACTGGAGTGTTCTCATTTCAGTGAGCATATACTGTAAATAGGATTAATGCATTAATTCAGTATTGCTGCAATACAACTTCCCACCACCTGTGGCAACACTTCATTTGCTGTTATAGAGCGGCGGGTTAGTAGTAGTTCTGAAATCCTTTATAAAAATACTGTTTTTAGACTCTGATGCAACCAAACATAGATTTTCTCATATAATTCACTATACTGTCACTAAGCATTCAGTGAGTTGGCATTTTCAACATTCATCCTGCAATATTTATCAACGCCTTCCAGCCAAACACAATTTAATTACATTTTAGTTTAAATTTTCAATTCAGCGTAATAATGTTAAATGACAGTTACAATATATAAATGTAGTTTGACATACTGCCGAGTGTGATGGTTCCAAAACCCACATGAAGTAAATAAATGTATGATTTTGTGGTGATTAGTGAAATGACCTTCCAAAAGGCCCCATTATGTACAACTGCTGCAACATTTCCATATCCTTTCTGGGTGTGTCAACATGTCTGCCACAGTGCAAGGCTTCCTGTCAGCGTAATGACTCTTATCTGTTCATCTTTTCATTTATTTATGATGATGACAGTGTCCAGGCACATGCTCAGCATGCTCAGAAATCGTAGGGGGACTAATTAGTTGGCATTTTCATGGAGGGGCTGAGACCATTACACAGCCTCTCGTTTGGTTTAAATTCATCTACTGTCGAGCGAAGCGAGTTTGTGTGTGTGTGTGTGTGTGTGTGTGTGTGTGTGTGTGTGTGTGGCACCGGTGAGGGCTAAGTGCTGCCACCCGGCACTGCTGTGATGGGGGCATGTTTAAAACCTGGCAAAGCAGCTTTGTCACCTGGCACCCTGGTCCCTCGCCAGCCTCAAGGTCATCAAGCCCGGCATGCTGCAATAAAATGCTGGAGGGGAGAGTGTGAGAGGCATCCCTGAACAGTCGTGATGGGCCACCATGTTTCAGCAGGGGTCCCTCTTCGCCTGCAGCAATCTAAATCCTGCCGTTCACACACACACACACATGACTTCAACATCCTCCTTGAGCAGGTTAAGATCAGTTCCCCTTCCTGGAATCAGACCATTCAAATAAGCAGTGTGATGTGATCTGATGCTAACGGAGTATGAATCGCCCTATTGATGCTGCTGTCAGACACTGCTGTTATCAGACAATCCCGTCTGGTCAAGACTGGAGGGAGAGCATAGATTGGCTCAGATCTAAAGCTTGTGTATTCCTTCTAAAATGGCTCATAATGCACTCTAATCACCGCAGATCTACACAGGGTTAATGAAGTGGATGAATGCACTAACCCCCACCAGAGCCACTCATCCACCCCTCCATCTCAGACTCCCCTTTCACGTCTCTTATCATTCGCTCAGTTTTCCTTTTCTTTTCTTTTTTCTTTTGAGGATTTGTGATAATTTGTGATAATCTGACCTCACGTCCTGTTTTGACACGTGTGCGTACATGGATCTACAGTTAAAGAGGAAGAAAGGCCGCTTTGGGCGTGGAATGTCATTCACATCTAAGATGTCATATTATTCTGATCATTAGGGTCAGTGAAAGCTGCACTCAGTGACAGAAAGAAGGGGATGGTGTGATGGTTTGTCGTTAACTGCTGCGATTTAAAGACACACAGTTGACAGCGGCATTATAATGACTTTACATTCAAAGTGTGAAGTTCTCAATATATCTCTTTATAATAGATATTTTTCCTTTTAACCACATAGGCTGGATCAGTCACTCTATAGGTCAATAAACAACTTGCAATTTGAGCTGTCAATACTCAAGAAGTTTAATTGAGAAGAGCAGGGATTTTATGATAACACAATAATATAATTACCTCCACCAAGGAGGTTATTTTGTCACCTGACTTTGTCTGTTTGTTTGTCTCTTAGTTACTACAGAGCAGATTATGGAACATGGTGGAAAGATGTCGATTGAATCAGGAAAGAACCCAATCAATTTTGGTGTGGATTTTGGGCGGATTAAGGAATTTGAATCTTTTTCACTTTCTTTTGCAAGTGTGTTTTGCTGCATTTTCATCGATATCTCACAGAATAATCATTGGATCTTGATGAGATTAATCATGCATGTTAAGGGGACTGATATTTACGTGTGTGTGCAATGTGGTGCAGATTTAAATGAAAATCCACATAGTGAGTTACATAATTAGACTGTTGGGCCTTGGAGGTATGAGCTCTCTCCGTTCTAGCTCTAATGTGTCTGTGTGTACTTCAACATCGATACTATGCCTGAACATGATACATTTGACATTGTAATAATTCTTTTCTTGAATGATTATTTTGTTGTAATGTGTAGTAATTAAGTATTTTGTGTTTTTTGTCTTGTTTAATGTTTTTTTTATTCTCTGTTCACCTGCTAGTTGCTAAACTTGTCGGACTATCTCTTGGTGCTGGTAAGGCATAGTTTTTCTGAGCTTTTGAGTGCTGCTGCAAGATCATAATTGTCTGTGGGTTACATTACTGTTACACGTTGTCATTTTATCAATATAATATAAAAAAGTATTGATTTGTGCAGCTTTGATGTCCAAGGCATTTGATTAAATAAACTTACCATTAAATCCTCAACAGTTTTTTTTGTGGAAATCCAATGAAAAACTGCGCCATGACGTCCTCCAGCAAAGAACTGTGCAGGACAAAAAAAACAGGACACTGTGTGACTTGTCCGTGGGTTTGAGTACAGCCTGACACATGCAGTACAAAGCCAGCAGGACCTCGCAGTGAGAACAGTCTAACAAGATATATAACAGATACAAGAATAAGGAAATAACAGGCGTGACTCCTGAGGACGCCCTGATATTCAGGGGTTGTTCTGCTAATTATGTGAGAACAGTCCGCGGCCACTAAAGACTTCTCATGGATTCGATCGGAAAGGGTTAATTTGCCTCAATTATCAAGTGCTTGTAAGATCAATTAGCAATTACGACCTAATGCCGGCCGAAAGAATAAAACTGGATGAATTTCCAGAAAGGGGATTTTCTTTAGTCTTAGAGTTGATCCTGAAAAAGCAAAGCAAAGTCTGGTTCTGCGTTTTGTTTAACCACAGCCTTGTGTCTCTTGTCTCGGCACTGAATGGAATCTTTATTTTCCTCTCATTTTCCACGTCACAAGATTAAAAACATAATGGTTTATGTCGCTGTCTGCTGGAAGATGTTCAGAAACCCAAAGTGTGTGAAATTAAAAATAAGAAAAAATTGCTATAAACAATAATTTTATTAAATTTTCTTCCTTTTCCCTTCAAAAGCAATCTTCATGTTTATTGGAATGGAATTAAATCTGTCGTTGAAATTGCAATAGACGTTATGTTTGCGTGATTCTTTAATTTATTGTTTTGCTGCTGATGGAGACTTGAACGATTAAACGTCTGAAGGAGCCTACGTTCCTAAACACCGAGCTGGTGAGGTAGAAAAGAGAATAATAAAAGATGGTTAAATTATTGATCGGGACATGACAGGACTGCCCCACTGGGCTCACTTCATCAATATTTTCCATACAATTGAACCCAGGTGCTGCCACGACGTGCCTGTACATACTGTAAGCACTCTCTGAATGATGTTCTGCACTCTGTCATTGACACATGCACACTCTCACATGCACTGACACATGCAGTCCACCCCCCACACCGCCATGCATTATTGAAGACTGGGCGTCATTGTGCTCCTTAAGGCTAAGAATGCCTTTATTTCAGTTCTGCCATTGCAAAATCACTGTGGCCCCTTTCACAATGCAAATGCTGCAGAGCTAGGCTTAACGACTCATGCCGCCTGGACCTGGATGAAACACAAGCCTCTGCTCCGAGTAAAAGCAAAAGCTGGACTGATAGGTCCGTCACTGCCTGCGAGTGTAGAAGCAAAAGGGACAAGCATTTTCTGCAGGTCCGAGGGGGCTGTCGGTGAGTCTTCCAGCTCGCCTGCATGCATTCCCTCCATTAGCTGCACTGCCAGCTGAACTGGAATAAGAAAGCAAATCCCAACAGTAATCAGTCAACAACAAAGGGGATGCTATATTGTTTGGACTTGGGGCCTCTGTGCAAGCTATGTGGATTGTAAGTATAAGGTTGTCCCCCCGGGTGCCTTCTCCAGCCAGGTTTCACCTCGCGCTCGCTGGCTGAAATATTGGACAGGCTCCTGGATTTTTCATGTCTCCACAGGCATATATGCAGAGCTTAGCACCTTGTAATGTCTTTCAATCCATCAAAGGCAGGAAGGGGGGGGGGGGGACGGGGCATTTTGCACTTGCTCATTGTTTGTTTTACAACAGTCGCCATTGTACAAATCCCTCTCTCCTGCATTAGCAGTGCAACACCCACTGTGTTGTTCCCAGTGATTTAGAGTGTGGGCTGTTCATTTGACTAACCCCCAAATAAAACCACTGCCTTGAATTGATTGGTCGCCCGAATATGCCTGACGCCAGATGAAAAGAGAAGCACATCTATATTCCTGAGTTTAAATAAGAACACACAGTGAAATATGTATCACATGGTCTCAGAGGCAGAAAAACAAGCATAATGCATATTTGTATGTACTGTTTATTTCATCACTATTACCCAGAATCACTGTTGGAACCTGATTTGTTCATATCGGCTTTATTTCCTTATTGTTTGGGGTTTGATTGTATATTTAGTATTTTATTACTACTTCTACTGCTGCCAATTATAATAATTATTAATAATAACTATGGTGATAAATTATAGGATAAATATGAGACAAAATAATGAAGTGACCATAAACAATTGTTATTACAGTTAGTAAGAAAATGTTTAATTATGAAGATATGCATTTATAACTTGATTAAAACAAATATATAGACAAAACACATTGGATGCTGTTTTACAGGTGTGGGTTCTATAGATGATGTGCATTTATCAGACCTCTGAAATCTGCCATCAGCATAAGTATATTTGTAAGTCTTGTACAGAGGGTCTGGGGTCTATAGGACCCATGAAGTCATTAAGAATAATCAGATCAAATCCTTAAGAAAAATGTGACTGAATTCTGTCTGTTGTTCAGCCACTTCTTTAAATCTGTGTCATTCCTGTGTAATGGCTCTTTCTTTTCCACAGTGTTGAAAGGAGGTCTGGGACGTCTAGTTTTATTGGTTGAAGATGAGTTTTTCTTGGACAGCGAATCAAAGACTCCAAATCAATGACCAATCTAGGGCATCACAGTGGCACAGCAGTATGGGATGCAGGCCTATATGTCGTGTTTCCATCCCCAGCCTATTCCTGGCCAGGGATCTTTGTCCTGTGTTGTCCCCTTTTCTCTCTTCTCCCATGTTGGCTGTCACTCTCAACTGTCAAGTCAGGGCCAGATAATGTTGGGGCGGGGGGGAGTCTATTTTCCTACTCGAGGCTGAAGAGACCACCCTCAGATATAAATCTTGCATCAGATGCCGCAAACACACTGGTGCCGCTATGTAAAAAAGATGGACTACATAAGCACACTCGGCAATGGACGAAGCTAATATTGGTAAAATGTGGTGTTTGCATTGTGTGTTCCCTGAGGCTGGAATATTTAACAGAACCCACCCAGACAGTGACCCAGAGGGGCGGGGTGACCTCGATACACTACAGAAGAGACTTGTAGACAGTTATATATTGGCCAATTCATATTTTATTTACACTGTAAATATGAATTTTAATTCCATTTATATTTTCCCATATTTTTTATATCCATTATGTTACTTTACTGATGTTGATTGCTGACTGCCCTTGTTGCAGTAACATTGCAAATTGTCCCGTTGTGGGACTAATAAAGGATTATCTTATCTTATCTTTTATTATCTTATCTTAACATCAAGAAACATGGTATGGCACAATTTAGTGGGAAATAATTAATCTGATTAATTTGAACAACAATGAATGAACATTAAATCACTACTAGTTAGTGGTAAACTCACTTTCACTGACAACATGAATAATAACACTTATAATCATAATAACTACAATAAAAATGAAAACACAAAGTTGAACACAGACATAACATTGATGCTGAAGTCTTTATTTACTCCTTCCCTGCCTGGAACCGGAGCTGTAAAGCCACCGCCCGTGTTACGATGATGGCGGCTTCAAGGTTGCTTCACTGATAAATTACTACAGGTTGCGTGTTTAGCACAGCGCTCATTACAACCACTATCCACTGCTGCACTTGCCATCTACATCCTGTTTTATGGCTCCAAAAAAGAAAATGCATCCAATTAGTCCCTTTGATGGGACACATGAGTAAAATAAAAATGTGACTCTACTGATGAACCATGTGTGTCTGTGTGGCATTTACACCAAAACCTTGAATCATGCCGCTTAACCAAGTCTAAAGTCATTTAATTTCACATGTATTCACATTTTAGATTATTTCCCAAAACATTTTCAAAAGGTGCTTTACCTTTTGGGGGGAAATATTAAACTTTCTATTATCAATAAAATTACTAGCAAATTTTGGCAACTGCACTATTAAATTCAAAGTCAATGCAAAGACGCTAATAACCGCAAAATGGCACTAGGTAACAAACAGTGACAAAATGGTAACAATGTATCGCAAAAACCTGCACGAGATGAGGTTCTCCTGTTGTAGCTGGGGTTAAGAGAGGGAGGACAGACTCAGTGTCGCCATCTGTAGGCAGTCGGATAAGTACGATACAGCTTCTGTATTTTAGAGACTGAACAAAGAGGAGAGTTTGGATAAACGGCAGTGAAATTGTAGAATAATCAGGTACGTTCTAAAAGTATCTGTAAATTGATTCACGCAATCAGTTGTATGTTAACTGCCTTCCCGAATTTCTCCGAAAAACAGTCACGCCAATAGTCACGCCAGTAACACAAGGTGAAAATGTTCTTTGTGTTCTAGCTAAATCTAGAGTGACATCATTAAAAAGGGCTTTTTTTAATGGACCAAGAGTTTCCTGATATCTTGTTATACTTTTAAAATACACTCAGAATGTGTGATATACCAAATAAAAAACACCAATGTAAAAAGGTAAGGAGTTCAAGAGGCTAAAGATGTGTTCAATAATCTAAAGTTACAGATAAAATGAGAGGTTGTTATTTTGTGGGCAGCTTCAGCTTCTGATGCTCCTGGAAGCTGAGTTACTGAGACACACTGTGGAGGAACACATGAAACAGAAGTGAACCAAACAAGCTGCAGCACAGTTTGCCATGAATAAAAAAAACCATTTGGACAGAACAGCAGTGTCTCCTGACAACACCTTGTGTGTGTGGCTCCGTCAAATTGATGTTAATTAGTGAGAACGGTGGGTAACTCAAGCTACGGCTGTCACAAACCTCCTACCTTTCCTTTTTCTTATCTCTTACTTATAACCGCATAAATTGTCAGTTTTCTTTAGAAGCTTTAATCAGATCTCATTTATTTTGTATCATCTTATACCTGAGCATTTTTCTTCGTGGTGGAAGCGGTGGCTTTCTTTGATCGTGGGATGTACATGTGCTTGAGGGAAGATAAAATGTGTGAGGGGGTGCAGCTCTCATCCCCCTATTTTAATGCCGCCACAGGTCCAGATTGGACCCTGGGGGACAGTGATGATGTTATGATCATGGTGACTCTTTCCTCAAAAAAGCTCAATATAAAATCCTTTTTTATTTTTTCTATTTTAGTTTATTTCTTAAAATATATACTTTTAGAAGTCAATATCCTTTATATACTAATGAGAGAATGAAGAGGTTGATTTAAATAATTTAAATGCTCTTAAGACACACAAAATAAAACACATGCACATGGTTGCTAGGCAACAGTGGCTGGTATTACTCTGTACACTGTAGGCCTGAACACCTTAAGCACAGGATGTGTAGGTTTTGTTAACTGAAGTGTGGGTGATACTGATGGTGCATCAATATACATTTAGAAACAGATGTAGTTTTACATTAGATTTTACTGAATTGAGTCAATGCAACAACGTGTTAAAGAATGGATCATGGAACATTTTCTCTTTTTCCATGTATGTCTGTGTGTTTGACGTATAGAGAACAACATGTCACTTTATCAGGTCACGAGTTAAATGCAGAGAATTAATGCTAATTGAGTACCACAGTTGAAATACATACACATACAATACATACATACACAAACACAGTATATCAAACATTTTATTTCAGTTCTCTGTTTGGTTAGCGACACATTTTGTTCCTTACAAAAATAAAAACTCAGCGGAGGAAGATTTCTCTTCAATCTTTTGCTCAGGACAATGCCACTGGAAGGTCGATATTTCCCATCAAGCTTATAAAAAAAACCTTTGTCACACATCCAAAGGGTTGTGCAGAATATTTCAAAAACGTTTGATGATGTTTTATGAATAAAGAAAGAAATCCTGGTAAAGAAAGAGCAGGAAGCCGTGAACCAAATGCATCACGTAACCTAAAAGATTTGAGTCTTTTATGAAACCAATGCTCCAGTTTCGTATAGCTGCAATATTTAACATGAACTTAAAACACAAAATGTTATTGACCTTTCCCTGTGACAGATATACAATATTCTGGTTCACATTTTAAAATGTCATCCCCGTTTAAAAACTACCTTGTATTTATGTGAAAAGTGCTTCATGGAACACCAGCGCACAAACACCACAGATTATGAACAACTTGTTGTCCAATTGTCCGTGAATGTCCAAGGACAATTCAAGCAGGACCATTTTTAAATAGTCTCTCTGATAATGAATGAACTGGATAAGTGATTAGTTCGGTAATAAAATCCCTTGTCTTTTTAAAACGGGCCTCAGTTAAACGCTATTTATTTGGTTTTTGTTTTCTTCTGCCTGAAGAGCCTCTCCGCCTCTGAGAAATGCAATTAAAATTCCAATCTGCATTGCAGACACATGACACAAACCTCCCCTACCAGTCAATTAACAGAGTTTAATTGTCACTGAGGATGAATGGAGTCAAGGTTTAGGGGTGTATCAGTCATACTTTAGATATTTAGCTGATGCTTTTGTCCAGCATGCATTATTAGAGTAATTAGCAGTTGGGCGTCTCGCTCTTTGACACTTTGACAGAATATCTGTCCACCATGGGGACTTTTTCCACCATTAAGCCACTCAGACTCTATTAGCGCATTTTTTGTTAATTAAATTACGTTATCCGTTATTACAGGATATTATTTCTAATGTTGTAGAGGAAGATTTTGAAAATGTCATCTGTTCAAATTTCTCCATGCTGCCGTATCCGTCCTTTAGTCCCGTCCCACAGGGTTTGCTGTTTTGCTTCGGAGGGTCCTTTGAAAGCCTTGTTTTACAAGATCCCAGTTAATTCACTTTGGACTAGATTCAGCTCCAGCAATCCTGCTGTCGAGAGGAATATGGTTTGTAAAAAATGCATAAGTTATCAAAAGTAAATCCCTCGACTTTACAACGTTTCACTGATTAGGATTTATGGAAAAGTTGTTTTTCATTTGAAATACCCCCCCATATAGAAATATTCACTGTTTGTAATGATCCCAATCCAGCAGCTGTCTGCAAGAAATTAGAATCTGGTCAAAATGAACCCACGTGGGATTGGTACGACAGTAAACACGAGGAATGTTAACATCACTGCGAGAATTTAAGTTTGAAAATAAATGGGTTTTCAAAAAGAGGCTGGGAGACATTTAGGAAACAGCCACAAGAAACCTTCTCTGTGACTGACGGGGATAAAGCCAAGCCAGGTTATCCCTCAAACTGGGCTTGGTTGTTGTACTCGCCAAAAGCAGTTAAACATGTGGTTAGAATACGGAAAATATATGAAGGGTACAAATAAGTACCATCTGCCTCTAGGGGCCTCTCAATCAGAACAATAACAAAAAGACCTGATTTGATAAAGTTGAAAGTTATGCAACACAATGCAACACATATTTGGGATCCATTATAAGAGACAGATACAAATATTGGAAGGAAAAAACAGCCGACAGGCCAAAGGTGTGTTTTTCCTTCGTCATATGTTGTTTGGAAGTTATAACAGAGACGGGTAAAGCCACAGGTAAAGTGGACATGATGCAATTTAAAGGCAACCAAAATGAAACTTCTCGTTGAATGAAATTGGGAATCTCTTTGGGTTCGAAACACTGTTGGCAACGTTTTTTGATGTACACAAGTCGTCAAAATATATGACATAGGTCGAGTCGTTTTGAGACATTCTAATGAAGAATTGTTACTTTTTCTATCTTTAATGTAATTATATATTAGTTGGTGTCTCTTTTGTGGTTTCAGTCATGTCTGTTTCTATACCACTAAAGCTCCAGTGAGTGTAAAATTAATATTTCCAACAGTTCTGCCAATCCCACAAAGAATTGTGTGTTCAGTTGGTTTCAAAGATTGGTTGGTTTTGATTCTTGGAAATACAGTAAGGATGTAGTTCTATGCACAAACTGTACAGTTGGCGTGTTGGCATGAATAATTTAAGACATGTCAAAGTGTAAATCCTAAGAAGAACTGGTAGCAAAGCTCCAGACTAATTTTTCCCAGACATTGAGTCTCCTCGGATGCTCCAATCCCGTTCCTCTCTTTCATCCTTCACCATGAGATGAGCTAAATGAGTCTCTTTGCAGCAGACACACTGGCTTCCCACTCACACAGCCTCCACTGTAATTACCGAGGATTTTCACACAGCTACTTTTGAACATCATGCAGCAACACGGTATGATCACACCTCACCAAGCTAACTCCTTGGGAAATGAGATCGTGGCAACAGCATCCAGCGAACCCCAGCGCCGGTTGATGCCTGTTGTGTTACTTCCTTGGCGGGGTGTTCCCGTGCAACGTGTAAATACAGCATGACTAAACAGCGAGTAATGAAAGCCCTGTCTGGTGTCTGTACAAACAGCTTATCCCTCAACCTGGGCTTACACTGTAACATGTCATCATCCTCACTTTCCCTCCCTCTCTCCCTCACTGTCTTTCTACATGTGCCAGAGTGATAGGAATCTCCCCAGGCTCCTTCATTCCCGTCGCTGGCATCAGGATTTACACTGTCCGCTTTTGTCTGCTATTCTCCCCAGATATTTAGGTATTTGTCGCTCCTGCTCGCGACTCCGCCGGGCCTTGGAGCCAAGGGCTGCCTCCAGACAGCACCCAAGAGGAGAGACAGAGGAGAAAAGAGGGAGGGGTAGAGAAACCAGCCACAGACGGCGCAGGGCTTATCGGCTCTGAACACCCGAGTGTCGGCAGCTCCCCATATGCTATGAATATCTGTGCCTCTATATGTGTTTATTAAGCAGCAGGAAATGCTTTTTTTGCAAGGCAGGCAGAGGCGATTGTGTGTCTGTGTGTGATGCCATGTTGTGTACACTTCATTTCAGCACAGATGCAATTTTTCCCCTGCAACCAAGAAAGGTATTAACGTTGTACTGGTGTCATGGGGCGACTACAGCCTCAGATGAAAAGAGAAGGATATCTGTTATTAAAGAGAGCCAACACTGAAGGGAGAGCTCACCGCTGATAGATTGCGTGTAATGAAGGATTTATATTTGGCCATTATCGCTGAAGCACCTCCTATATTCAAAGTATCAAATGATTACCAGGCAATGAAAAGCAAATGGCTTTTTGGTAATGGCTCTTAAGTTTTCACTCCGTCAACAAAACAACTCATATCTGCCCCATAACAGATAGTGTTTTCACATGGCTGTGAAGTATGATAGGAGATTAAACTCACAAATAAGACGTAATTGATATTAGGAGAATCAAAGCCCCAAACAATTTCCTCTCTGCTTGCTAATGTGGTATTGTAATGTCATTTCTCTGACAGTCATGTTAAATGGTCGAACAAAACTGATAATTTGAAACCGCCTCCTGAAGTCACAAAGCTAACAAGCGAGTAAAAACAGTATCTGCTCAAATATTCATTTGAGTCCAACCAAACGCTGGTTACTTCCCTATTCTGCATGCACGGCGTTTTCTGCAGGGGCCGCAGTCACGAAATGAGAAATGAGATAGGCAGTCGATGACATGTTCCAGGAGATAAATTATGCAGCAGCGTTGGTCTACATTTTTCAGAATATGGTCTGGAGTTAAAAAATCTGTCATCTGAATCCATGCAAGTCAGTGGTTTTCTTGGGTAAATGCAGCTACCAGCATCTGTATGCTGGTTCGGCTGCTTGCATGTCGCACCGCACTGCTCTGTATCTGGGTGCTGAGATGCTGCCAACTTGCATTGCTCCGTCTGAAGGTTTTCAGAGTAGAATCTGGCAGAGAGCTGTCGTGGGGGGGGGGGGGGGGGGGGGGGGGGGGGATGACTCAGGAAGTGTTGGATGTGATCTTTGTGAGATAAACAAGGAGGATACCACAGTGCTTAGTGTTCACCACTACTGGGATGAGGAGCTTCAAATCAGACTGGAAGTTTTTAACTGCAATCCAAATCCCCAAAACTGGCTTGAATTAAATTTAAATTCAAGGGAGAATAAAGCTGCATATTTAAAAGTTTAAAAATTATTTGTTTTGTTCCATTGGCTAATACCCAGGTAATTTCAGATGTGTGTGATATAACATTCCATATATTTCTTTGCCAGCCAATAAGAAAAGTGTGAAAATCTGTTAATTCATTTAGAATATTATAATCATCATCTTTTTAAGTATAAGTAAATCCCAAATACAGAAAGTAGCAAACTCAATAGTCATGTATATTAGTGGGGTGAGGTAAGGTAGCACATTCTGCAATAACTGGGAACTGTCAGATGATTTGACAGGTTTCAAACAAACCCAGAGGATATCCAAACTTATTTTAAAAGAGAAAATGAAGGCAAACAATCAAGGCAATGTTTTTCTTTAAAGCCAAATGTCAGAAATCAAAAAAGTGCCTCAATGGCTCGACAATCTGTGCAGTGTAAGTCTCTTTCCTCAGAGCCTGGATTTGGAGCAGATAAGGGAAAAAAATGGAAAATGGAAGGAGCATCAAGAGATGGCATGTGTATATATTACAGAAAGAATTACAGCATAGAAAATCAACATGACAATATGAGCCTATTGATAACACTGTTATTGTAAATCTGTTAGCTGTGCTTCTTTTCCCCATTTAGAGTGATTTAATTATTCCAACTTAACTGTTTATAAACTGTCTGCAGTGTCAATGTGTTGCACACCTGACCATTCCCAACATGACTGATGGGTGTAGTTGTGCACAGTCTGCCACTGCATCAACAGTGACTACGTTTACATGGACACCAATATTCTGACTGTTGATCTTATCCTTGATTATGATGTTTGCATGAGTTGCTGATAGAATATTCCATTCAAATTCCAATTGACATGTTACAAAGCATAATCTGATAATGACTTCACACACCACTACCATAGACCATTTTTGGGTGTTTTCTTTCGAACATTTTATTCTTCCATCTTGTTTACACCCATGGCGTGTGTCGTCAAGCTTTTGGTAACTGCTGTATATGTCTGTCTTGCAAAATACAGTGTAAACTCCAATTGGACATTATAATATGAATAAGATGTAAACTAGTAAAAAAAACTCCACATGTCAAAATCCAGTTATTACTTATTCAGAGAATTACTCTATTTGCTTCATGGTCGATCAGAAAATGCTGTTAATGTGTTATTGTCTTCTTCAGACTTTTTGCTTAAACAGGTTACTATCGGAATATCGGTGTCCATGTAAACGCAGTCGCTGATTTAGAGATGTACCAACAAATGCTGCAGTGCATTGTGCAGCAAGGTGAGAGGTTCACTGGAAGTAGCTGTTAAGATGCTCTAAGCGACACATTCTTTATCGGTGCGCTTACACCCAAGAATCTCCACCACTGCCTCTTATCTTATCAACTTTTCTACCAATCTTATTCACCCAACACCCTCACGGAAATAAAGCCCTTTCCCCCATTATAGCTCTAAAGACAACAAACCACACCATCGCTCTTCTATAAATGTGGAGTAATCCCAAAAAGCAGGACAAGTGTCGGTCTCAGCTGGTGGGGACGTGGTGCGTAAATCTCCTTTGTCTGGTGGAATCGAGAGGGGAGGCGGCAGCCCGGCCACGTTAGCAGGTGATTTACGTTGACACCCACCTGTGTCATTATTCCTGCAACAGCACCCCAAACGATCCCGACTCATCCCTCGTCTTCGCCATCCATAACTTGTGGCTGGAAATTTCCAATCAATCTGTTGGACTCCTGTATTGTGCAGAGGTGAGGAAGACAAATAACACGCCGCGCTATTCTATCACCTGCATGTGTTCATAAATTGGCTCCTATGAGATCCCCATCCCCTTTCTAAAATTCTAATGGCCCCACTGCCTTTAAATATAGCTGGGCTGGTTCTGCTTATGAAACACACACTAGCCTCTAATGCAGATTGAATTGTGCAAGGTACCTTTGGGATATTGCCCCCTGTCGCTTGTTCTTTTGTGTTACCAAGAAGGTTAAGGTTAGGATTGTTATTATACTGTAATTCAAAGACGCCCTTTGTGATTGCGCTGACAACAGGGCACAGGGATATTGTTTTTGTTTCTGCCTGTTTAGTTTGAAGCGTTACGAGCGTATGGAAGGAAAGTGATGCAGAGGCGAGGAGCAGAAGCGCAAGGAGGAGTTTGTGTGCATGACACCCGGGGATGGCGATATCCTATTATGTAGCCTGTCACTTTGGGTAACACCAGGAGCTACGACAGCCGAAAGCATCTGATACGCTCCATGATTTTACAGCAACAATAAGACTTACTGCCAGGGGTCAGATGGTGGATAAACATGTTGATTCTGGTCCATGATATGTTTTCAGTGCTGCATATATGGCCGTTTGCCTTAACCTCTGATTTGACTCCAATTTTGAGTTTGGTACAGTTATTCATGTTAAAGCCACGAAGTGTTTCCCCTTGGAGTGAGTTGTAGCCGCAGAGGTGAAGCACATGTGCAAAGCATGTTTGCATTTAGTGTTAATGTCCGTAATGACCACATGTTTGCATTTATAGAATAACTTAAATGAGAGGTTAAATGATTTAAAACACAAACAGTATTTGCAGGAGAATAAGAAAAGTACCTTTGTTCCTAAATTGAACAGGATGTTTTTTTTCTTCTGTTTTTTTGGCATCGCTTTGATCCCTGAAAGCCCAGACGAGACAGACCATTTTTTTTCTAATCAAAGCATTTGAAGGGGACACCATTGCTGCGAGCCCTGTTAACTCCAAGTGGATTATCTTCACTAATGACTAAAAGGCCTGCCTCTTAAGCCATTCCACCTGTAACTCTGTGACTCAGCGTACCTCTTTCTACTCTGTCCCCTCCAGTCTCTCATTACTGGAGGACAGGAAATCTTATGTCATCCTTTGGATCGCGACCAAAAGAATAAAACTGTCTTCACCTTTTTAGATTACTCCTGCTGCAGACCTAAACCTGGAGCCAAGAGGAGAAAGAAGTAATGTTTAGCATTTTCAGACCCGAGTGTAGTAAACAGATAAAAAGTGCTCCCTGTCTAATCTGGCTCCAACTGACCTGCTGTTGGACCACAGCCACTGTGAGGTACTTGGTATTAACAGGGCAGTGATAGTCAGAGTGTTTACAGGGACCTCTTGTTGATGGAAATTGACTTTAAACAATTGTTAAAGTGTAGTAGTATCCTGGATCTAAGATGCAGATGCCGGTATTAAAAGGTATTTAATTCCAAAGACAGGATTCCAAACTCTGTTGTTTGGCAGGTACCAAGAAGCTCAGGGACCCAAAATCTACAAACAGGAAAAACTCAGAAACATGGGCCAAACACAAAACTACGGCAACACCAGGGAACAAGAAGACAACTGGAAACGGAACAGAGCTATAACTGAACAGTTGAATTTAACAATGGAAAATATGAAGATTAAACACGCAAATTGTACCTTGGATAATTAGGTACGATACACATAAGGGTACAGTAGACATTCCCAAACCTGGACAAAGATAGGAAGTAAAACAAGCAAAAGGTCAAATAATTTCAAAGTAAAATAGGAAGTAACAATCTCAAATTCCAAATCTATCCATTACCTGTACCACTTATTCCTTCTGAGGGTTGTGGAATGGTGCAATCCAAGCAGACATTGAGCCAGAGGCGGGGTACATCCGGGACAGGTCGCCAGGGTCAGGGTCAACATACAGAGACAGACAACCATTCACACTATTGTCAGTTTAATGATTCTCTCATTAGCCTAACACCAATCTGTAGGTCTCTGGACTGTGGGAGGAAGCTGGCGTACCTGAGAAAACCCTCGCAGACATGGGGAGAACAGGCAAACTCGCCACAGAAAGACCCGGCCAACCCAGGATTTAGAACCCTCTTGCTTTAAGGCGACAGTGCTAACCACGGCACCACTTAGATCAAAAATCTAGTTCAAAACAATCCAAAAACAGAGAGAAGCACAGATGGTGACACCATTAAAATATTAGTTGCTCCAATGAAACGTTATCCAACTATAGAATAGCACATTTTACAGGGTAGATGTTATAGCCCTACTGTTGTTTTGGGTTTTGTTTTTCAAAATTGTATTTTCTCTGTGGCCATTAACGTACAGGAGGTGCACCTTCCAGACAACTAGAGGAAATACTAGAAGATGGAAGAGAGATGAAAAACTGTTTGCTTCTGGCTCTTACACATCTAAACCCTAAGGAGCAGGACAAGGTGTGTGTTTGCAGCTGCCCCAGCCAGTGAGCAACTACCACTCAGTGAGAGGAGAGCAGCAGGTACAGCCGTCTATTCACCACTGTAGTCATTAGAGTACAGGTATTTCTGATCTGTTACACACAAACACACATACACACCATCCACCTCCCTCCACCATCTCTCTCTTTCTGTCTTTCTGTCTTCCTGCCCCCTTTCCCTCCATTCCCCCTCCTACACTCTCCCGATCTCTCCTTTGCAATTTCCATCTGTTCAAATGAAATATATTTGGCATCTGGAGAATGCCCCTCAGCAATGAGGGACAATATATCTTACAAATATCAGCCGTCCAAGCGTGGCTCATGTAATATTTATAAACGGAATGTGGCAGTGGGTGATGTCAACAATGTTTACCGAGAACAGGTTGAGCATCCCCTCCAAAGTGCACCGGCACCTGCCAACGTTTTGACAGGCTAGGTGCTCGGCCAATCCGGAGGCTCATTTACATGTTACCCAGCGATCACAGCTGACCTGATCACATCTGGCATGCTTGTCTGATTAATTAATCATGTGTAAGTGAGGCCAAACCTTAGGCTTTGATTACAACTGCCATATTGTTTTCAGGAAAGTTGTGTGTGGGTGGTGGCAGAAAAGTGGCCGGACGGACGATGTGGAATTTTGGAGGAACAACACTTCAGGATCCGGTAAAAAAAGTTTTAAAATCATTTGAATCACTGTATTTGTGGATGTCATGAGTAGTTTTACAGGTATGTGGTCATAAAGCTGATCATGGTTCTTTTGAAGCTAACCAGTTTTCACTTCAGAGATCTTCATAGAGGAAATATCACTTTTACTCAAACCTCCATGCTGACGCCACACTTGAGAATAATTGGGTAGATCCGACTTGCCAACCTGATTTGAGGATAATCTAAACTGATTATACGTTGAAATGATCCTGTAGTGTAGGGCTTTACAGATTTATTCTAGGAATTACTGAAGAGACCGTACCTGCCCTGATTTTGAACTGTAAACATCACTTGAAATCCTGAAAATGAAAGGAACAGTGATGGGATACTAACCAGAAACCCCCAATTAACAAGCTGACCAGGAAGCATCACCGACCTGTTGGAGACAAAAGTAAGAATGGAACAGCGTCTCCATGGCAATGGAAGGTAAAAGAAAATGTCAAAAATGACCACACTTGTAATGATCACAATTTCACTCTCCTCTCCAATAGTGTACAGATAGTAATAGCATTAGCTTTAAGCATTAGCTTGTATTAGCTCCAATTAACACATGCAATTAATGTTGATTTTTTTTTATTAACCTTCAACTATGTTACGTTGTAATGTGCTTTTTAGTTGCAAAGCACAGCTCGCAGGTGATGACAATAGATTGCTCTGAAACCCACATACAATTTTAACTGAAATCTCAAGTTCTGGAATTGAAAGTGTCTTTATTGGCGATATAGAAAAACAGAAAAACAGAAATACATGGATGAAATGGTTGAATCTGTTATCAGGTCTGTGCTCCTCCATCTCCAAAGAATGTGACGTCACTGCTCAGACTCAGTGAACCTTACAATTACATTTATTTCCCAGAAAGTCCAGATATACGCACAATATCTGGTCCAAGAGTAAGCTAATGCACGTCCTCCAGCAATGAGCACCGGAACAGATATCTGCAGTTTGTATTGAACCACTGTTCTCCCAGAAATAGACTGAACTTTTTATATTGGAAACTTGCGGTGAAGAAATGCTAGAACGAAGGGGTTAATCTTCCACTGTTGGTTCCTCAAGCTATCATGAGATCTGTCAATACGTCTGTGTGGAGTTAATACTTAACTTCTCTGCAAGTGGCTCAAGGTCATACAGAAAGAAGACTGTATAATACCAGTCAGAAATAAATGCCAAGGTCTGTCATTGTTGCAGGGATTTTACTCCCTTAAGCTTAACATGTTTAACTTATAAATGTGATGAATGTCGTATTTGGTGATATTTACATTGCAGCAGCTGTACTTTTCTTTCTGAAGTTGTCAAACTAAGACAGAGATCTGCCCTAAACTCTTAACTCCAATTTTTTCAATTAAGGATCCGTTCATAACTAATTACAAGGAGGCTCCTTTCTCTTGGCACAACTCACCATCAGTCGATTGAGGCTTTCACCCGTGAGAGTTACAGCAGGTACTGGGAGTGCGTACATATTCAGCCAAGTCAGCCCAAGTGGGAGCTGAACGTCTTCCCCAGACAGCGTTATCACCACGTCTAAATCACTGAGCTCTAGCACTGCTTCCGAGGATATGCTTTGGACTTTAATACGCACACTTGACACTGTGTTTTTTTTTTGTCATTTGTGACAGGGGCAGTCAAAGCATGTCTTCAGTTGGACCCAGAGGCAGACGGGGTGTCCACTGTGTGTTGTAAGGTCAGCAGTGTTTACAAGCACAACATAAAGGCTGGAGGAGTGGACCGGGGGGTGTGAGCCGCGGCTTCAGTCCGATGTCCCTGTCCCTCTTCGGGGCTGTAACCTGACCCTCCCTCTGTGGATATGTCTCTCTCTCTCTGTCTGCTTCCCTGCACACTTGGAGAAAGGCATCATAATGGTTTTCTGTGCGACAACAATAAGGGACAATCCCACCTCCTTTCATCCTCCTTCCTCTCCCTGCAGTCCTACTCCTGTATCCGGCTTTATTCCCACTGCAGCAGGTACAAAATATATTTCCCCCCACATTGTAACAGTTACAGTGAACACTTGATATTGATACGTGATATAAAATCTGATATTACTGACATTTAACTCGTATCTAAATACTAAATGTTCCAGCTTCCCCAAGATGCGGGGAAATCTTTGACCTAAAACAACTCTCATAACTTCTGTTGCCATGGCAACTTTAATAAGCCGTCGTCAGCATGAATGACAATGAGACACAACACTGTGAAGAAGGCCAATCATTATTTTAAATGATATTTGGGTAAATTCCTGAACTCATTCGAAATGCAAAGGCTCGTTATTTTTGCAGGGGTTACCACGAATTCATGGATGGGAACAAAAAGAACAGGCCACATTTATATCAACTCCTGACGCTGATTATTCCATCATTTCTTGGTGGGTATATTTGTAATGCTCTTAAACTGTACTGCACTTCAGCTATTTTTAGGTAATAACTAACTCACTGAGCCTGTTTGTCTCTGGTTGGTTTCTCGAAAATGTACATAGCCTCCATTCCCCAACATCTGTCACTCCATCGCTATGTCTTTGTGCTTTTGAATCAGACATCAATGAGCAGCCAGGCAGATAAATTAAACAAGGGATGGGTTGGATAGGGAAGTGTGTGTGTGTGTGTGTGTGTGTGTGTGTGTGGTGGAGGTGGGGGGTGCACCTCAGGGAGCTGCCTGTCACAGCTCTGTCATGTTGATAGACATGTCAATCATGACAGCCTGAGAGGGAGGAAGAGCATGAAAGATGAGAAACGGGAAATTAAGAAAAAATGAAAATGTGTCACATGGATATTTGCTACCTCGGAGGTTGTGTTTTCAACCCGGTCCATTGGTTGGTTTGTTTGTTTATAGGCAAGATTACACAAAAACAACTGAACGGCTATTTTCTGGATTTTTCAACATTTTCACCAGGGAATAATTCATGGTTCTTGATGAAAAAATAGACTGAAATTGATGAATTGAAAGGGACATTTGGGCCTTGGCAGAGGTACACGCTGTAAAGAGTGCCATTCTTACCCCCATTGTTGTCAGTATGTGACCCCTGAGCTCAACTGACTCACTGGAGACAGACTGCGGCTAAAAGTCTGTCCTTATCTGTGTATTACTGTTTTTAAAGTCCCATTATTTACGGGAAACAGCAGCAGCCATCTCAACTTACACAGACATGGAGTCTGCTGCTGGTGTGGCTAGAATAACGAGTGTATAAACACACACTGACCTGAGCTCTTCAAAAACACAAACAGTACTTTTATTTTATTTTTAACTCGGCCCATTTGCTCATTTGAACCCATCTCTGCAGTCGTCATCTCAACTCTTTTTACAGTTGTTTATGAATGTCCGTCATCAGAACCTCATTGCACATAATAACTACTGTTTGTAGAAGATGTGTCATTTCAGTCTGACTACCTCCAACATGGTTATTCTCTGCACTTTAACAGTTCTGGGTGGAACATTGTTAGTCCCACATTTCGTGGCATGTGAAAGCGTCCTACACCTCTTGCTTTATATTGTTTCCTCTGTAGATTAAGCAGCAGGATGTTGGCAAAGTGCTGTAAAGGTGTCGTCTCTTAATCACTTCACCCCAATTAGCGCCTCCCTTCATGGACTTCCAATAAAATATAGAACTGATTACAAAATACGATTAATACATACAAGGCCCTGCATGGCCTGACCCTTCATCATCAGTATTCACCTTAACTGGACATAATCTGTATGTATATTTATACATACGCTACAATATTTATTCATCTGCTGCTACCTGGTTCCTGTACACATAGTCTACGTTCATCTTAACTGTACATAATTTATGTCTGTATTACTTACCTCAATGCACTTCGATCACTTAAATCATTCAGTATTTATATGTTCGTACAATCACCTTTTACAGCTGTTATCCTGTTCATCGTCCTGTTACAGCTCTGACGACTCTTACTTTATCATTTTAGAATACTGCACAGATTTTCAACTGTCCGTGGATATTGCACTGATGTCAGTGTCGCTTTCTTTCCTTGATTTTACTTGTTGTCTTGACATACTCTATGTGCCTTAGAAATGCCCTCTGGTGACAAATAAAGTTGTATTGAATTATGTTTCATTATCATTATTGATGTTCTTCATCTTCTTTAAGTGGCCGACCTCTTCGATCATCTCTTGAAGGCATGTTACCTGTTCCCTGTTTCTATTTAAAATCAGGATCAGTTTTATCGTCAGGAAGGTTTTCCACATGCCAGGTCTTTGCTTTGGTGTTTGGATGCATAAGCAACATATTAAGTAGAAAAATAAGGGGAAAGATCAAATTAATAAGCAAGTACTGTACTGGAGAAAAACAAGTACAAGATCAAGTGAGGAAACGATGCAATAAAATGTAATGTATGAAAATATGGTAAAAAATGTAATGTCAGCTAAATTATATGTAATTTAAACTTTGGAACAGCCTCTTCTATATCTCTTTTAAATCTATGGTTTGTTTTAAAAGACTCGTACTATTATGACTATTCATGCATTTGAAATGTGTGTATTTTAACCTAATTTGTTTTATTATTATTATTATTATTATTACATTTTCATTTTCATTTTCAAAATCCATTGGTCTGACCAAGATTTGGAGATAACCGCGTCTCCTCAGCAATAATCGAGCTCTGAATTAAAGGGAGGAGTCTCTTATTGTATTTTGCAGTGCAGCACAGAGTCAGACAGCAATGTCCTGTGTCTCTGTGGCACATCAGTCACTGGTCGCTGCTGACTCCTGGAGAGTGAGCATGAATTTAAAAGCTCTTTCTACTCCAGGCGATAAAACGGCACTATTTGTCCGTGGTGCATTACACCCTGCAACGAAGGCATTTCGTATGCTCCGTGCACCATCCCTCTTCCTCTCGCCCTCACTCCTCCTCCCACTATATTATACTTAAATACATTTCTGCATTTGACACTTGGCATCGCTGAGATGATATCGAGTGAGCGCCGCTCCCTCTCTCACATGCCTGCCGGGGTCTTCTTAACATATGGATTCATATGGGGAATGTGGGGAAGTGATGTGCAAAGGGTGTGGCAGCCGATCGAAGCCTGACCATTAAACATTTCCTTTTGTCCTCTCATCCATTTTTCTTTTGAAAGTAATAGTATTTGTCTGCTTTCTGTGTTTGTGTTTGGTTTCAATTCAAAGTGTTTCTGTTTGCCCCTCTCAATTTTCCTGGTCATTAGATGCACTAAATCAATGCGATGCATTCCTCCTGCCTGTAATTCATGTAAATATTGTATTTTCAGCAGCTTAAAAACAAGGACTCCAGGCATCTCACTCCCTTCTTTGTTTTTTTTTTTGTATTCCTTTTATCTTTCTCTCTTTCACACACTCGCTCCCTCTCTCTTTTTCCACCCATCGGTCTTTCTGTTATACCCACTCCCCCTCTCCTGTATTCTTCAAGTGTTGAAGATTAAAGGAAGAAGCAGCAAAGCTCCCAGGCCTAAATTAGATTCATGCTTCCTTGAAAGAACAGAGAAATTGGTAGGATGAAATCCGAAGGTCAGATTCTGCAGGCTTCTCCCTCTCTGGACAAGAATAAATTAATAATTAAAAACACACACACACACACACACACTTCCTTTTCCATGTATCTCTTGGACACCCAGCTGCAAGCTATCACTTGGTCCTCTTCACCACCTCCCATTCTCTTTCTTCCACTCCTCTGCACATTTTCATCTTTCTGTCTCCATCTTGCCCTCTTTATTCTTCTTTGTGTTTCATGTGAATTCCCTTCGTTCTCTCCCACGTGTCTCGTGGATGTGTTGAGTCACTAATTCATTACTGAATACATTCCTTAAATATACTATTAAAGCTAAAAACCTAACCTGAAAATAATCAATTTGTTTCCTAAAAATTATCTGATTATCTGAATCTGATGCCTCTCAGATAACCCACTATCTGTGTGTCAATATTGTTATTTAATCAAAATATTATGAAAGGTTTAAGCAGCTATCATTGATTCTTAGCGTTATTGCAACTTAGCTACTATCTGGATGTTATTCCCATATTTTAACACGACAGACCTCAGGCTTTCTTTTCCCCCTCTTTTTTTTTTGCAATTTTTATCCTGAATCTTTGGACTTTTTCATTATGAAATAACCTGAGCTGATAATTAACGATCCCTCCAGCAGATCCAATCAAAAATTAGTGCATCACGGTGCCTATTATCCCCCATTTTCAGTGCATAAGGTGCACACAATGCAGTGCAGTGCAGGGCAGATTTACCAACTGTGAGCTAAAGTACTGTATTATGTTGTCATATTGTGAAGGCAGTTCAGGGGAAATTGTTATTATTGAAATCAAAAAGCCACGAGTGGACCAGGTGAATGACACATTTCAGCTTGTTGCAGTGAGGAGGTAAAGATCTATCCACAAATCGCATTATATTGATTCCCATGTACTCATCACATCTTATTTATCACATGTAAGTCAACAGGCAATATTTTGGAAAATAATCATATTTGAATTAAACCTCCAAACTAGACTGTGGATGACGGTTCAGTCAGTAAATTGGTTTCTTTTTTTTCCCAGAAGTGTTGAACGAGGTTGATCAAAGCACTGATCATTATTTAATGTTGTTTCCATTAGTCAGCATTTCATAAGATTGATTCCTAAAACCTGTGGTTAGAAAATTAAAACCCACAGACTGCTTCCTCTTTGTGTTTGCAGAAGACTGTGGTTGAAACGTCTAATTAGCGTGGAGCTGCACCGTCTCCCGACTTAAAGCCCATCAAGCTGGTTTGGGATGAACCGGACAGAAGATGAAAGTAAAGAGCGTAGAGAGAACGTCACCACTGTGCTGCTTTTCTTTGCTCTGTATCTGTTCCATATCTTCATCTCAGAGTACACTGAGACATAACCCAACATGGATTCCAGTAAACAAAGAGAAAATGGAGGTATTCACAGGATGGTAACTGCTACTCAATGAAGTGAAGAGAAAGTCCAATATGCATGTGGTGCAATCCGGCTCTTCATCTATTGGTTGTTTACTGTTGTGATTCATCGTCGTGCTGAGGCATTGTTTGGATCAGATGGGCAAACTTCTCCTGAATGGCAGACTATTGTCAGAATTGGATCAAATATTATTTGGTGAGGAGATAAAATACGCAGCCTTGTACATTCATTTTCCAGCCTTTTGTGTGACAGTTCACTGATTTCAGCCTGTTATTACCTCGCTGCCCTGTATGGCTGTTTGTCCATTTGAGTGGCCAGTGTTCTGCAAAATAATGGCACCTTTACAACATTCCTGTATTAAAAAAATGTAATCCTAGTCATTCTAAATGTTTTTCTGTGCCTACACAAAATGAAGATTTTACACAGAAGATAATGTTGTGATTGCTGTTCTGCACAAAAAGCTGTGAATTCCCTTTTCCCTCAGAGGACTAACATCATCAGACATTGTATAAGAAGCTTTTAATCTACTGATGCAAAGAATGTCTGCGAAATGATAACTCCATTAAATTACACATGGGAACCTGTAATTAGAAATTCAAATTCAACCTCTGTGGGATGCTAATTTCCATGGAAGTACACATGGAGATACGCTGTGCGGAGAATTAAGATTCAGAAAGGAAAACACTTGATTTACATGGCAATTATTGTCTGATTAGTTCAACTGTATTTACTGTTTATCATGTGTCATGTCTGATTGCACATTTAAGGTAGTATCACTTTGCAATACGAAGCACTGGATAACAGGATGACATGGTAGTAGCGTTGTGTTGTATGTGTTCTAGTGCAGTGCCCATTCTTAACCCTTTCTGTTCAGGATGGGAACGGGCTGTTTGCCTGGACTTTGGTATTGCTATGTGCAGCTTTCTTTCAGAAAGCAAGTGACCTGCAGTTATCGAACCAAAATCGACTGCACTTCCTCTGGCCCTCAACGGTACACATGCCACGTTTGAAACCGATAAGTTGAACGATTCTCGAGATGTGCGAGCCACACACATGAATAGATTTGCGGAATTCAAAGATTATTCGGCAGGGATATTTATTGCAGAAGCAAACAGGATTGTTAAACCTCAGGAAAGCTTGATGTGTATGTGGCCAAGTTGAGCTGCACTCATATAAAATGACCAGAAGCAGTCACATAAGTTCCCTGACTTTAACAGTCTGCTGTCAGTTTGTTCCCCATAATTGTTGTTTGGACCTTCAACTTGCAAAGTTTCCCCAGAGTGGCTCTAACAGACACAAGTGCTACTGCAGGGTTAATCCATGCAACATGAAATGTTTTGGTAGACAGCGCTTCATTCATTGTGTCAAAGTACCCTTGAGCAAGACATTAAACCTCTGACAACCATCAAATACCAACAACAGACACATAAATCAGTGACGTGGAAATAGTGTAGAGAAAACACTTTGTTGAAATGTGAAGCCAACAACTGAGAAAATGCAGGTGCACAATTAAAACATCACAATGATTTGCAGCAATTATCTTTGATTGCCCCCCCCCGCCCCTCCCCCCCTCTCGCTGACGAGTTAGACTATCACTAATCACTGCGCTGGATCCAAACTTTTCCAAGTGCTGACAATTACAGTGATTGAGAGCGACGAGGTGCTTCACTGTTTTGTTGTTTGTCCAGTTTTATTTAGCCCACAGGATCCGATACAAAATCATAATAGCTTCATCTCAATTTGCTCAACAGCTGCGAAGGGAATCTGACCCAGTGCTGTGATGTACTGTGTGACATGTCAAGGTCAGAGCATTGCTGCATTATTCTCTTGAATAATACGTGATATTACTCAGTGTTCTGAAGTAGATGAGCAATTCAATATGCTCAGAGAGATCTTTTTGACCTCTGCACTTAAGAATTTTCAACAGCTACATTTTCCTATTTACCTTTTCATTTATTCAGGCCACACATCCTGCTTTATAAAGTGAAATTGAGCAGCAGTTTGGAGTTTGTAAGTTTGCCTTCAGGGCTTACTGCGAAAAAGTCTTCCTGGTTTCACTGCTCAGTCACAGGTTCTTGCACCAAACCTAGTTATGTTTCAGAAAAGATCATGGTTTGGGGTTAAAAAATATAATTTCACAGAGCACAACATGCAAGGGAGGCAAACTTCTCCTGCGTGCAAATGAGCAACTATAGAACTAAGGAGGAAGAAGATGAATCATCCACACTGAGGATGCTGCTTGAATTCATTCCCTCTTGAACATGATTGAAAGAGAATAAATCAATAACTTTAGATACAATAATATACTATACTGTAATATTTCCATATCCAAAAACCTGTTTTGTTCTTGCCAGCTACAGTAATTTTGGAGCGATAAGTCAAAATCTCCACAAGTTTCCTCTTGAGTTCCCTCAGCTACTGAGGATGAGCCCATCTGCATCTGTTGCACGGTAACACTTTGCGTCTCATTGCTACATTTACTCAATTTTTGCAAAGCTGGACAAATCTTACTAGTAAAAAGTACTGTAGTTGTACATTTGCAAATAATGCTCAAATTGGGCACAATAAACAGAGTCGATTTTGTGTAACTGTTGACACAGCTGATGAAATATTAACAGGAGTTATTCATCACTGTCATGGCATCATTACTGCAATAATTTAACTGAGCATGGGTCATCAAAACAAGAGCCAGCCAACTAGCATCCATTAATCTTTCCACTGTCACTCTCTCGTCTGCTAATTTAAAATGAGGGGAGAGTGGCGCCGATGGTTTTTGTCGGAGCGTCGTCAGCTCCTGGATAACCATATCTGATTAGTGCAGCGTGGGAACCGATTGTTTGCTTAATTGATTGATTGATGGGTCGGATTGACCAGTGAACATGTTGTCATGTGCAGCTCAAATGAATGACAGGTACAGATGATGACACACAACTGAAGAGTATGGTGAGTTTTCAAATCTTCGCAGATTTTTTTCAGATGTTCCACCGGGCCACTATTGTGGTAGGATTCCTCCCAGTGCTCCCAACAACAGGCCAGAGAGAAAGTGCAAGCCAAACAAACAGCACTGCAAACTGTTGCAAAACACTATTTGTAGATATTCTATACTATCATTTGAAGTTAAAACGTTGAAGTTCATTATAAAACCATGGCATGACAAATTAGACTATGGTGATCCTGATCCCAGTTTATGTAATTAATGGGAAATACTGGCTAAGCTAACCTTACTGTATTCATCTGCTGGCTTTAACCATAGACAGTAACAATTAGCCATGTCTTAAATCGGGGGCCGCATCCTTCCCATTTCACAGGCTCCACCCCCGAGCAACATAGGCTCAACCAGCCTAGCATATCCCATGATTCATTACACTTCAGTGACAAGTACTCAACCGACATTGTAGTAAGAACTCCCTAAATTGGGGCAGCGTGCAGCTCACTTGGTAAAGCTGCAGCCCCATTGAGGCCACACAGGCGGTTCTGACCTGTGGCCATTTCTGCAATGTCCTCCTCCACTCTCTCTCTCTCCCCCTTTCACAGTTTGCTCTCTTTCCTATCACTTAAAGGCAATAAAAGCCCCAAAGATATACTAAACATAACTCCCTAAATTGATAGAAACCATCTTTGAGGAGTACTTTGATTTTTAGTCTAGTTGAATCTCCCATCCACTAACATGGAGCTCTATTCTATGTACTAGTTGTAGTCATATGATCTTGAATTGAAGCCTAAACCCGGTTGGCCTTTAAAAATAATAGACTTTCTTTAAATGTTCTGGCTTTCCATGGTGATTTACAAAATGAGAGCGGGGCCGGATGTTTTCAGGGACGCTTCACAGGGAACATGGCTTTTGATCGACAAACCAAACCTTTATCCACCATAACAACTCCCACAGCAGGCCATCTACTTTTAATCCTTTCAAAATAAAACAACAGTCTGTGTGTTTCGTCCGCCCTCAACGCCTCCCACAGATATGTAGAAAACAGACACAACACTCAGCCCACCTCCCTGGACACGGCACCCTGTTGGCTGGCTCGTCGCCATTTTCTAACTACTAAATGTCACTGCAGAAACAAATGCTGTGGTTTATGAGCACCTGGATGGAGAACAAAGAATAAAAAATAAAAAAAACACTGTGGCTGGGAGAGAGGGAGAAGAAGAAGAAGAAGAAAAAAAAAACATTAAATTAATCCTCTAAAAGCCTTTTAGCAATATTGCCCTCTCACAGCGATCCGGTAGCTCACACAGAGACCACTTCCCATCATTTAATTCCAGCTGAAATTTAATTTAGTCCAAGAGCTATTCATTTTGTTAAATGAATGTGCCGCGGACCCCCGAACCATCATCACCCCAACATGCATACATATGCAGCACACACACACACACACACACACACACCTTGTGTTATCCACGTACCCTCTCAGTGGTGACTCTGTGTCCATTCATTTTTGGACTGATGTATTTAACACAGCAAATGACACACAAGGATAACTAACACCTATCAGTAACTGCCACATCCCTACACACACACACACACACACACACACACACACACACACACACACACACACACACACACACACACACACACACACACACAAACCAGTAGAACACAGGAATTCAGTGACATGCTGAGTCACTCAGGTTTTTTCCTTAAACACACTTCGAGGAGGGCTCCCCACATCTTACCTTACTGGTGTTGTTGCAACTGTTCTCATGCGTTCCAAGCATGATAACATAGAGGTGTGTGTGTGTGTGTGTGAGAGAGAGAGAGAGAGAGACATCATACTTGGTGAGAGCGAGATATGATGACTTCTTAACTTCTGCGGTCTGAACTCAAGGCTTTTTACTGTCTACTTTTACTCTTTTCTCGGCTCACAACAATTTTGGTTCACTCTCCTTTGTCAGATGTTCACACTCTGGTCGCCATGTTCATTGCTTTGTCTTATAAAATATGGGAGCAAAACACAATATGTGAAGTTCTTGTGTTCAAGTTTTTGATGTCAAAACCAAGAAGACGGGCGATTTACATAAAAGTCACAGATCAGGAAAATAAAATGTGTCAGGTCAGACATATTATTCCAGTCATGCTTTAAATCTGAGCTGCAGCTCCACAGGAAATGGACATGATTCCATCAATTATTTCGATCAATTAAGTCTCTTTTCAGCAAGTTACAGACAAAATCGTAATAATATGAATGAGGAGCTTTTAATGGTCTGTCATTAAACCTTCTGTCCATATGCAACAAGGCAATCTGGCATTTCCAAAACCCATCGAGTTCGTTGATAGCCACGACTATTTGATCGCCTGAAGGCCATATTCCTTCTAAGCGTCTCTGTGACAGACAGGAGTTTGTAATATTTTAGGAGCCATGGCCTTGTTATATACCACCTGCTGAGGAAATATCCACATCAAACACCGCTATTGATGCCTCAAGAATCTGGGCCTGCAACTGCCTCCACCCAAAACACACACACACACACACACACACACACACACACACACACACACACGTGCAGACATCCTTCGAACCACACCGGCTGATCAAAGCCCCTGTTTGAAGCTTACCAATTGGGAATCCCAGGCAGGCGTCTTCAACACAAGATTCCTGTGTATTCTGTGCAGCAGCATTGTTGATGATTGAAGAGGCCATGTTACAGACACAGGGTCACACCTTTTGCCACCGTTAAGATCAGTACTTTACTTTTTAAAGTTACGCCAAGATATGTCACATGGACTTCTGTTGACGTCCTATATGCAGCCCTTATAAAGAACTAGTGTAGTGTGTGATTTTGATTTAATGACACAAGTGGTATATATATTTTTATACAGTCCAAATTAGAAGTAAATAAAAGAATTCCTTCCTTTCTGAGACTTGTGACACAGGGTTTATTTTTCTTTCACACCATCACATGTGTTTCAATACTTGCTCCCTGTTGTACAACATTGAACAAACCTAACCTCCTCCATCAAAATGTCATGAATTCTAATGTCAGAAGACTAACTGCCGTTGGAGAACCTCAAATCTGGTCCACAGATCTTTCCTAGTGTTTGTTATGTAACAGTTACTCAGCTGTACTCAGCTCAATGCTGAGATTGAACCAAGAGTGACGTTTTTCTTTTTACCTCTGCCAAGCTCTAAGGTCTTTGCTAACTGGGCTGTAAAATGCACTAATGGTATGTGCAAAGAGGAGTGGGCCAACACTGGGTCCAGTGTCTGGTGGTAGCCGGAGCTAGTGAGGTGTGTGTGTGTGTGTGTGATGGTATTACTTACTAGTGGCTGTCAAGCATCAGCAGCACTCTTGTTCCCCTCAATATAGATATGTCCCCCTTCTCCTCTTTTGACCCCATTACAGGAGCTGTCTAACCTTTGCTTTCTATACAGAAGAATCACAGCTCAACAGCCAGCAGAGCTGCAGGTGACTAGCTTTCACAGTGAGTGTAAACATCTCCCCGTGTGTAGACTAACAAATGAGCGACAGCTTCAGAGCGTAGAAAGAGGAGATTAAAGAATCATCCAGATCGGGGACATGATGTTGTTTTTAATGTCCTGAAAAGGGAAAGATTTGGCGGCTTTCAGACCTACATTGTTTGGTCTGGACCTTTAGACTTTTCAGTTTAGTCCAAACCAAAATAAAAGGTGTACTAGGTAATAATACCCTAATGATATTAAATTGGTTAATAAGTAAAGAAATTAACCGATTCATTAATTTTCGGCAATTAAATGGAGATTTGTTGTTCTGTTCTGTTTTTGCGAGCGTGGCTGGTGACGACCCTCAGGACGCTTCTGGCACAGTTGTGTTTGAGCCTGAAGCTCCAAGAGAAGACTGATAATGTCAAATGACAAATGAGCTCAGGTGGTGGTCGAGTAATTAGGCACTTTTTTTGCAATTTTCATTTTTCATAGTGTTAGCTGTCCTAATGAAATCCATAAAGGTCATTGATGCAAAGTAACCACGAAGCAACTTTTTTTTACCCATCACAGTTAAATGAACACTTTACACGTCAGAGTTCCTCTTGAAAATACACTTCATCACAGTATTTTATTCTTCGTTTTGGAAGGGATTCTGTATCAGAAAGTCTGTAAAGAAAACTTTTTCTGGAGGCCATGGTTGAAATTTTTATTTCAACCGTTACTGTTGATAAAGTTTATGTCTAGTGAGTTTTAACAGAAAGAGGCCAGATTATTTAGTCTAAAACATCTATATGACCAAGGCCATTGAAATTCATTTCACTCCAATAACACTAGTGTCCTTGCAGTATTTTTAAGAGCAGAACTAGAATTGTGTGCACATTTTAAAGTTGAATTTAACGAAAGTTTAAACTCTCAAAAGTCTATACTAGAGTAGTTTCTACCCAACAAATGCAAGATGGGAGACTTCCTCAGCATTGATTTCATTATCACCTCGAGGTGTGTGTAATGAGTATAGCTTTCAGTCACAGCTGAGGTGAACTGCTCCCTCTGAGGCCGTAATGGGAAGGTCTTAGCCCCGAGGTAAATAAAACCTTTATCTATCTAACTCTATAAAAACTGCCAAAAGAGGGGAGGGGGGGGAGACTTTGTTATTGTTGTTTTAATTCAACACAGACATTGAGGTTTTTGTGGACTTTACGACCTCCTCTCCTCAAAACCCCACGCAGACTGCCTTGGTCGAGGCAGATGCTGGTCAGTTCTTTTATGGTGTATTCAGGCAGATCTCATCAGTGTGGGAAGTTAGAGAATAGAAAAGCTTTATGGCACAAACGGTGAGTCAGGCAACAGTGGTCAGCAGAAATATAACCCGAACTCTTTTACTGCGATTTTAGTTTTTACAAATATTACAGTTACTTTAGCACTCGTAGGAAACAGCTTATACCAACGGTCGTGTCTGTTTATTATAATCTAACTATAATAAATCAATGTTCAGCACCTCCAGCACTTTTTAAAATCATTCCACACATATATCGCACCTGACTCAATTTAACAGTGTCTGCACATTGTGGCGGCATCTCGAATGGTTTGCCAAGCTGACACCGGTGTTTGAGCTGGGCCGTATAGAGTATATTGCCTATTGATTTACCTACTCATCTGCTAACTGACACTGTAGCCTGAGCACCCTCTGAACCCATGTGAAGGTCATCCACTCTCCTACTGGCCACACAGTCAGCCAGTATCAGCCTGGCCTGACGCCTGCCTGGAGGCTCCCAACCCCTCCTCTCCTTGCTGGGATGAGGCCAGGCAGAGGTGTGATGGCTGCAGGCAACTTGCCCCCATTCCCCTCCGCCGTTTGTCAGAGCCTGTCTCGGGAAAGGGCTGAAGAGTGTCAACATTTTTGCGATGGCACAGGAGAGTGCAAACCTGTCTGTGACCCGTTAGGTGCGTGAGTTGTTGGGTGCAAGGTTGGAGCACATAGTTGAATTTTGAATCGTCTCATTTGTTTTACTCTGGAGCATTTCACTCACACACAAAAACTAAAAAATGTGCATGTGTTTTCAAGGAGCGATGGTCGCTCTCAGCATGGAGAGCAAGGTGATGAGTCTGGGAAAAGGTGGAGGACTGGGTTCTCAGTCCAAGGTCAATAGCTGTGTTAGTGTGGTGCATGTTGATACCTGGGAGAACTGAGCTGTGAAAACAAGTTACACTGACTGAGGCTACGTCTTTGCTAATATGTTTTAGTTTGAAAATACACTTTTCTTTTTTCACGCCTGCCATCATTTCCGCTCCAAACGCCTCAAACAAAGACTGTAAGGAAACACGAGTGGGCACAGTTTGGGGTTTTCACATTCGGTTTCTGATTGGGTCTAATCAGCTGTGTAGATGAATGGTCGTGTGATATACATATTTAGGTGCGTTATTACAGATGGAAATTTATTCTGAGATTGGTTTATTGGCCACATTTATGTACATAACCAGATAGTACTAGAGCCAAAATTTGAAGCTGAACATATTTTGGTGGATGATCCTGTATCTTATTTTGACTTCAGTGTAACTCTGTATTTTTTACCATACGGGCCATTACACCTACTATTTAATTTATGTTAGTTATTGCATTTCTTTTCATTTTGTATTGAATGCCACAGTGAATGGGCCTAATGTAAACATTGAGTCACTGTAAAGAGTGAAATGTGCAGTATGATTTCAAAAGAATTCCCCTGCCACTGCACATCAAGCTTACTGAGCTGTTGAGCTGAGGGTATAAGGTAACGGCACATGCCAAAGAGCATCTTACTCAATTTGTACTGACAAGGTTTCAGCCATACTTCAAAGCTTCACTGTACGAGGCTTGGTGCATCCCCTTAGGTGTGAAAGAGAAGACACCATTGGAATGCTAACATTCCGATAGCAGTATATAGCCTCTGGGACTTGTCCTTGGCATGAAGGGAATTGACCAGAAGTGTTTTTTACTACATGGAGTAAAAGTAAACTTCCCATAACAAGTCCACATGGACACACATACAGCAGTACGCATTTTTAATCACACAATCATACATATTCATTAGCACGGACACTCTAATTCTAATCATGGCAATGTGCACGGATGAAATGAGCAATGTATGGTAGTCGTACTGACGTTTAACAGCTGTGTCGAGATACCAATGTGCTGTTGTTTCGAAACACTGCTCGGAAATGTGGTTCAAAAGGATCATGTCACGTGACCACGACCACGTGACCATAGCTAAGTGATGCTTCAGTGCAACCCCACCGTAGGTATGAGCTATGGTCTGGTCCTTGGAAATCAATGAGAAGTCGTATTTTGAGGAAAGTATCTCACAACATGGATGATTTGCTGAAAAGACGTCACGTGAGAAGAGATGCGTAAACACAGACGTGATCCATATTTGACTATCCAGATTACAACTGATAAAACTAAGTGTCACAAAATTATCAAGTTATTGTTCGAAATGGATATTTGGGCATTATTGATCGCACATCGCACAGAGGGCAAAATTATCGTACATCTGGCAACACTGCGTGACCATAATCCTTCACCCAACCTAGAAAAAACGTCTGATTAATGTTATGGTGACTTGCTTTTTGTCCCACATGGGAGACAAGACCCCCCACTACATTAATTAAGTGATTCCTGGACCACCCACACACACTTTCCAGTTATAGATACTCTTGTCACTGAATATAGTTCTTAATGATGTTTGTGGTTGTTGTCGTGTGATTTAAACAGACTGATTTGTTATTAACATTGTCTTCAACAAATTGCCTCATGTGATAATAATGAAGTAAGAATTATGATGAGCATCAGTTATAGAAATATTGTTGTCATGATTGAATAATATGCACAACAATGCTTGCTTCCCCTTCGTGCCTCATTTGAATGTGAGTTTGTCATCATCATAATTACAACCAAGTATGTGTGTTAAATGACTTTTACTGGTGTCAGTGAACCTGGTATTTATTTTTATGAGCTGCGATGCGACCCCCCCGGTTCAGTTCAGGTGTTTATATATATATTTATGGTGTCGATTGTTGGCTTGAAGGCACTTTGAAAATTCTGCCATCTTCTCCGCGACTCACACCACTCACCTCTTGAGTTCTAACAGCTTTGTACCTCTAAGTGACTTTCACTAAGTTCCACTCTATAGAAATGCACCATTTATCTCCACGCTCTCTCTTCTCCAAGGCCCTTCTTTAAACTGGAGTGTCAATCTCCCGGGCCTCTCGGAGGAGACCCACACATCTTCATCCAGCCACTCACAGCTCTGCCACACTCCTGCTCCCATTCTCTCGCCAACTTCGGGGAAGATTCGGTCGATTCGAGAGCTCGATCACAGAGCCACAAGTGTGTTGCCCCATCTGCCATGTATTTGTGTTGTTGATACAAAGCTACCTTGTCAGCCAGTGTTTGAATCTTTGGCAATGACATTATTTATTAATTTTCATGGTCATATTACCACCCTTTTTTGGTGGGGGGGGGGGGGGGGTCTGTGTATCAGCCTGTGCCCGTCACAGACATTTTCACCA
Source organism: Verasper variegatus (assembly GCA_026259375.1). Taxonomy (NCBI): domain Eukaryota; kingdom Metazoa; phylum Chordata; class Actinopteri; order Pleuronectiformes; family Pleuronectidae; genus Verasper; species Verasper variegatus. The sequence continues at coordinate 17,580,711 of CM048046.1, read as the reverse complement.
AGCGGACAGGACGACTTGACATATTGGGAGGATTTTACCCTGGAGAGCAGTGTGAAGGCGAGGGCCGCTCACTCTGCAGCCACTTCTGGGGACTGAGATGTCCCTGAAGGTAGCTGCGGAGAAGTAGTGAGAAGTTGAAGTATTTTGACCTCAGATTGCGTGTAACCTACCTTGCATTTCAGAGGGTGTGTGTATACAAAAAATGGAATGGATGGAATCACTATGCATCTGTGTGTGTATGCGTGTGTGTGTGTGTGTGTGTGTGTGTGTGCAAGTCATGAATTTTTAGACTGCCCCTGTGCTGCTCAGGCTTTGCACATTAATTCTTTGGTAGCATGAACAGGCCAGTCAACTCCCGTTTTGCAGAGCAGGCACGTAGGGGAGTGTTCTTTAGTTTAACCTTGTCATAGAGGCCTATGAGATGCCAAAGACAAAAGCCTCGCAGTGCTGGCAGAGGCCACCTCCAACGTTATTGTTTTCTTTGGCAAGACTGCGCTGAAATTGACCTGACATTAGGCCTTAAACCTCAAATGTGTTCAAACACCTGCCCAAAGGTAAAGGATGTCAAATACATCACAAGGCTTTGCTTTATTGAAAATTCTTTCAATGCAGCAGAACATTCAAGACGTGAGCTGTGTACATTGTACTACATTGTACTACTGATTTAAACCGATATAGATTTTTTTTCTTTTCAATGATTTAAAAGAACATTGGATTTACTTCTTTTCTTTTCTTGGTCCACTCACAAGTAAGATGTTTAACACAATACTGTATGATGCTGATATGTTCGACATTTCACTCTGGGCACACGATGATGATAAAAGATGTTTTGTTTTCTCTCAAGAGATATACAATTTATTATTCACCTAAGAACAGATTCATGCTTAAGGAAGAGTAGATTGTTTTGAGCTTTGTTGTAATGCAATGAAATATTTCACTTAATCGATACTGCAATATTTTGAAACCAGTAGCTTTTAACGGGTGGCCCCTAAGCCTAAAATAGATGTGTTTGACACCACAGTTAACATCGCATTATATTTAGTGTCTGGTTTCGTCACACCTCCCTCTGATAAACTTCCAGCTCATGTTTTCATATCACCGGATGAGTCAGATACCATCTGATACTTCTTTTATTTAATTTCCTAGTTTTACATTACACCAGTTCTCAGCTTCACACCCCACCAGCATGAACACAGTGGGTCCTTCTGGGTGAGACTTGGTATTAACCACATGTCTCTAAGCTCACTTGTCAGAATCTATATATATGTATCTTGAATATCTTAAGTGGTTGTGATAACTGATTAAATAAAATACACCATCCCAATGCCCAGAGTGTGTAGGGTGATTTACATAGCATTTGATTAACATCCCCACCAACAGCTATATGCTAATTAGAACCATTATCTACTACATTTCTAGCAATCAGCATTTCAATTCCACAAGGAAAGCTGGATCGTTTATGTTGGCCGCATATATATTAGCCAGGAAGCAGAGCGATCACTGAAACTGATGCTCACACAATTAATATTCACTGATAGTAAAATCCTGGGAAATTCTTATGTACCTGAATGGCAATTCTACTTTCACTTCTTCTGTCTTCTTGCTTTTTGTTCCAAAACATCATCTTATTATTTTTTTTGCATGTTTGAGACAAGTCTGGGCTTCTGTTCAAAAGCATAGTCCCTATTATTATTATTATTTCACAACCCCAGCCACCAATTACCTGCAGGACAGCCACAGATCATCGGCCACACACTGGGACATTTCAGCATCTTAGACGTTTATTTCAAACCACATGGTAACATGGGTTTGACATCAGGTTTGATGTGTTGTGATGTGTGACATTTACTAAATCCTGGGCTATGACTTAAGTCAGTATACAAGAATAAAATGACACTAGCTTGCGTTATCCATTTTACGAAGCTATAGTAGTAATGAAGGCCTTTAGTGATCATAGGAATTATGCTCTGGTTCATCCCAAGCAAAAGGGAGAACTAGGAAGCAGAACCATGATAACGGTCACCTGAGCAGTTATTATTTTAACCTATAAAGTGATGCTTCCCAAACCTTAACAGCAATAATTATTATAACTCAAAGGATCTCTTCTTAACCTTTAGCAAGTCGATAGTGTAACTAAACTTAACCAACTACCATTCACCACAGTGGTACAAGATGAGAAAATGCCTGGTTCTTTTGGAGGGTAACTACAAATTTGGAGTTGTTTAACATGATTGATCTCAATAATTCTAAACCTTTCCTTTTAGTCTTGTCCTGAAACAAAAACATCCTGGCCGGGTATGCTGATCTCGGATGTTCACTTGAGCTCTAAATTAGCTCATTAGCTGCCTAATTGGACAAATTAAACCCTATTCAGGAATGCTTTGGCTTTAAGACGTTCTGTAGGTGCCTTTTAAATCATCTGTCGAGTCAGACGGTGAAAGGAGGACAAATTTGCCAAGTGGAGCGAATAATTGCTTCAATTGAGTACTAGGAAAAACTGGCAAACAAAAGGCCAATGCATGCAGCTAACAGGCGCGACTGTGCACCCTGCCCAAACGTTGGCAACCCCCAGGGCTCTGCTGTCGTGACTTTGTGATGAAGGTTGGAGGCTTGGAGTGCTGCAGAGCTTAAGACAACAGCTGCAGTTTGGAGGTGGTCCACATGATCCAACGCTCATCCTATGAAGACCTGGGCATTACGCTGCTATTCGACAGACTGGGGACCTGGCAAATCCTTCTCTTTTTGGCAAATTTGGAGCAAACACAGGAGGTCTTGTTTTGTCTTTGCAAACATCTTTCCCCAAGTGTGACCCACTGTGTAAGCAGCCAGACAGAAAGTGCTCTTTAAATATTAATGGACAAGTCATCAGGAGTCACTGCAGTGAACGGGGTCATAGGTTTAAGGGAGACCTTGCATACCGAAACGAGTAAACACCACATTGCAGTTAATATCCTTCGTGTTCATTTACTTTACATTTGATCTTTCAAATGGTGGGAGGTGTTTACCGTTTATAGGGATTTGATCTGAAAACTAAAAACCACGCAGTGTGGTGTCAAACTCCACACAGCATGTGCACAGTTTTCAGCCCTAACTCCCGATCTCTAATGCTAAAGAAATTGACTCTGTGATGTTTGAAATTAGAAGTTCATAATGCACTTGTTGTCTGCAACTTTGCTTGACAATAAAAAAATAGTGTATTTTTATGTCAACATTTCTGGTGCAGATAAAACTAAACTGCATTTACTTGTGGGTAAGATAAGAGCAGAGCTGACATGATATTTCTTGCCAGATGTTCAACATGCAAAACCCAGAGGCATTCACACTTTTTATTGTGCAATGACAGGTGTCTTTGTTGAAGCCACGCTGTGATGTTGTGGTGTGATGGTCAGCACACATTTACACACGTATTAGTATCTATCCATAGAGTGTTCAGGTGGCACGAGATGTTCGAACAGACAATTATGTGTTTTCATTTGGCTGCGCCCTTCTCTCAGTGAATCGAGTTGCCGTCAGCAGTGAAAAAAGTGGATGTAGCTGCCGGTCTGTTTTCTACAAAGTAAATACAATTACACACCGGTCCTAATGGGGCAGAGGGAATAACCAGGCATAGATAGTTTGACTGTGTGCTCTCAGGGACCCTGGGGCTGTTTCGGTGGGGTAGGGTTTGTGCTATAGCTGTTGGGAGGGTGGATACGTTAAAGTAAGTGGGATGGCACTAAGCACCAAAGCTGCAGAACTGTCAACTTATTTTCCCGGGCTTAATTACTGTGAGCTGCAATTACTAGCCAGATGTTGACACCCCCTCTCGTGGCACTGCCATCAAGGAGTCTGCCCACTAACCACCACTTTCTATCTCTCTCTCTCTCTTTCTCATATCCACACAAACGACCTACTCTTGTTGCCAGGGCTTTATAGTGTTGAATCTGTGGTAAATCTGTGGTAAAAGTTCGAAGCCTAGCATCCTGCTCCTGCCGTTCGAATACCACACCAAAAACTGTATCGAAAACACACACAAGCATATCAAAATAATGGGGGGAAAATACACACAGTTCCTGGCACAGCACAGTTTGGAAAAGAAAACAACTGTTTCTCTCTCCTTCTCTTCCAGTTGGACATGGTGGAGGGAGCCGCTGAACACAGGCTAGCGTGACATCCTCGTCTCAAGTGGACAGACACAATTAATCCCAGGGACAGTGGAGACCTGCTGACAGAGCAAGATAAGGTATCGGCCAGTGCACAGCACTCCACCTGACTTGTTGCACATGTGTCCAATTTAGCCTCATGGCAAACTGTATATAACGTTTTCCTTAGCTACAACTGATTGCCTGCAGTTCCATAGGCTCTTTCTCGCTTGGTGGCCTTGTATCTTAGATGTTTGTGACAAAATGCTTAATTTGTTTCTCGTGGATTTGGACAAATCATTTTGTTGTAGTAGGATTTATAAAGGGAATCTGGAGGATTTGACACCTGAGATGTTGGATTTTTCTCTCAGCTAATGAGACACACATGTGTGTGGGATCTGACTCCACGTGCAAGGATGTTAAAAACACAATATTTGCCTTCAGATGAAAATGCAATCAGAGCATTTTAACAACCATTTCCAGAAAGATCTACCACGATGAACACCAGGTTCTTTGTGTTATTTTTAGGCATACATGTCATTCAGCATATGCCATTTGATGAAAGCGTTCATCCAAGTGCCCCATAAGTCCCATGAGTGCACACATTTTTAGCATGGGTGGTCACAGTGAGGAGCACACAACTAAATGTGGCGGCTTTAGGGCTATTGTTTACCCAATGGATTTACAAGCCCAAATTACATTTCTAGAAAAGCCTGGATTGTGTAATGCCAATTGATATTCTCATGCCCCACTGTTAATTGCTAAACAGGGAAATAATATTTTGTTGACACTCAAACAGATTTCCTTAAAACAATTGGCTCCTGTTCAAGGATCATAGGAATATCCTATTAAATAAGTACATTATACTGCCATGCCTGCAGTTAATGGCTAAATGATATACCCCCATCCAAAGATATCAACAACAACAGTTAGGACTTTGACCTTTGAACCAATTGTCTCATTTGAAATTTGATATCCAGGTCTTTTAAGGTTGACACGTGTTTTTTCCTGAATGCCAGTATATCCCACAGCATGCTCTTAGTTGCTATGTCAAGTAAATAGAAAGACTGGGTGTATTTCTGACAAATTGTATTCACCGATTCCCAATGCAGTGACCAGTAAAAGCAGCTAAGTGCACTAGAAAAAACACACAATCCCTCTTCGTCCTCTCAATTGTAATTGTGTTAAAGGGAAGCTCAGCCAAACTAAAAGTACTGCTGGTGGGAAATGAATGCAAGACCAGGTTCTTCCCCCAAATGACGTACAAGTTACCTTTATCTTTACCTTGATTGCATTACACATTTATGTGACAGCTATTGGAATAATGTTTTTGTTTGGTGCATTTCTTCCTGTAAGCTATGCATACATTAATGATATCAGCATAACATTTCTGAATCTTTTCATTTTCCAACCATCCTTCACTTTCCCTCTTTCCTCTGTGATGTGTGAGAGATCGTTGTGAGAAATGGGAGGAGAGGAAGCGTATGAAAGACAAAACTGAGCCTCGTGTGCCTCAAGAAATTTATTGAAAAAAGTGCATAGTCTGCCAGTGTATCAGTTGGTGTTAAATATTCTTTCAATTTTAGCTTACAAGATTATTAAATGGGTAAAAGAGTCCCATGGAAATGCTAAGCCAAGGCCTTTAATTGTAATTTACTGCAGACCAAATCAATATCATCCTAAATTAATCATTAGGACTTAGCTTTTTGGGTATTTATTGTTTCACATTGTTGCCCCCGGCAGAGCAGCAGTATAGCAGCTCTTAATATTCCACTGGCTGATTAACAATTCAGGAGGCATCAAATTGGATCTAGGGGACACAGAGGTAATCAGTCGAAAGGCCATGTAAGGAGAGCAAAACTTTATACAGCGCGATTGTCCCATTCGTGTGCTGAATTTTCTGCCTGTATATTTTTTCCATTTCATTTGAGTTGATCAAAGGTTTCTGTTTTTTTAAGTTAATCACACTTTATTGGTGCATGAAGGCAGAAAATACTGATCTTATCTCAAATTCTCATTTCCTAAAAATACCTCTTCTGACAATTCAGTGATTCAAACCAACAAACTGCTCTTTTCTCTGACCCTCAGGCTAACAGCGTTTATGTATTCTAGGCATGCTGAGCCCTCTGGTCTTACTATGAAAACACAATAGATAAAACTACTACTTTCATGATAGGTCCGCTGAGACCTAGGCTTTGTCTATGCTGGGAGGCTATTAGCCACATGCAATTTGCAGTGATGTTGACCCCCCCCCCCCCCCCCCGTTACAGGTGTTGCTAAGCTGCTAAATTGGTCACTTTATCGCTTCAGATGTATGTGTGTTTGTGTGTTTGAGTCAAGAAAGGCCAGCATCATAGCATGCAGGGTTTTGAAAGTGTGTGATGTTGACAGTATAAAGGAAGGTGAATCACGGGGAATCCAGTTGTGTCTTCAGATCTGCTTTTGTCATGTTACACACAAAGGCAGCATCTCTGCAGTCAGCACATCTCCAACAACACTTGATCATTCCCACTGATGAGGGCTTCAACTTCAGTGTATATAGAGACATGCATCGTCTTCTGGAAGAAAAGAAAAACCTTGACGTAGCAAAGTGTGAACTTTATAATGACAGATCGATCTCTGCAATTGTGTTTTTTACCTTTGCCAAGGTCTTGTTTTTTGCTTAGTTTAGTTTGTTCATGTCTAAATCAAAAGTGACTTGACTCGTCATTGTGAGGATGTTTCAACACTCATCAACAAAGCTTCATTGGTTCTTTGCGCTGGTGATCAGGAGTCCCAGACATTTTCTTTTTGCTATGTGGGTCATTCACACCTCGCAGAAAAGAAGACCTTGAACTTTTTTGGGTAGCTTTGAACTGCTTCTGCGAAAAAGCACATAGACACCTGTATCGAGATCAAAGTCCAGGGTGTGCAAGCCTCCCCTGCACCTATACATTCATACAGTAGAGCAGCTACATCAAGTTTGCATGAGGAGACACAGACAGGTCACCAGATTTCATAGTACTGTAGAGAAGCTCGCAGGTTGAAGTTTAAATGAAGCTGTCTTTCACTGTTGCGATTGTTTCTTTGGTATCACTCTCTAGCACACAATGGGGGTAATTGTGATTGTTTGAGCAGCACTGAGTCCAAAGACAAGAAGTGCAAACATCTCAGAGAAAGTTAGGAAGCTATTGGCCTTCAAAACTGGGTGTTTGTCAAAAACTGCAAGAAAACCTAGTAAAACACTGGATGAAGAGGAAGAGGAGAGACGCCAAACAGACAGAATAACATTACAGTGACTTGATTGTCTGAGAAACTAAGCAGCATAATCTATAAACCCTTTAACCTTCCTTTTCTGACATTTAGAAAAAGCACATGGGGATCATTGTAAAATACAGTGATAACATTGACATGCTGATGCAAATATGTGAAAACAGAGCATGTTTGTACAAGCGATCATTTTCTTGACTGTTTAGAATTGGTAGATGGATTGAACCACGTGGTTTCTCTGTGAGACTTTCCGACAGGTTCCCTGATTCAGCATTTGTGATGACCCATAGTTGCATATTATGGTTATGGATTATTAGGTGACCAGCAGCCATGGCAATATAACCCGAGCAACGGAGGACGTTAGGTGACATCGTATAGCAGCAGATTGGAATGACGGCTGGATCGACAAAACCCTTTAATGACTTCCACACAGGACAATGCTGTTTCAGTTTCCATGCTTCTTGCAAGTGCGACTGTTCCACAACCGTAACTGCCTGTTTTATTATAGTAACCATGACAATGAAGATCCTCTAATCCGCTCTTTGAGAGCTAACCAGGTAGTTTTTGTGCACAAAATGAATCAAACCAGGACGCTTTCACAAATGTGTTTGTTATTGTAATCCTGTAAACCATGATAAGGTCTGCTCCACCTGCTGCTACTTCTGGAGATGTTCCTATGGGTTGCTTCAGTGGGAAAAACAACCTACATGCTCTTTATGGTTGAAGAACTTGTTATTGTTGTTGCTGCCGTGTGGTCTTGCCAGAGTTCCAGTTATCAGTTTTGAGAGTCAGGGGGGGGGCTGGAGCCAATCTCAGCTGACGTTAGACAGGTTGCCAGTCTGGTACCCAGAGAAAACTCAAGCAGACAGGGTAAACATGTAAACGCCAGAATCTTCTTATCATACTGGAATCTGTCGTCATGGAATCAATACAGATTTTTTTTATAAGAAAATATTTGTTTTCTTGGAACAACTCTTTCAGTTGTCAGATGTTCGCTTTTTTGCAAGAGAATCAAATTAGCAGGGATGAATTTAAAGGGAAACCATTATTGAGAAGAATTCAACATTTATTCATGAGGCATTTGGAAAAATCCAGTGGATACTCTTTCCTCCGAGACATCTCCATTTTAAAATCTTAGGGACGACTTGGAATGAACCCATACATTCAGCCCCTTTATATGTTTAATGTGATTTTACATTCCTTCATTACTCAGTGAAACATCATGTTAAGCACAAACCTCCTCTTCCGATCATAGTTAACAACCTCAGTATGTCAGCATACATACACAAATTCCTCTCACTCTAATCAACTCGTAAAAGAGGGTTTTTCTCCCCCCCCATTTGTAAAGCTGCCTTTTCCCTCCTGTACAGAAATTCAACTGGGCATATTCCAAATCAAGAGTGTGGGCACTCATTAGCGCTGTTCTCATATCTCACAAAAGAGCCTGGCTACAAAGAGGGAATCAAGCTCTATTTAAAGTAATGCCGCCAGGAGTCCATTGCCAACGATAATGCGCTTTACATCATTTTGTCCTCGCCTTTATCTTTAGCTTCTTAAGGAGTAGGCAACACGCAAAGTCATTAGGGACACGATAACTCCCAATATAATTAGATGGGGAAAGATTGGATGCCTGGTGCACCACGGGGCAGACCCACTTATGGCATAATCACTCATCCCACCAATGAGGGGCGTCTTGTATGTTGGCAATTAATTGAGATGATTACAATTACCCAGGACAGAGTGTTTTCTTCTGTCTGCTCGGACCAAAGAGCTGGATGTAATTTGCGTCTGGTTGAGGATACCGGCTCTGACTTAGGCTCATTACAATAGCACCACTGGTATTTTTAGATAGGGTCGAGCTTGCCCTTAACTAATTGATTCTTGGCTTGTGAATCAGCCGATGTCTGAAGACGGGGTTTCATTTGGAAGTTTGTGCAAGAAAGGAAAATGGATCTATTTTGAAGTCAATACAAACCTGGTTTCTCCATCTTCTTCTAACCATTATCAAGACAGAGATTTTCTTTAAATCTGCACTGTTGCTGAGAAATATATCCTTTGAGTTGTAATGGATGACAATTTAACTTCAGTCATTTCCGAGGATTCTTTACATTTAACTCTCACTTTCTGCCTCAAACATTCGAAAGGTCTCGGTGCTCATAGTGCAGCGGCAACACACTCCTCATTAAAACCATACCTGTTGATAACTTCAGAAAAACACACCTTGGGGAACTGGTTTCTGTGGTGGTCTGCAGGTGGTAGGCCAAGCCATTTCCCACTATTATTTCTCATTCATCCTCCAATTACCTGTTACGACAGAACTGACGTGAGCCTGTAGTCATGGTTATATGTTCAGTCGGGCAGTAGTTTGCGAAGAAAGGAGAAAAGTAGAAAAGTTTAGAATTCAACATGCACTTACCTTATGATTGCTGGACTTGAGGTAACCCATAACGAAAATGTGGGGGGTATTAATTCAGTTGATTTTTCATTTTTCATTAATGGTTCTGACATAAATGAAGATAAAAGATTTTGCACGAAACACTGTCTGTCAAGGATGTTAAAGTATGAGCTTATGTACCAGAGGAGTGATTACTGCCAACGCACATGAAAAGAATATCAGCTAAAGACAAGAATAAGCATCTCTGTGTTGTTTGTTCGTTATGCTATATGTTTTGGTCACTGAATCTGTCTTCACACATTAACTAGGAACCCTGGTCCAGACATTTTCTGGACGTTGCCTTTCACACAGTAAAAAAGCAGCAGGGCAAAAAGATAATGTCCAGAACATCCAGGCGAGGGCTGGCGTCTGTGTAGAGCTTAGAGGAGGCAGCATACAAAGTATTGATTCCGCTTTGAAAAGTCGTTGTTTTTGTTCACAGCACATTGACGGCTCTAATGAACTGAAGCCACCAAATCCTGTTGGTCTTTCCAATTATGACACCTCTTTTTTTATCCTGAGATATTTGTATGCTTCCATTTTCTCGTCATCACCAGGTTCACTCCCTGTGATTTTTCTCGATATCTTCCTGCTGTCACATACGGTTTCACTCAGATATTTTACCGGCTGGGAAAGTTCAGGAAAACGTCCAGAGCAGCAGACTCTTAATTTTGTGTTCTCTCGTTCAGCCCCTCGTGACAATTTCAGGAATCTGTGCGGAGTTCAGTGCATGTCTGAAAGCAGATAAACTCACATACCAATAACAATCATACAACTGTAACTAATGATGATTTCTTTAGTCTAACTAAATCCAGTGGATAGACAGCCCCCAGTCAAAACAGTATTTTAACTCAATTGAAGATGCAGTTTGATACTTAAGTATAAAAATTAAATAATTTATTTTACTCTTTGTTTATTGTATGAAGCATCATGACCCTAAAGCCACCTATCAAGCAGCAGGACTATAAATAAAGTGAACCAGGTTGCTGTGTCTCCAGTGTCTGAGCACTGACAACCCAGGGGCTTGTGCTGCTCTGGAGTGGCTTTTTCTCTTGTTTTTCGTCCACTTGCAGTTGCTGTCTGCCCAAGGCCAGGCAAGCTGAAAGCATGAGGACAAGCCAGTACTACATTTAGGTTTCCTCCAAGAGTCAGTCAGCCCATTCACCTTAATGGTTTCATCAAGTGAGCATCCCAGCTCAAGATGCGGGGACGATAAGTGCTCTCTCTGTGACTTTCAACACACATCCTCACCTTTAGATTTAGAAGCTTCATTCAAACGGACAGAAGGGAAGAGAGGGGTCATGGAAAAGAAAAGTCTAATGTCTATAAGAGGAGACGGCGACAGCGCCAGGCCTAAATGTGTCTTTATCACGGCCTTGACCTCCTACATTGATCTTACATTAACTTAAAGACTGGTGGCACGGCCAGTCTGTGCCCCACGTCTCCTCACCCAATGTCAGCTGGGATTTGCCCCCCCCCCCCATGAACCTCTAAGGATAAGTGACATGGATGATGGATGGATGAAAAAAAAACAACCTGTACATTAAATCAGCATCCATCCATCCATGCGTCCATTGTCCTTTGATGGTTTTTCACAAATATCTATATTCTAGAATTAAATTCTATATAAAGTCTATAATTAACAGGAATTCACCAGTGTTCCTGGAGAACAGACATGGGGAGAACATAGAGAAAAATAGAGTTTAGTCCTTGAATTTTTACACCTTGCTGTGTTTTTATCCCACAGTCCAGTTCACATGGTACAATGACTCATGATTAATGTGTTATAGCCGTGTGATATTTTCAAGAATTTGTTTTGTAAATTATAGGACCAACAGTCAAAAGGCTGTTACTTGACTCTAACAAACTGAGGTCATATCAGTGTGCAGCAGTTGTTGCCTTTTAACAGACGGGCATAATACAAAGCTAGAATTACATGAGTCACGGAACAGGAAAGCCTTGTCAAACTTGGATGACGTTAGATAGTTTGAAAAGCACACTTGAAAGGCCGATGACTCACCAGAGAGACAGCATGGAAAGTGTAACTGATTGGTGGAGTGATAATTATGGATGATTGTAGTGTTAGTGGCAATAAATGAGTTATTAATGGTTGATCCTTAAGCTCCTCCCGCAGTAAGTGAGATTTCAGCAGCTCATCAGCCAGGCTGATGGCTGTGTGAACGTATTGTCACAGGATTTCATTCTGCTGGCCAATTAATGCCACTCAAACTGCCTCCTGTTAAATCGTTTGCAGATCCTCTTCTAGTGTTGCATCCCGACAGTCCACATCCCGTTGCCTCTGCTCAATCAGATCTGTGGACAGGGAACTCTTTGTTGCTGCAGCCAGGTTGTGTTTCAGAGGGACTGGAACCCTATTGATCAAAGCGTTCAAACATGTCCAGGCCCTTTCCCCCAGTGCATCATGGTAGTGCTTGTTGAAGCCAAAAGAGCCTAACAACAACAAACATCTCTGCTGCTACTGCCTGTCTCTCTCTGATTAGCTGCTGGGGAGATATTTTTAGAGTATCCCAGCCCCTTTGAAGAGGAAGAAGAGCGGAGCCCACCCCCCACCAACCCCCTAACAAACTACAGTCCAACATGCTTTGCTCATTTTCACTTATTCTTGCTGTCAGCTGTAGCTGACTTTTAATGGTTTCACTCACTCCCTGCTGCTGTTATATACAGGCTGCTTCATATAAATAAAGGTCACTTATAAAATGCAATGCAATTTACAGTATCTGCAGTATGCTATATGTTACAATGTTTAAATCTATTCCAGTAAAAGACTGATTAAAAATGCTTTGCGGGGTCACAGTCATGGCAGCAAGCGGTGGAGACACAAAACAGCTAAATGTGACAAAATGTGTGCAATTATTTTAACAACCAACAAGTGGTGATTAAATCCCCATTTGCAGGTGATTGACTCATATAATTGGCACCTTTCTTGGATGCATTAAATCCATTAAGTGCTTAAGACATTGTGTAATTCCCGGGCTACAAACAGCAAACACACATACATACATCTCTTTATGCATTTGCTAAAATGAGGCTTGTACTCAGTGGTATTAGGGGCTTAACATGTGCATTGACATACTGCTTTGAACATTAAAGTAACATGTACATAGTTACATGTTAATTTTTTAACAATTATTAAGACAATGTAAATTACATATAAAAGAGTATTGATTGGAAATTCCCTGACACAGACCAGAAACTATAAATGTTACAGTTTAACACAGCTTAAAGCAGAGATGCAGTGAAGCAGGGATTCAGCCCTGAGGCCTTAAGGAAAAGATAAATTGATGGTACGTTGTAGGTAGTGGGTTTGAGATCCTCCATTTTGATTTCCTTTAGATGTTTGAGACAAATAAATAAGATAGAAAAAAACAAAAGAAGGATAGAGGATGTAGAAAGAAAGACTCTTGGACCCCAGTGGATGTTGTTCAACCCTTCCACAATCAATACATTAAAAGCTCCTGTTTTATTTGAAGTTTTAATATCCGTACCAACACGCTGTATGTTTGTGGTTTCAGGCACCAGTAACTCTCTCAGTATAGTTCTGCATCTCATCATTTTGCTTCTCTCTGAAGTTTGTTTCCCTGATATTAATGAATCTCTCAGACAACAAGCCTCCTCCTCAAACCCCCTCAGCCTTAGTTCTCACACATTTAATTTGATGCAATTACACATGGTTTTTATTGGGGAGCACTCACAACACTGGTCGTACTTGTTAACTTCATAATCTTGTAGCTATGTAACTAGGACAATCCTGGCGTGGTTGTAATGTACCATTAAAGTCGAGTCTACATGCTGTAACTCACACATGTTTCTTTCTCCTCAGAACTGTGTCAACTACAAGGAGAAATCGCAGGTCGACTTGGTCAAACGACCAAATACGGCTACAAAAATACAACTACCACATGATGTTCACCTTTGCAAAAACCACTACATTTGGTTTACAAACTTGACATCAAATCTTGAGACATTTCACGGTCCTGCAGTGATTAGCACTGTTTTCTCACGAAAGCACTCGGCTTCCAGAGACAAGCAGTTTGAGGTCAGGTTAATCTGAGACTCTAAATTGCCCATAGGTGTGAATGTGACTGTGAATGGTTGTTTCTCTGTATACGTTGGCCCGGTGATTCACCAGCAACCTGCGCAGGTCCCCTCACCCCCTGCGACTCTCGGAGGATAAGTGGCGTAGATAAGGAAAGATACATTTCTAGCAGTAAACACGATTGTGTGCAAGGGCTAAAATGATATTCAGTCAAAAAATCTTTATTGTTATATACAAATCTGCTGATGCAATCAAAGCAGTACAGGGAGGGTTGTTGGTCCCTCATGTGTTGTCCTGTGTATATGGCAATAGTTACCTGATGCTGCTCAGAACAGTGGTTTGAGTTTAGCATTTCTTAACATGTATATCAAATTTTAACCATGACAGGCTATATGTATTTTTATGACTTGTGAGGCCAATAAACTGCTAGATGCCATCTGTACCTTCTGAGGGTTCTGCATTTAGCATGAAATTGTAATGCTTCAGGAAACAGCATTATATGGACAGTAAAGAAAAACCTGAAAGCAAAGTAGACAAAGTAAAAATAAAGAGTTTACTTAGTCTTGCTTCGAAGCAGAGTTTGGCAACAGGTATGCAAGCAAAAGAAAATGGATGGAATATACAATATGTTAAATAGGTAATGAGGGAATAGGAAGCAAGTGCACAGGTGGGTAAGAATCTCTGGAGGTAACTGGAAGTAGCGGGGACACAATGCTGGAAATGCTTTTACAAGGATCAAATATAAAGGGCAATTTTTACAGCAGTTTTCAGTCACAACACCTCGATCGCTCAAAAACTGTCTGCACTTCATTGATAACGTGCACCAGTAGATCCGCAGCGTGCTCTGACTTGTTGTGTGATGCTTTTCCATGTCCAAATATTTTGACAAATGATTACTCTCAGCCACACTCAGCTAAGCGAGTTGGTGTTTGTGCTGTAAAATGGTGAAATTACTATGTCTAAATTAGGGTGTGTGTGTATGTGTGTGTGTGTGTGTGTGTATGTGTGTGTGCGTCTGCATGCAGAGCTGTCCATGGTGCTGAAATAATTTGAAGGTGAAAAACAGCAAAAGCATCCTCTCTGCGTTCCAGGTCCTTCTGATGTAGGGACCATGGAGAAAACACAAGACAAAGACAAAAATATTCTGTTACATTTTTTTGAATTGATTTTTCTCTGTCGAATGACCTGCGGAAATAAGCTCGTAACCCGCAGGTTGAGAAACATTGACGTGGTATAAGGTCAACAGCTGATAGTAAGTCGACAGTAAATTCCTGTGGATAAGAGTGACAGCAAGCTGCACCGTGTAAACTGAGCTACATGGGGGTTTCTTGATCCAACATTGTGTGCTGACATAAACCTCTGAGGGTGATTTAAAAATGGCGACAGAGGTAAAAAAAAAAAAAAAGAAGAAAAACACAACCTGTCGATCATGTACCTCCGCTTTAATTGACAGATCAACTTTAAGCATGCCCACACAATCAGCAGCTGGCCCCGGTGATGCCATTCAAATTAGCAGGATATTAAAGAATCCCTCGGCTGAAACTACATAAATTATACATAATGAAATGCAATTAACATTTTTACTCTGACAATTAAATACATTAAAGAGCCAGCCCTGTGGAAAGAGAGTGGAAGAGGAGGTAGGCGGGTTGGAAGCGGTGGGGGGGGGGGGGGGGTAAGCTACCTTTAATGCTCACCAATGTGCACAGTGAGTGTCTGCTCAAATGTTTACAGACCAATTAGCGCTGGTGGACAGCCTCTCAATCAAACCAAATGCCAGGTTTGCGTGGAATATTAAGTGGCTTACAATGGAGGGAGCAGCGACGAAAGAACCTTTCACAAAACAGGGCCACACAATCTGAGAATATAGCAAAGGAGTTGTTCATGCATGACACTAGTTCCATAGAAGGCATTGGAGGTCAGATATTTTCAGTAAAGCCCCACCATTTAACTGTGTAAGAATATGAATGCTTTAAAGCCATAGACTGTATTTAAAGATGGACGACATCACAGCTCAAAGCAGCAAAGTATCACGGCTGCAGTAGGTCATTAATCCTGCCTCCTCCATTTTAGTGGAGTCAAAGTAAATGCTAAATAATGTTTTTTCCAAAGATGGTTTCCGTAATTTTAAGTAGTTTTTATCACACTAATGTTTGGTCTTAATTAGTTATTTGATGCTATAAAACTGGGTAAAACGTCATGATTAACTGGTGAGACTGACTCCACTTTATAAATGTGTCTGTCGACTGGCCCTTTAATTTAGATCCGGGTTTTTATATCAAGATAAAACAAAAGGTGTACACTACAGTGGCCTGAACTCAGCTTGAGTATAATTTGGTTTGTAGCTTCTAGAAAAAAGGCCTCAGCAAAGAAAACAGGATTCAGCATAAACTCGTATAGGGAGGAAAACAGAACAGTAGTGAGAACAGTATTAAGGGTAGTGATGTCACAGCAACTTCTTTATTCCTTCACGAAATTGAAAACAAGTCGGCAACGTGGAGCACCCTGCCAGCAGCCCCTGGCTATCTTCCTCCATCAGGTCAGCTACATCTTTCTGATTACATCTGCTAAAAGCCACCAGTTTATTTAGTGTCTACATCAGCAGGGCAGCGATTGCCCAAGATATGGATGCTACAAGAGACTGTCACTTATCTTCGCTCTTCAGCGGGGGAAAGGGAGGGAGGGAGGCGAGTGAGTGAGTGAGGATACCGAGCTGCCTTGTGGAGGAATTAGCATTCGCCATGTGGACTTGTAACAAAAGTTCATAACTGAAGTAAAAATATGTTCCATTATTGAGATAATTGGATAAGAGACGAGAAATCAGTTAATTAATGTCAAAATCAGATGAGCCGGCAGTATCAGGCGTTTCTCCGCTCGTCTGAGGTGATTCAATTAAGACCAGAGACACCTTTAACACTGCCTACCGGCTTTCGCTCATCCAGCACCTGAATAGATTTCTAATGAAATCACCACTGAAGTGTCGCAATCATCTCATCACAAGGTAACAAAAAGTGATTCCTGTGCTCTCCTGTTTTAAGGTGACGGCCCAAAACCTTGTGCCAACAGATTCAATTATTTCCTCAAAACAGCAAAAGCCAAATGCTCCTTATTTTGATGTGTCAGTTTAATTTGTTCTTCATCTGCTTCTGCTGCTTCTCTGCTCCATAAACTAAACTGCAGTGCTACTCACAGATATGAGATTGACTTTTCCCTTACATCCATTTTGATTTGGTTTTGTTTTAGCTTATTGATGTGTTTTTATAGCCTGCATTGAACCTTTTACTGACGCCACACCTTCTCCATCCCACACGTTTTTGTATCGTGAACTTCTACAGGATCTGAATAGTCAGCTCTATTTCATACAAGCTCTGTGTCGATTTTCCCTTTTGTGTTGCTATTTAACCCAAGTGGGTTTAAATTGTAGGTGAGGAAGTAAATGACAAAATTGGCGGCTTCTCGCCAGGCATCCCACAATAGAATAATAGACTCAAATCTTCTGGCATCCTCACCCTCTCTCCCAAACACACACCCACACACACACACACTTTTCTGTGAGTGTATGTAGAGATGTGGTCATGTTAGTTCAAAGAGTAAAATGAGCTGATCCCTTGTAAGAGCTAGAAAACAACATTTGATCTTAACTGAGTTCCATCCCTGGTTTTTGTGAATTATACAATAAGTCAGTTCTTAAATTTACTTAAGTGACATAAACAATAAGTGAACAAAAGTTGTGTGTTTCTTTGTTTTAATTTGGTCAGTTAACGATGTGCAGTGGTCAGAGAGAGGAAGTTTTGTTGAACATAATGGATGGAGACGTCTGACCCCTCTTAGGTCCAATACCTTTGATTTTAAGACCATCAATCCATCCATTATCTATAATGATGGACGTAAAAAATGGATTGACCTCATGACCCCTGTTTATACTTTAGGGATTGCAGGGGGCCAATCCCAGCTGACGTTGGGTGGGGGTTAGGGTTACACCCTGGACAGGTCAGCAACCAATCACAGGCCAAACCAACAGTAAGAAACAACCATTCAAACTCAAAAGTCTCCCATTAAACCCAAATCCACATTTGATTGGACTGTGGGTGGAAGCTGGAGTCCACAGAGAATACACAGACTCTAAACAGAAAGACCCTGGCCAAATCGTGATTAGAACCCAGAACCTTCAGCTATGCATAAGGCTGACTAATGAATGCATTTGGTGATACCATGATAACAGATGGATCTCGCTCAAATCTACAGGCCAGTGTTTGACTCATCTGGATCATCTCACCTCAGAAACTCTTCCATCTCTTCATTGTTAAATATAAATCTTTTGGACACGACTCCAAATCATCTGTCACAAATAATTGAATAATTATTGGACTTCAATGGGCAATTCTCAGTCTCTTAAAATCTTTCAGACAGCTCATACATCATTCATAATGTGACTGCTTGAATTATACAAAGACTAAAGCTGCGGATGTCGCTCCAGTTTTTAATTCACTGCTCCCGCTTTGGGTCTGAATATATATGTATATTCTTTAAACGTTCCAACATTGTTTTGAAAGTTTTTTGTAAATGCTTTGGTCGATAATACGTCTGGAAATTTGACTCCATTGTATACACTTGCCGACGAATGCATTCAAGAGCCCAAGCTTTGACAAATGGTTTCTTTTTGCAACAGCAATGATAGTTTCACTGAACCACTATGTGACTCGGGCTGAAATTTAAACTCGCCCACAGTGGACAGCAGCAGTTCAGCAGCAGTGGTTTGTTTTGAAGGTTATTTGCCCGAGATGTCAAAGGAAATCAGATGTTTCCCACATCTTGGTGCCCTCTGCAGCCCTCTCTGCTAACCCCTCCCTCTCAGAGCTTCACCCAACCTCCAACCCCACAGAGCTCAAAGGAGGTTTGTTGATGGATGTTGAAGGCTGCTCCGGTCCCACAGCAATTAACTCTTCTCCTGCAAGAAGCAGCCTGCCAAGTTGATGGAATCTCACCACTGCTGCTGCCTGTCACACAATCCAGGAGGGGCCTGCAGACAAATGCCTCATCTATGTGTTTGCTTTACTGTTTTTTGCCTGCGGTCGAGAGCCTGCACGAGCAAAGAGCCGTGAGGTGCAGTGCAAGCCATCAAGTGCTGCAGTGTCAGTTTCCACAGTGAATGGCTGTGAAGTATAGAAAACGCGTTTGATTCCAGGGGAAGCAAGGGTAAGAGATGAGGAGCAGAGTTAGTCTCAATGAAGATGTGGACATTTTTGTATAGAAAACGAATGATGATAATAAGATTGATTTGCCAGTTTGTTGCTAATGGTGACCATTTGTTGTTCCTGGTAAGTTTGGAGTGATGGTGGTGTCACATTATGAGCTGCTCTGGGGACTTCTTGCATTATCATTGTGGTGATGGTGGTGGTGGATGTGTGGTTGAAGCAAAGGAGCTCACACAGTTGGTCAAATCCATTTGGCCCCTGGTTGACACAATAATCAACATTTATTCTATTGTAAATAATAGTGACTATTCCTGTTTAATTGCAAAAGATTGAATTTTCTATTGACTTACATTTAAGCACATTGAATACTCTTAATATGATAAGCAGGGAATGCTTTTAACGTTCAATTTGCAAATTGGAAAACATGGATAAAGGGTTTAAATGCTAACAGTATTTCGATATTTCTGAGATTTTTTTAGATTTTCAGAGTTGAAGTGAATGTCAGGGAAATTTGGGTAATGGAGAATGTTTAATCACACACTAATAAAGACTTGCTAGAATTGGTTCATGAGCTTATTTGAGGATCTTATTTATGCAAGAATAATCTGGTTTGTGCTCCATGATTGTCCATTATTTTAAAAGTACCTGTATATTCTGGTGCATCATCACTTCACCACCATCATCATTTAAACAAAGCTGAAACATTGCTAATAGTGACTTAGAATGCCATATATGTATTTGTATTCATGAAGTGGAACATTCTCAAAGGAATACAGGAACAGATGCACAACAGTTTTAATACCGCTGACAAAACACAGTTTGAATATGTAGTACAATACAACTTTTGTAAATGTGAATGTGACTCTATACCTGCATGAGCATATAACTGAAGAATATGAGAGCCTGGATCTTTTTGGAAGAGGGGATAGGATGTGCAATCACCACTCAGGGTTAATGTCTGTGGCTCGTACCAGGGAAGGGGAACTTATCCCTCCGGCCATGAAAGTGATTCGGCACCTTGACAACCTGTGTCAACATCTCGTCTTTGACTTCTGCTTCCCCTTCACATTTATCTCTGAAATTCAAAACTGATTTAAACGGGCATAGCTCCAATGACCAACATTGTTTCAAATCAAAAAACGTCCTCCTTCATCATCTTATGTAATTGATCATGTCTACCACACACTGAGGATCACTGTACTGTGGTTTCATCTTTCTGACTGAATTTGACCTCCTCTGCCATGGCCTATACCTTGAGAGCCTCAATTTAGGTCACTACTGACAAATTTATTGCACAAATCAAATATATATCAAGTGGGCCTGACTAATCAGAGAGTAGGAGGTTCGATCCCTGGCTCCTGTAGACCACGTGACAAAGCGTCCTCGAGCTGGATACTAAAACCCAAATTGCCCCTGGGATGTATGATGTATGAGTAGGTATCTGCTATACATAGAAGCACAGTAGGAATGTTTGAATAAATGTGTGACTTGAGTGGATCTTAAGACTAGAAAAGTGCTATATGAATATAGTTCATATAACGTTTACCTTTGACCCAACACTTGAAAGATAAAGTCTCTGATGTTTGATATACAAATCTAATTGGCCAAAATGAATGGTGAATAACACCTGTTGAAAAGCTGTATATCTACAAACAGAACAGCCTCCATCATCTCTACCGCAGTTTGAGTGACAGCATGTGAAAAGTTTTCAGGTTTCTCTCCCCCACTCCCACAACCACTCACACCACATCTTATCGGTCACCATCAAACCTTAGACCACACGCCCTCTCTACCCCAACATACAAGGCCCAGGACCATCAAAGATGTTTATAGGTCCTGTTTCCTTGTATTAGCAGACACCAGGGGGTGGGTAAGCCACTTAACCTGTCATCTCAAATTGTGTGCACAACACCAGATAGGGGGCTGGGCTCTCCCATCATGCAGGACGGAGCGAAGCACTCTGTGTGGGAGCAGTCGGGACTGAAGCTGAGTGAGCGCCATGGGGATGTTGAGATGCTTTCGGGTCAGACGGGGATGCATGTGTGTGTGTGTGTCTGTTTGAGACGAGTGGAGGGGGGGGGGGGGGTGAGACTGATGGCTGTTACCACAGGGACTATGGTTGTTGCAGAGTTGCTTCTGTGGCGGCACAGAGGTGGATTGTGTCAGTTGATATGTCATGAAGAGATTAAATCTCAATTTTTCCTCAGTGCCCACTGTGCAGCAGAATCTGTGGCGGTTTGGTTTGGTTAAGCTAATGTATTACATTTGACAGCTTGGAAATGTTTTTGTGCAGCTCAAGCAGTAAGTCATTTACAACAATGACCAGCTCCTGGGTACTAAGCAGCTCTATGGCAACAGTCTTGGGTGTGTCAATCAAACTTCTCTATGAAATGCTTTATCACGTGATAACAACATCATCTTGACTACAATTAAAGCAGACATGGAGTTCACTGTGACGGACTGTCTGACTCAATCAAGGGTCCAGTCTCTTAAAATTGATGCTCATCTGTAATAAAGTGAAACCAGAAGCTGTCCCACAGGGCCGAGCAGTGAAAAAGGGAACAGGAACAGAGAGGGCCTCCTTCGCTGAAAACGAGTAGTGAGTTGGAGCAAGCCGGAGAATGGGAAATGCTGGTTAATGTAGGCCAACTGTTTAAAATCCCATCCCAAATTGTCACCACCACCCTAAGACCAGACCTGGTATGGTCCAACAGCATCCTCCCACGCTGGGAGGATGCTGTCGATAAAGCAAATGAGAGGAAGAGGTTTCCTTGTGGGGAGATGGAAACTGAGCCAGATCATCAAGGCTGTAGAGCAATATTTTGCCCAGTGGAGATTGGCAGGGGTTTTAATAGGAATCCACCGAAAAGCCCTGCACCAGACCATAAAAGAAACATCACAGATTCCAGAACGCTGCAGCCAGTGGCTCTGGATTAGTAAGAAAGGCCCCAACTGGGCCCCAAGATATTTGGGAACACACCCAGGTTTGATCAGCCTGTGGTGGGCCTGCCTAAGCATTAAAAGGCCAAAACACCAGATGACACTAAGTTACACTACAGATGACATGTCCCTAACAGTCTCCTGGCAGGTGGCAACTTATTTTAAAACGTACAAGGATTATTCACCACAGGGGCACAACAGCGGATATTTTTAAAAACTGCATGTGTCCAGTTACTTCTCAAAATAACAAGGCAGATCCACCATGTTTACATATCCAGGCTGGTAACTAAAGGTGACCGTTCTTTTGCCATCCGGGCCCAGAGGCTCTGGAAATCCTTTCCTGAGAGGATAAGACTTGCAAGCACTGAAAACTGCTGCGTTACACATTTTTTTGTTTTTTATATTTTCTATGATGTTACCTTTAATAGTATTGTTTTGTTCTGTTTTATTCCAATTTAATTTGTAAAGCACTTTGTAACCTTGTTTAGATAAGTGCTATTGAAATAAAGTTTTATTATTATTTCATTACACCTTCTGTTATTGTTACTACAAACTGTCTGTGGCTGTATTATCTCCACATACACTAAAAAAACATGAAATATACTCAATCTACAAGTTCAGCCTGAAACATCTGTTTTATGTCACCGTTCAGCTGAAGGCTTTTCGAGCCCACCATCCTTGCACATTGTTAGTGCACCGTTCAGCGACAGTGAAGTGATATGAAAGCAGCCATTCATTATACATATGTATGAATGGCTCACCTGTGGAACTCTACCCTTTCAATAACACGAAGGGATGACGGTACTTATTAGTTTGGCTTTTTGTAAGACGGGGGAAGTATAATGGAGTATCAGAACCAAGGCTTTAATAGAATATTTTAAACTATTGGTACATGGCATTACAGGGCTTAAAGGAAGAGATCTTGTAAGAATGCATGTCTGGGACATATTATTACTCACTGCCTTTTGCCAAAGGGCTGTTCTTCTTGTTCTGATTCTTATTTTTATATTCCTATTTATATATCAGGGCTCCTGAACCTCTCAATTCCCCGCACTTCTGTCGCTGCCTCTCAAGCAATGACTTTACAACTTAACTTGATGTATCTGCGTATTGATCGGGCCTCCAGAACGGAGCCGCTTGAAGTAGCATTTGTCTGACTATCGACTACCTTTGCCCTCCACCCACCCTCCTCCCCCTCCCTCTTCACCTCCTCCACATCTGTACCTGACAGGCTCACTTACCCCTCTTCCTGCATGCTGCTCCCGTTCCCCTTCACTCAGGGGCCAGTTTTATCTGCATGGCAGAGGAAGTGAAAGGAGGTCACTATCCGCTGTCCAATCAGATGGGTAAACACCCACAGTCCTTCACTTTGGTTAAAATCAATAGTCGGCAGGGTTTATAATAGACATGCCCATCTAAAGCTGGGCACCGGATTAGCAGCGTTAAGTAGATGTTGCCAGAGTATGTGTTCCTGACAGTCTGGGTAGAAAGGTGTTAGCGGGTCACTTCCCAGAGAGAGAAGGTAATATATCATGTTGTCTTTTGCAAATTAAAAACAAGTTAATGCAGTATAAAAGCTTTTTCTTTAGATTTTTGTCAATATCCCAATTTTCAGGCTCAGATCACAACCAAATTATTTTCAAATTCACAAACGATATACCCATCAGCCCTCCCTCTACTATAGACAGCGCCTGTCTTGACGCAGCATGTCCAATGCATCTGGGCAGAGGTCTTTCCCTAATTACAAAATGTAATTAACTTGTAAGTCAGTTTTTTTTCTCTCCAGAGTTCATACGCCTGCTTGTTAAAGGACCATGACTTTCATTTTTCTATATTTCTCAAAACAACCTTCAATTTAATCACTGCCGTGCCACCATTCTGCTGGTCCTGAACTTCAGATTGTTATCAAACTTTTACTTTTTATTACCTGGCATGACAAATGAGTAGGCTTTGTAAAACTCATTAAATATAGATTCATATCATGAACAATATTTCCATAATATCACACATACTCGGTCTGATTATTAAATGTTGGGTTACTTTGGTTCCTCAGTTAAAAGGTTATAAGAAAAGACCTTGAAGAGCACTAACTGGGGCATGAATACGTAGACCTTGCATCGGCCCTATACCGCATCCCATGGATAACAGTATATTACCCCTGGACCATGTTTTCTTTTCCCAGTATTGACATTGTGTCCAGGTGTTTCCAGTCATTTCCCCCTCTGTAGCTTCCAGGCCTTAACTCACACCTCAGGGCTAGATAAGGCATCTTTGCTCCACTGCACTTCATAACAATATACAGTATATACACAAAGCCCAGTGGTGTGTAGTGTGTGTGTGTGTGCGTCCACCTACTGTACACACAGAGGTCTGCTCTGAGCTTATAGCAATCTGCCGGCATTCTCTTAAGCTTCCCAGGCTGCAGCAGAAGTACTGATGCTGTACATCAGGTAAGACAGGTAAGAAAGGCTGTTTGGCCTCAAGCGGCGCTCAGTGTTCAGACATGTCAGGAGCTGAAGTCCGGAGTTGAAGTCCAGAGCTGAAGTCAGGAGCTGAAGTCTGGAGCTGAAGTCAGGAGCTGAAGTCCGGAGTTGAAGTCCGGAGTTGAAGTCCGGAGCTGAAGTCAGGAGCTGAAGTCCGGAGCTGAAGTCAGGAGCTGAAGTCCGGAGCTGAAGTCAGGAGCTGAAGTCCGGAGCTGAAGTCAGGAGCTGAAGTCAGGAGCTGAAGTCCGGAGCTGAAGTCAGGAGTTGAAGTCCGGAGCTGAAGTCAGGAGCTGAAGTCCGGAGCTGAAGTCCGGAGCTGAAGTCAGGAGCTGAAGTCAGGAGCTGAAGTCAGGAGCTGAAGTCAGGAGCTGAAGTCCGGAGCTGAAGTCAGGAGCTGAAGTCAGGAGCTGAAGTCAGGAGCTGAAGTCAGGAGCTGAAGTCCGGAGCTGAAGTCCGGAGCTGAAGTCAGGAGCTGAAGTCCGGAGCTGAAGTCCGGAGCTGAAGTCCGGAGCTGAAGTCCGGAGCCGTCCCTGACATCTCTGCTGTGTCCAGTCTCGAATTCATATTTAAGCAATAAGCTTCTATAGCTTTTTTATGTATACGGTAAAAAATACTTTCCATCACGTTTCAAGTTAACTCTCATTAATGTTACGTATTTAGTTCTTTACAATTCAGCAATTTGCAACAATTGAATAAAACAACAGTTGGTCCCATTTGTGTTTATTTTTGCTTCATCCCCATAAACCTCTCATCACATCATCGCATACGTGTCACAATGTATGACGCTCTCCTGATTGCTATGTGGGCGCCAGCATTTCAAACTCAGGTCAGCAACAGGAATCAGACAGGAGACACACAAACACTCATTAACTTTCTTTTTGTCACGCACATTCAAGTTAACAAAAGCCCACACTACCTTCCCATAATTATATTGTTATAGTGGCTGGGGTATAATTTCCCACAGATGGTAATTACTTGTGATGCCGTTAGAGCGTTGCCATACATCACGAGTGCTCCTGCCGCACTCCGCATCAGTCTAGGATCTGGTGTTTACAGTGTTTAGAGGACTACCCGTGGTGCATCTCTGTGTCTTTCAAGGACAGACCTGCTGCCTCCAGGGAACGTCTGGGTTTTAGCACAGACACTAAAGGCTCCTACAGAGTGAGATTGCAGCAATCTCATAAGTTTATTGCAAGCCACGCTGTGCGACATGGATCTAATAAAGTTTGATATGACTATGCAACGATGGCACCAAGAGACAGAGGGAGAATGTCGGAGGAACAGAAAAAGGGATACACAGAGATAAAACATGAAAATAACACAGAAAGAGAGACGGGGAAGAGATGGAAAAAGAAAACAAGGAGACAGTTGGAGCGACAATATAAGAAAACATTTTCAATAATTGTCTTTTGACTGCATTTGGATCTGGAGTTTAATAATGCATCATGGTGATTAATATTCCTCTGTGCACTGTAGGTGCATTAAAAACAGGGATAATATCGGTATAAATAAAACTACGAAACACAAAACATGTCACAAGTTCTCTCTGCTTGTTTGCTTTAACTTGCCTCTATCCCCAGGAGAACTTGAAATAACTGAGTGCAGCTAAAGAAATACTGAGAAATACTCGTCGCGCTTTAAAAGCTGCCTTCATTTGAATATCTGTATTTAAAACTGTGTGGAGGTTAAAGTGTGTAAAAACAAGTAATAGGTTTTATTCCGAACAGATAACTATAACCTGTTTTTACTTATCGTTTAAGCTACAGAGCATAGTAGCATAACCCTAACCCTAACCCATTACTGCCACAACTTTCAAGGTTTTGGTGCCTGTACCTTTCGTTAAAGAAGATTTCTTATAAAATCCACTGCGCGCTACAGGCCCAGCACAAAACAGCAAACAGATAAGGTCTGTGAGCATGTAGCAGCTAAAGAGACATATATTCTTATCTGGAACTGGTGGATACTAAAACAGAGCAACAAGCGGATCAATATTGGACTTAAATTAGTCATGGGAAGAGAAATATGAATCCATGTGGCATTTAGCTCTTCTGACAACAGTAGAGAACGTAATTGAACATACTCTTAGTTAAATTACCGTGCTACAAACTGAAAAATACACACTCAATTCAAGCTGCTGCAGAGCATCAATGGTTCCGAGGCCAAGTGGGAGCAATTTATTCCATGCCAAGTCTATGAAATGGGGACAATTTGCCAGCTACTTCTGACAAAACATGGTGAGATCCTGTTTTGGCCTTTGTGTCCCATGGTAACGAGAGCATTGTTTGGAACAAGCACTAAAAACTGCAGCATCACATCGAGCCGTTCACTGTGGTGCTCTTTGGGACCCAGGAAATTAGCTGACACGTTGGCCATGTTCCGCTGTACTCTCCTCGTTGCTCATTTAGTATTCTGTGCATTATCACCGCGACAAAAGACCCGGACACTCGTCTGCAAATGGAAAACATCCTCATTCAAATGTCAAATTTGAATATTTCCGCCTGCGTCTGATGAACAATCTGCTTTATTGCCTCTGTAATCGTCCACTCTGGAGTTGAGAATTTAATTTTTCTACATTCTACCACTGCCTGCTGTTACAAAGGTCAGGCAGAGAGGATTTTTATTTTGTTGCACACTGTTCATAAGGTGCTGAAATATGATCCTCTTGATTAGTCTCATAATTCTGTTATCAGCACTGCTAAAGGTTGCATGGAAGATACTTAACCTGCACCTGTTTGTCCTGATATGAGGTGTTATTGCCATCAGATGCAGGAACAAAGCAGTGAGCATTCAACCAATGAGCTGTAGTAACTTGATTTTGATAGAAACTGGTCTTGAGTCAGAGTTAAATGTACCTCAAGCTGCGAATGTGATACATGTGACTTACTTATCAAACTTAATAATGAAGGTAATTTATTTATTTCTTTGCTGATGACTTACACTTCTAGACTTCCTCTTCAATCAAAAGCATTTGTTGAATTGAATCAGTTAATTACCAGTGAAATTTCCTTTTTAATGTCTGAAACTCAACCATATTTAATTTTTCCTTCTGTTTAAGATTTGTCAGTTCGAGCTTCAGCTCAACATATCAGATTTCTTCCTGCCTCTAACTATAACTTCTAACTGTCCCCATAACAAATCTAATTGTCTGCTTTGCTTTGTCCCTAAACTCAATAATACATTGTCTCACCAGAACAATATAGATGAACATGGAAACTTATATTTCAAACAAGGTTTTTGCTGTGATGGGGCTCTTTAGGCTTAAAACAAACCCTGTTAACTGCACAGCTTGTGAGGTGATGACACAACCAAAGGCCCAGTATGTAACTGGGCTCCCAATGTTGGGCTCGGAGGTGTAAATGCAGTAATTCCACACCCCTGACACCATCCTGATTGGCTGTCACAGCAAATGAAGTCCACCATGTCAACTCCCACACCCTCTACCTCTGCTACTATTCAGAAGGTGGTGAGGAAACCCTCCTGACCCTGGACTGGTGTCACTGCACTACACCCAAACACAGAAGCAAAAGTTTCTCACACTTGCAGATCTTTTTTCCAGTGCAGAGAAAAGGGACACACACACACACACACACACACACACACACACACACACACAATAACAACTACACTTTCTATATTTGCTCCAAACTTTCAGAACAAGAACTCAGGTATTTGGAGGGAAGATGACAACAGCACAAAGGAGAAACATTCTTCACATAGGTTTTCCAAAGACAAGTTTTGGAGGCAGGTAAAACAAGAACGATGCTCCCTTAGATTAATCAATCTTTTTCAGTGACGGCTGGAGCCATTGTTCTGGTAGATGGGACAATGTGTTGGAGGCCAGTGCTGCTAGCTTAGTGTCCAGGGGACGGGAATATTTTAATGCAATACAGACTAACGAATATCATCTAAAAAGAAACACAACTGCAGAGTTTAAAATGTACAAAGATGATGATGATGATATAATAGCAGAGAAAAATAGCAAAAAGATAAAATCATGGTGAACTTTTCCGATTATTAAGTAGAAAAAAAATTAAAAATAAAAATAAAGTTGCAGGATCCTTTCCATAGATCAACCTGTCACCCCCACCCTTCATCTGATGAATAATGAGAAATCCATAACCGATGCACGCGGGGAACTGCAGCTAGATCGACTCGATTGTATTTTTCTTCATGCAACAATGGAGAGTTTGTGAAAATGTATTTCACAATCGCTCCCAACCATCTCTGTCAACCGAGGGCCCTCCACGAGCACCTCCCAAACAACAATAAGCCAACATCACCCTGGTTTCCGAGCAGCGCAGGGACGCAGTGGCTTGTCAGCACCCAATTAGAGCCTGAGGGGGCAAATTAACACGAAAGCCAAGAAACTCCAATTAACACTGACACATTGATTTGGTGGCAGGCTCATCATTGTCTTAAAATTAGAATTAATCAACACGGTGGAGGGTGCCAAGCCGAAGGTCTGGGCAGACGAGTGCTAGTGCTTACGGGAGGAAGATGTGGGCTGCAGGCTGAAGATTAAGAGGAGTCTCAGTATTTATTCATATCGCCCCCTGCTTTTTCTCTGCATCTATCAAAAAATCAGACACAACACATTTTTTCCATTAACTCCACACAGAGGACAATAACCAAGTTATGAATGCTGTTTGATTAAAAAAGTGGTTTTCTGAATGCTCCTGCTAAGCATTAAGTGCGTAATCCAGCCCGTATATTCATTTGCAAATGACGAGGAAATGGAAATCTCAGTCAAGGACATGCCAGTTTATAGGAGTGTATTCAATGGCTGAAAAAAATTCAATCTTAAATAAGTCCCATATAGTCTATGAGTGTTGATTAGGGTCACTGGGAGAATAGAAGCTGAAGGTCAGGCTTCTGTATGGTCTCAATGGTTTCTGGTAAAACAACCAAAAGAAGAGGGTGTCCCCTCGAATCACCGTCCTCATCTAAACTCATTCCAAAGAAAAATACCTGGCTGTTATACGGGATGCATCACTTCCCTCCTTCCCCTCATCTTTTCTTTTCATGTCTCTCCTTTTCTCCATTTCCACTCCCCTTGATCCTTTATTTCCCAGCCTCACTTCTTAATGCAAGCTGCCCCTCCCCTCCCATTTCCTTTAACCCCTTTTCTTTCCCACCGTCGACCTGGTTTTGTCATCCTCTGCTACTCATTATTTTTCTGCCCGCCATTCTCTGGGCCTGCCCCGCAGTGCCCTTGATGTTGGTAGTGGAACACATTAACACATCCAACTTTGACTCCATCAATATGCTCGGCCTTGGCACGCTGCCACTGACTCCAGATATTTGATTTGGTATAAAAGATGGGTTAGAGCATAATGCATGAAGCTGATTATATGTTAAACCATTTATAACAGATCTCGTCCCAATCAAATACCTGTGGAACATTTTTACTGTTGTGTTTTTGAAGAATGGTGCTTACACCTCAAATTGGGTTTTAGAGACTGCCCTGAAGCTGTTCAGGCAGCTCTTGGTGTCCTCTAACTAATATATCTTTTTTTTCTTTTCTTCTCCTTAATATGTCACCATCTGCAGATCATCAATTGTAGAAAGTGGAGCATTTCTTTTATAACTTGACAGACTTCCTTTTTGGCCCCAACAGAAACAGAAAGGCCGGGAGCCCAATGCTTCAAACAGCAGCATAAATACAATAATACAGTGTTCCACTGATCAAAGTAGAATTATTTTAGTGGACCGCATCAAAAGGGAATAAGTAATATTGATGATGTGTGCCTTTGAAAGGAGCTGAGCTGGCCATCGGTACTATTGAAGCGGGAGGGAATTTATGAGCCAACAGGACGACTTTGTGTTCAATATCTACAAGCTGCCACATTCAGACTGATGATTCTACTGTGACTGCTCTCAGCACCATGACATCCTTTACGGTGCGGGCACATAATGTCACAATGTTGCCCAAAGTTAACTTCTAAGCCCCCCAACAATTTCAATGGGACATCAGATTACAGAACAGTTCTATCTCTCTGGGGGACATTGATTAAAAAGTAGTCATTGAACCTGGAGGACTTGTAGCTCTCTCTCAGTCTGTAGCTCTCCTACATCAACACAGACACTAGCTGGGTCTTTGAAACAGGCCCTTTATTGCTTGGGCATTTCTCGTGTTTTAAATTCCTTGGAAAGTTCCATGAAAGTTCTTTAAAGAGGTTTTAAGAGTCTTTTGATCATCTGATTGTGCTTCGGATGTGCACAACTTGAATGAAGGAAAATAGCCTCACGTAACAACGTTGCTCAATGAACTAGGCCACAGGGGGAACCATATAACCAGAAACATTAGTATACCCAGTAAATTAAGGGATATTTGGCCATGTATTGTTATTGTTTTTTTTTAATTTATGTTCATTTTTATCAGACTTTAATGTCAATTTTAACCTCACATCAAATATTGTATTGCTTCATTCATGCTTATAAATGATTTATGAATGTATCATGAACTCATAGACTTTCTGTAACAGCGCTTACACAGCCTTGGACCCAAGGTCCTTCTCCACAGCTTTTGAAAGTTTCCCTTTGATGGAGACCTCTCTCTGTTGATCACTACAGAAACTGATGTTATTATCAGTTCTACTATTACTTTAATTACATGACAAATCGAAGGCAGTAGAAAGACACTTTAACTGCTTCAAGGTCCATTGGAGATTAATACAAATGCAGATTACAGAAGTATAATAAAAAGTACCCTAACAAAATATAAGAATTTACGATTAATGATACTAGAGTGTAAATGGAGTCCTCTCTGCACAGATCTAGTCTGACTTGTGTAATCTGTTGACTCATTATTTCATCCCATCTGGAACAAACAGCTAAATAATATTTTTCTAGATTGCCTAAGCAAAAAAAACAGACTCAAACTTATTTACTTTATTATAAATTAACACTGCACAGACTGACATCTGTTGTTTCACACAATTATACATCGTCTAGCGTATCCGGCATCTGGATTAGGGCCACAGAACCAGTGGAGATGAGCATCACAGTTTAGAACTGATTAGATGATTGATGATCCCAGTGAGTAAATTAGATATTTGTTGTTGTAAAAGTAAGTCATTTCTGCTGGGAGAAAATACAAGCACGAAGCACAGAATCCTAAAATGAATATATAAATGAATCCTTGAAGGAAATGGCTCATTTAAGCATAATATTACGGTCTAAAAATGAATAATAATAAAAGCAAAGTGGTGAGAAAGCTGAAACAAAGAGCTGCTGTGTCTGCAACTACAAACATGAAGACAATTAATGGTAAAAAGCAGTTATTTGTATATTTTGCTGTAGGAGAGAGATACATGTGACAGCTCATTCACAAGAATTCATGTGATAAAACTGGTGCTGTGCCGGTGAATAATCAGGGTCTGTGTTTTCTAGGGCAAGTGTTGGGTCTTTTCTACACCTGTGTAGGTCTGTGCTGCTCGTCTCTCTGGGGTAATTTGGAGGTATGATCACCTCAGTCGTACAAGTTACTGAACCTTTCCCCCCTGCTCCCCCGAGCTGCCAGCTCTGATGTGACCCATCCAACGCCACAGTCTCCTGAACTACTTCTCTACTTCTCCTTCCCTTACCCCCCCCCCCCCCATCCACAGCCACCACAGAAAGACACCTTGGATTTGGAAGAGTCGACTCTTGGACATGGACCCCAATATTCTGTATAACCACACTGCCATGTAAACAGCATGTTCTTATAACCTTTATAGGGTCACACTTGGAATAAGCAGTCATTGAATAAAGTCATGAGGAGTATTTCAACTTTAGTCACATTATGTAGATGTATATACACCTTAATCCCATTATAACATCCTAATGGAGTTTTCGCAGCATTTTGCCGCATCGGATATCCGGCTAGTACCAGCTGTCTGATGACACATTCCCTCGGATCGTGTGTAAACAAGGAGAAGGACGTATTGTTTGGAGTGAGTCATAATCAGACTATCGTCTGTAACATGTTAATAATAGAATGGTGTATTTTATTAGCAACTAATGTTAACATTATCAGAATATTATTTTATTCAGAATGAGGTCAGTAGTTGAAATATCCTACATCTTCACTGAACTTGGTCCTATTTCATTCCAAGTCAATGGAGCTATGTCTTGGACATATTTTCTTTAATGTCTTAATATAGGATTTGCTAGTATTGGACTTATTATAATCCCATTATTGGATTAAAGCCGCCAACAGCTCAGATGTCTATTCCATATATCTTGGGAGCGGGGATCCTACTTTGAACTGAATCTGCTTAGGGTTGCTCCTCTTTATTGTCTTCTATGTCGAGGGTTTTGCGGATTGGCTATTTCTTTGTTTTTTATTTACATATTTTGGAGTGAATCTAGAGCTGTGCTTGTGGTGGGTCTGTACAGTTCACCGGGATACAGAATGTGAAACCAATCTATACAGATTACCATGAGTTGACATGATGAACATGTATGCATTGTAGGTAAATGTCAACGATGTAATCATGACTGGCTCCTGTAAGTGTCAACACTGGTTATCTACCACATACTCCTCTATTTTTGAAGATCAAAAATGTATCCAGATAATTCTGTCTGGTATAAAAATGTAATAACTTGTGAGGCAATGCATTTCTTACGTTAGCATGGTTGCTAAGTAATGCATCCACTAGAGGGCAGCACATAGTCTTGAGTTTCTGACATAAACGTAAAGCGTGATTGAAAGTATCACCGTATAGATTCCTGTAGTTTCTTACCAACTTGCAAAGTTTCTCCTCAAAAAGTACGGCCATTGTTGAAAATTCCTCCTTGTGTCCTATGGTCGTCTAACTTGAACTATTGGCTACACTGCCCCCCCGTTGATATCCGGTGTGTAAACACCCATAATACAATGTAAATCCTTCCCAAACAACAAATACCTGATGTTTGTCCCAAGCTATCCCCTCTTGCAGCGCTAACCAGCTTTCTGAGAACGGGGGGCTTTTGTCGGTTTGGCTGAACTCGTACTGACCCGACTCCTTCAGGTAAGCTGTTTGACTTTGCCAGCTGCCAGATCATCCCTTGTGGGCCCCATATAAATATTCCGAGGCGTTTCATGTTGCCCAGTGGGAAAGCAGCCTTTCTTCTCACTGACTCTGGGTTTTGTAGTTAACCCTAACAGCGCATAGAGGTACCAGAAAACATGACTCATTCATTGTAGCTTCTCCTCTCCCCCCCCCCTTTAAACCACTTCTTTATACTGCGTTGGCATTATTTTATGGGTTTATCACGGCACCCATGGTCTGTATGGACTGTGGTACAGCACCGGTAAACAAGTGAGACGTTTGTGTTGGAGAGACCCCATGTCGAGAGCCGCATGCAACTTTGCCAACACCTTCTAAAAGTGCATGAGTGACAAATTGTGTTTGGATGCCAAAGTGGTGCGCTCCTATCGTACCAAAGCTAAATGCAGCAAAACAAAATCAAACCTGGCGATTGCAAAGTGTAAGTGGGAGAAAAACACATCTCCAAGGGATGCTCTGATATTTTGCTAAAGTTATAGATAGATAATGCCATCGTCAAATTAGCATCCTCCTCAAAGCACGGAACAGACATGTCATTAAGTTATAATGTAAGTTCTATTAAATCAGTTGAAGTTGTAGGTGTCACTTTGTCAGGTTAACG
Source organism: Verasper variegatus (assembly GCA_026259375.1). Taxonomy (NCBI): domain Eukaryota; kingdom Metazoa; phylum Chordata; class Actinopteri; order Pleuronectiformes; family Pleuronectidae; genus Verasper; species Verasper variegatus. The sequence goes on along the minus strand of CM048046.1, from coordinate 17,546,599 downwards.
ATCATATTGTGTTATTTAATTTGATTATAAAAAAGGTCTTTTGTATTTCACATTTCCCAGAATGAACAGAAAACGATTTCAGAAATGTTTTATGTAATCAGCTTTGTTTTAAGAATGTCATTTAATGTCGTCTTTACTTAACTCGATGACTTTAATCAACAATAATCTACTAAAAGTCACAGGTGGTGTCAGTGTCTTCCTGTCAAACTCTGGTTTTGACCTGCTGTAGTAAGAAGCAGTAGAGTCCCCGGTAACCAGCTGGGATTCAGTGTTTTGCTCGTGGGCACTCTGGCAGCATACACAGATATTAATACTGTATGCTGTCGTTGCCCTCTTCTGCTTCAGACTCTTTCTCTTCATATTTTACAGACCCAGTTGTATGACACCTGTCGACCTGACGCCCAGTTTCCCTGCATCTCTCTGGATCATCACACTTTCTTTTAGATCAGCAACCTGCCTCCACAGCACCTCCTCATTTGTTCCTCAGTATGTATATAAAGCAGTTTACCTCGTTAACCTCTGGGTTATTTTGTAGGTTTCACTGTGTGTTTCTGCAGGATTACTAGTCATACCCATTGACTTCTATTATTGAATCTAGTATTTAACCACAATCTGTCCCTAACCTTACCTCAGTGCTGCGAGAGCCTAAACATAATCAACATGACATTTTCATTGTGTGGTGGAATTGCACGTGTGGTTTGTTTGAATGTCTCTTATGTACAGGAGTCAGCCGATGCTCATCAACTGAGTGAACTACTTTTCTCAGAATTGTTTACCTTGGTCTTTCTTACTCTGTCCACTCTCTACTCTTTCACTCTCCAATTCTTCATTTGGGTCTCAATCATTTGTTTGATATGTTTTCATTTCTTGTCTGTCCTCAGTTTCAACTGTAATGTCTTTCTTTCTCAGTGTCCTTGCTTTTGTTCTGCGAGAGCTTCCTGGTTTACCAGCACATTTTCAGTCTCTCAACATATTTGTTTCCATTCCTCGCTGGGATTCCCCACTGCTAGCGTGTATATATGCCATGAATGTTAGAGTATATGTGTTTTTATATACCAATAGACGGAGAGAGTCACCCGAGAAGATGTTCTTCTTCTTCTTCTTAGAAAAAAATATTTTTCTTCCTGCTGTTTGCCAGAAGCTGGTGTTGACCAAGTCAACTTAATGCTCACTAATCCCTGAACCATTCCCCCTTTTTGCCTCGCTCTCTCTCCCGCTTTTGCTTGCACACACAGAAACACACACACACATGCACACACACACACACACACGCACACACACTTCCAAAACTCCACACCTGGCCCTTACGTCTGCCTTGTTACCGTCTCCTCAATAATTCACTGCTCCCAAGACTTTCGAAATCATCTTTTATTCATGCACTGGAGAAATGTTCAACTGCACATGCACTCACGCACACAAACACACACACACACGCACACACACACACACACAACTAATCTTGCATTTACAAAAACTAACATCAATTTCTTTACCCCCTTATGCTAGCAGCCCGTCACCTTCATTGTTTGACAAATCCATTGATAAATAAAAATGCTGCTGGCATTCCTTTTTCAGCCATTAGATATCTGGAAGCCCAAAATGAAACACAACAAGGTCTCCATACACAGAGATTTAGCTTATCAGCAGGGTTTTAAATCTGGTGTCTGTGGTGGAATCCCTGCACCTCCCCAGCAGGGGTGAGATGTTTTAGGTCAAACCAGTAATTATTGTTTTTCTAGAACTGAAGAAGGGAGCTATGAAATAGAGACAGAAAAATAAATAGCAGCTCAGAGAGAAAGACAGAGGAAGGGTCCAAAGAACATTTCTGATTCTCCAGATAACATGACTCGGATATGGTTAAAGGAAAGAATTCAGAATGCAGCTCAAAACTCTCAAGGAACCACTGTGAGGAACTACTCTGAATGAAAAGTAGTTGTAGTTTAGTAGTTTAGATGTCGCTCTATCACATGTAACTTCATTTAGCCCAGTAAATCACAACATCATTGCCTCCTATTTGGATTAAGTCTATATTAAGAATACAAAACCCTATATTACACTGATGAGCTTCACGCGTCTTTACTTATTTCAAACCTCTGCAGTTTGTCTCACAATGTCTTCTGTTTGTTTCCTATATCCAGATAAACCCTCCGTCTTACTACCTGGCAATAAGTCCCCTGATGATGTAGCTGAAAGCTGTTGTGAATCCGCTGGATGACGTTATAGTGTTGGCTCCAAATCGTGAGAGCGCGATGGACAGTAGGGCAAGTTCAACATTCAGCTGGCCGACCAGTGTGATGTGTGTGATAATGATGGACCATGGACGGTGCAGCCAAAGAACAAACTCAGTGTTCCAAAGGAAGGATTACTTAGAAAGAAAGTTGGATTGTTATTGGTTTGGCTTTTCCTCAATAGAAAGCCTATTTTGTGTTATTACTCTCACTGACTAACGTCATCAGAATCATATGAGTTACCCAAGATATGAATCTTGACATTGCCTGGACTCAACCATTCGAATAGAGGCTGTGCATTACCCATTAAACTGGAGCTGGAGCACAGCTAAAGACGTTTCTGTCTGTTTTTGAAGATCCTCCGTTCTTCCTATCTGCGTTTCCTCTGCTTTTCTCTGTGTGTTCTGGTTCATGTCTTTACAAAGGCCCAGTTAAAGAGGCTACAAACTTGGCTCCATCCCGAGATGTTAGTTGTGTTGTCTTTGTTCTCAAAGCCAGACAACACAGTCTAGAGTGAAGGATTTTCTCTGAGTCCCGGCTTGTGATGTGATGCAAGGACCAAATTCTCTCCCCAAGAAGAAAAAAGTGAAATGTTCCTCTTCACCTTTTGTCTTCACTGCTTATCGACTGTTTGACTACAGTTTTGTTATATGATTTAAAAAATATATATTATTTGCAAGGTATGTGGGTTGAAGCTGAAGTACATATGTATATTAGTAGTTTAATTGCAGTAGATGGCTATTTACTGATAAAAAATTCAACACACATACCCGGTGGATGAAATAGCTGTTTTTCCCTTATTTCAAATTCACTTCCAGGGAACACGTTCATAACAAGACGACCTGAAGTGTCACTTTGAACAAGCTGAATCCAGTTCACTTCTAATCTCCTCTGACTTGTGTTGTACCGAGTTGTGGGAACCATTGAGCAAATAAATAAGCAAACCCTGATGAGTGTGAGTGGACGCCTAGCACGGGCACATCCACACACTCGGAGGTGCATATTTATACAGACTGAGGTTCCACATTTGCACACACGAGTGCACTCCGATGATAAGTGTGTTGACGTACACGCAGGAAGGATGGGCGCTCCCTCGCGGTCTCATGATCAGGGACAGGTGAAGTTGCAGACACACATTCTGGTGGCATTTTTGCAATTAAAGTGGGCCCTGTGGCTATCTTTCCGCTGAGTGCACAAGCCAAATATCAGGGCACGGAGCAGTGCTGCTTTGCTCCCCTAGTGGAACTAATTAGATGTTCCCAAAGGACAGCCCTGTCATCACATTGTTCTGCCCACAATACAGCCTCATGTGGCCCTGCGAGGGAAGCAGTGGGCCAAAATAGCCCAGTGAATAACTAAATTATACCAAGTGCCTCATTCCAAAACTATGCATTTTAAAAGAAGCTGAGACCCGACAGTCGATATTTCTAAACCACAGCGGTCTGCTCGATCTGAAAGTGCAGTGCTAATGTCACGTGTTTGAGAGAAACAACATAAAAATGCGTCGAGACACTGGAGCTTTTAAACTTCACTTCTCTGCTTTTTGCAGCAGCCACAATTTGGACGACAGCATTGCAATGAAATTACCAACAAGGTCTCCCAGCGTGGCCAGTTGGGTGTTTTGAGATTGCTTCTGCAAAGCTCTTTAATGTGTAATATCTATTGTCAGAGCAAAGTAACAGTGCCAACAATCATTTGCTTCAAGCTTAATGTATTCTACATTTTATAGAAAGCACAAGTTCCACTCTGCTTCTGTGGATCCCTCTCTGTTCCTCTCTCATAAGTTAAACATGATACTGGAGTATTCCACTCATATTATACTGTAAGTTTAGTGGGTTTCTGCTGCTACTCTCACAAAACAGGTTCTAAAACACCACATTTTATCGTCACATTTACAGCTTCCATGATTTTTCTTTCTTTTTGCCGGCATGCCTGGATCAAACCTCACGAGAACTGTAGAGGGTTGAGAGTTGAGCAAAGCAAACATAAAACTGTTAAAATGCTGTGTTCACATTTTATTTGCATGTCTTGTTATTTAATCAACTGTTGTGGATGAATTGTGTCTGTTGGCCAAAGTACAAAGTGAAACTCTGGGGTGTTCTCTGGTAAATGTCATGGCATGAGTAGGTAGAATGAATAATATTACCCAGAGCCCTCGGGGCCAGTCACTCCATGACATTACAAGACAGAGTTTACAACTATGACAAAAACAAAAACACAAGAAAACGGAAAGTAATTCACAATGTATAAGTTTCATAAGATTAAAGCAAAATGTAAAAACGCAGTCACTTTAATAACTGTTCTTAGAAATACATATTAAACACAGGAAATGCAGAAATTTGTAATTAATGCAAAGACAATAATTCTCACCCCTCAACTCAGACTTTTGATTATTCTTTCCAATTTATGTATTATCTCAAATATTCTATTAATTCCAATTAGGTGCTAATCTATTATTAAGATTTAAAGAGCCGATAAACCATGATGTGATAGATTAGAAATATTCATTAATTCCACATGAACTCATTAATTCAACATGAACTCTATGTTTACCAAGGCCCTATAAGAAGTTCATGATTATAAGTGTTTCTCATTAGCCGAGTATAATTGGATGCTCCTCAGCAACATTCGTGCCATGACTCCTGTGTTGGCTGAAACAAAGAAGTATTGCTGAGTGAGAGTGCACACGGTGGAGCCATTATTCCCAAAGAGAACGTAATTTGTAGAGTGAGGAGAGGAATTTGTGCTGCTAAAGTGATGTATAGGCTCCAGACCATTGTTAGAGTCGTTTCCTTATTATGCTTCCACAAAACAACCTAGTGCTCCAGCACCTCATTCACAGCAGTGTGCAATTTTGATGCCTTTGCTTCAAACAACAAAGAGCCACGCAGATGAATGGGATGCTGAGAGACACCGGCCGCATGTTCCAGCTGTGAGTGCAGCCGATGTTTCACTGAGAAGGGAATGGGCCAGGTCGCTTTCTCGAGCGTCACTGCGAACCTTGGCAAGAAGAACTGCCGGTGACCACAGGGGATCCGAGCATCCGCGAAAGGAATCGGCGAGCTGAAAGGAGAGGACAGGCGGGCATTCACCTCAGTAGGCCTGTCATTCTGCTTGCACACATCAACAGGGGACCTCCTGGGATCAACCAGGCCGAATGGAGGGCCGTCGCAGTGACAAACAGAAGCATTAAAGGGCAAGTGATACCACCAATCGACATCCTAGGCACTAATCAATGGCTAGCAAACAACCGAAGAGTTCGGGGTTTATTACAAAACCACGACATGGAAGATATAGTTAGTGCATGTAAAAAGGAAAACATTTCATCGCGTACATGAGATATAACATTACTTCAATAGAGTGTCTACCAAGATTGGCTCTTCACATGTTTCAGAAAACCAACAAGTGTATGTATGTAAATATCTATATATACTCATCATATATGTTGCTAGCCTCAGCTATTTACAGTTGCTGCTTGCCAACTACTGTCTCAGCTAGAATGGCACTCAAGTAGTACAACAGGTACCTCCATCAAGGTCAGTCCTACACATGTCTGAGCAGAAAAAGAAAGAAAAAGTGAAGTAGTCTGATCATCTTCACCAAATTGTTTAAAAGTCACAGATCTCAACACAATAAGAATGTCTGATTGATGATGACTCATCCAAATCAGTTCATTATTTCCTGGAATATTAAAGACTGAGGCCTAAAATTCATCCAGTAACCTCGATAGTCAAATAAAAAAGAGAAGGAGGAAAAACAACAACAAGAAATAACGGAGATGGAAAAATCATTGCGAGTCGAGTCTGATACACACCAGCTGGAAACAGGAACACGGCTCATTCTGGCTATAGTCGCCTTGCTCTGCCCACTCAGGGCCTCTATACATCGCCAAGCAAACCACAACACTGCCACAATCACAATGAACGTAATTGGAGCTTTAATCCACTGTAGACAAATGAATTGTTTTCAGTGTTTAACTTGCTGTGACACAGTTTAGCAAACACTTAACAGTGTGGGTGGTGACAATGTAGGTTTTCCTCCGGGGCTTCCGCTGACTGACGGCGTTAAGTTGTATTGGCATGTGACCCGTATGCTGAAAATTTGGCTCAGCTTGGCGGAGCAGCGGTGCTGTTCAGTGATCCGTTCAGGTGCTGGAAACATGTGCACTTGATGCTCATCTCATTACAGCTGGAAGAGCAGTAAACCGGAGATTAGGTTTATGTTGCAGTGATCCTGTTGGGGATAGTACCTCTATCACCAACCACTTAACTGTTATCGATACGGCCCCTCGTTTGAACGAGCGAGCCTGCTAAATGCGAGGCATCCAGGCCTGGTGCCATTCACCCCCATTCAAATGTGTATTTAGCAGCAGCATGTCAGACTGAAATGACTTCATTTCAATGTACGTGCCACAACCATTGGCTCTGGATCGGCTCGCTGAGGCAAAAATAACTGTTTGTGGCATTTGCACATAGACTTAGTTAAACTTCTGTGGACACAAATTCTCGCCACCGACAAACTAAGCTGTGAGGGGCAGCGCTGACCTTTGAAGGAGACACTTAATCAGCTGGTGTTCACACCAAAAACAGCCATATGTTGGGTGGGGTCTTGTACCTTGTGGTATTAGTGAGATGATGACGTGATGCAGGAAGTCTACGAGTCTGAGGGTTTATTAGATGCCAAATCAGAGCATGAAGGTTTATCATACTTCTATACTATGTATTGATGATTGAAGACTGTTGGATTAAATTAAATCCATGCTTTCATGTTCTGTATTCATTGGCCATTGCTTTGCCGGATGTTTGTAGAGCAGCAAGGTTTCCTCATTCAGATAAATGAGAAGGCTGCACCTCCGTCAGTCTGAACGTGGTCTTGGCCTTTCAGATTATTAGGTCACCGTATTTTCACCGTATTTTCATCACCACATATTTTGCAAGGACGTGTGAATGAATTTCACTGTGGCATTGTGCAGTGAGACCAGGCACTGAGGCGTTGTGTTGTGGTACAATGTCAGACCACTTCTCTCTGTGCTGTTCACACAAACACACAATAAGTCATTCCAGCTACAGAATATGAGAAACAAATGGTCAGGGGTGAAAAGATCACCTCCTTGTTGTAGGTAACAAAGTGCATTCTGTGCATATAACAGTAAAGTTGTAAAGTTCAAGTGCAAAAACATCACCATCGTCACAGGCGCACCATACACACACATTTTGACATTCTAGTTTTTAACCAAACTTCTAAATAATGATGTTTTCAGCAGAAGGCTAGTGGCATGGGTCGTTGTTAGGGGGTTTCCAACCATAGGGAATATGCAGACTTCTTTCTCAGAGGTCCCCTCCAAATCCAAGGCCATTGCCTACTTTGCCTTTTGCAGTGCCCCTGAATAAAGGTGCTGATATTCTGTGACAACATGATTGTGTGCAAATAGCTGTCCGTCATCTAAAGACACTCGAGAGCTTCGCTGGGTGGTCTATGTCTGAGTGGTGTTAACAAATCTGGAGTCGGGAGGTTTTATTCCCCTTCACTTGAGACTAAATTACACCAAACGTGAGAAGTAGAGCAACCTGACCTGAATGTCATTTCTTCCCTTGCTCTACAATGATTCTAATATGACAATACACAAATGGACAGGTGCTTGTATCCAACATGCAAATTAAGGGTGAAGCAGGAGTATTCCGGCACAGAGCCGGAATGTGCTACATTACCCTGCAGACAAATGGGTGCATCAGTGCGTAAGTGACAGCAATTGTGTGAGTAAGTGTGTGTGTGTGTGTCTCTGTGTGTGGAGTTTTATTTTTTAAAATGATAACCTGAGCTGATGTGCCTGTTTGTGCAGACACAGCACCCTCCACTGTGAACGTGTACCCACCAGTTCTTTACGTGTGAATGTGTGTAAATCACGGTGAATCAATGTTTATACGTCTGTCCTCCTCGGCCGGCTGTTGTGGGAGTTGGTAGCACTTTGTAGCACAGCCCAGCAGAGGCAGGCGACTCATTGCAGCAGAAGGTAGGGTGGTGGTTTGGTGCTGCACTGTCAGTTGCTGCAAGCTGCTACCTCCTGTTGAACCTGTGTTCACTGGACTCTGAACACAAAGTCTGCAGAGCAAGTGGAAGGAAGACAGAGAGACAGCATGTGGGTGCAGAGGGAAAAAAAAACGGTTTATGAGTTGAAATGAGGTGAGAGAAAAAGTCCCAGTCAGAAATGATTGTCATGCTTGTTTAACTTACAGATGAAAACTTTCTCGTTTGATCATAACTGACAAAATACACTCACCAAGCACTTTTAGTAATTATTATTTATTTATTAAGACTAATACGTGGAACCTGCCTTTTCTCACAGACAGTCTCAGATCTCGAAGGCATGCATTGCTGAAGATGTCGAAAACATTCCTTTGAGATTCTGACGCTGATCACGACGACGATGACATGTTCACAGAAACAGTTTGAGACCTGGTGCATTATCAAGATGTGAGAGTTTGTTAGAAAGGTGAGACAATCGTGACCATGAAGGGATGAGTCCAAAACAGTACTGATATAGGATGCAGCATTTAAAGTTCACAATCACAAGAATCTATATTTTGAATTCCCCCTCATGGCTGCTTCTTGCAAAGAGCTCGTCTGACTCAGTTCAGTTCAAACTATATTGGCCAAGAGATTTCAGTGTTCTTAAATAGAAGTATTCATTAATGACTTGTCAAAACATCAGCAAAGGCTGCAATTAAGATGAAGGTATTACTTAACTATTTGGGGATCTAATTACTTATCACATAAAGTTGTTTACGGTAATGCCATCAAATTTAATAGGGAAATAAAGATATGCAATTAAATAAATCAAAGTGAAAATCAAAATCAAATAAAAGCAACGGCTCACTTCAGACAAATTGCAGTCACAGTCTCTGTGCAGTCAGTCAGTTAATAGTTATTAAAATTATCTACTGTGTATACTGACAATGTAATAAACCTCTTTAAGTCAAATTTAATGAAATATCTACATTTAGCAAACACACTATATTTCTGAACAGTTTGCTGAAAGTAGCAGAGCATGGATTCCTGTCACATATGGACAGTTCTCCATGCTCTGTCTGCACATGGCAGAAGATTTGGTTTTTAGATTGAAACCAACAGTTTTCCTCATTCTACTTGTTTATGTTCCAGCAAAGTGGATTATGCTATCACTTGGAATGCACAAGTTGTGGAGGCTTCGAGGTTGCCAAGGCACCAGCATGCTCCACTTTGAAGTAATCTAAGTGAAATCATATGAAAATCTGAGTTCTTATTCTAAATATTCAGTTCTTCTGGTTGAAAGAAACCCCAGTTTTGCGAGACTGCATAAACAAAATAAAAATAAACTCCAGTTCAAGAGAAATAAAATAAAACTATGTGACATAGTCATAATAAAGAAATGTGTTAAATTCTCAGGATCTGGAGAAAAAAGAAGCTTTTGTTCATGTGAAAAATCAAATGTTTTCATTTTTTCCCCCATGCATGCAAATTTAGTAAAAGTTACAGCCACTTTGAAGCGGGAGAAAAGAGACGCAGAGTCGGCTCCATGTGGGAGAAGAAGGAAGCAACACAGAGGCTGGGATCATTGCAAAATGAGAGAGGGTATCAGACATGGCTGCATGTTGACAGATCTAATTCAATTAAACAGTAGAACGTCTGACTAAAAGGCAAATATTGTCTCATCACACGACATGTGTGTAGTTATTCAGCTAACACTGAACTAGTGGAAGGACAAAAAACCAGTGGATCAGTGTTTAGGGCATCTTCAGAGTGTTGTACAGCCTAAACCACTATAATGATGCCATTAGTTGCTCTTTAAAAAAATCAACCACTTTCAAAAACAAATCAGAAAATCTTTCGTCTTTGTCTGGCGACAGAATATTTGAAATTTGTGTGAAAGCGCTCATGACTATTTCAAGTTCGAAAAATACAGCGAAAAGGCCCACAGCGGGTAAAGACAGATATAAATACAGATATAAGACAATAAACAGAAAACATGCAGGATTTTCAGATAATGTACATGATCACATGACACCAGAGTCTGGATAGAGCTGTGTTGCACTGGTCTGAAATGTGTTTGGCTCTCATCACATAGTGTGATCCACACAACACACCGGATCACTGTTCACAATCACCATAAACCTTTCTTTCCCCTTTATTTACGCCAGAAAAGACCTGGTGTCCTTTTACATCACCGCTGCTCCTCACATTCAGGTACCGACATCCCCCTCTGGGACCTGACTGTTACAGCCCTGTCTTCTGCTGTTGGCCACGGGTCCACTGTCCGAAACGATGATGTAACATTTTTGCATAAGGGCACCTTCATGGAAAGAGAGTCTGTAGTCAAGAGATTCAGACTAGTGATCCCACGGTAACAGATCTGTTTCTTAACAAGCCTCCGTTACCCACTCAGAATCATAAATGTTCAAAGATGTACCTTCTATACTCGTACATTAAACAACAGAGAATCCCCAACAGTTTGCAATTCAAATTTGCAGCTACCAACATGGCTATGAAACTATAGGCGTGTTTTTTGAGTACAACCACTTGGTTTAAAACTGGGCTGACAGTTTTCCAGAAAACCTCAGTCCTGCAAAGCGTCATTGAGATGGTATTAAATCCAATCAGGTCCAAATTACTGTTATTCTCTCTCCAGTGTACACAAAAAATGACATAAAAAAATCGCTGCTTTAAAACTCATACTGCAAAATATCAATATACCTTGACCAGCGACACCTTTTTAGAATCATCAGTGGACAATGCGGCTTCATTCATGTGTGATGAGCTGAGAAATAAATGAAAGTTAGCATGCAAACGTCAGCCCTCTGAGTCTGTGCTGCTCACTGTTTTCCAGCAGGTCATTTAGCAAACTCATAAAGTCCAAATGAGACCCATTAGTTGTGTTTCAGGTTCTCTTGACAACAGGAAATATTCCCTCTCTGACGACCCTACTCTATGTGTGTGTGTGTGTGTGTGTGTGTGTGTGTGTGGATATTTCTCTCCGAACCTTAATTTGTCCCGGCTTTCTGCTGAGTCTGCATTGTGTCTTTTTCTTTTTTTTTATTATTGCACGGCTTCAACAAATGCCCATACAACCGTTGGCAGCTATAGCTCCTTTTGAGTAGTAAGGGGGTGCAGTGCCTTGCTCAGAGGCTGTCTCACCATGTAACCTCTGATGCTCTTTAACAGGTTTTGAAAGCGGCTTAAACATGTTGCATACTATACTTTAGAGTGTGGTCGTTTGAAGCGTCAGTTCCAAATGCAGCTTACTGTGCATCAGGTTCAGCTGTTTGATGTTAGTTCCATGCTGTTTAAAAACTGTAGAGTATATATATTTTAATTGGGTGCATGTGACAAACTCCAAGCCTGCAAGAAAAAAAAACAAGCAGATGCTCAAAACAAAAAATAAAACTGCTTCGGAAAATATCAACTCGACTCAACGGTTGCCAATGGTTTATTCAGCTTTCCAAAAAAATGTTTAAAAAGTGTCATCTGGTTTCCTATTGAACTGCAACAGCGGTGTAGTCAGAAGCACCGGGGCTGACACTTTTAGGAATCTTTAAAAAGTTAAATGGTGCCGCCCGAGTTCAAATGGAAGTAAAATTAAGAATAAGCATGCTCCGTGTGCGCTTTATTCCTACTCATCCTCGAGTGGGAGCCGCGAGTCTCGTCAGCATTATTTTAACAGACTGCTCGGTCGAGATGAAAGATAATGCAAATATGGTGAGGATTTGAAAAAGAAAAAAAAGAATATTGCTTCTTGAATCTGCTCATCAGCGCGGGTGGCGGAGAGAATCATTTGTAGTTGAGACACATTTTCTCCCTTCGCCGTCGCTGAAGTTTGGCTTCAAAATGTCAAGAGTGGCCTTGTCCAATTAAAGAGCAGTCTCCTACGCTCTCTGTTAATTCTCATTTCAGGGACTGGCTGTCTGAATAGGCCGACAAATTACATTTTGTCCTCTCTGATTCATTCTCTTCCTCTTTTCTTTTGCCGCTCTCACTCTCACGGCGTCCATAAGCCTCCGTCCCTGCCGCTCTGCCGCTCTCTCCTTGTCTCTCATTATTTCGACTGAAATGAGGAATGTGCATTGAATATTTGAATAAATTAAAGTGCTTATTAAACATTTCTTAACCTGATTAGCTTGATTAATCTATCTATCTATCTATCTATATATCTATCTATCTATCTACAAATCAAGGTAGTGAGAGTAAAGTGTAATTACTTTTAAAATGTAGATGAAAGCTCAAACACCTTGTACACACTTTAGCATGAATATTTATGTGTCGTATCTTCCCTGTGCATGTACTGCACAACGCAGAAGGTTGTTTTGCATCAGAGAATATGAATAATGCCAGAAGCGGAAACTGACCTCTTGTGCAAAGAGCATATATCAAGTTCACCCACCACCAGTCAATGTGACATAACATATGCTTTGTTGTGAATGTTTTTTTCATACAGCGCTGCGCTGTGCTGAGCGGGGTGCAGACACATTTTGGTCTCACGTGGCTGTAATATGAAACAAACGTTGTTTCCTCTCAATGTCAATGCTCTTAGTCATGAGCATTTCTCATTCATCAGCCTCATGTCTTCTGTTATATCCTCATCGCTCACACGAACCTGACACAGAGGCTGGGGCTGAATTGTTATGTATGACTGATGTTTGATAAATGTTTACCCCTGAAATTATCCTTCAATTTTCTGAATGTCAACGTACGCACAAGTACGAGACGCATATTTTCCAAAATGAGGTATTTGTCACTTTGAGAAATTATTGTAATTCAGAAAGTCATTGAAACATTTGTAGCAGTTTTGGCAGCTAATTGCACCTCAAGCTGTTCTTCACAGACAAGTTGAAGATTGACACACACATTGCAAACCTGTTGAATCGATGTAATTTAGTCTGAGATCATAAAAAAACAAAACATCCTCCCTGTTTAGTTCCTTCAGAAATCTACTGTGAGCTTGAAATGTGGCTGAAATAATAATTGTAATAATGTTTGTTTTTTCCAAATGAAAAATAAAAGCAATTAAAATCAGTCAATCATGAAAGCCCCATTGTGGGACATACACATTTGTAACATTTACAGCATATTAATAACATTTAGCCTATACATGGATGAATGGATGTAGAAGTATAATATTTCAATTTTTGACAAGATACAATTTTTTATATAATGTAACTACATGGTAAATATACTCCATGAATATGTACTGTATATCTAAAAAAACCAAACAAGACAATCACATATAAATACAGAAATCATAACAAACCAATAATTATTTAGATTTAATACAACTGAATAGAATAGATCATTAATAATTAATAATAACAGTAACAATAAGAGCAAGACATTGTGGAGTAGGCAGGGTTCCATCTTTTAAGTGTCTGGTCCTCTTTGATTCATGCCAGTTGTATTACACTTTAATATAAAGGTGCAGTGTCCTCAGAAACAAAGAAACCCTCCTGTGTGAATGTGTATGAAGAAAAAAACAAAACAAGTCAGAACTGCCAGGACTTAGCCTCCAGTGCGAATAAGCTCATCTGGAATTCTCGACATGGCAGCCAACCGTGTGTGATCTTCCACAGTTAATCTAAAATATCACATAATTGGTTACATCGCCTTATGGGAAAGCATCTCCATTTCTTTTTCCGGTTGAGCGCCTCTATTTACATCGGCCGAGGCTTCAGCAAGTGCAGCACATTTGAATGCAGTGATGTGTTTTACTGTGATACATCCACTGCCTTGCTTTCTCACCCAGCCGCCCCACTGCGAACAGATGACCTTTCAGCCCTATAAGCTACATAAGGAATATTATATTACACTTCCGCGAGATCAAAATAAACTGGTCATTCCAAAAAATGCAAGGTGAAGACAAAACCCGTAGATACTTCTAATTTTAAAATGTAAAAACAAACACAAGATAATAAGCAGATCATCACATTAAAACTTTATCGTCAAGGTTTATATATCAAATACTTGACAAGACTAGTCACAGACCATATTGAACACACTGCAAGTAGAAATTGGCTTTTGCATGTGGCACCGGTCGTGCACTCACCATCGCTGTTTTTTCTCAAGTCAGTGTAATATACAGAAACTGAACATGAAGAAGATCGAGTGGAGAAACAAGATTCATTTGAAATTGTGTAAAATGAAAGTAGCTATTGTGAGAATTTATTCAAATTAGTAACAAATCCATATTCTTTTACTTGGCAGGGAGCCAGGTGAGTCGTTTTAAGCTGGCATATGAAAAGAGAAAGTATATGTAAATGCAGGTGCAAATTATTCAGTGGGGATGTGGAGGCAGTTTTTCTGTTTTCACTCTCTCCTGTTGCTGTTAACGCGTGCAACGGCTCAGGTAGACAAAATAAAAACACACTCTACCTCCCACAAAGTACCACATAGCAATTACAGAATTTGTGCTGTAATTATTAAAAACACTAATTGTCTTCAAACTCCACATCCCACTGCATGTTAAAGCATTTGTCTTTTTTGCTTTTTAATATTGCATTTTTCCATTTTTGTAAATATATTAAAACATTAATTGTCAAAAAAGTCATGTCTACGTAAACAGAGACGGTGAGCACAGTTCTATTGCAGCATGAATATAAAGTATGAGCCATGTTGGATTCAGACGGGAAACAGATGGTAAATGACACGTGACACAGGAATATTAACCACATTCAAATGCTCCGCACCTCGAAGTCCGTACACGAGCCATTAGTCAAATGTATGCCACAGACAAAACTAACTGGTCATAAGTTGTTGCTTTTTTCCATTTACAAGCAAGCAGCAGTGAAATCATGAGGAAAGAGAATAGGATGAAAATGTAAAAAGTATCTTGAGAACTCAGGGATATCGATGGTTATCAGGAGAGGGATGTTTGGCATCTGATAATTGTTCCTTGTGATTGTAAATGATAATAGTAAAAGAAAAGGGGAGAATTGAAGTGCTGAAAAAATCTGACTAGAATGATACGGGTTGTTCAGTAGTTTCTCGAGCTGCTTTCAGACGTGCACTGAACCTTCTCCAGAGTCGGTTTCTCCTGCCAGCCCCCCCAGATCTCTGGATTATGTCCAAATGAGCCCATGTGAGGACAGGGCTGGAGATTCACAGTGAGCAAATAAACACCTTGATGACGTTTCTAACATGCGACGGACGCAAAAACTGAAAGAAACAAAAAGAACAACAATTTTGCAAGACAAGATCGAGGAGCTTTTGGCCTTGATGTTCAGAATTCAAACGTTCCTGACATCTGACGCGTCTGACCAGAGAATCTCCTGCTGCAAACTCCGGAGAAAGTCTGGACCAGATTGTGCAGACATTTCTGGAGTTCAAACAGCGTTGATGTCTCCTCCTGGTGAAAAGTCAGTAAGGAGTCAGAGGAGTAAAGCACGGGGCAGTTTGCCTTTGTGCAGAGCCGATTTTTCAAGGGTTATGCTCTTTGGATGGAGTGGAACTGGAGGGAATCTGAACTGAGAGAGAATACTGACTGAAACAAGGGGCAGCTGCTGGCTCCTGGCAGAATCATGCAACAGCTCTTATTATCTATTCATGTTACCATGGTGTGAAGCATGGCTGCTGGTTCACATATTACTACTGCATCTTTTTCTTTATAAATTAAATATTCAGTGTGAAAAGAGGAATATTTATATCCTCACACACAATTTAACACATCTGGCTACTGGTGCCAGTGTATTGGGAGAGTGTGAAATTAATTTACAAGAAAACACTTTTCTCTGATGGTTTTAATGTGTATGTGAACAGCTGCTAACAGAGCAGGTATCACTGTAGCTATGATTCACTGAGAGCAATGAAATACTCAGCAGCGCTTTGGAAATAAAACAGAAAAAAACAATGATTAACACTTAAATAATAATAATATCATCATAACACTGGTAATGTGGCCGCTTGCAGAGAGCTGTAGGAGATATGTCACAAATTACCAACTTACCAATTACACATTTATTTTCAAATCCCCCTGCTTGGAATTCACGCATGCAACAGAGACACACACCTTTTGAAAAAATCCCTAACACACTGTAAGAAAAAGAGAATTTTGTTCATTTGGACCCTTTTCAATTAGAAACACAGCTTCTCCACATAATCAAGTGAGGCATCTTAATGCACATGGGATATGTCGACACCTCGTTTCACAGCTATCAAAGACCGCTCACTACTGTGGGAATGCTCATATTTAAAGAGGGCACTCTGATTACTGCGCTCTGTTGCCTGGTTAGTTTACCTAGATGCATTTCAAATATGAAACACGTTCAATAATTACTGCTGCGGTTGCGTTGTAACAATTTTAATAGGTCATGCACATGTAGAATATAAATAACTTTGAGGCTTGAGACGGAATAAGTAGGCAGGACAACCAGATGGTTTACGTACAGAACTGCTGGTGAACTAGATACCTTGTAATTAAATGTTCAAGGTGTTTGTGCTTTTCAGTTTTTTCCTTCTTGCAATTTAAGCTGGGCACTGTGCAACTTTAGGAATAGTTTTGTTAAATTCCTCCTCACACTATGCAAGTTAATCGTCTGAGGTTGAAAACCAAAGCTCATGATGGATGTGCTGTACGGTGCAGTCAGAACTCCGGACCAGCTCAGAACAGAATCAAAGAAGAAGTGGAAGTTTGTTTGCTAACAACGCTACCAAGGAATAAACATGCTACCTCAACTATATGTGTCATTCTGTCCAAAAGAGGCATCGGTATACACACATTTGCCTGACTGTGGAACATGCATCCTAACGAGCAGTAATGTGTTGCACCATTCCAGGCACCAAAACACCAAAAGCCAGTGGAGGTGCAGCCACTGCCAGCTTAGAAAGTGTATAAAGGATCAAATCAATTTCTAAATAGGTAATAGTTAAAGTAAATAGTTTTCCAGTGCTCGGGGAGGATAAGTCATATGGGGATGTGCTCTAGTTCATGCAGGAAAAGGGATATTTCTGACTGTAAAAGTCCTGCTCTGATGTAAAGTTATTGACCACTTTTTTCCAGATCAGCTAAAATGAGGAAAGGTCTAATTCTGGCAACAATTTAAGCTGCAGAAAATCGCTGAAACAGAAATCCAGAACCAGATTGTGACTCATACTGCTTCTAGCTGTGTGTCAGTGGGACATGGTTAAAAAATCTCGTATTTTCCTTTTTCAAAAAAATTGGGGTGCAGACTTAGACATAGACAAACTTCAACTTCCTGCCTCAAGAAAGTTTGGAAGTTGTGTCCCAGCTACTATACATACTGTACCAATGTAAACAGTCTGTCCAACACACTAATCTTTAAAGTATTTTCAAGCTCAAGGATCATAATAATACATACACAGCCAATGATACAATAGATTCAGAATTGGTACACCTTTATAGACCTTTATAAAAGTAATAATAATAATAATTGTATATAACAACAATCAGAAGCAATAGTATATTATAACAGTATATAACAGCAGTACACAAAATAGTTCATATTCACACTAACCTTTAGTAGGTTTGTATAGCTATACTTTGTTTACTTGTAAGTCCCTCATGAACATGAGCAATGGTTTTAAACCTTATATATGGCCCAGAGCACGATTTGTTTTATAATGCCGTTGACCGGGCCTTTCAGGGTCTTTCCGGACGAATCAATATTCAATTTTCAAACATTAGGTGAGTGACTGGGTTGCCACGCTATGGCTGCCACCATATAAAAACACTTCAGAGCTAAATTCATGTCCCATTGCATAAAAGTCAGAGGCAAAGAAGCAGTTATTTCTCACACTGATTACTTTATTTCTTAAATTTAAATGTTTACATCCCCCTCAGAGTCACAAATGAGGCAGGAGCGGCCGCAAACTCAACTTTAAGGTAGAGAACTGATAAATGTCTCTTCCTTGTTCTGAAGAACAAAGAGAGCGGAGCAATGGAAACACAAAACTCTCGTCTAGACTTTGGAGAAGAGATCAGCAGTGAGGCTTGCCCTCACCGGCACACACTCTCCAGCTGAAGTGTCAGGCTTAGCAAGGCTCTAATTACCAAAGCTGCCAGCGCCAGAGGAAGAGTATTTCAGCTAAGTAGGTCTTGTACAAAGTGCATCAGATTCTTCACAACATGGAGAGGGGAAACCACGAGTCGATACAAAACCAGGAATCCAAAAACATTTCTCCAAAAACAAACTTATATTTGGCACAATTCTTCTCATAGTTTTTTTCCCTGTCAAAGGCATTTGACATTTTAACAGAAACAGAGTCTCGATACCTACCCTACATGAACATTGTGTATGGTACGTGCACACTATTATTTGTTACGTCACGGTTTCATAATGATACAAAAACATGACATAGGATTTGGCATAAACGTTTGCCGTGAACATTCATACAACAAGCTCTGTAAGAGCGTATCCACCCCCACAACCAATCAGCTCCAATAGCTCATTATTTGGAGACACTCTTTCCAAGTAAGATTTCTTCCAAGTTTGGTAAAAATCCATCCTTTTGTTGTTGAGTTATTGTGTACATACACAAACACAAAGACAAACAGAGGTGAAAATGCCAGCATGCAGGGTTCACTCTACTTTCACATTTAATATCACTGCTGATAGGAAGCTGCCTTTCATGACACTGACAGAGGAAGAGCATACTGTCTAATTAACAGTCTATAAGAAGGACTTAAAACTGAAATCTGGTTCCTATTCAGCGTTCCAAAACAAACTGTCATGGCAACAGCTAATGAACATGGAAGGTTTCATGTCAATAAACGATAATAAGTGTATTTTGTTGCTCAAGGTCATTTAACAGGCCACATTGCAGATTTTTTTTCTCAGGTCACCTTTATGAAAAACGCAATCCTTTATTTGAAGAGGTACATCTGGTCTTAGCAGTGGGCAAAAAAGGATGTAAGTACACAATGCGACATAACCTCTAAATAAATCTACAGCTCACATGTTTGTTTTTAAATCATTAATATCCTGGGCATTGTGATTTTAAATGTTCACATGCCACAACATATCTGTGCCAGCGCATGTTTACCGAAGTTGTGCCCCAGTGTGACCTTTGGCATCACTCCGCTGCTCCCCCATCTGCCTCCTGCCTTCCTGATGGAGCGTCGTGCCAGGGGAGGCCTTCTGCAGCCCAGACCCACCGGCCTGGACCCACGGTGCACCAGACAGGCAGCCCCTGTTAGCCGCAGTGACAAAAGACTCTGTTGGGTTTGTGTTTAATGAGGCGCTGCTGTGTATTCATTCAATAATAACAGCCATATGGTTGTCAGCACTGAACATGCCTCCCCACTTTGCTGGAAAGTTCAGCAGCATATCCAAGGGAGGACAATTAGCATGGTGATGTACAGTGCACTGGGTGGGGGTGGGGGCTGCTTTCTTGTGTTTGTTAATTAGTTTGTGGAACAACAGTGTTTGGAAATTTTGAGTTAGAAACTGACATTGTTCAGTTTTTGTGTGTTTGTTCTTTGTTGTTTTTGCCAAGCGGTCGATTTGTCTGCTAAAATATGAATCCAACCAGATGTTATCACACGTAAATCCCATTGTAGTTTATACATTTTTACACTTAATTGTTTATAATATAATTGGAAGTATTCACATAAAATTAATCATGATGGCAAAGATAGACAACATCATAAACTGATGGAAAATGACACCGATACAACATCTTTTTGTGCCCGTCCATTTTTAGTTTCTGTAATATATTAAATAATTTAAAAAATCTATTAGAAAGAGAAGTCTGGTTGATTTCCTCGCCATCTTCCCATCAAATCAAAAAGAACCAAATAAGCAATAAGCATTGTGGTAAATTCTTTAGGTAAAACTTAGGTAAAGTAAAACTAGACTTCAATTTCAATTGTCTTTATTTTACCAATATACACACTAATCATTGTGATTCCAACCCGACTTATAACAGTAAGAACGGGGGCTACTGCTGTGTTTGGTTTTCAGATTAGAACATTTGGTGCAGAGCAAACTATTTTCTTTGTAAATGCTCAGCTGTAGGTTTTGGTCATAAAACCTGAGGGATAAATGCTGATAGTGAGCCAGGTGTCTGCTCCACAGAGAGGGTGTAGCATATTCTGCCATTACACCTCCCTTGCTCTCTCCTCTGTGTGTCTCAGGCCATAAAACATCTCCCTATTAGCACCCCAGTCACTTAGCTGAGGAGCAGCTCCTCTCTTTATATGCAGGCTCAGGCAAATGATCATTTCCATTACAATCATTTGGGTGAAAATATGCAGGAGACACAAACATGACATTAATTTTAATGCGGTGCCCCAGCTCCGTTCAATTACATTCCATAAAATATTCACAGGGAATCTCACTCTGATTTAGGTAAAGGGGGCATGGAGCGCAGCTGGAACTTCATGGGCGTGCTAACGTGGAAGACAATATATGAGCACGTAGGCACCTTTCATGGCAGCGGCTTCATGCGATGTAAGTAATGTCAGAGAGTTTAACTGCTGCTCTAGTTTATATTCAGGGACACATCAAAAGTACCTTTTTGAGGTCACACCGTGGAACATCTGGGACCGTGACTTTGATATGAACATCTGCAGCAACATTAAAAACTCCACAGAATAGGTTTTGGGGTTATTTATGACGGATTCGAACCCTCTCTGTTTGTAGCAAAAGACGTGCATTTCTGATGTCATGCACCACCGTCTACTGATGAGCTGAACAGGTCACTGTAATAGGATTGCAGTCAAATGAACCTTGTTCATAGGTCAAGTGGCGACATCGTCCATTGGTTCGTGAGCTGCCGTTTTGAAGCCTCTAGTTTGGCATTTAGTTCTTTTGAAACCAGAAGTAGCTCTATCTGGAGGAGCAGGGGGTTGTGCCCAACGATACTAGACTTGGACGATACTAGCTATCAATCATTGGCATGCTTTCTTGTGTGTTCGACTGTAAATGGGACCAGGATTTACAAAAGGAACATCATGTTGTATTGAATAGTTCTTTAAAGTAGCGACTGAGACCGTAAACCTCTTAGGAATATGTTGACTGACGTTATGAATCAAGTCTCAGGCACCTCCACGTTTGGCTTCACTCTCTGGACCCGGAGTCTACATCCATGTTTATCCACAGTCAATGGTAAAACTCAGTTAGAGAATTGGTTACTTGATATGGATGAAAGCAGGTTGACAAGACAAATATTTATCAGGGATAAACAATTTATTGGCTCTGGGTCTAATGATGTGTGCACATCATTCTGTAATTTAGGGTTTAGTGTGGCTTTTTTTAAATAATAAATAATAAACATTTGTTCAGACAATCTATGTTTGCCCAGAACAAAGGACTGTGGGCGGAGGATATAACCAAAACTGTGTATTTTTATTACGATAAAGACTGAACATAATACAGAAAACTATGTTGTATACAATCCATCAAAAAGGCAGAGATCTCTGTGTGTCCAGCTGAGATCAGGTATTTAACCTTCAACTGCATAAACCTGGCGACACATTAATTTAGACGAAAAAAATGCTAATGTGTCTAAATGGTGTTATAGTCTGTTTTGCAAGATAAATGGATGAGTCACACAAACTGTTAATGTATGAGACATAATTCAGCCGGTTATCTGGAGGAAGCCTGGGACGGGAAGAAAAATACCTCTTTATTGAGTCAATTTATTAATGTGTCATAAATCTCGATGTGATGACTTCATTTTAGATTTATTTTGATTTTTACATAATTTTTTATGTGTGTCTTTTCTTTTTCTGTTTTCCACATGTTTTGGATTTGTGTAAGAAGAACATTTACACAATCAGAACAAGTGGTGTCCTGTAATCACAGCGAAAGTAAAGACAAAATTCACTGGCATGACAGAAACAAATTATATGTATGTAATAAAATATCATTCAACCCCAAAAACAATCCAGGTAAGTTCCTCAGATGTCCCATTGTTCCACTTGATAGAGTCGCTGACACCACCATCCTCCTAGTTCACTCTCACTGTATCTGGAGGATCCAAGCTCGCCAGCCCATCGGCATGTGAGCAGCTCTGACACGGGCCGGCCTCGTGCTCCGTTACAAACAAACAGCTGCTGTGAGCGTCTCTCTCCGCAGCATCGCCACTGAGCTGCAAATACATTTAAACGTGTAATTTAAATGACAAACACCACAGATATATGATGTGTATTAGTAGCTTGACAGTGATTTCGATCTTCTCAAAAAGTCCATTATAGGTGCTGCCTCGCTGATTCTTAACAGAAAATAATGTATCCCTGATCACTGAGAGAGAGAGAGAGAGAGAGAGAGAGAGAGAGAGAGAGAGAGAGAGAGAGAGAGAGAGAGAATCACTGATTTAATTGTTTCGGTTTGTTTGAGAGAGACCTGTCAGTCATCAGAACAAGAAGAAGAGATAAATGGAGAAACGAGAAGAGAAAGATTTGTTCGCTAATGAGAAAAACCTCACAGGGTCTGTTTTCCGAACGGCTCTGACTCATTCAATACATTTCAATTGTGGGGAGGGTCTCAGTGGCCAAAACGAGTGTTGTGTGTGGTTAGTGTTCTTCAGACAAAGTGCCTCGGCTTCTTCTTGCCACCGGCGTTTTGCAGCTCAGGCCAACTCAACATCATTATTACACCATTTATTCATTTGGACATTTAAATTCTGTGTTTATTTTGCACACAGGCCCATAAATAAGAAATCCTCCAACATTATAATGGTCTGCTCCTGTGGTGCAACGAGTAAATGCCATTAAACTGAAATGGAAACCATGATTAATGCATTCACCAAAGTGTGTGCTGTGCTATTAAGTCTTTTGTGATGACCGCATGTAAAATTTACATTTGAAATTTCCAAGAATAAAAAACATATCAGTAACATTTCTCAACCGCCCCTTAGCTCGGCTGACCAATCAGCACTCTCCATTCCAAGCAGCCAGTTAGACAGAAACCCAGTTTCTGTTGTCAAACCTGCAATAATTTGTCACTCACTATAAGACATTCACTCCTGTTTATTAACTTTAAAACCTCATTCACTTTAGAGTCTCCAGCAAATCAGCCACAGATTTTGAAGTTGATCGGATCTCCGATTAAGGACAGACATCCCTCCAATGACATCCCTCTAATGAGTTAGATGAGCAATGAAGAAAACTTGACGAAACCTTTTGCTAATAATAATTACATGGTCAATGCAGACCAGCAGTTTTTGAGAAATAGAAAAAAGTACATGTTCTGCTCTGACTCACAAAATCTCTTTCAAACTCAACAAAGGTGTTAAAGTAGAAAAAACTTGTACTCAGTTTAAATAAATACAAAATAAGTAGTTGGAGGTAAACAAGAAATTGTTTACCTCCAACTGAACGGTTTGGAAGAAAAGACCTACAGTAATTTTTCAATGCACAAGTACAGTTTGCACACATATGTATAATAGTGTCTGCAAAATACCAACCCACAAAAACATGAAAGCTAAGGAGTTAAGAACAAAATGTGTTGAACATGTTGCTTTGTCATGTCATCATCTGTCCAGAGAGAACTGGTGAGGACATTGTCCTCGGCTGGGTCAAGATGACCTGTAATGTTTGACTAATAATGTGGTGGAAACATCTGTTTTGGGGAAATGTTTGGATAAGAGAATTCTAGGAAAATGTGCTGATTTGATTTATTATGTAACTTGGCCAGAAGGTGTTGACCGAGTTGACTGTGTTCTCCGTGATCACGTAAGAGCAGTTTCATCTGACTTCACCCGGGGGGTTCAGAGCTTTTTTTTCTTCTTCCACAAGTTAGATAAGTGAAGAGTTACAGTTATCAGGGAAGTTTTTCCCTCACACAGCACACCACGCCGAGTGCTGTATCCAAGAGTAACAAGAATCCTGCAACTGAGAATAACAAACAGCAAGAAAGCAAACTGAAATGTGACATTGAATACACGGAGCTCTGCAGGGACTTCTCAATGCTGATGCCGAGGAGCTCAAAATAAAACTTCCTGTCCCTCTGACAAACTGTCAACCACACAGGTCTGGAGCATAAATCATATTATTCTGTGTACGATGGGGTGCGGGTGAATGGCTCTGCTTACCGGCTGGACTGTAATGTCAGCTAAATCCACCCATTCCCCACAACTCACCTGGGACAATCCTCCTCTATCAATATAAGAACGTGTCCACTTCCTGCTAAAAACAGACTTCCTGTTCGGCGCCGTAGCAGTGCTCAGCATTCGTCTGAATCAATGAGCACACAAACAGAATTTATGTTCTCCCTGTATGTGGTAATAAAGTAGTCCAGATATTACTCTATTTACTGCTGCTGCCCTCTTTCTGCTTTCTAAGAAACAGTTTTTTAGTTATCTCTTATTTTAATTGATTTATTTTAGGTAACTAAGTCAGTGCAGCTCCCTGGACATCGTCGCTGTGTGATCTCTCTTTGTCTGCTGTCCTTGAGGTTTCTGTAGAATAAAGGTTACCTCAGATTCTCATTTCTCAGCACAATCTTGGTTTACAAACACACCCGGGGCTTTTTGCACCTGCTCCTCAAAAAGAACTTCCTATGCAAAACGGGCTCTGGCAAATTCCACAAATCTATGTGATCCCTGTTATCAAGTCTCTATGATAACAGCCCGGTATTTAATTTAAAAAATCCTATATTGTATTAATATATATAATACAATGTGTATAGTTTGCTTTAGATTATATAGATAAACACATCTAAACACACGATATATATACTGTATAATGTCTGAGTTGTTATTATTATTATTATTATGAGAATTTGTTATTATTATTGTTATTATTATATTTGTTATAATGGAAATTAATTATTGCCATTCAGGAAATTGTTACATTGAATTAAATGACAGTCAGAATACATATATCAAATGAAAGTTTGAATATATAGATAGATAGATAGATAGATAGATTACTTTATTCATCCCCGAAGGGAAATTAAGTCGTCATAGCAGCCGGTATATTTGAATACAATAAAATACAATACAATACAATAAAATACAATACAAATACAATAAAATACAATACAAAGAATCAAATAAAAAATAATTGCGGTAATTTAGTGCAGTTCTGTGATGGTGGCTCTGACAGAGGTAGATGAATTGTACAGTCTTATTGCGGTTGGGAGGAACGATTTCCTGTATCGTTCCTTAGAGCAGCGGGGTTGAATGAGTCTGTGGCTGAAGCTGCTCCTTAGCTTGTCCAGTGATTTGTAGAGGGGGTGAGAGGGATTGTCCATGATTGCCAGCAGTTTTGCCAGCATCCTGTCCTCCACCACCTCCTCTAGGGTGACAAGCTTAGAGCCAACCACAGACTCTGCCTTCCGGATGAGTTTTTTCAGTCTGTTGGCGTCCTTTGCCTTGATGCCCGCACCCCAGGACACCACAGCAAAGAAGATGGTGCTCGCCACAACAGACTGGTATATGATATATGGAATTAAATATTCAAATATTCATTTCATTTATTCAGATTTCATTCCATATATTCAAACATTTATTCTATTACTAATAAACTTTATGATAATAATAATAAAAAAAAATAGCCCCAGATCCGTCATTACGGTGATGCATTAAAACTCTGGAAAATAATATGATGTTGTGGATGAAAAACACAATAGTTTTCTCTATGTGTCATACGAGCAGCTGATCTACTTGTCATTACTCTACAAGTGCTCATTTTGTGTGAGAGACAGAGTGAGAAGGATGAAGAGAGAGAGAGAGAGAGAGAGAGAGAGCGTGCAGTGGTTACTCAACATCGTTGGAATGTGGTGGAAGCTACCAGCTAATTCACTGAGGTGAAGGTTGAAGTCTGTGGATATAAGAAGCTTTTTCAAGAAGAGATATGACGAAGGCTGGAGAAGCTAAAGGATGCGGTGGAAGAGTTATCTCCTGCTGTTGTAGCAGCAGACGAGTCAGGGGCTGAACCCGCCTCATCCACTCGCTGGGGCCGGTGAAGAACCGACTTCAACTCATTGGTTCTTGTGGTGGAAATTTGACCTGGTGAGGCTTCTGAAATAAAGAGATCTGAGAATATTGGTCTTTGTTCACTTTATTCCTTGAAGATGTGAAAGACAAAGAAACACGCACAGGCGTGACCTTTATCCAGATTTGGTGAAGGGATGATGTGTGTGTGTGAATAGCAGATGTGTGTGTGTGTGTGTGTGTGTGTGTGTGTGTGTGAATAGCGTGAGAGGTAACATTCCAGGAGATATGACACAGAACAAAAGGCTTTTTCAAGGTCCTCGTGGAGGAGGCGACCACATTGAGTTCAGATTTGTGACTCTGACGTCCCGGATCTTTCGGAGACTGATATCGAGTCAAAGGTCATCTCGGCATTTACACAAGCAGAAATGGTACACATGAACAGAGATAATATAGTATAGTGATATCATTTTCCATTACATTCTCTGACGATTTTATGAGAAGGCACATCCTCAATTTGATGGTATACTCGTCAAGAAAAGTAGATGAATTTATTGTTGATGTAAAGACCAGTGTGCCCGGTTTGCAGTGATGAAAAGGCTCAAGCTGAAGCATCACTACAGCTTGAAACATGCTAAACAGGATGAGATGCAAAGACAAATGCACTTGGATAAAAGTAATTGCCCCCGTGGAGCTGCTGGCACAGGCCAAGTGTGAGTTTGTCTTGAAGTACAGATGCAGAGTGGATAAACTGATATGGTGCTTGATATTAACAAAAACACCAACGGAAACTACAAGTTTTTTCCCTCTGACCTGCAATGTTAGCAAAGACACATTAAACACAACCCAGCTTTCCATTAGTGTGCGTGGGAACACTGTCGAGTTACGAGACAGGAATTGCTCTTTTGTTTTTGCAAGCCCTGCAAAATAGTATATAATAGTATTTGTCCATTATGACAATTATGATAAAAGCAGCTGTAGACACAGATACACACTAATGACACTCAAGATTAAAAGTGAAAACAGTTGTGGCTGATCGGTGTAGGCTGGACAATAATCAGCATTTGGCAAATGACGATTGCTTTCCGATGTCCGCACTCGTGCAACAAGCACTTCTGTTCTGGAAAGGGGCCTGGTTGTAATGCATTTTATACTTAAACTGATCGGTAGTTTGCAGACGGTGTTGTACTCTGAATTGATTTTCCCTCGTCCTAGTGCAAACTAAGTTGTAATTTGCCGTTTTTCCATATTTGTATCCAGGTTACTTCATCAGTGTCTGTTTTCAAGTCATTATCCTGATCTCTGGGCAGGAATGCAGGTTTACCTTTCTCACAGTTGCTCTGTACCCAAGCCCCAGAATAACTTTATTCTCTCCAACTATGTTCTCCTCCACAGACGGCTAAAGACAAAGGTCAGCTTCCTTTTCGGCAATTCAAAACAACTTTGTATCTGATGATATCTAAACACCAATTCATCGTGTTTCTAGCAAGAGGTTGCTCAGAGGGCACAGCAGGTAACCAGGCCAAGGGGCACTGGCAGGGTCCAAATGCCAGGTCATATCATGTTTACTCAGACCCTGAGACAGGCATCCCAATACTCTGTGCAGCCAAGCGTGTTTGTTTATTCACACAGGTCAACAGATCAGTGGCTGGCGCGCATGGTGCTGGGCACAGTCACATGACACATTATGAAGCATGAATATCCCAAACAAATGTATGACTAATTAATTCACACTGAAACCCCAGACAACCAATTATATTTGCCGTGACATGTTATATTATCAATTGCAGAGCAGAGAATGACACAAACTTATTCATGAATATATTAATCTTAGGTTCTGAGTTATCATATGAAAGTATCTACATCTGTACTCTCTCTCTCTCTCTCTCTCTCTCTCTCTCTCTCTCTCTATATATATATATATATATATATATATATGTTTGATATTTGTTGCTCTACAATATAAAAGACTGTCATCTAACAGCAAAACAGGAAAGAAATTAAGTAAGATATATAAAGTAAGATCTGCAAAAGTGACAAATAACAACATGTGACTGCTGCAGTTGCTATGAAGGGTAATTGTGATTTTTTATTATATTTTAAAACTATAGCAGTGGGGGGGGGGGGGGAACTTCTGGTATTAAATAGTTGAATAATGACAATGACAATTAAAGCTCTCTTTCAGCATTTGAGATAAAGTGAGTGTGTTAAATGTGTGGGAAGGTTTTGTAAGAAATAAGCTTTCAGAGAAGAGATCTGATGTCCTCCTGTGTGAAGAAAGAGAGCAAGAAGGAACTGGGCTACATGTAAACCAGCCTTTCATCTTCTCAGTGGAGCGAAACCAGACCAGACAGGTGCAGTAACTGCACACCATCGCCTTTACCAGACAGACGGAAGCAGCAAAACAGCAGAAAAACAACACACAGCCCAACACATGTTACAGCCTTTGCATAATGGACAATAACCATGGAGGAAATATTTATGCTGGACTGACAGGGAGAATTTGGCATTCTCCACCTGAGGGATCCCAGAGGAAACCTTATAGTGGCCCTTCAGCACGTTGACAGATATCACAGCAGACAAGGCCTCGGCTGGAAAGCTGCTCACCTCCTTGGAATGTGAATATTCACTTAGGACTTCCTTTAAACCCTGCAGCCCGAGGATCTATGTTTAGCATAATCTAATATTCACACACATTGCAAGGACATCGGAGAAAGTGCGTATAGCTACACGTTTATTCTAACATGTGCAACGTCACAAACTGTATGAGGTGAATGTGAGGTTCTCTTGTCCCTGCATTAGTGTCTTTGCCGGTAAACATCATGGTGCAAACTTCCAAATCAGGGTATCTGGTGAAATACGGGTGATTTTTCATTATTACCTACACAAATCTTTAAAGAGGAGTCTCCAGACGAGGAGGGGGAAATTTTGATATCTCGTTCACAGGGAAATAAACTTTGGAACATGAAAATGTCTTGGTGACATATAAATTGATCACATGACAATACAGGTTCATATCTGCCCAGTGAGCATTTAGTCTTTAGTTCAATTAATTTCAATTTTCATTTCAGAGCTTTACCTGAGTGTAGGAGGTTGTTGAAATTGTGCGTGTGAAACAAATAAAAATACACTCAGTCAATGTTAAAGATGTAGAAGCTTGTAAGAAACATTTGTCAAAAGTTTTCTTTTCTCTTGCTCCAACTATTCCACTCTAAGCTGTTGTCTTTTTTGTCACCAGAGATTCTACAGCATAAAAATAACTGTTCTTTCTTGGGAGCAGAATTGGATGAGATTGTTATTCTGCCACAACAACAAAAAACAGTCTCAGGGAAGAGGTCAGGGTAAATGTTGTGGACAAAAAGATCGACAACATGATTCACAGAACACGATCACAGGTTCTCTATATGAGCCACGTGCTTCCTCTAAACAAACGCTTGTAGTTGATTGAAAATATTGCCATGACTTAACCATGGAGTTGGTGGAAACACAAACACAGGTGCATGTTTGTTGTCTCTGAATCCCCAAAAGTAAAGCGTCTCGATTTACATTGGAATCCAGCTATTCCCTTTATTTCCATGCTTGTTTCAGACAGTAAATGTCAAAATTTCATTAAGGCCTTCAGTTTGGAGCTGAATATAATTGACTGCATGTGGACATCACGTTGCGTGGTGATGGATATTCTGACACGAACATTTGATGAATATTTATAGGATTATTTGTGTTTGAAATGGAGAGCATCCAATAAAGTGGCTCCTGACAGTGTCGGCTCTTGTTGAGCACGTACCACTGTAGCTTGTCCGATTTTGGATCAATTTGAGATATCCTCGATATATGTGTCTCGATTTTACTGCTGCAAGTTGCAGAAAATGATGTTGACACCCACATAAACAGTTTTCACTAGTTTTCTTATGATGCCATTCCTGCTAGCACATATAATGTTTACGTGCCAGATGTTTCGCATGGCCACATCTGCAGAGACCATATGCACTGGCATCCCAGGGGTGATAATGACTTATATTATCGGACTAAGTGTAAAATCAGTTCTCGTAGCATCTGCTGTATATACAGTACATCAGATGAAATGACGGCTCTTCCACAAGTTAGAGCAGAGATGTAAATAACGGAAAATCTTTAGGGTGTCATTTAGTCTTTTGCTGGATTTAATGGTTGTCCTTGTCTGCCTCAGCCCAACTGTTTCATTTACGCTGCAGGAGAATTTTTGCATAAAATCCTGATTAGTGCAGCTGCATGACGTGGCATTAACATTGTTTTGGGCTTCATTTAGTCGCTTTCACAAACCCTCCTTTACATAGAGTTGATCCTGTTTGCATATTTGCAGTTGGCTCCTTTCGAGAAATCACCTCTCGAATCCTGCGATACAAAAAAAAATCTGTTTGTTAGCCAACCGGACATCTGTCTTTCACTGTCTTTTTTCCCGTCCTCTATCCAGTCATCCATTCATGGCTGCTCTTCCATTGCACTTCTCACCCACCTCTCGTCGAACACCTTCGCCTGTTCCTTCCTCTTCGTCATCCATCTGTCACAACCTACACCTCCCTCACGCGCTTCACGTTTTGCTGCGCTCTCTCACAACCCAGACGTATCCACCACGCGCCCATTTTGTACCGTACGTCCACCTGTTTGTGTCTGTTCATCCTACACACACACACACACACACACACACACACACTCACACTCACACTCCTCAGCCTCCACAGCTCCCCACTGGTGCTCTCCTGCACAGCACCTATTTTGTCTTCCCACGTTGTGGGTGGTAACAAATGTTTGTATTACAGCTATGAATGCGTCATGTCTTAATTTTCCCTTCAGCAGCTAAAAACAATCCTATCCTTACATGATTTCACATGTACCCACAGTCCTCCTTTTCAAAAGAACGGAGGGTTAATTTCTACCTTGTCTGTAGTACCTCAACTATTAATCCTTGCTCTCAGTTGGAATTGCCATTGGAAGTACCAGTTTAAATACTGACATATTGTAATGGATAAGGGAAGCTGCACATGACTGGATTCAGGGATGTGTTCACCGCAGAGACTAAATAAATTGAAATTTGGCTTGTTGCAGTTTATTGCCAGTGTATGGTTATATGGGTGTAGCTTTGATGAGAGGGCTGATGGGAGAAAGGTGGGAAGTATTGGTTGCATATTTGTAAACTGTAGCCTGCCCTTATTTTTATATCATATGTATATGTATTATAATATGCAGTTAACCTTAGAACCACACAGTCATTTCCTTACTGCTTAATTCACAGATACATGGAAAAGTACTTTATTTATCCCAAGTGAAATTATTCATGTCATGTAAGCATCAGACCTGAGATGAAAAAACAGCATAATGACAAACATTTAAACTTACTGAGCCTTAAGTCACCATGACGTCAATCAGTGTTGCCCTCACACATGCATATGTTAATGTATATATATGCATGTATTAATGTATATTAATATATATTAATAACTTTGTAGGGCATTGTAGTTACTTCAGAGAAGGAAGCAAAAATATCCAATATTTGTCTTTCAGTATTTTTCTTCCAGACAGAAAATAAGAGATGGATGTTTGATTGCTGCAGAATACTAAATATGGATTTGAGTGTTTTCCTGTTCTGTCATCCTCCTACATGGAAAAAAAACATCTGGTCTCGTCTAATTATAGAGGCAAATTAATTCATAGCAATCAAACATAATCATAAACAAACAAAAAATGATTTGATTCTTTTGATCACGAGCGGTTAAATGAAGGAGTCCTTGCATTAGCTGCAAGTTGACATTGGTTTATGTTACTTCAGCTACAACCTTCAATTTTTTCTCTGCGGGGGGGACTTGAGCCAATCCCAGCTGACAATGGACAAGGGGCCCAACGCAGGGCCAATATACACACAAACAAATCACTAAAGGCATTTTTAGACACGAACCACACATCATGTTAGGGGAACTGGGTCCGGATATTTCCAGGGTTTGCATTTAACACAGCAGGAGATTGTTTTGGTCGGACGCGTTCACAACAACAGGAAAACAACTGAAACAATCGACGAGGGGCGGTGCCTTGGTAGAGCCTGTAGGGGCCAGGACATGACGTGGAAATCACGTGGCGCATTGACGTCAGTGTTGGTCCTCTTCACCAAAAGGTCTGATTTTTGCATTCTTTTAGTTTTTCCAGTTTCGAGTCGTTGTGAGACATTTTCTTATTTGACTCTCACTCAGAAATATACAGGGTTTTTTTCTGCCAGGGGCCTGGCAGGAAACGTTCTAGAAAATGTCTGACAAATTTCAGTGCTTGAAAACAACGTGTTTGTGTCCAATTTACCAAATTCAAACTACTACGACAACGGCCAATGCACCTGGAGAAAGACCAAACCAAAAACCTTCTTGCTGTGAGGTGTCAGGCCGCTAGACCACCGTGCCGCCCTTTATATCGACCCTAGATTCACCAATTATCTGATATGCATCATGTTGAAAGATATTCAATTAATGTGTAACGATACATAATAGATCTCTACTTGTAGCAGAACAGTTCCTATTTGTGTCTGCTATTAAATCTAAGCAATAAGACCTGCTACGTAATATATGATGACTGCACCGGTTGCAGCTTGTTCACTTAATCACAGTCTCACTAAGAATGTATACATGCATGTAAACATGATATGAAGTGGGATGGAGGAAGGACGTGACACAGACCACGTGCCAATGGGGCTGTGACGTAAACCGAAAGATCACAAGTAGTCATTTAGTGAGATCCTCTTAATAGACTGATATCTGAAATATAACAAAGGGATTAAACAAATAATGATACACTGCAAAACGCCCTTGTGGGTCCAATAAAAGTGCAGTGATATAAATAATACCAATATGTCACCATGGAGGAGTACAAAGCAAGTAGTTGCTATTGGAAACTGCCTTGTAAAGGAGTGGCCGCTATTGTCCCCATCGCCTCTAAATGCTTCCATTAATAGTCTGTATATTTGTGTGGAGGATGTGCACAGAAATATCTTCGTCACACCAACTACACACACATGCAAACACCACATTCTCTTCAATACTCAGAAAGAAGATGTAGCACAGCTAAATATTTAACTGTATCCACACTAATAAGCCTTGTTCTTATCTGCACTGTCTTCAGTCGCTATGAAATGGGTCTGCTCAGAACTCACCTTACTACTTAATTGTTAAACTAAAATATGTCCATAGCAAATAGTATTCTGTTATTTGCTTTAGTTAAGGGATCAAAAAACGTTTTCATACGTAAGAAACTGAGAAAAGTATTATTTCGATATGACTAAAACTCCAGAATTGCAGCTGCGTTACTATCGTCTCAAACTTTCATTCCATTCACAAGTAGACAAATGTCTTCTTTGTTATGTCTACCTATCCCATCACCACCCACCAAGAGCTGATTGGCTCTGACAACCTCCCGCTGTGAAGATCCAACAGTCACTGGAGAGGCAGCGCTGGGAAGAAGAGATGCACGGATAAAGTCGCAGTGGGGGTTTCAGAGAAGGTATTGATAAGGCAGACAGAGAGGAGAGGTCAGGTGAGGACAGGTGAGGTGAACGGGGGGGAGGCATTAAGGTGAAGTGGTGCAGTGCTGCAGATTGAGAATTGGGTCACTATATATGTTGTGATCTCTAAGTAAACAGACCTTATGTGATCAGAATGATGTGAAACTGTAACACGAGTGTGATGTATCGACATCATGAAAAAAACAACAACAGGATGGATGAGTTGTTTTTCGGGGTGTGTCACCGAGTGTGGTTCCATGTTCACATGTTGTGCACGTGAAGTGGCGGCGTGCACACAAATAACACAGTTTTTTATAGAGCAGGTTGGAAGTGAGAGATCAACAAAGGGTGAGAAAGAGGGAGACAAGTGAAGGATGAGCCGACAGCAGAGAAGTGGAGGGACAGAGAGAGGGATGAGGCAGGCGAGGGAGGCAGAAGGATGGACAGATTGAGCGAGTGTATAGCTTTAGCATGATTAACTCCGATGCCACACTCACTGCTCTCTCTCTCTCTCTCTCTCCTGCTAGTTCTTCTTCTTCTGTATTCTTGCACCACTCCTCCTTATAGATCCATTTCTGCGGAGGAGGTCACACTACTGGTGCGGTCACCTAAGAAGACCTCCAGCTGCATTCCACTCAGAATTCTCATCTGGCAGTCTGCACTGGCATTGTCAATTCATTCCAACATGAGGAAGAGCCAGCAGGGTTCAGAGGGGACTGCAGTTGTTTTCTTGTCTTTACTCAATTTAAAGTGCTGTTGACTGTAGGTCAATTAGGTCAATATCTTTAAATCACATAAAGTTGTGTTCACGATTCAGATTTTGCTAGAAATATTTTAATAATCCATATTTTTCAAAAACGATCCATCTATCACAGAAACACAACCACAACGGAATAAGACAACGAAATGAGCAGAGTCACAAACTGTGGTGAAGTGAGCCGTTGATTCAAGCACCTGAACCACATCAAATAGACAAGCATCATATTTCAGTATGTAAATCTGCTCTTTTCATTATCAGCATTCGCTGGTGCTCATTTCCTCTGTGGTTGTGTGACCATTCTCCCAAGTAAAGTGGATCTAATTCTTCACTAATGGTGGTTTGGTTTGATATTCTTCAAATCAAAAAGGCCTGAACAAGAGCATCATCATCCATTTGTCTGTGGAGAACAAGGAAAGAGTGATTCAATATTGGTGTTTCTTTTTTCCTCTGATCAAATCTGTGGATTTCAGATATCTAGAAATATATATTTTTTCCCACCAATAAACAAAATCATAGACTACTGTTTCGCATCCATGTAATACAAGTTTTCATTCTATTTATTTATTGTGAAAAAGTCCCATAAAGATGTGATCCTGTTGTATCAGCTGTTGTTGGGGTGGAGCATGTTCTTTTTTTTAAAGCCCTCAGTGTATTGTTCTTATACTGTACCTATTGTCAGCTCATCACTGATTTTAGTTGCCTGGCTTTTATATTTAACAAGATTCTGACCTTGTGAGACACTGTGGCTATCCTACATGTTGTTCATCAAACAGCCGTAGCCACGGGCTCCATGATTAATCTCCTTTATTGTGCTCGGTCCCAAAGTGGTAGTTTCTGTCAGGACATCAAGGTCAGATCGATAAAAATCGGATATTTAAATGTCACTTGATTAGGGATGTTTCCTGGGAGGGGGACTCCCAAAGCTGAAATAAAGCCTGATTGTCTCCCTCTATGTTTCTGAGTTAACCGACACCAAAACAGCAGAGAAAGTTTGTCTTCTTTATTGTTTTATCCAACAGCACGCAATAAGTGTGACCTTGAGAAAAACAGGGTTCCATGCAGATCTTTTGACTTTGTAGCTGCATTGCTGTTTTAATCATATTGTTTTACTGCATCACGTGAATGTATATTCAACACACTTACTTCGTACGCTGTGAAATGTACACTCTTAATACAGTTTCACATTCAGCAATTATTTCTCCTGTTTATGTCTGTGTTGAGGGTTAAGACTTGGTTTTAGGCTCAGTCATTCAGTTTGATGGTTAGGTTCGGGTAAGGGACTAGGGAAGGCATTTTGCCTTTGACTGTCCTCACTAAGATAGATGTTACAAGAATGTGCGTGGGTTTGTACTTTAGGGATTTTCACATCTTCTCTGATCATGCAGATGATCTCAGTAGTTTGGTGGTAAAAAGGAATCTGGATTGCATCATTACACAGCTGCCACCCAGATTGTGATTCATGATTTCATCGTTATTACTCATCTGCAGTTTGAATGGTTGACTTCCATTAGCTAAAGGTGAGGACAAACCAAAAAATGACACTAATATCAGTTCTGGATTCATTTCCAAGCTGTTGTCATTACAGGTTAATTTAACAAGACAGCATGGATTGATTGATTTCTTTTCCCCTTATGGGTTATTCTAATAATGCCAATTCATCAGTTTCAAATATATAGGATCTTGTGCTTTCATGCATCCAAATTGAATTCGTCAAAACACTTGTAAATATCAGCAACTAAAAAGGACACATTCGTACTATCCAGCTCTCCAATTGTACTAATCTCATTTGCATAATTCTGACATCTTCACACAAGATTGACTGCATCTGGGATGAGGGGGTGAAGGGGACAGAAGTAATTGGTGAGAGAAAAACAAATTCACAACTGGAACACGGCTTTGCCAGTTTTTCCTTTTCCCACACTGGGGACGGCGAGCGAGAGAGAAGAGACAAGTGAAAGAGATGGAGAGGAAGGGGGAGCAAGGAACATCTGGGGTCCGTTGGAGGACCGAGGAGGTTCCCAGCTGTCGAAGTCTCCCAGCTGCTCCGTCGACCTTCGCCGTGCCAAAGAGCGGACCATGGGAATGACTTTGTGGAGGTGGATCCTCTGTGATGAATCCGCTCTGCACCACAATGCCCTTGTTTCCTCGCTGCATTTACGAAGAGTGGATTTGCACAATACTCTCAGTCCTGTCAGGGTCAGGGTGTCCAACCACGTTGATGATATGAGCGTTTGACGGACGGCTGCACGTCAGTAACCTGTTCTCAGTGATAAGGCTCTCCAGCTTTAGTGTCCAAGTATCTAGCAGTGAATGGCGTCCAGCTGACTGACCTAGGCTTTCTACACTCCAGAGTCATAATGATAAAATATGATATATATTCTTACGGAAAGAGAAGCCACTGATAATAATTTCATATAAACTATATTAACTTTAGATATTTCTATGTCATTTAATCTTATGATTCTCCATCCATCCATTCATCATCTATGTGGTTGATCGTATGAGGGTCGTGGGAGGAGCTGGAGCCAATCCCAGCTGACATTGGACGAGAGGCGGGTTGGCAGCGTATTAGGTGGGCCAATACACACGAGACAAACAACATTCACACTCACCTACAACAATTAAGAGTCTCCAATCAAGTTTAATAAAACTAAACAATGACACAATTACATTTTGTATAAAACATATTTGTGTTTGTATGGAGACATTTATTTTTTAGGAGACAGGGTTGTCCCCACAGATTATTTGCTTTCACAGCTGATGCTTCTCATTTGGTCGTGTTGTAAATTCCGATGCCCGGATTAACCTTTCTGACACTGTTGGTCATTCCCACACTTTTAGTTTCTACATATTTTTCTTCATCCGTTAACACCTCTCCTCTTCTCTGTCTGTCTCCCACAGCTGCCATCGAGGAGGGCCTCTTATGTAACTCCCTGTTTAAACATGCACATCTGGCTCAATTGGCAAACACCATTGTTTCATCATAGTTGGAAATGACACACTTATTGAAATAAAACAAATAAAAAGACTGCCCTGACTTAGGCTGCAAATTAAAAAACGTGTATTTAAAAACCCTGTGCATGTATCAGATTTAAAGTAGACTACCTGTTTAGGAAGCAGATTGGAGGCAGTCATAATAAGATTGGGAAATACCACTTAACTCCCAAGGAGCCAGCACATTTACACCAAATTTAATCAGACTCTGGTGGCACAGTTCCCAACTCTTAATGTGTGTGTTTGCATTTCTGCAGTGTGTTTGTGTGTGTGTGTGTGTTGCTGGGCATAGTTACCTGCTCCCACATGAGATGCATCAGATAATCACCCACTCACCTGTCTGCAGTATTTAAGCCCTGCTCCCTCCCTCTGGTCGTTTCCAGATTGTTCAATCACAGTTGTGGCAACACCACAGACGTCTCTGCCAGGTTTCATCCAGGTTATTTGCTAACATCCAGGTTCAACCTACCTGTTCCTGTTATAATCCAAGTGTCCAGATTCATCTACAAATCCAGCTTCGGTATGAACCTTGTTTTCCTGACCTGCCTGGATCACCAGCAAAAACATCCTTTATTAGAGGAACAACACATTTCTTAAAACTTTGTCTTTGAATATTCAAATCAAAGTGAGTCCAATGATTTCTCATATAACCTGCAATTTGTTTATCAAAATACCATTTAAACTCAAGTTATCTGAAAAAAGAACTTCATATTAAAATTGTTATGTTGAGTTTAATAGATGCTTTGACAAACAAACAAAATATGTATATATATATATATATATATTGTTATTGTTTCATTTGGAGAACCATGTGTAGCACATCAGCGGTTCCTATCTGACCATCAACTTCAAGTGTGAACACATGTACGGTCCACAAGTCTTTCCTCCTTGAAGCCATTGTAGTGCACAATTATACTGTTCTACAAAGAAGAAAACAGCCCTTTCACAGTGAAAAACACTTCAGACTTTTATTAAATAATGGCTTCTTCATTTGGTTACCACACAAGAAACTGTGGAATTTATTGCAAGTTTGTTATGAATAATCCTGGGTTATAAATAAAAAATAGTTCAAGCTGGTATTTCAAGATTAAAAAAACATCAACCTCAATGAAACTATGTGAAACACGTTGACAATGCAGCCTTGGTGCCACTATAAAATGCAACACATGACATCCATATGTGTGCATGTATACATGTGCATCTTAGCGTTCCTACGCACTCCATCATGTGTTTCCTCCGTGTAACAGGCTGTCAGGGGGGATACAGACATGCAGCGCTCCAGGTTGGGGGCGGTCGGCTGGGTACATGGCATCCAGTGGGAGAGGCTGGCACAGATGGAGCCCCAGACCCACTCCATGTCAGCTGCACTGTTCAAGAGGGCCCCTGGGATTCCTGTGGCCTTTGGCAGACACGAGCACTTTGTGTTTTAGTCAGCAATTAGTTTAATGGAGCAAAATTTAAAATCACTTCAGACGAATGCAGCCATGAAAATAAATGACAGGAGGAATTGCTTTTGGTCATTATTTAGGTCCAACTGAGGTTCAACTATTTACAGAAGACAAGTTGGCCCCTTTGCATCTCTAAGGAGGCTC
The DNA here is from genome assembly GCA_026259375.1 of Verasper variegatus. Lineage (NCBI taxonomy): Eukaryota > Metazoa > Chordata > Actinopteri > Pleuronectiformes > Pleuronectidae > Verasper > Verasper variegatus. Next base: position 17,507,653 of record CM048046.1, on the reverse strand, counting down.
TAAAGAGGTTTTTGGCACCAGCTAATTTTTTTAATTATATTACATAGCTCAACTACATCCTGTGCAAACTATGTCATGCAACACAAATTCCAACACTGGTGACATTGACCTCCCTCGAATTTTTGTCTGTTTGTCTTCTGGCATCCCTATCTGTCTCTTTCCGTGCAGCTCTATACTCCTTATCCTTCATGGTACAAGATCGCTTGAATGACCATGAAAACGTGGACAGCAGGCAATGACCGCAATTAGATTTTTTTTCACTTCCTACTATAGAGGCAGGCTGCAGACAAGGTTCACAGTCGAAGGAGTGTGTGTCTGTGTGTGAGACCGTGTGCGGCTCCATGTGCAAGAACAACGCTGCTACTTCTGATGTGTTCCATACTGGACCAAATGGGAGTCAAGTTAAATCTACTTATGCACTTCTGTGCATTACACAGAACAAATATCCAGATGAATAACATTGAGATAAAAAGCCAGTTAGAGACATGTAGGAACAAGCACTGTTAATAATTTACGGCAGCAGACATTTTTTGAGTGAGTCTGTGTGTTTTTAGAGACATATGTTTCCTTTTTCCATTATATGCATTATGTAGGAAATGGATAGCAGATTCAGTGGGGAATATCATAGAATGCAGGACATAGTATGGTCGCTGTAAGCTCTTTGCTGTCGGAGAAACAGTCAAGCCAGATGAATATCAAGGTACTAGTGAATATTGGTCAATTTTAACCAGCAATGAAATCTTGCTGCTGCAGTCGCAGTGTGTCTTCTTCGCCTTCAGCATCACACAATTTCATTTCCTTTAATTGACTATTTTGAAGTGGAGCGATGAGAGTTTTCCATCATCGTATTTTCAGGAAGCAGCTGGCAGCTGCATCGCCAGCCCATAATGCAATCAGCTACTTTGTGGAGGCCTTCAGATTCTCATTGTGTTAGGCATTGTTTGGACTGGTCATGTCACTCCATTGGTCAAAACATGCATCTCTCCCTGTTTCATGTCATTATTGCATTTTGTATGCATTGCATGTAAATCCTTGCTTTTAATGTTTTGTGTCAGATGTTTGCCTTTGATGATCAAATGAGGAAATATGAGGTTTTGGCTTCCACATCTACTGAATACATCCGTGGAAACGTATAGTGTTTGTTTTACATTTCCATTTGAAAGCAAAAAACAACTGTACTGATTTTTTTTTGACTAACGCAGGTTATAGCTGGTTATTTGTTTAAGTTTGTCAAAAATCCACCAATATTAGATTCATTTTTTCAGAGCTCCTGAAGGGGGAATTTACTGCAAATATTACCCCTAAATCTATAAGCACATATTTTCCTCATGAAGTAAGTATTATGAGTGGACCATTAAATCTGTGCTTCAGTACTGTAAAGGTATTTCTCCATTTCAGAAAGACATGAACATGAACAGCTGGCGAGTTGCAGAGAGAATAAAATTTCCATTTGCATTAGCAACCAATTCTGCAGTCTTTATTGGAAAGAATTATGAGAGATGTGATGATGAGCCATGTCAGTTCCGCACATCATGCATATATTAATTTATTTAAATTTATGACACATTTATATATAGTTTAATATATCTTATACATGCCAATGTTTTTATGTATAAATGGTAAATACTCTGTGGCTCTTTTAAAAGTAAAAATCAATCTTTGCCTCAATATATTAGTTCATTTATGTTGTCCCTTAATTTGGAGTAATGAGTAATATCCTGAAAGAACATAAATATATACAGTTCAGTCTTCACCAGGAGATAATTGCAATGCTGAGGATTGTCACGGTTTGACACAGTTTTGTTGCAGCACATTAACACATCTTTAGTTGAGAAGCTGACTCAGAATGAAACCGGAGACAGATGACTTGTAGAGAATGAGAGAAAATATATTGCAGAAATGCGAGAATAAATGGCAGCTTGAACGTACTGCTTTGACAGCATTTTGAAACCACATAGCGAGTTTGTTTGATTGTCAGTATAATGCTGTGATTCTGGAGATGTTTGTCCCTCAATATCCCATGCAATCCTGTTAGTTCATGGTATTATAGCAACTGAAACAATCAAGGAGGCTGCATAAAATGTTGGTGAGATGGCTGCACTTTGAGGCAATTTCAATTTCACTGTCCAACAGTTTGGTTGTGGACAAAATGTATCCGGGTCCTTGTTGGAGAAACATAAATCCAAGTAAATTCTCTCAGTCCACATCCTGGAGAAGATCTTGCACAGAACAAAGAGACAGAAATTCTTCTAGAACTATGATCCAATCAGTACGAAAAACTGTAGAGGAAATCACTTGAAATAAATGCCTTATGTAAAAGGAAGACTAAGACAGCGGTCCATAATGTTCTTACCGCTTGTCCTACCACTTTGGACAAATTCAAAAATCAAGACAAAATATAAAAAAAACATTATATTTTACAAAATGGCAGCTCTCCTTTGGCACATGCGGAGAGTGCCAGTTATCCTCACATGACATCTTAAGAAACTTCACCTAATAAGTGGAGCAACAAACCAATAATACACCTAATGTCCCGAGATGAACGGCAGAATATTGTGCCCAAAAGTTATTGTGATTCTGTCCCTGAAACCAGTGTAAGCTCCTGGCCTAATCTTTTAGTCTGAACCTCTCTCAGCCCAGCCCAAGTTTTTTAGTTTAATCCAGATGCCCCCATGCTTCGCTCATTCATCCCCTATACTGCCCTTCTTTACCAGAGTCTTCTCATCTTCCACATTTCTCTCAACCCCTCTCATATCGCCATTAACCCTCCTTTCATCTGTTCGTCTGACGCAGGTTGCCTTCATCCAGAGAAGTCGTGCTACAGCGGGCCATTTACTTCAAGTTCCTTTGGCTGCAGAGTGGCCAAGCAGAGAGAGTACTTTTCTATTAATGAAAAGTTTCAATCTCTCAAACACCTCATGTTTCCCAGCAATGGCCACCATATAAGGCCTATTGAGCTGTAAGCTGCTCTGAGTGCTCTAGTTCACCACGTCTTCCTGTCCAAAAGTCCTCTGCTATCTACTGTATATTCTGCTAGAAGGTGGAGGCAACAGCATTTGGTGAGTATGGCATATCTTAAAGTAGGCATATTAAACTCATATTCAGGTTCATTTAATTTTGATTATTACTTGATCTGTACATCCTCTAGTTTTCAGAAATCAATCTTTCCTTGTACCGTCTATTGCTGCTGCGCCTCTATTCATCCTCTGTCTAAAATGCTTGGTTTTAGCTCTTGTCTCTTTAAGGCCCTCCTCCCTTTTAATCCCAGTCTGTTCTGATTGGTCAGCTGGCCCACTCTGTTGTGATTGGTTGACATCCACTCTCGCTTTACCTGGCTTCGTTGGGGGGTTGGAGCCATAATATAGCTTTGTCCGGACTTCTTATAAGTTCTTACCTAAATATTGTGTGCCACCTGGCTGCATACCTGCTGTATGAAGAATTACCTCAACATAACAAATCAATCAAGACATTTATTTGCTGATGGGACCAAAGACTAAATGGTCCGACTTTGTGTTTGTTTTCATACATTTTTGCCCTTAGTTGCTCTAAAGTCAAAACACGTTAAACCTATTAAATCATCATTGAGCATTGAGTTAAGGGAGGATCAGTGCTGATTTCAACACCTGCTCCCCACTGGCTTAATGTTATATACATTGAGTTGTGCTTACAGGGAAATGAAAACATGATGTTTTAGAGGAGCCGCAATTACCAGTCATCCATTATATCAGTGGTTTTCTTTCTCAGCGAGGAAATTGATCAAATCAATCAAAAGTTAGTAAACATAATTCAGAGGTAATTACAAAATTACTAGCTTGTGTGATAGTCTGCAGCCAGAATGATGAATAACATACATGGCATACCTTTTAAATTGTGTTTACTCGACAAAGCTACAGTAAACACAATTTACATCCCTTTTTCTCACCAAGCGGGATTTGCTGGGGTAGTTTATAATTGAGTCTAGCGGTGCATGAACTTTCTACAGCTGCAATCCGTCTAAGCACCGCTATTTCTCCCTCTGCAGGCCCCAGCTTTCTTTTGTCGACTGCCTCACATCGCAGGACTCTCTAAATGTGAGAGATCTTGATGAAAGCAGAATGTAATTATTAGTGTGGCAGTTCTAGGATGGTGGCAGAATCTCTACACGGTTCAGCAAACAACACGCTCTCTGTTCAAATGAAGAACATTCGCCTCCTTTCAAGGGCAATTATTTCAACCCTCAGTCAAACGCCCTCCCCTTTCCCCTGAATGTCAGTTGAATAGAAATGGGCTCATGAAGAACTTATCCAGCAATCTTTGTGAATGGGCTGTTATAGACTCGCTCAACCCCACATCAACATTGTGAAATAGTTTATATTTTTCATCACAAAAAGCATAATAGCTAGATTGGATATCTATTCCATGTCATCCCTCTTCCCATGTCTCCCCCCCCTTTCAGTGTCTATAAAACTGTCAAGGAAAGAGAAGAAGTTCAAAGAATTCTCCTCAGGGAGTGGGGCAACAAACCAGCAATACTGCAGGAAAAAAACATTAAGTACACTGGATTTTCTGTGGTGGTGTTCAGCTTTACAAAGCTTCCCCTTCTTGAGAAGTAGATCAGTAGTGTGCGGCACTCTGTAACTCAACCACACCCTGGAATGACTTGGCAGCATGACGGATCTTCACATATAAAGGTGTGGGTATCCTGGTTGAAGTCTCTGCTTTTAGAGAAACAGATGACATCCATCTGAATCAAAGGATTTTGTGTCCACAGATTTTGAGAGACGTATTCATGTGTTCACCTTCAGAAGAATACCGATTACCATGGTCTTTAATCTTCTCAAGAAGACAGTTTTGTTAGAAACCACTGGTTATAAATCAGTCGAGTCTGTGCATAGATATATGTAGATGGACAAAATTGAAAACAAAAATCCGTCCTGAAGTGATCACTGTGTTCTACATGCATTTCACTGATTGTATCACGATTTATAAACTACTCAATCAGGCTCATGTGTTTGGTTCATGCTCACTTCAAATAAATAATCAAGGCTCAGCTAATCCACGTCTGGTCTTTAGCCTACTGTGAGGTCCAACAATGCTAAAAGGTCCTGAGCAAATGGGCTATATCCGTCCATGGCTTAACTGGAAGCCTTCCTTTGATTTAGTAGGGAGAGCAGCTAGATTAAAGATGAGATTAGTTAGAGCTGAATAAAGACTTACCATCCGTCCCAATTGTTCTTGACAACTCTGCCTTTCTCCAGAAGGTTACATCTGGGTGGACATGTTGTGAATTACAGAGGAATTACTGCAGGCGATTTGCCCCCCTCGTCTTTTCACTCTTCTATTACTAGTTAATTAATTAACCAAGCCAAGTTACGATTTGTTAGCTCTTAGACGGGGAATTAAATTATACATTTTCAAATGGGTTTTCGTATTCATAGTCAAAGAGGCAGGAAGGAAAGCAGGGTGGTTTAAGCTTCCTCTCCCTACAGTTGTTTGCTCCAGCACCTTGTCGGGAGCATTTCTCCCAGGCCATCTGAAAAATGTAAGACCGATTGCGTGTCTGACACCTGCTCTGGAGTCTCCTCTCAGATGCACCCCCTTCCAAAATGTTGGGTATTTCAGGTGGCATCCAACCTGGGTGTTTGACATCTACCAATAATGTATACATCATCTGAAACAGCGCTTTACTCAACTTGATTCTGAAATCGTCCATTTCTGGTTGGAAACAGAACCTTTCTCTCAGACATAAAGATGTTTAACTTTCCTCTCCCAGCGTTGCAGCAGACTACACCAGTGCATGTCAAAGGCCCAGTTCTGAAGAAAAAGAATATTAACATTATTTTTATGGAATATTTGTGATTTTAGTCTTCCACAGGTTTCATGGACTAAAAGGTCATAAAACGTGTGATGTTCATGTCACCATTAACTATGTTAATAAACATAAACAAAAAATAAGAAAAAGCTAAATCATTATTGTAACAGTAAAGATGTAAAAGGGTTAATTTGTCTGTAGAAGACTTACTGGCAATCCATGAATTTGAGTACTTTGAAGTACTTATATGCTCTATCAAAATAGTAAGTGCCACGTTGTTGAAATGGCGCACTTTCATTTGAAAATTGCAAAATGTATTTTTATGGCCCCCTCCCCCCCTGTCTCTTTGGCACAGCCTCAACACTTCCAGATTTGGTCTTTTGGATCCACTCAATATTCAAGTGGGTGGAAAGACAAAAACAGCACCAGACCTATTTTCGGAGTATGACGTCGTGAGAGCTGCAATAGCACATCTTGGTTCAGCTCTCTGAAAAAACGACCATCAGTATTTTTTTAGTCTTCCAGGACGTATGTCTTTGTGTCTGAGCAGCTGACCGTTCTCCCAGAGGTGTGTAGCATGCAAGCTGAGCACAGAGTGGCTGACAAAGGGGCAACGTGCCACAGCACATCTATCTTTCACCATCCCTGATTGGATGTGACCCCATTGCATGGGACCCAAATTCTGACAGTGGCACGCTGGTGTGTCTCACCTTCCACAGTGCAATATGTTTATATGGGGTGAAATTCTCCAGGTGGCATCCTGTCGTCAAACATCCGATTCTTCCCCATCTGCCCCTTCACCTCAAACTCACAATGGTTGCATAAAACATCAGATCAGAATTACAACAATAAACTACAAAATTAGATAAACTTTTTCCCCCTGTTAATCAAGGTCTTTCTTCGTAACTGTTACTTTGCTCAGTTTGGGCTAGGTGATCATGATAAAAGAAGACATCTTAAAATAAAACCAGGTTTCAATAATTATACCCTGGTGCATGTGAAATAAATGATCCACTTCGACAATTTATTTCAAATTACGCAACTTGAATGAATCACAGGGGCGACATCCTCTTTTAAATCTGTTTTGCAAGTAGCTCAGAGGGAAAACCCCTGAATGCAATAGGGACATATTAGTCCCCAAGGCCTGTTTGGCTGGAACACTTAACACTAATGGGATATGTTTTTAGCATCACCGGTGAGATGCAGGACGACAAGAAGATGAGTGTAATGTTGGGCTTAGAATATTACACTTAATTGCTGAGACAGTTGTGATGAGCCACCAACTGCAATTGTTTCAAAAGGTTGAAATTGACTGTATCATCTCAGCAGAGGCACACCTGAGACCTCTGGCTTATAGTTCCCCAGAGCCGACCTGCTGTGGATATGACTTTCTGCTTCATCGTTTTAAGGTGGTAGCAGCAGTGGATGCAAATCAGAGGACGGAGCATCAAACTGGGACAGGGAGAGAAGTTTCAATTAATGTTATTAAATGTATGTCACCAGAAAACACGACCATTCCAACATTATCTGTCACAATATTTGGAGGTGAACTTGAAGACTATGTAGTACAAGCATGGTTAAGTTTTATGTAACAATTATGTGAGAAATTCAAACACAAGCATTGATTTCATGTTCAAGTTTGATTTGAGTTATGAGGTTGTTTTCTGATCTGTTTTCTCCATTTAAGAATGGGTTAGTTTTAGCCTCTAGGCCAATATCGTCACATGATAGCAGTTGCTTATTAACACATGAATGAAGCAACATTAGAAATGATTTGAAATCATGATTCTGGCCACCTGAGGAATGAAAGTCCAATATTTACTCAATTTTAGCTCAACCCATTCCTGAGGAAAATATCTGGATAATTACTAGCAAGGCAAAACCAAAACAGTGAAGATTAAAGGTGCTGATCACGCTCTGTGGGAATGGATATTAAAAGTTTGGAAACATCTATCTGAGAGTTTTCTTCCTCCTTATATTCATACCATGGTTAAATGTTTTCTACTTAAGTGGAGAGCGCTACACTCGTGCTACCGTTAATAACCCCCCCCCCCACTAAAAAATTCGAAGAACCTATACAAAGCTCCCTCATCTGATCCGTTGCTAGAAATAGCTCAACACCAAAGGCTGGGATGCTGGGAGAACTTGCTTGTTTTGTTCAACGACATTCCCCAAACAAAAGCTGAAAAAGAAGCCTGTCTTCTTCTTTAAGGGGGCAAACAAAAAATGAGGATTTCTTCCAAGAGGCGCCAGAGGGATTTGTCTCTCTCTCCTCTCCATCTCCCTGCCGTGACCGTGAGGGGGTTTTCTGTGGAAAACAACGGCGCTGTCAACAGCTAGTGCTGTGTGCGCTGCAGGCCAAACGGAGGAGGAAGCAGCACTTAATGTAAGGGAATGGATTATAGAGGCTGATTATGCCTCGGAGGTGAGAGGAGAACAAAGTGAAAGAAAGGAAAAGCCGGAGCGAGCAAGAGTGAAATTGCATGAATGTGAGCGTGCATGGATTTGTAGGCCTACGCGCAGTACGTGTATGTGTGTATATATGTTTGTTGTGTGTGTTTTTGTGCCCATGTCCTGGCAAATAAATGTTTAAGTACATTGGTGGGTTTGGTACCCAACCATACATTATGTGCACGTTTTTCAAACCTGTTATGTGTTGATGTTTGTGTACATAGATGTAGTCGCAGTGTACTGTACATGTATGTGTATGTGCTACTGTGTGCACATGATGTAAGTGTGTGTATCTGTGTTAGTCAAGGAAAAGAGAGACTGAGCTGGTGGTAAACAAGCTTAAATTCTCTCCAGCATAACCTTTTCTCTGTCTTGTGTAATGCTGGAAAGGCAGACATGTTCCTCCAGAGAGGCTCTGTATACAGACTTGCCCCAGATCTTGGCATGAAAGGCAGTTTTCTAACTTGTCACTGACACAACCAAACAGTATCATGCAAAGCTCACAGTGCACTTCCATCTGAAATAGCCTCTTATTATTTCCATATGTAGGCCTGAGTCAGTGTCGAAGATTGCTTTATTTTGTGCTTTTCAATCTGCATTTTAATGTCATTCCACCTTGTATTTTCAATTCAATTTCAACTTTTCCTTTTATATTTTTGTACGAACTTATTTTTCTTCACATGCTGCCGTTACTGTCTTTGCCTTTACTGAAGAAGATAAATGTGTAAGAAGTGGCTTCTCTAGTGGCCTTTCACTCCTCTCACCATCTGCCGCTGTAAAAAACTTGCTGGCTGAACTGGTAGAATCATGTCATAAATCAAAAACAGCATAACTCCTGCCAAATCTGACCCAGTGGCACACAATGAAAATGCCATATTCAGCGGCCGGGAGAGAATATACCAAGAGTGATGTTCTTGTTTTTCTATAGTTTCAGTAAATCATCGACCTATTGATTGAAGAATCTATTTGCTAATGACGTATGGATTTAAGTTGTGATATATGTTATTATACGCAGGACCACATCCAAAGGTGATGGGTGTGTACAATACAGTAAATAACTGTGGATGAAATACACATTAATTCAGCAGTGCTGCTGTAGCATTTACACTCATGCATATAATTGATTCTCTGTGCATGTGTGCATGTCTTTACTGAAAAATTAAACACCTAATTTTCCATGGCTTTGACCTTCACTCAACATATATAGTTAGTTCTTTAAGGTGACAACATGCACCGGTTGAGCAACACATGATTCCAGCATTGTCAAGGGATATGTAGAGAGTTTCTTAAAGCAACCCATTAGCGTATTTAGAGCAAATAACTGTTGCCCAGAATGAATTGTCAAAGACCCGACTAAATGGGGCCAAAGGGCACAATGTCACAATATGCATTCTAAATTTGTACAAATACAATTTAAGGTATTTCGTTAAACATTTCATCAGATAGGGAATTTGCTAATTTAAAGAAGAGCATGCTCACAGGAAGTAGTGATTAGGATGTAGCTTTGTTGTAGCGGTGGGCAATATCGTCAATATACTCCATGTATCACAGGGAATATCCTGAACTTTGAGTACGAATTGTCAACAATGTTTTAAGTCGTCAGCATCAGACTCACTTTAGTATTTCACGTGACACAAAAGGAAAAAAAACGGCCACATACTGTACATGCGTCTCACACACACTCATCTCTGCATCCAGACCAAATGTTTTTTTTAAAAAGCATCAAAGCGAGTTTCTACGTGTTGAGTTCAGAAGCAGTAATGAAAGGTGGAGGTGCGTGAATTGGGTCCGAAAAAGAAGCCGCAGAAGACAGATTTGTTTCACCGTTTGAAATGTCACCCTCTACAAAACAAAGCATGCCTGAAACTCAGTTTGTCCATGTCTCCCTTTGCTGCATACAGACACACCAGTTTAATGATTTCAGGTCCTTTAAAAAGTCTGCTTCAAAACATCTTTGTGTCATTAGTTGTTTCTTTTGAAGCAATTCAAAAGGCAACAAAGGGGAGATCACAACAAAACTGTCTTTATTGTAACCGGGTATTTGCACATTTCTACTGTTAACTGCTGTTAGATAAGTTGGGCCGTTGTGGGTATAATCCATATTCTCTTCTGAAGGGAAGTGTCAAAGGCAAAGAGTCTAAATCTCGAGGAAATAGAGCTGGAATGTTAAAATGTGAGTCATGGGAAGAGGAATTCTGAGAGAGAAAGAAGGATTGTGTGGACCTGGTTGGATCCTCGAAGTCCAACACCCAAAGTGAACATTCAAAAGTCTCTTGAATGTTGACCTGTCTGACCAAATAACTGGAAGGTTGCTTCGAATATTTAAGAATAAGAGTTTGATCCAGGTGCCCCCACACCACCTCCACCCCTCACTGTGTGAGTCTCATCAAGTCTAAAGAAAGTCTGGTATCTGATGAATTAACACATCAGCAGTTACACTCTTACACGGTTCAAATAAAAACTGTGTTGTCACATTCAAAGCAAAACCTTTATTCATGACATTGCTGTGATTTTAAAGTAACACTGTATTGTCAAGCAACTTTTCAGGAAGTTAAATCTGAGAAAAGAATGAATATGTTGATCTGAAAGACTTATTGACCATAAATTACATTGCTGATAGTGTATTTTAATGTTTTGACACAAGCTATCAGGTATTCATCTGGATCTTATATCTTTGGTTACCATAGAGACCATGCACCACCACCAGCATGTCTATATTGCTTTATGGAAACTAATATTGTTTGCACAAGATACTGTAATGAGTTTCATTTATTCTGACATGATGTTGCCTCTCTTTTCCTGCATTTTCATCAAAATACTCACCACGTCTGACTGGAATGCAAATGATTTCATCGCCAAGTCTGTGGTATTTGAATTGTTTCATTACAAAATGCTGATAGAAAAACAGGTTATTTGTAAATCCTCTCTGTGTAGTTCAAGAATAAATCATTTTCAACAATCGCAGTGTTTTATAGCAAAGTCAACTATAACTGCTAGCGTCATGGTTTCTCCAGAATAAAGCCTACACAGTGTAATGAGAAAATATAAACATAAAAAATACTTATTTGTCTTGGATGAGGAATGGACTTGGTAACAGTAGTTCTATGATCACAGGTAGGGTCATCTGAGCGGCATGGCCACTCACTCCGGCAGAGCGCCACATTGATATTATTGATATTTGTATAAAGTGGTTTGGTCAAAGGGCAGCATAGTGGCTCTCTGGTTAGCTTCATCAGTTAGAATATGGTGCTAAGGGAGCTTTATGTTACAGGAGAGGAGACACAGACAACCTTTACTGAACGTAATCGTCTCATCACATCTGTAGCAGTTTCTGTCGCTGAAAGACCAAGGGGATTGTTGGTCAAACTGGATCAGCTTAAACAGACAAAATGTCACAGCACTGTGCAATTGTTTGTGTGTGAAAACTGTGTGAAATGGGACTAGTTTCTTCAGTGGCATCATCATTTAAAGGCATCACTCATACACATCTTATTTTTCAATTATTCATCACCATTCCAAGCTAGAAACCACACAGAAAAGTATAATGGAAGTCGGTAGAGCACAAATCTCTGCCAAGGCCCAACAGTCCCCTTAAATTCAATCAAGCTGCACTCACACGCACTCTGAAGTCGATTGGGTGAAATCTGAATGTCATTTTCATTGCAAAATTGCCGACTTCCTGTTGGGTGTGGCGGATTTTTTGTTTGTCTGTGCATCATATACATGTGTGCCGATATCCATTACTCTAGGTGAAATAGGATGACCGTCATTGAACATTTGTAGGGGGCGCTATCGAGCCATTTTTGGATGCATGTTCCCGACCACATTAAAACACGTAAATTTAAACCATACCTGACATGCCTGCAGAATTTGGTGAGTTTTCACGTCTGTTAAGGCCCCAAAAAGGCACTTCTTTTGTCAGAAGAAGAATAAATGGAGCATAAACAATTTGTCCTTGCACTGCTGTGCTCGGCACCTAATAATAAAAACACAGACTGCCTTCTCCGAGCTGTAAAGCAAACAGTGCCACATTATACAATATCCTGCACATTAAATAACATTATCAGAGCATGTGAATGAATCAACTCAACTTTCCAAGAGAGTTTTTGCTCAGAGTAGGGCCAAGGATCTGTATCTGTCTATCCCTCTGACTGCCAACTGCATGGAGGGGATCACTTGTGTAAATAAATAGAATAGAATAGAAAGCTTTTCTGCAGTTTAACGAAACTACAGGTGCTACACTGTTTATTAGAGTTGATTGAATATGGCTGTTATGAAAATGTGTTGGCTATAACAGTAAATTGAAGACCTTTATCATGTGTTCCGCATTAATTGCAGTCATGATGGTGTGTGTGAAACTGTTATAGTTGTGCATTTTCATTTGAGAGTTCAACCAAGCTACAAAGCAGAAAGGCCACAAATGGCTGCGCAGAAATGTGAGTAGCTAAAGGAACAATTGATGAAAGAAACCGGAACGACAAGATATACGAATAGTTTGCATTTATCTGTGACCACTTTGTTCAAAAGTCAATCCAGTTAAACTCTGAATCACGCACACAGCAGCATGAGCCAGTGAACAACAATGTAAAGTGTAACCTAACTAACTGTAACTTGCTGTGTCATGACTCACACTTGTCACTTTTTCCTATACGGCTCCCTTTGTCTCCCTCTGCATCACTCCACCCCTGCACACACGCTTCCTATTTTTGCATAACTTATAATCTCAGGTTTAATAACACACCACCGCTCCTTCATTCTATACTTGTAAGATGGAGGGGAGAGTGCGTATGCATGTGTTTGCACGTGCGTGAGTGGGTGGCGTTGGTAGCGGGGTTCTAAGGGGGTGCCTGAGGCGAGACAGAATGTAAGCACAGCATGAGTAATGAAATAATGACTGAAATATAAAAGAGCGAGGCCGGCCGCGCTCTCTCTCTCTCTATCCGGGGGCCGACAGGTGTTTGCCGGAGCGCCGGTGCAGAAGCCATTAGACGGCTGTCAGAAGACGGCTGCCGAGAAGTGAGGTTGCCGTAATTACAAGCCGTTCACGCCAACACAATGCTTCATCCTCGACTAGCGCCACATAAAACAGAAAAGCAACAGGGAGGCCGAGTGCTCCGTCAGCTATCTCTCTTGCGTTCGCTCCTTCAACCAAAGCAAAGTGTTGCACGAGCGTAGAGGAAATGCAGATTAAACAGCCACTCATGCTCACCATCCATGTTTTAGAGAAGGGGTTGAAAAGGCCGACAGGATGGATGGTGACCACAGCAGTGTTTATGAACCAGTGAATGGAAGGTCATGAATGCAATTATGACATATTGGAAGTATGTCTACGTTTCCAAAGTGCTATAATTATGCCTGTCAGGATAATGATTGGATAGGTTAAATGATTGTTGGAATATTGAATGAGACGCATGATGATTTGTGTTAACTTTGGCTTCATTCTGTCCATGGTTGATCGCCTGGTACATGACAAAATTGGATTTTCAATCAACAGGCACATCAGGATTGGTCAATAAAATAATAAACTCTGTCTCTCTGTCTATTTCTCACTGTCTCCATTTACACATTTGTTTTTCCCTGATCATTTTGAGCGCTTTTTTCCTGCAGCTATTCTTTCTCCCTCCAATGCATTGTCTCTCCTTCTGTGGTAGACTGATGTATCTATTTGGTGATATCTTGAGAAATCATTCGTAATGCTTCACAATTCGACATTGGAATCAACGGTTATTTTAATCTTTTGCAGAGAATTTACTTTTACCCAGAGATTTTAATCCAAAGATGTATTCTTGAATAGAGATATTGGGGAGGGCAATATAATAAATTCTTGCTTTGGCAGTTTTGATTTTTGCCCACGAATTCCTCCAGATCCACAATAAAACATCAATTTTAATTCGGATCAAAGTTGTGCCAGCTTTAAAGTTAGGGTTGGTAATCCTGGAAAAGCGAGGGCAGGCTACACTTTGCAAATATGCAAACATCCCACCCCCTCCCATCGACCTCCTTGTCAAAGCTACGCCCCCACAACACATGACACACACTGACTGGCATCTGCTAGAAGCCGACATTTCTGTGACTCGCTAACTTCTGGCTCTGGTGTCTGCTTCAGCGACATATGTCTCTGTGGCTCAAGATTCCATTTCCAGTGGAATTCTCCAGCAGTCCCATCTGCAGGAAAACGAGGGCATCCAGGTGACTGTATGATGCAGACCATAGGGCATATAACAGCTTATAGGGTTATTCATTCATTCACTTTTGACCATTTTGAAAGAAACAGCTTCAGGAACCATGGAACATTCGGAACTAAACTCAATATTGAAGTGATTGGTCGTTATTGTTGATTCCTTTTGCGTTTCCACTGCATCTCAAGAACCACGAGCATTCAGCAAACCTGTCTGACAATGAATTAAAGAACGGTGGTATTTGAAATGCAGTTTTGCATGTTTCAGTGGATGTAATGAAGATATTAAGGAGATATTCTGGTGTGCAAATGACAATCACAGCTTCAGAGAAATGCTCTCCAAAGTAAAGAGTCCCTAGTTTTATTTAGTCATTTATTTCTGCTGATGATGTGATCAGCAAAGGTTTTATTTCTGTCCTTCACTCACTGTTTACCTCCTGCTCTCGCTTTTTTAAATATAATTCATGATCAAACTGACTTCACAGCTGTTTCTAAAGTTAAACATGAAGTTGAAAAGAAATCTCCCATTCTGGTTCTAATACTGATGTACCCAGTGATTTCTTGTTTTCTCAATGAAGGTGTACACCTGAATTGGAAAAGATTGCCTCCAGAGCAGGCAATCTTTTGCCACTTTGAACAATCCTGCAGGAGCAAAATTCTGCTCCCAGTTCCTCTGATCGAAAGGCAGGTAAAGCACCTCAGTGCCTTCAGGTGTGACTACAAAACAAAGTATTTTGGCCCCGTTTCCATCTCATGAGCATCTGATGGAAAAAATAAACCTCTATTTCAAATAATTCAGCCATCGAGACAGGCCACATTAGAACTCACATTTAACTTTCACTATCCATACATAAATACAGCACAAAGACTATTTTCTCGTTATTGCTGCTTAAACATGTGCTTACCTGTTATTCTGTGCCTGTGTGGATATAGACTAGATATAGATTTCTGCACTGGAAATGTCCTTTAAGATTTACACCATTGCTGTACTGGGACTAAAGAAGCATGGGTCAATCAACAGTTCAAATCAAAACTGCCCCGAGGTTCCTCCCCTCATCTCCCATATGGAATCCAGTTGAAGGTTTGAATGTGTGTGTGTGTGTCTAGTTTTAGTTTTTCTTGCCCAAGGACATCTCAGGTGGCAAATGATGAGAGAAAATGGAGCAGCTAATTAGCATTGCATGCATAAATCAATTGTTCATAAGTATCCTAACTAGCCCCCAATCGTTTTTGTGTATGTCCATCAAATTCGCAGCATCAATAGCAAATCTTGTGTATATATATATATATATATATATATACACATATTTTTCTCATTCCTATCGTCCATTTTTGTCCATGTGTTGGATACATAAATATCCATTGAAACACAATTTATATTTGCAATAAACTCCTTCAGTTTACCCGCTGCTTCAGTTAGGTGAACTAAGATATGCAGGGTATCTCGCTGATAAGGTAATAGAGGGGTTCCTGTTTTCTCATGAACAGACGGGAAAGAAGAAGTCATGAATTTATATGAGTTATGAAGCACCGGAGAGCCAAGTTTACCAGGCCAAGGCTCGACACAGTAATTTTATGGGTTCATCCAGAGCTAGTGAAGTGTAAAATAGACTGTGGTGATAGCCCAAACACACTCAATGGCAGCCATTGTGTCTCTGCTCTGAAATCATATTCAGGGATAACAATGAGTTGTGGAGATGCGTAGAAAGTCACAGCAACCTGAGACACGAGCGGTGCCACAAATATTCTGCATTACAATTTGTCAAGTCCTCAAAGGACAGTTTCAAAGCAACTTAATGCACAACCCACTTTAGTCATCAGGGTTGTATACAGTTTACGAGAATATAATACGTACAAATGAATCAAAGGGTTTTTCTTTCTAAAATATAAATACGTCTGGGGTGTTTCGTAAAAAATATGCAATGATGCAACTTCTTTGTGATTAATTCGTAAAATAAAAAGAATAGCAGTCACTTTAACATCTGACTGAACCATCAACCCTGTAAACATTGCGTTATAGTTGTGCTCTCCAGAGGGTTTTTTTTTTTCCCACCATGACAAAACTCTAAAATAGACTTAAAACATAGTGCTGGCATTTCACCTGCTTGCATCATCAGACACCACATCTGTCAACCACTGTTCTTGAAACTAAAGTAGGATTGAAAATCATTGACCGTGGACTTTAAAATCACTACTTTAAAAGTCAGAGAGCATCCCTCCGCACTTTTGGCAGGTGCTTCTGTAACAGCTGCCTATGTGTATCAAAAGCCTTTTCATATATTTCATCAAAAAGCTAAAGTAGTTCCAGTAGTTTAACATAAAGGGTGATTATGGATGATCAGGATGTGTGTGTGTGTGATGCCGGGCTTACTCTCCTCTTTACACCATAAGCCTTGAGCTGGAGGAGCAAGTTATTGCAATGGTGATAAAAGCTAAAGCCTTGCAAAAGTATCAATTGCTATGCAGTGACTTGGCATCATAAGCCTTCAACTGGACTTCCTGAGTCGTATTTCATCCCTTCAGCGAACCGGAGCCGTAAAAGTTCAGCCGGTTGGCAGCGCTCACCTTAGCCTCCCCCTATCTGATCTGTGCTGAAATACAGTGCTATGATAATGCTGCTTAGCTCCGAGCTGCGGGATGAAAGGATTCATTGCGGGCGTCAAATATCTGAGGGCCAGGGCAAATCCACCGACATGTCAGATATGTTTTGAAGAGACTCAAAGAAAGGAGTTAAGTTTTTCCTTTGTGGTCTTTGGGAGATTGCTCTGTGCAGCCATCCTGAAGGTTTGATGTCTTTATGTTAAGCACTGCCTGTACAGTATGTGGACTGTTACCAAAGATCAGGCCTGACACTTGAGTGCAAATATGTCTGAATGTTCGCAGCTCAAATCCTGGTTCATCTGGCGTCTCTCTGTGTGGAGTTTGCATGTTCTCTCGATGTCCACCGTCCAAAGAAATGCAGATTTGGGTAAGGTGAGGTTAATTGGGAGCTAAATTATCCGTAGGTGTGAGAGTGAATGGCCCTGCGATACGCTGGCGACCTCTGCAGCTCTGACCCAACGTCATCTAGGATTGGCTCCACCTTCCCCCGAGACCCTAAATACAAAGAGTGGTCTAGATAATGGATGGATATTCCTATGGGACGTATAATTGACCCCTCTTTGTAAATTGTGATCTTTTTTAATCGCAGCCCTGCCGCTGTTACAACAACTTTTGTCATCGTTCTTGTGGATTTTGTAAACATTTGTAATCAAGAAACTTCAGCTCATCCCGCTGCTGGACACATACCCTGGCCCACTGTGTGACACCATCAGAAAAATGTCTAAAATGTAAATGCAGCAACATGGTGCTCACAGTTTGTTTGCTTTCTGGGATTCTTCACAATCATTATCTTCCTTTCTGTTGTTTTTCTCTTCCCTCTTTGACCCTCCCCTCCTTCATCCTCCCCTCTTTCTACTTTCTTTGCCTGCTGCAGAAATTTTAATTTGTCACCTGCAATCGGATTTAGCAGCTTTTAAAACATATAGCAGTAGGTTTTCTCACTCCTCTGACATCTCTTTTGCACTCAGATGATTTCCATCACCCGAATTTCCTCTGAACACAAAGAAGCAGCTCATTCGTCCTGTTTATTATGTTTTTGGTTGTGGGAAATAAACGCTATCTTCTAAATTAGGCACCTAGGAAATGAGGACCTGTGGAGGTATTTTTATAGCTTACGTACAGACACTATAGATCAGTAACATATGGCTTTGTATTTTTCTTTTTTTAATATTTGTGCAATTTGGTAAAAGCATATAATTTGCAGTGTTTTTTCACATTTGATGTAATTTAGATTCACATTCTACTCACTTTTTCTCTTTTAATTAGTCACTTGAGTTTCTTTGTCTCATCAGAATATAGTCATGAGATTTTCACTTTAACTAGAAATTACTTTTAGAAACAAATTGAATTTCCTTGCATAACCTGCATTAAACTAAGATTTTGAAATGTGGCATTTCTGTCTTGTTTGTAAAACAAGAGAGGTTAGTACGGCGTGAATAAATCATCCAATGACAAACTCACATTACAAACAAGCCAGAGACCATACAAATTACTCTTAATTCCATGATAATAACTTTCAATAACAACAGCTTATAGTTGTGACTCTCCTTTTCCCTTAGAGGTCAAACTTAAGTGAAGTCAATTTAGACACTGATTATCACAGATAAGGGCTCCCTAACACATTGATGCATATATAAACAAGTATGGCTGCTGATGAAAATAACACTTTTACTTCCATTGCCACCCACTGAGGAGAGAGGGAAAAGAAAAGGCAACGTCATCTACACAAGAAAATGGAGCGACCGCAGCTCTGGAGAGGATGGTAGACTCTTAGTTTTATCATCTCTTGGAATTTGGGTAATTTCCACTTTGCTATCGGCATTATTTCGGCCATTTACATGCTTCTAGCTAATAGAAAGATAAAAAAACACTTCCATCCCTCACAAGCCTCCTTTGTATTGATTAAGTTTTGAAGTTCAGCTGTGGATTTGCTGGTTAGCATCCCTTGTATATTCTTGTGTGCTCGCGGGCTCGCACGTGGCCAAGCATCGTCTTTGACTTTTGGGTCATCATGTGCTTTCTTCGCCTCAGAGTGTATTTAGAGAAACTTGGCATGGCACAAAGAGTGGAGGAGTCGCTCCTCAGCAACCTGTGGCTCTGAAATATCAATATTATACAGAAATGATGATGTAACATATTTTACAGCAGCAGCTTGTCCCTTGCGTTGGACACTGATGAATTACTTTAATATCATCTCAGTCGCTCCCTCGTTGCCAATGATGTCAGACCCATTGAAGATACAGGGACGTGGTCATTAATATGTGACATGTCTCACAACAAAAGTAAACACATCTTGCTTTTACGTATATTTGGTATAGTCCCTGCAATCTAGAAAGAACATCTATGCTCTCTAATGATTTGACATGATGGGGGTGATTTGACACAATATCAATGCCCTTGCTTTTCTAATTAAATTTGTATCAAACCATTTTGACCATATTGATTTATTCCTCCTTTAAACCATTTCTGTGGATTCTTGTCCATTGTCCATCAATTAGTATTTATTAGTATAAATAATAATGTTAACATAACAGATCAGTGAAAGAAAAAGATCATTATTTCATATTTCCCATTGCAGCTCAATTCAGATTTTTTCAGTCTAGGCAGTAATGTTTTCATGTGCACTTGTCTGCCTGTCTGTTAGGATTAGGATTAGGAAGAATCTACTGGATGGGGTGTGTGATACAAATTAGGAGTGTTTTTCTACATTTTTGAGAATAATTCATGGATATTGCTGAAAACGACCAGGCATCTTCCGGGGACTGATGTTTGTCTGTGTTCAATTTGGTGATCTAGTGAAATTAAATGTGGTTACATAGGTGACTGTTGGGCCGTGGCCGAGGTATGTGCTGTATGAGAGCCATTCTAGGATGTAAATAAATAGTGAATCAGCACGAGGGAAGACTGCGAAGAGGAAAAAATAAAGGTACTTATAATGTGGGATATCAAATTCCAACTGTGGAGATTTTCTACAACGTAGCATACATAGCCTACATAAATGTGATGATCCCTCCATATGGAGTCATCCAGAAATGCATGCAAATGTATTCATATTCATAAAGTATACATGCATGTTGATTTCACGTTTAAATATTAACATTTCTTGTTGATTTAAATCATTGGCTTGCTCCTTCTCAGGGAGTATAACCATCCAACCCATGGAGGTCACTTCTCACATGTTTCTTTCAGTGTATGCTAACAAGCATATAAATGTAAATTATGTAAGGGCTATGGAGCCAGTTCATGAAAACACACTGTGAACCATGCTCATACTCAATGTACATATCCCTGACACCACATTTCCCTCTTCCATGCTCACAACAAGCTCTGCTGCTGCACATGTAAAGAATTTGATCTAATCAACCCAACGTGGATAAAAACACACACCTGCAGGCTCTGACTATTCTCCGCTTCTCCCCAGCAATAGTTTAGGAACACAGTGATCTTAGACTTATCCACTATTTCAGCTTTGAAGTGTGGTTAATGTGTGGTTAACAAACACACAGTTGTGTCTCCATGACTTCAGAGGACATTACATTGGCTTTTTCCAGGAGACAGAAAAATGTACTGATTTATGTGAAGAGGATTTGTTTTTTGTCCCCCATAAGGAATACAAGTCTAAATAACTGTTAAAACAGACGTAGGTCCCCCCATATGCAGACCACACACACACACACACACACACGCACAAGCACATATCCACAACCACACCAATCCTAGAGTGGAATGACGATTCAGCGAAAGGCTCCACTGCCACTTTCAATTGGCACTAACATGGCAGTTGTGTAATAAGCCACATCTGCCAGGTCAGCAGTGGTACATGGGGTCACGTCAGTCGTCTGATGCGATGTCAGACCCGCGGCATCTGGGTTCAACAGACTTCACCAGAGTAAGAGTCAGACAGGATTGAGAGGTTTCCAACCAGGTTGTTTACGTGGAGCAGTCGAACAAATGTTCGTGTTGAAAGAACCGTAGAAGTAAGTGGGTATTTTTACACTGAGCAGCTAATGATAGAAAGCAGTTACTCATTTGACAACTTATTCGAGCATTAAACCGAGAACCCAGTGATAAAGCCAAACCTCTGCCTTTATGCACCGTGAGCAGTCTGGCACATGGGTCTCAGGTGGTTGTGCACAAAGAGAGAGGCTCCAGAAGGCATCTGCCCGTCGCTCCAAACGGAAAATCATGTATTTGTGTTGTTTTGGTGTAAATTGTCATAACTTTACATCATTTGACTTTGGCTTTAATTTACCTCTTTTCAGTAAAAACCCTTTATTATCATATTCAAGGATGTATTATTGTTGCAGCAGCTGTACATGAGTAAACGTATACTTTTGTTATATTTTCTTGTCACGTGTCTTTACGAACTGAAAACCAATCAACCAATCAAACAATCATGTGGATGAGAATAACAAGGTCAATTAGATCAATCAAAACATCCAGTAAAGAAAATAAAATGACTACAACACATCAAGTCTTTACAGGAAACGCATTATAATGCTACTTTTGCCAGAAGCAACATTTTCATATAAAAAATATTTTTGGAAAACAACATCCCAGTATGAAACATACACACTTCATGGGACGTCTGTGTCATGCTACTTGCAGTGTACTTACCAATGTTGGTAGTAAAAGATTTACAAACATTTGCAGTGGAGATAAAGGTGTTATGTACTATGTGTTTCATGGCTTTAATATTTAGAGCACGTTTCTCAAAAAGTGCAGGGATCAAATTAAATAATGAAAACACAATGAATAAAACAATAGTAGACCACAAAGCAAGAACAGGTTTATAACCCAGGCTGTGACAAGTTAGTTTTCTGAAAATTTGACCAAGAGGCACTTAAATAAAAAATGCTGTAAGGTTGTTCAAGGACGTACAAGAATAATTGAATGAGCAGAAAACACGACACCAAGTTGAGGAGAAAGCACAAAAAGGTTGACAAGGTAAAAGATATGAAACCTTAAAGGCTGTTTAGAGGTGAGTCAGAGTTATGGTCAGGAGTTTAAGAAATGCTTTTGGGATGGTTTGTTGAGAAAGGAAAAAGAATCAGGATGGCAGAGAATAAACTTGTCAAACAGCCTGAGGGAGGGATCACTACAACAATCTAGTTTAGACCTTTGCATAACCAGAAGACACTACACAATCAACAGGTACTTTAGGTACGGTAGGTACTGAAGATCAGTAACGTGGGGCCACAAGATGATGTTGACGTTTGTGAATGGAAGCTAAAAAACTAATTTAAAGTTAAAACAGAGTAAAGAATGAAGACGGAAAACATGTTTGCAAAGGTGGAATGACCTACAGTTTTATTCCTTGGAGACCAAAACCATTAGACAATGATCTGCACAGTAATGTTGGCACAACAGGCACGTGCGTCACACACTGGTCTGAGTCTCTCCATGCAACTGATGTCTCACTGCTCAACACAGCTGTCACCAGACATTAGCTGTAGCCAACCCTTAAATGCACGTAACCAAATGAGTTAACCTCTTCACCAAGCCACATTCTGAAATAACTGTTACAGTTGGCTTACAGTAACTGGCAAGTCCTGTGTGGGTGAGAGGGGCCGTTCAGGACAATTTAAACAGGGACATTACAAATCTTTTGCAGTAATAATTGTTGTGATTAATCACGTTGATTGTCCAATTTGCAACATGCTTTCATGCTTTGATGTCATTCGTTACCTTCATTAACTTGTACCCAGGTGTTCGGCTCCTCTTGCCTCAGGACTAGTCCTATGGGCCCATATGGCTCCGTGTCATTGGTTACAATAAAGGACTTTATCACAATGAAGCTCTTCTCCAACTTGTGTTTTCATCTTCATTTGTGCCATCACTAACCAGCTACTGTTGCCTAGCAACAAGATCAATTTGCTGTTGTGGGATGTCTTGAGATCATTTGCATCATTAAAGTGGCCAAGATTTCATTTGAACGAGAATGGGAATTCCCAAAGTAGTCTAAAGGAGACTTTGAGTGGTTGTTGGACGTTACATCAAATGCTCAGAGAACATTAGGTGTAAAAGTTTAGATAAAATAGAATACTGTATATTACCAGATCAACTTACCTTTAGCATTTAGGATGTCTGGCCACAAATTTCAAAAGTAAAACATCATCCCTGTTGCAGATGATTTGCTGACATACTCATGCAAACACTTCTGAGGTGATAACTCTCTCTGAGTTGAACTATAGATATTCTCACATTGAACATTGTCTGTGTCAGAAAGATAGCAACACATGAAAAAACATGGTTACATGGCAACTGGAGTATATGTTGAGAACATGTTCATATAGTGAGAATTGTACGTTTCTGTTTGGTATGAATTTTAATAAATGTCAAATGGAAATGTAATTTAATGCTCAGACAGTAAGCGTGAGATATGGTGAGTGTATAAGGTGAATTTCTGAAGTTACCAGGGATGTTTTGTGATTCGTATGTTTTTGTGCGCTTGTCAAAGCTGTACCTATAACTGAAACTGTCCCAGAGCATTTATTGTAGTAGCTAGAGAAGGGGTAATGATTGGTGACACAAACACAAACACTCGGAAGCAAAGACAAAGTGAGACGGATGAAGACAGATAGAGGCAGAGGGAGAAGCTCAAGTTAAAACCCCCCCAATATAAACATTCCAGACACAGTGGATAATAGGCCTCTGAAGGCACTTCTTTTTCACCTCAATGTCTCCCTAAAGGGTTGCAAGAGTAGAATCTATATGAAAGGGAAGGACAGGGAGAAATGTTGGTGAAGACAAAGAGGAGACCTAAAGGTACCGTTGCTAACTCCACTCCATTGCAAAAGCTAGACTGCCATTTTCTCGACAATCCCATAGCTGTCACCCTTTCGTTTCTCCTTGTCATCGAAGATTTATTAGCTGCCACTCTTCACTTAGATCATGAATTCTAGGAATTTGTTCTTAAAACCTGAGCTACATCATGCTTTTGAATGATGGCTTGTCAAGTGTGCATCCAAAGAAGTGGGCTACGTGGGTAGTCCATGTAATTCAAGCCTTTTAATTAGAAAAAAAGATCCTTAAATCGACCAAATTCTTGTTTTCTTGGAACATGTGAAACACTGGAAATGTAGGTGACTGGCGTTTATATGCGTCGGCACCATGAAGGGTTGAGAGTCTATCAGTAAGGGCAATTGCAGTTATGGTGTCAGGGCATCGTTGGTTGTTTTAACATATCCTCTAACCCCTTACAACAACCTTTGTTGTGTTTAAACAAAGTATGAATCTACATCTCCACTCATTATTTTCCTGTTCTAGTTTTTTCCGACTTTCATGTTTTTCATTTGCCTCAAACGTATTCATATATATCATATTTCCATTGCGATCGCAAATTGCACATATGCTGCTATATAACTCCGAGTGAATAAATGAATGAATATGCAAGTTCCTCTCAATGTTCATTTGTTTCAATATCTATTTTAGTCGTGAGGTAATTCTCAACCACCTACCTTCTCCAGAATCTACGCCGCAGATCATTTCTATCCCTTTATTCCTCATTGTGTTTGCACAAAGAGCTCTATATTTCTTTTCATAAGAGAAAGCTATTTCCATCTTCAGATGCTATCAACATCCTGGCTGCGTTATCTTGTGCTATCACAGTGCAAGTGCACGCAGGAGTCACTTCCCATTCTTTTAAAAAAAAGTCCACATATCTCTTTGTCAGCAGTCATCTTAACCTCAGTCACAACCCCTCAGCTAACAACAATGTAAGTGGCCGCTGGCAAGACACTGGTAACTGACCTGTCGTGGCTTTTCTATCTGCTGAAAAATTAACAGGGTAGAAGCTTATTCTCAACCTACTGTATGTAGTGAATTATACAAGCTCACATGAAATGACACAAGTTAAGTATTAATGAATATCTGGCCGCCGCACACCTTAACTGTCGAGCAGCGACTTCAGGTTTATCAGTGGTGCCACCTCCCCATCACAGATGTTTCACTGATTCCGACCCCAAACACCTCCAGAAGGCTCTCCTGTGACCTCTGGTGTCTCAAAGTGAATTATTGTGTGTTGTAATGTATTCCATCTGGCACCCACTGCTGTATCTGTACCCTCACATTTTTTCCCATTAACTTTTAATTACTATACCTGCTAAAGGGGATCCATTTAATTTTCAATTTCTTAGGATTTCATCTGTTATTAATCCCTTCAATAATAGCACATCCCCCTTCATCATTGCTTGTCATACCCAGGGATACCAAATGTACTGGGTATTGTTAGGGAAGATTAAGGAGGAAAATTCTTCTCCACAATTATGATAATATATGTATGTTACTGACAGATATTTTGTTTTCATTACCTTGAAATGGACTGAGGTGGTCACCTTGTTGTATCTGTGCAATACGTTTAAACTGAGTAAATACTCAATTTTAGACTTTGCAACTGCCTCTACAGCCGTCAATCTACACCCCAAGACAACATGAAGGGAATGTCTGTTTGGTTTTTTTTGTGTGAGGGGTTGGGGTCTATAGCATAACTCATTTACTAACAACTTGAGAACCAATCAGATCAACAAATGCCCATCAACAAAGCAAAGAGTCTAAGATGGCAGCTTTGTGAGGCTGTGCTTATGCATATTGCAATTTGAGCTAAATGACAGCATCAGTTTGCTAAAATACTCATAATGACCATAAATGCTGATATTTAGCAGCTATGATATTTAGTGTGTTCTGCACCATTTTATTCTAGTGTGTTAGCATACTAAATAGCACATATCAAAGGCTACAACTAAAGGTGGTTGGTTGGTGGTTTGGTGGGTTGGCTGTTTGATTGGTTGGTTGGTCGGTTGGTTGGTTGGCAGGATTACAGGAAACTATTTTCAGTTTATTTTATTGTAGCCTGTTTTTAATCACGAGGACCATATAAGCTAGGACTGACACAGATGTTTTGAACATGAAAAAAGAACCACGAGAAGAAAATGATGCTGAACTAAACTCTGCATGCTTACACGCACGGCACACAACTGAAACCTGGCGTTATGTGTTGAGCTTATTTCCTCTCCTGATGGTACCCTTATCCCCTGAAGGTGATGTTCTCTCGTTGTGACAAGGTAGTGTTTTTGTTGGAGGTGATGCACCTCACCAAGGTTAAGTCAGATCTTATCATAGTGATGGTGCGGGAGAGATGCTTTTTTCGCAGGCAGTTGCAGTGGAGCAAACAGAGTAGACAACGGTTGAGTGATAATGTACTGATGAGCTGCAGTCTGACTCTCTGACTCACTGCTTCTTTTTTCTTTTCTTTGGAGGTCCTGTATAAGTAGATATATACACACACATATATCTTCTGTGCATAATGATGAAGTAGGTCAGGGTGGCTGCTGTATTGTTCAGCAGAGCGTGGCACCTGAATTGCCAGGGTCAAACGTTTCATTCTCAATGTTCGCAGTCGAACAATTTGGATAAAATCGCCCATTACATATAATTTGATAATTTTCTAAAATGTGTTTGAAAACATTCTTATTAAATGCTGCTTTCACCCTATTGTGTGACAAAGAACCCAACATAGGATAAAAAAGACAAGATAATTGGTCATCATTTATTTTTGTGTTTCAGCAATTTGTTGTTCACCCAACCAGAAGTGGGTGAATTCACTTATGTTAGATGCTTAACATGGTGTACCTGTTTTTCCTGAATACCCAAATGCAGTCCTGTTGTGTGCATTTGGGGTTAGGGTTGTATTTCTTACACTTTCTTTGGAGGGCACAAATGCAGATTAAATGTACTAACACATTAGTAACACATTACAATAGCACCACATTTATGCAAATATAAAGCAAACATCATGGAGTAAAGGGCTGCGTGGGGCTTTTTTTGTCAATCCTGCCCAGGTCCCACAAACGGTCTGACCCCCCTCTCCTGTACATCTCTACTGCTGCATGTACTGCTGTTGTCTATTGGAAATCTTTCAGCCCCTTGCTGCAGGTAAAAAAAACAAAACCATGTCACCTTCATGGATTCAGCTAGAGGCAGTAGTAAGCGAGTTGGTTTAAAAAAGTTATATAACTTGATATAAAGTTGGGGCACAGAAAATAGGATGAACTCAAATTAAAGGCAACAACCATCCCAGACTCCTTCCTCACTGCAAATGATCCCCTCTGCAAATGCTTGTGGGAGTCCTGTTGTGTGCACATGCACTGTATGAGTGTACAGATCTATTTCTGTGCATGCCTGACTGTGAACATTCGTGCACACTGTACTATAAAAATATAACCAGGAGATCATAACGGCATTTTTAAGTCATGACTAACTGGTAGACGAAAACCCCAAACACAACAACCAGCTGCTGTGGGTACATATTGCTCATTCCTGCTATTTTCTGCTTCTTCGTGCGTTGTGAAGCCAAAGGATTGGTTTCCACAGGCTATACTCTGAATTCTCCTCATGACCGCTGCGATTACAAGCTAAAATCGTGAAGATCCGGTATTTACAAAGATATCTTCTGTTCATCTCCTTTCTGAGGAATGTTCACACCTTCGCCCACCTGAATGTCCTGTCAGGCTGTTGCTATAGATATCCACACAGAGCGCAGCGAGGGAGCGAAGGCAACAACTGAGAAAAAAGTGAGAGGAAGAAGCAAACGAGGAGGAGATGCAGCAGAAGGGAGACGTAGTCAGGAAGCAGCTCCGAGAGGGAGAAACAGTGAAGACACCTCTAATGTGGAACAATGATCCTGCAGGCGGTGAGTTTATCAAGAGTGAGAGAATATGTGAGAAGTGAAGAAGAGGGGGATGATGACAGGGGACGAGCAGGAGAATGAGCGCTCCACCTGTCAGCGCATTCAAAGCCTCATCGTGTCACACACCCACTCACCCCCCCAATGCCTCAACCTAATGAGCCGAGTGCCTCTGAATGGCTCCTGTATACAGCAACACCCTCACACAGCCTTTTATAAGTCTGTGTTAACGACAATTTATCGCCCTGTACAGCAGCGCTTCTATTTCCAGTCGCTGTTGTCATGACCTGTGCCATTCGTACCTGTCTTGTTACATCCACGCTGGCTTTCTCCATCTGCAAAGGTGAAAGCTAACTTCACTTATGCCGCAGCAATCGGTGGGTGGTTTCCTCCCACTGCACCTGAGAGTTACATGTGCAGGATACACTTGTGCATTGATGGGAGCTGAGATGCTAGGCCTGACAAAGCCAAACCACAAACATTCAGTGAGACCAATGAGATGCTTGTTTGTCCGTACAAATTCGTTCCACACCGTCTTTACAGTTGCTTTCAGACATGCTCTGTAGTTCCCATATTTTCCTGAAATCATACAAAGGGTGACATTTTTCCGGACATTTTGTTGAGGGCTGGCAGGAAAAGCCTCGCTTTTATTCTGAGTAACTGACTGACACACTTGCGTTCTCACACGTGGGCCCCTCTGGGGAAAATCCAGGAAAATGTCGGGACTTCAGTGAATGTCTGAAAGCAGCTTCAGCATCAAAATAAGCTCCACGGGCTCAGTAACTTCAGTCCTGTGTGAATGACAGGAGATGTCATACAGTTTTAAAAGCGTTTACTGAAAATATAGGGTTTTACAGTACATATGACATACATACATTAGGTTTCTATGTTTTATACATTCTCTATATCTAGAAAGTATTTGAAGGTATATGAATATTGCATGACATTTAAATGAACTTACTCTCCCCCATAGTGTCCCTCACAATATGTATTTTACTGTGGTTCACACACTGCATATGGTCACGAATTGAATTATTTTGACATTATCGGTTTGTTGTCTTTCAACTGAGCCATTTTTATGGGACATAACGTGAGAATTTGAACCTTTTCCAAGTCCTTGAAAACACGTTGGCTGGATAACAACTCCTCTGGGTGCGACTGCAGTAAGTATAACTTGCTTATTCAGAGGCTTACTTCAAAATGATGGTGCTGACCTGGAGTTTGAGTTTTAAAGGAAAAGCACAGTCAGTTTGTGTTTCACAGGATGTTTAGCTGCATCTATGTGTTTTCAGACCCAGCCATTTTCTTCCTGCTAAATGTCACAGCAAATCAACCCCCACTGACCCCGGTCGCATTCATACCACATTTTACCATTTAAACTTCAGTGTCCTAGAACAGCGTTTCACTGCTGACATTGTGTGGATGGGGTTTACTTTGATTGCCATGGTAACTATCTCTCCTCAGAAGCCATGTTTGCAGTATTGTTTTTATCTGTCATAACATGAATATAACAGGAATTATCCCACTGTACAGCCAACCCCCAACACACATGAACGCACACACACAATTGTGCTCTCCCTTTATTCTTCTTTCTCTCGCTGTGTGTGTGTGTGTGTGTCTGTGTGTGAATGAATGTGCATGTGTGTGTCAAAGGGTTAATGTCAAAGAGAATACTACTACAGGTAGACAGTTTGGCTTTCTGCTCTTTCCCAGTGCTACTGTGGCACTTCACTAATGGCGGAATTCCATAATAAATCATGCGAATAAATAAATCATATATGAATGGAAATCCAATATGGTAAGTGATTGAAGTGTTGTGGTAAATCCGGCCATTATTCTCTACATCTCGCGTCAGTCTCTTGACGTTACAGTCTCTCTTCGATTCTTAAATCAGTTCTCTCCACACAAACCTCTTGTTTACATCATCTGTGTTGCATCGCAGCAGCAAACAATCCTGATGCATTGCAGGATTGTGGTAATGATAGATGTACTCGTTCAAATGCCCAGTCTCATTTTCTGAACAGTCAATCATTGGCGCCTGATTATTCTGTATTACTCACGTTTCCGATACCAAAAGAATCAGCAGTGTTATTTTTGTCTGTGTGCTTAAAAATGATCTGTTTTAAAAACAGGCTGTATTAAGTTTATTCATTCAAACCACTGGTGAATGGCACTTTACATATTTTGGAGATGGCTCACCCTTAGTTAATGTGAGTGTCTAATTAAGTTCTATCTGCACAGCTGGAAAGCCATTTAGGGGCACCATTATCCAAAGCACCTCGCAGTACGATGAGTGCCACTCTAGCATAGTGACCTGTGGGGAAATGAGCCACTAATTCTGCCGTTGTAAGTAACATGCTGTAATCACTGAGCTGCACACAACACGGGTCAGTAAATGTCTGTGTTACTGTCAGATTCCCTGAAAAAGAAACTGTATTTTACACCTTTCAGTAACAAAATGAAACTATTATCATACAAATATTGTACAAGTAGTTTATTATTATTGGTAGTAGTTGTAATTGTAGTTGTAGTAGAATTATTATTATTATAACCTAATTTAAATAATTTAAAACGGACAAATAGAGACAAGACAATAAAACATCAAAGAGAACATGCAAATTATACAAAATCATTTAAAAAATAACTAATTCAATATTATTATAAATATTATCAAAAGAATTCAAAGTAATGAGAAAAGAAATATACATAATATTATGTCAAATAATTTAGTAATATATTGTATGAGCCATTGTGCTATAAAACCCTACATGTCTTGTTTGGTTGTGTACTTTTGTAAATTTTAAGATATAAGCTATGTACATATTTTGATTTAAAAAATGCTTGTGAGTGTGACTAACAGTTTATATAGGAACATGACAAAAGAAACATGAAAATACATTGCATTCATAAATTTTTCATTTGGCAGTTTTTATTACAAATGTTTATTTTACCATATCCTTCAGTTTTTAATGTTTAAAAACAAAACATTTAGAAATAACAGAGGCTTTAATATTTAATATTGCAGACAACAAATGCATATCACAACAGAATTCAATATATCGTCATGGTTACACAGCTGTACATTTTAAATGCACATATAGTATAGGCAGACAGTCCCGTAATAGATAAGTGGCCTGTGGCTCTCCTTTGTCACGCTGAATTCCACTGTAGTGCATTATCTTTATCCCTCGTCTAAGGCAAAGCTTGCTCACCGTATCATGTGGACTAAGTAACACCCCTGAAATTGCCAATCAATGAGTGGCCTTGTCCAGCTTTTCTTAAATCCAATGGGCCTTGATTGCCAGTGTTCAGCGCAAGGTGACAGACCACTACTTCTCTTCTAATTAAACCACTCATCCAGCCGGTCTGATCGGCATGTGTTTCCCACACACAGGCAGACATGTTACGGAAGGGAAGGGGGAGCCACGGGGAGAAGTGGGGTCATCAAAGCAGGGCAAGGAGGGAGAGGAAGAAACAAGGTGATTGATGGAAGTCTGTGATGGGAAAGAGAGAAGGAATAAAAGTGGAGGTGCAGACAGATGCAGTGAGAAAATTGAAGACAAGGCTAGGTCTCTCTTGTTTTTTACGGGAGAGTGGGTGGACCACTCGTCTTATCTTTATTTAAACAGACAGAGAGCTGAAAAGGAGATGGAGTCGAGCAAACACCAGAGGAAAAGTGAGAGCACTGAGATCCAGCCATGTGAGTGATTTTATCAGGAAACAGTCAGACTTATCAGCCCAAATTATTTCATACTTATATCTTGTTCCCCACAAAGCACTGTATCAAGTGTCCCTGACGGTTTTCTTTTCTCTGTGTCACAGCAGAGTAGGGTTTACTGTTCTCTGAACAACTGGAGAGTGATCGCTCTTTACAACGACTAGAGATTATCGACTGTATCTCAAGACATTGTGTCTGTACTTCCTCCCGCTGTCCAGAAATGAAGCCAAGATACGAGCGCTGCCATCTTGTGCATTTGGAGCCATAGCCCGCGCAGGAGCGATCAGAGGACGGAGCCACAGTAACAAGCAATCACGCTCAACCAATCGCAAGTTGGTCTCAGCTGTTAATCATGGTGTTTCACCCCATCTTTAAAGCATAAACATTTTTCAACCAAACTTCACGACAGGATTTATGACCTATACTGCAGCTAGCCAGCAGGTGGCAATGGAGACACTTTGGCTTCACATCTTTATATTCAGCCTATGCTTGAGTTTGGCAAGTTAATGGACTAAAGACACAAGACAAATGAAATGATTTTTGCGCCTCTCACTCTGCACGCTAACGTTAGGTGCGTTCGACATTGTGCAGCACTGTTAAGACCAGCATGCATCATGCAGCTGATTTAACGTGATGCATGCTGGTCTTGCATGCATCACGTTAGCGCTGCAAAGCGTTACCAGGTCACATGACCTTTAAACATTGCAGGAGTGAGCCCAGCTGGAGTCAGACCTTGCACTTGCTCTCCTCTAGCTGCAGCACCTAGGGGCCGTCTCTGGGACGACACAGCTCTTCTTTTGTATCTGAAATACATTTATTTACATTTGAATGTGTGACGCTATATAACCACTGGCACTGGTTGTTTTACAGTATTTCTTATTAGGTGATTAAGACATTTGAAAAAAGTTCTCTCTTGTTTTTCTCTTTATCGAAAGACCATGTGATGAATTTCATCATCTTCTGACAGTTAGTTAGTCTCTGTATAATTACACATGGTCATTTCACACTTTACGATTAATGTTCAGCTGAAAGAAAGATCTCAGTCAAATTCATTGTTCATTGTTCTTCGTGCAAAAACAGGGATTTTCCAAAACATCTGTTTCATCTGCAACAAAAAAGGCAAACGCAGCGAAATCGACCGTTGTTCTGCTAAAAGAAGTAGAACGCCTTTTTTTTATTCCACCTCTGCAGTCAGACCAAGTCCAAGTCTAATGCACCTATTAACTGAGAGAGATTTATATTTCAAACCAATGGATTTCAGCTGGTTGATGCTGTAACCTTGAAAAATAAGATACTACAGCTGTGACACAAAGGCTCCTTGTAATATTTTGTAGTAGTGGGCTTTTTCATTGCTGTGGCTCTTTCTGTTTCATCCACCTTGAGGCCACGTCAAGGTTGCAACAGACGTTTCACCCAGAGAAAATTACATTAACGGTTTTATTGATTGCTCTCACTGACGTAAATTAAATGTATGGAAATGTAGTAATTTACACCACAGTAATGTCACCTCTTTAAATGCCAGCACAGGCGCAAGAAACCCCTTAAAACCTGCATTGTAAAAGATGCTTCTTTCTCTCTTTTTTTTTTCTCTTCCTTACTTTCTTTCTTTCCTTCTTTCTTTTCATTCTCCATACAGATAGCATCGATATAAATAGATTACGGCATAACACACCAAAAGACACTATGAGGGTGAACAAGATAGTCCACTACAGTTTTGAACCTACAACGCTATGACAACAAACTTACAAATAAAGTCTAAAATCCTAAATTTACTGTTGGCTTTGGGCTGACCATGAACATGGCCCCTCACTGACCTGAACACACGTTATCAAAGGGATGTCCAATTATCTGAAGTAAAGGCAAAGACGGGTACAGGACAATCAAATGATCAGTCCCGGGGACTTAAATGCTTTAGTTGAGCTTAAAGGTCACACATTGTCCTGACTTCAACACTTCCCAGCTTAGGAGGCTGATCCCCACTGGGGCCACAAGTGATGAAATTGTTGGCTCTTGCTGGGTGCTGTCCGGTTCTTAATTCACGCTCCCCGGCCTCTTTGTTCCAGCTGCCCATGACACAGGAATCGATTGAGCTCTGCCATCTTTAAAGAACCATGCACATATCAGGAGGACTTTTCAATTCAATGCCGAGACTTCTGTCTCATGTTAGTTCTACATGTGCTCAAAACGGGCAGCCGCTCTGAATGTTATTTTCATTTCAATGATTTGAAAAGAGGCGTAATGGGCTTAACCAAAGGCTGTATTTACAGATGGACGACGCATGTCAACTTCCTCCCATTAAAGTTAATTTAATATGGTTGCTAAAATTTGTGGTTTTGATGTAATTTGGAGGCAGAGTCTGTGCAGTAGTGTTGGTGTGGAGCCACAGTAGTGAGGTCCCACTGACATCGACCAATCAGGAATTAGTCGGCTGTCCATTGTGATGTTTCACCCAATTTTTATAGTATCAAATAACTAATTACACCAAATTTACTATATGAGCGTGATAAGAACTAGCTAGCAAATGCGACATAAACCATATTTGAGAATAATTTATTCGATGTTGAATTTTGACATCAACTAACATGGAGGAGGCGTGATTTATGACCTGCGCTGCAGCCAGCCACCAGGGGGTGATCAAGGTGCTTTGGCCTCAGCCTTCATGTCGTCCATCTTTATATGCGCTCTATGATCTAGTGCTGGCAGACGGGAATGTGTCTGTCTTTGTGAGTTAGCTCTTTTTTTGAGATATTGGCGAATCAGTGATCTGTTTTATTTGTTTGTCATGAATATAGATAAGAGGGAATAAAACATATACAGTGAAGTGCATGGATGAAGGGATGGCTCGACAGTATTGAACACAGAAGCCGTGTTTCCCGGAGTCCACCGACAGGCAATTCTTTGCACCTTGACACAAACTGCCTCTCTAAAGGAACAAGTCAATGCATTAAGGGAAGCACAGTTAGCCTGGCTCCAGCAGCAGGCTGCAGTTCAGCCTGTCCCTGGGAAAGCATCTGTGCACCAATATAGGCTGTAGAGCAGAGGAAAGCAGGCCTGCCACTTTAAATATTTGATTAAGTAAAACCTGCAGCTGAAATTGATTGATTAAACGCCCCAGCAGTCTTTTCCTTTCACTTGTTTTCAGCCAGCACCAAAGCCAGGATGCAGAAAACACCGTAAAGCTTGCTCAGCCATTGTGATGAATGTAAATGCATGTGCAGATACTTTAAATCCAAAACAGACCTTTTTTCAGCTTTATTGTGGATCTTAAACTACTAAAATGGTGATCGTCATCAGTTAATGAATTTATTTATATATATATAAAAATAAGGGCATATATATATAAGGGCATTAAATGATGCAGCCGTCCCCAAATAACTGTGATTCAAATAAAACCAAATGAGTTAAAAACAACTTTATTTGTTTGGAGTGTCATGTGCACAACGAACCTCGCCTATAAATTGTGATAAGAAGATATAAAGCAGTTTCTAACGTGCAGCAGCTGCACCAGGGAGGGGAGGCTGCTTTGACTCAGTATATACATTGGCCTGTGTCATGCTTCTTTACCTCCCATTTTATCCCGGGTAAAAAACAAAGGCCAATGATGCTACTGACATCACCGTAAAAAAATATATCTACTATTATAGGAAAGTTGTCAGCATTGAACCCCACTTTACACCTTAATTTGAACCACTAGTGCTCAGCAAACAAATGTCAGATTGTTAGGATGTGAATTACACCATTCATGTAATACAATTGTTGCATTCCATCGAGTGGAAGTATATCTCACACATCTCCCTGTCTTTATATTCATTGCTGTATTAAATCTACATTTATGGTGGTGTTATTCCTTTTCCGTGCAAATATTAAAAAGCGTGCCATAAAGGGAGGGGAGGAGAGAGGCGGGTGGGGGGGGGGGGGGGGGGGGGAGAAGATGGAGAGAGCCGTGAGTTGAGGAGTGGCTGGAGAGGGAGGGCCGTGCGCATGACATCATTCCCTCAGCTTCCCTGCGCGGACAGAGCTCTGGTTTCTCCAAGTGCGCACGGTGGCTGCTGTTGCTGAGGGAGCGACTCCTCCTGCCGAGAGCCCAGACGCGTCCTGAGCAACCTGCGCTCCTGGGGTGGATTGGATTTAAAACACACACAAAAAAAAAACCCAGAAAAAAACAAACATTTAACCCGGCACAGGAGCCCGCGCACTGCTCCTCACTGGAACCTGCCGCAGGGACGCACGCGTTTTGAGCACAAACCCGGGGATGTATTGCTTGTTTTAACCATGAAGATGTGAGGGTTTATAAGCTGAGAAGAAAGAGAAAAAGGAACTCCGAGGCTGACAAAAGGTAGGAATACTTCTCTCTATCCCTCTTTTTTACCTCCTGACTCTCTCCATCTACTCTCAGGGTTTTCTTTTCCCTTTTCGTTTCTGGGTTGAATTCCAATCACAGTTTTTTGTCATTCTCTAAACATTTGGCATGTGGGCATTTGGTTTCGGAGAGAGCGCAAGCCGTGCGTTGTGCTGCACAGAGACGCAGGGAAGTGCCCAAAAGAGTAGCATCGTGTCAGAATACTGCAAAGAGTCTTGCTCCAAGCTGCCACGCACGGAGCTTTGAGATGGAGAGAGAGATGCTCGGTTACGGACCTGGACTCAGCGGGAGACCTGACTCTGCTGCTGCTGCTGCTGCTGCTGGTGGTGCCAGAGCATATGTGCTGCTTGTGCACGAAGGATATCCATCATTCCGAGCGACGGCCGTATAACAGGCACCCACCGGCGTCCCCCTCTGCATGAGAGTTAGTCACAGATCAAATAGAAATAAATGAGGGACGTGAATGGTTCTGAAGCAGAGAGGAGACACGAAGAGGAATCTCGGGGATGCGTCTTGCACTTGTATGCGCTGTAGATAACGCGTATTTGTGAATCATCGTTTTTTGGTATTTTTTTTTCTCGGGCGGAGGTGTGTGCATGTGTGTGTGTGTGTGTGTGTGTTTGAGAGACAAGAAAGAGAGAGAGGAGAGAGGGAAGTGTGTGTGTGTGGGGGGGGGGGGGGGGGTGGGTGTCGCTCCATCTCGCATGAAGTGCATCTCCACAGGGGGTGTTTCACTAACCAAGTCGACCATGAGATGCTTTGCATTAGAATCCACTGATATGCCCGCGCATCGTGGCACATCCAGTCCCCTTCTCTCGCTGGCATCGATCTGAAATGCCATTTTCGATATTCCATCTCTCTCTCTCTCTCTCTCTCTCTCTCTCTCTCTCTCTCTCCCTCTCCCTCTCTCTCTCGTCGGAGCCTATGAGGTGACCACGTTGGACTCTTTGGAGAACCCCTCTGCTGTGTGGTGTTGGCCCCCCCCCCCCCCCACACACACACACACCGGACCGCCCTGGGCGTCCTTTTGCGCATCAGATTGGTGCGATGGCGCGTATTAGAAAGAGAGTTGGGCTGATTTCAAGGTGCGCCACTTGAGCCTGGGTGAGGTGCGGGAGTATAAAGCTCAGCAATGACACTGACTTTTTGTGTCTGTGCTGCTGCTGCTGCTGCTGCTGCTGCTGATGATGATGATGATGCTCTTGTTGAA
Source organism: Verasper variegatus (assembly GCA_026259375.1). Classification (NCBI taxonomy): domain Eukaryota; kingdom Metazoa; phylum Chordata; class Actinopteri; order Pleuronectiformes; family Pleuronectidae; genus Verasper; species Verasper variegatus. The sequence goes on along the minus strand of CM048046.1, from coordinate 17,470,660 downwards.
TGCTGGACAGTCCCGGCTGGAAATACACTCCCTCCTGTGGATGTGGAGATCCTGTCTCCGTGGATATTGGCGATGTCTTCGGGGTCGTTTTTATGTTTAAAAAAAACATGCACATGAATGTCTCAATTCCAAACTTTCTCATTGGATATCATTATAAAATACCTCTCCATATGCCGTTTATTAAATGCTGTATTATTATGATAAAGTTTTTCGAACCCCGTGTGCAGCCTATCAATTCCCACACTTCTCCTCTTTTGCGCTCTCCATCATCCAGATCCCTCATCTTTAAGCATCAGAGATTTACGACATCTGATTAGGACGTGACAGCATATTTGTATTTGCGGATTCGCGTTGAAACAATTACCACAGAGCAATCGAGTCAATCATATTATTTATGTCGAAGTTCTGCATTTTCCATCTTCCTCCGTCTCCTCCTTCGATCGCAGGCAGCGCGTCTGCAAAGCTCATAAAAGCCGGAGGAGAGAACAATATCTCGCCAGCGCCCGGGTTGTTAAAAGAAAATGGCTTTATTCATTTTTCTCTGTACCCGTGGTAACTTGGTTATAGCTTTTTTGATGGTGCCCGGGAATGGCTTACAGGCTTGCAGCGCGATGTAATGTAATCAAATTCATGATGTTGCTGTGTGTTACAATTCCCTGCGATGCTCCGTCACATGAGACATTTGGAGTGACCCCCACCTCTCTCTTCTGCCCTCCTCTCCAAAATACACACTTACACACCCAGAGTGCCGATGAGCATCCGAGCAAGGCAGGCAACCTCCAACAATGATTTGTATCAGCTGGAAGCACCTCTTTCTTTCAGGAAACCCCTCTGGAGACAAGCCACAGTCCTTTCTAAAAACCCGTCCTATTATGATATCAGATGTATTCTCACAACCACTGAAATGATTTATCAGCCTTTTCCCCTATATTTTATGCACATTTCTTCAACATCATAAAGTTTGGCCTCCTGCAAGGGAAACATACAATAAGTGGAGGTGAACCACAGACATGAAACGGATGACGTAATGCGTGAGCTGCTGTAGTTTAACACACACATTTACAGAGACACGAGATGTTTGAATTCTCTCTCTGGTCGTCTTTGTGATGTGACATCATTTTACAGCACCCGTTGGGGCCACTCTTCTTTACAAGATGTTACTATTTCAGTTTATTCTGATCACCACGTCAGCACGGATTCGTCTGTGTGTGTGCGTTTCAGTCGTCTCGCTGATATTAAGACGTGGTGCCACCCTACGATCACTGTACGACAGGAAGGAGTCCCTCACTCGCTGATGTCTCAACAGACAGGCCCCGTGGAAGGACAGCCATTAGAAAGCCTTCCCTCAGACTTAATGGGCTGGACACGTTTTATGAAGCGTCCCCTCCGCGTTTGTTCACGGAGCAATCAAATACCCACTGCGGACGTGGAGAGAGGCCACACACTCTTAAGCTGCTTCACTGAAGTTACAATAAAGGATTTCTCAAAGAACAACGTTGTTATAGAAGTTTATGAAAGGACTCAAGTTACTGTTTCGATGAAAAGGTTCTTCAGAGGAACTCTCAGGGATTTTTGATTCTTGGTCGCTCTTATTTAATTTTTAGAGTGCACAGGGTCGTAGGTCACCTTTCTAGAGGTGGTGCTTGACAAATGTGGGCGAGCCCGGTTAGTTTAACGCGACATCCATCAGCAAACCTCTCTGTATGTATGAGGCGGCTGATTGGATGGCATGTTTAAGCATCCGGTGTGTTCTGCTGCAGAAGTGCACTTCAATCATGTTTACCTGACAACAGCTGGGCAACAAAGAGCGTCTCAGACACGTGAGACAGGCCGCCACCGCTACGAACGGTCGCCATGCATTGCAAATGGTGACAGACGTGCACCATCTTACACACACACACATGAATATATATACTTTTATTACATCGACAAGAGGAGCTGTAAGTCACGCTCTGCAGTCTCATTACAAGCCACCAAGCCTAAGTGCGTGACCATGTCATTAATGCAGTCAAAATGGAAATAGATGTGGATGGCTGGCAGAGCTGTTTAAGGGAATCCAAACACATAGAGAGAAGAGAGAGAAGAGAAGAGAAGAAAATATTTAATCATACTTTATGGAGAGCTTCTCCGACGTGCACTGCAGCAGTCTAATTACCAGGAGAGCGCTTGTTAGTTGTCACCTGCAGATAAACAGCAGACTATTTTTTTCCCCCCCTGCCGCCTGTGGCAGAATTTGAAATTCAAACAGTATCCCGTCTCATCCCGTCCTCACCTCCACCCGTTGAGCCACTCGCAAACACAGAGGCATTTGTTTTCAGCCCATGCGAGTGGTCAGGGTGAATAAAACCGGCGAGAGATTGACATGTGCAACCAAAACTCCAGCAGTTTGGCACTGCAGCTGTAATTTAGAGTGAGTTAATCATTAAAGAAAAGCAGAGGAGTGCTGGTGTAATGTGACAGAGCATTTTTTGTACTCAGCCTTCTGTCCAATGGTGCCATATTGTACAGTAAATCTTGTCAGGAAGCATATGGTCTGCAAATCCATATGCAAATGAGTGCTGCGAACAGCAAAGACAGAAATTGTCCTTGCGTCTTTTGAAGGCTGGTTTGTCATTTCCTATGGCTCAGATATAAGCGCTTTAGAGGAAGACTTGACTGCCAGAATGAGGGCAAAAAATGCAGTATTCACTAGTTTTCCATGAGCAGTCTGACCTGGTTTGAGCCCACCGTGGAGCTTGACACTTTAATGGCTTTGATGTGTACACGTTTTCCCCGCTACATGCCAAGATGTGAGGAAAGGAGAAGATGGTGGAGAACCTGGAGAAAATGCATGATTTCTGCTCCCTTCCATAGGAGAGAGAGAGAGAGAGAGAGAGGGATGCCAGTGGCCTTGTGAAGGATTGGGGCATGAGCCTCAGGGCCTCTCTCTCCCTGTCGAATATGCCGAGCTTCATTTCATAACGCCAACCCACGAATCAATGTCTATCCACGCGTGTCACAATCTCAGTCGAGTGCTTACACATCATCTCCGTAAGGTTTTCAGAGTAATCACACATAAAGCGAAGGGATAGGTGTAACCTTGTCATGGTTCATTTACACATCATAATCGGCTCTTATCGAGTCTTAGTTCAGGTTGAAGCGTCATGTTTTAGCATTCAAAGCCCTTTTTCCCCTCAAGGATAATTGCAGCGTTAATATGTGTGTTTACAGAACCTGCAGAATATTCCGACAAATAATGTGTTCAGGTGAAGTCAGAAACACAGCCAGAGGGAACGTGTCCGCTGAAGAGGGAAACCGAGGTGGAAAGTGTCCCATCCAGTAAAACGGTTTCTATATGATACATTTCCTGTGTAAAAAGAATATTAAAACAGCAGTTTGGCAATGGGAAAATCTAAATTCATTTTATGTGGCCTCGCCCTGCCTGATCTAACAGACCTTCTTCATTCCTTACACCGCTGCTTGTACACTTCTGCTAAACGGCTTTCACATAGGGGGAGACTTGAGACAGAGGGTGGTAAGGCTTTTACCATGTAACCTTTCTTTATCAAACAGACAAGCCGCGTCAGTGTCCTCTTTCAAAACTCTTTAGGCTTTCATTTAGATGTTTTATCCATTGACTCCAGCAGTAACTTGTTTAAATGTATAACTCCACTCAGTGTTTTTGTTCTATCGAAAATAATAATAACAACAACATTAATATTAATAAGAAGAATATTTTATTGATATTAATATCAATATTATTATTAGTAGTAGTTGTAGTAGTATCAGTATTCTGTAATGTTTACAAAAGGAGTTTGCAAAGTTTATCCCTCTGCTGTCAATAAAAAAATGTTGATAACAGAACATGGAACTAAGTATTATTATATTAAAGTATTAATGGGTTTTGTTATTCGTACTGTTATTTCCTATTTTATTTGGAATAGGTGATAATGATGCTGTAGTTTGTAAACCGGTGTCTCCCATGATGCTCTGGGACCTGTCAAGAGGAAGTGTCACGCTGGTACAGCAAGTGAGGTTCACCGTGGCAACGTGACTTGACTTTTCTTTAGCCCATATTTGTTAAAAGTTTAGTAAGCTGCCGCCATTAAAGGCATGACGAATCATTCATTAGCAATTCCTGTCTGCCATCCACTGACGGACATACTGCCAACTATCACTGGATTACTTTCACACTGAAGCAAACTTAAAATATGACGATTCTCAGATGAGGTCTGGAGTTATACGGAATGTCTTGTCCTCTGGGAATTCTAAGTGGATGTATGGACGTTTGTTCGCGATGGAGGGTGGAGATGAAAGCAGCAGCGGGAAGTGTGAGTCTTATACTATGTGTATCAAGTCTGTGTGTTGACTTGTGGAAGGTGTAGGAATGTTGATGTAAAATGCGGCAATTCTGCGTTAATGGCGTTAATTAAAGTTTCTACGTGACAACGTCCTTCCCCACTTTCAGAGTTCTGCCCTACGGAAAAAAGAAGCTGTGTAGCGGGTAACAAATATAAGTTCATGTGTATGGGCACAGGTAAAAACTAATTAAAAGCGTGTGGGTAGCAGATGAGTATTGTATTGTGTGTTTTTTTCTTGGAGAAATCATAAATTAAAATGAAAGTTTTTTTTGACATCATTAGTTTATCTGAAGCCTGGTCAGCCACAAAGGAATTGTTTTTATTGTCCAACACCATGTTTGACCCCTTCACTTCCACTCAGAGCTAGCTAACACGTCAATAATAATCATGATCACATCAACACAAATACAGTGGTGAGTATTTTCGAAGGGCTGCTGCACATAAGAGGATTTTCAAATCTTGACCGATTTAAAAAAAAAAAGTGGGAAACCACAGACATTATTACAGATTTCACAGATCTTTGATGTAGGAAACGATCTGGAGTTGAGTTGGTAATTTATTGTTGTTTTTAATCACAGCTGTTTCATATATTAACGATTCGAGATCAGGGAGTCTCCGACACCATCAGTAGCATCAAGATTATTTTGTAACCCCCCCCCCCCCTCCACACCTCAGGATTATTTGGGCAGATAATCGGCGAAGAGTCACCTCCAGTCGGGAACACCCCTACGATTGAGCTTCTTTCTCTTCACCGAGACCACACCTCACAGTTTTATTTAGTCCTCTTTACCATGACAGGGCTTTTGTGAGGTGACTGAGTGATTGATGGCTGTCATCTCTGTTACAGCTTTGGTCATTTAAAAAAAATCTCCTTCTCCTTTGCTTGTTACTTCTGTACTTTGTGCACCAAATGAATCGGCCTATTCAAGAAAACTCACTTTCCCAACAATTACACTGAATGATGTGGTGATTAGGTCGAGTGACTGGATGTTTAATTCCTTTTTCCTGTAAAAGCTTCCGCTCTAGAGGTAGACTGGGGATAGATGATGGGGATACAGGTAGTGCATCCAAGAGAATATCTGGGATACAAAAACCATTGGCACTTAGACAGTTACGGGAAGTTGTTTTATATTCTTCTCCTAATTTAACAGTGTAGATTTATTAGCTAACAGACTGTCACTGGTTGCAGAATGACAGGGTGTTTTCTGGAAAGCACACAACAAAAAAACCTTTCACTGGATGAGACAGATGTAAATCTCCTCCGGGAGAGACGCTTGCTGAGGGTTATTTGCCACCCACCCCCCAAGCATCGTCTTCTTGAAGGTCACTGTAGCATTTCACCTCCCCCATTTTCTTGCCTATGACAACTCCAGTGGGTATTACCGGATGTTTCCCACCAAGCTGGTTGAGCGGGGGGTGGGGGGGGGGGAATGTGGACGTCGGCAGGGTTAACAAAACACTCAGTCTGACCTGTCTGTTTACTACTGGCCTGCATCATAGTCAAAGACATCATAAAGACTGAATGATTCATACACCATCTTGGAAAACTCATTTATGTTTAATTTAGAACTGTACTGTAAGGCAGCAGCCGTGGTCCTCCTGTGGTGTGGCGAGGGTCATCACCGGGAGTGGATGGATGGTTGAAGGTGCAGCCGAGGAGAAGGAGGAGGAGGTGGTGAGAATGTCACGCCAGAGCAGGACAGAATTAAGACAGAGAGTGGAGAGCATTGGCGGTGGCCTTGTGCGTTTCATCTGCAGGCCCTAATAAAACCCTCACTGGCCAGCATTGATCTCTCCCACAATAATCCATTTAGACTGAGCGTGCCTGGCCATGTGGGGCCTCTTCAATTATTTATGGCAGAATGCTGTGCAAGCTTCCGTTAGGATGCAACAATGTGCTCTGGGAAACCTGTGAACTGCGGACCGCAGGAGAGCAAGGGAGACACTGAGGGTGGTATGGGCGAAGTGGCAGATGGAAGGAGGACATGTTGGAGAGAGATGTGATGGGTTACAGAAGGGAAGGAGTGGCAGAGGAAGAAAGAGATAGGGGCAGGTGGATGGGAAGAGGAAATGAGGAAGGAACAGGGAAGGAGTCTTTAAGGTAAGAAGAGAGTGCACTAATGGGTGATGGGATGAGGACTGTTGAAGAGAGATGTGGTGGGCGACAGAAGAAGGGAAGGAGTGGCAGAAGAAAAGAGAGATAGTGATGGGCAGGTGGAAAGAGAAGAAAATATGGAGGCAAGGAGAGAGAGAGGGACGATGGTAGGTGGGAGGCCCATAGTGTAGAGATGCATGTATGACTAGTGATAAGAGGGGTGAGGAGGGATGACAAACAAGTAATGGAAGAAAGGATCTGGAACAGAGCAGATTAGACAGAAGAAAGTTTATGAAGACTGAAAAAGACAATGAGGGAGGGATGTAGAGATGTCAAAGAGTGAAGGACAGAAGAAAGGGATGATAGGGAACGAATAAAGGAGGAAGAGGAAGCAAAGTTGATATGAAGAAGCAAGGAAGGATGAAATATTGCTGAATTGAGGATGAGGGAATGGTGGGGGTGGGAAAAGAAGGAGAGGAATGAGTGGATGAAAGAGAAGTGGGAAAACTGAGACAGAAGGATTGAGGGCACGACAAGGGAAGGAGGGAAGACAGATACTGTGAAAGATCTAAAGAAAGGAGGTAGGAACAGATGAGAAAGTAGGTGAGGAAGTTGGGGAGAAAAGATGAGATACGAGAGGTTAGGGAGCACGAGAGGAAAGGAGCTAGAATTATAGATGAGGTAGGGAGGAAGAGATGACTGGAAATGAGGCAGGAATAGATGGGTAGGAAGAGTGTTGAGGACGGGACCTTTTTAAAGCAAGCACGAGCAACTATTGATCATGGCAGATGTATGGTTGTTATTGTGCTAAGTGGAGGCATGTCGGCTTGACTGCCTGGACAGTCGATCATTATTTATCGCTGCACTCACCTTAAATGCTTTAATACAAAAAAAAAAATACTAGTAGTCAAGTGTATTGTTTTCCAAGACAATGTCAACGGAAGTCTTCTGCATGGTCACATCATTCAGAGTTCATAAACCGAGCAATAATGAACATAAAGTGTATGCCAGTGTGAATATATCCTCGTATTCTGTCAGTATACTGAAACTGTAGGCTCAGAGATACATATCATAAACTCCCCACTGTTTGCCTTGTCTGTATTCTTCTATTTGCAGCTCACACACACGGCTCTCATAAATCCAGACAGATTTGTCTTACCTGATTCCCCCGGCATTCGCCATCAAGCTCTCCTTCTATCACTGTAATTCCCTGCACCCTATTAGGCTTTCTACCCAACGCCTGTTGCCGAAATCCGGATGTCTGATGCGGCGGAAGACAACTAGAATTGAAAAGTGCGGTCGAGTGATTATGTCTGGCACATTTTGAGAGGGTGTATCTTGGATTCACAAGAGCTCTAACCTTTGTGACCTCTCTGACACTTTGCTGAAATGGGCCTTTTGTGTAATGGGCTTAAATTCCACCAGTTTGGATGTGTGCTTTTCTACCTCATAGGAATAGCCTTTGCTCAAGTACCTCTCTAATTCCTTTAGCTTCATTTAAATTATTGCCAAATTGTTGGCCCTTACAGTTTGTTGGCAACCTGTCCAGGGTGTAACCCCCCTCTCACCCTGTTTCAGCTGGGATTGGCTCCAGCTCCCCCCTTGACCCTCAATGGATAAGTGGTATAAATGGATGGATGGATGGGCTGTATTTTGAAAGTCCCTCTGCATTGATCCTATCTAACAGTAAAAAGTTCACAATGGGATGGAACTGTTCAGTAGTTCAGCACGAATGCAGTAAGAAAAACAGGGACTTTGTAATGGCTCTTACACAGTCAGTGTCAAACAGTCTAATCAGATGGGCTAAATGGTGTAGCGATGAAACTATTAGCAAACGATAGCATACCAGTAGATTTCTGTTTAATTAGTCGGACCCCATTTCCCACCACCTCTGAAGCAGCCGTGGAGGATTTATTGTTTGTCCACCGACATCGATTATTGGATTCTAGTAATTGTTTCGCCTTCGCTTGATTAACAAACCTGTGTTCTCTCCAGAGGCTAGCTCAATAGCTGACTGTGATGGCAGGGGCCCCAGCCAAACTCCTGCCGCTGAAGTGGTCTTTACAACGATTGCAACGGGGGGGCCGAATCTTCCTCGCTTTGTAATTTTTGTGTCAAGGGGGATTATTGTTTCACACTAACAAGACGGCAAAGACCATTAACTAAGGTGACAGTGTTTAGTGAATGGCTCCGTGCACAAATCCTTGTGTGGGTGGCCCCGGGGGCTGATGCATCCAGGTGCTCTGTGTTTTGTGATTTCTGTCCAGCAGCGTAGGGGATGATTGATGATATGTGTGTGGATCTGGATGTTCGAACCATGGCATTACTGGCATGTTAGGAATTTTCTTTCTCTCTCTTTTTTGAGGGGAGGCTCCAGAGATATTGGGCGAGAGGGAGAGGACATCCCAGCTGTGGAGGAATGATAGATTATTAAGATGGGGGGGGGGGATGGAGAGCTTTTGGAAAAGCGGGGAAAAAAAGAGGGAGTCGGTGGTGGGAGGTCAGCATACTTACTTTACTCAGATATGTCTCCTGTCATAAGCCCCCGACACAGGTCAGATCTTTACCTTTCATTTGATGCCTTTCACAGATGTAGTTCTGGGAAACTAGCGAACCCTCTGCAGTCCCATGAAACCCTGACTGAACTCTGACTCTCATCCCGAGAGATGGTGTTCGGAAAAATCCAGTTTGTTCTCTGTAGTTGTCAAACATCACACTGTACAAAACCCACAGCTCCTGGAAGGGTGAGAACATTTTATCAGTGAGGTGCCGTATAGTAGTTTATTCTCTCTGCTCAACATCATATAAGCATTAACTGATAAAGTGGCTGCTGCTTTTTATATACAGTACTGTGGCAGCATTTCAATATGAGACCACCAGCACAGTGCCGTTAAACATCGAGCGCTTGGGAGTTGAAAACCAGAGCCTGACTGATAAATTGATTGGTTGATACAAATCTGCCGAGGTGAGCCTTTCGCTGCTGTGTGAATGCCAGTGGTCATATAAAAACTTTGAATATGTGCACTTACGTTTGAGTTTTCTGTAAAAAAAAGAAAAAAACATTCATTCTCTTCAATCAAGTTCTGTATATATTTAGTTGTTCCCTAATATTGACTCCAGAATATCCACATCCAACGGGCTCTTTTGAAAACTGCTCAGCTTTTGTTGCGACGTTTGCGCAAAGTCACGTGGCAATGCAGTGCGTTCTTGAACATTATATGGTCATGTGGTTTGAGATTCAGATGATCCCACTGGTTTCCTCTTTGAATGTCTTCCAGTGACGACCAAAAGCCTTGACATACAAACTAAATGAGCAACGATGAAGGATAAAGCAGAGACTAGGATTTCTACTCTTGCTCCTGCTGACCCTAAGGCCCCAATCTGCATGTTGTGATGCTGATTTTTACCTTTTCGCCGCCTGTCAGTTTGGGATGTGAACTCAAACCCATGCACCTCCTGAGGCAAGAGCAGAATTCTGAGGGAAAGGAGGAACGACGGCTACTTAAAGGTAATTTATTTCTGCTGTCGCTTTGTTGGGTGAAGAGGAAGTGACAAATGCGAGCAGGTTGTTTATGAGGCCTGGCTAAGTGCTGGCAGGGCTGCTTTCCTCCGAGGGAGCTGGCTCTCTGTTTAATTCATGTCCTTGGGTGGTGCATTGTTTTGTGGAACAGTGTGTGGCAGGCGAGCTAATGAGAGGTGAACCTATCTGCTTCTTATTCTCCATCTGCCTCCCCTCTCGCTTTCCCCCTGCTCTCTCTCCCAGTTTTTTTGCAACCTGTCCTTCTCGTCTTTATGTCCCCAGCCTCCCTCGACCTCTTTTACCTCCCACTATGTCATTTATGTTTGCCCATCCATTCTTTTCTGTTTCACTACTTTGAGCACTTGAGTCAGAAAAGCAAAAAAACGCACACTGTCTCCCTCCAATCTCCCCCAGCTGTCCCTGCTCGTCTGGAATGGAAACATGGAAATGGAGAGAACCCTCCCCTTCCATCACTTCCTGCCAAATATATCAGTCAGACCTTTGACAAACCCCAAATAGGACGGCCGATTCCTCAAAGCTGTCCCGTTCATCACGCTGTCTTCCCAGAGATGGAAGGCATGCTTTCTTCCCATGTCATCCTTTTCTCCCCCTCCTGTGTTTACGGTCAGTGAGTGAGCGGGGGGGAGGCCGGGTCACTGCTCGCCGTCTTCAGCGTTTGAAAAGAAAAGCAGCTCAGTGCAGCACCAGTGGCCCGACCGAGCGGTTCTAAAACACTTGGCAGAAAGACAGGGTGAGATGAAATGTCGACCTCTGCTCTGCACCTCCTCAGCTCAACCACGTTCCTCTTCCTCCTCCTCCTCCTCCTCCTGTCTTTGTAAAGTGCCTGTTTTAATTGACAGCCAGAAAAAAAAAGCCCTAGTTATCTGGCTGGCTGCTCCTGTTTCATGTCAATTGAGTTACATTTTTTTCCCCCCCCCTCCTGCTCCTTGTCCATCATTCCTTTTCTGTGAGTCTTTCCCTCTTGTTCTCTGCTTTCCTCTTTGCGTCTTTCTTTCGGTTTCCTCCAGCGCGCTCTCTCTCTCTCTCTCTCTCTCTCTCTCTCTCTCTCTCTCTCTCTCTCTCTCTCTCTCTGCCTCTCTCCTCCTTCAGCTCAACACCATCTCCTTCCCCACTGATTGCCTCTGTTGTCTCTTCCTTCCCCTTTCCTCCCTGTCTAGTTATTTACATCTCCTTGTTGTCCCCCACCCACCCCCCTGTCTCCCCTGCGTTGCTCTCTCCTCGACTCTGACCTAAAAACATTTTTTTTTTACGTTAGCTTCGTGAATTATGAAATGAAGATCTCAACTAAATATAAATCCGGGTATGGAAACAAAACAGTGTTCGTCAAAAGCTGGTAAACTTTTCACACAAATGATGCTGCTGAATAATTTAGTTTTGTCTTCTGCTTTGCTGTTTCAGTTGTGATGAATGTTTTAATATTATGACTCGAACATAAAAGAAACATGTTAACAGTAAAATTCACGTCAACACGTTAAAAGCATTTATGTTTTCCCACAATCAAATTAACAATATTTACTACTGATAGAATGAGGTTTAAGTAATGAGATAAAAGAATTTCAACACCAGTATATCAGTGGATATATGTATTCATAAAGAATTGGCAATGATTCCTTGGATGTAATAAACCCTTATGATAATGATAAGTAACTGAGGATTGATATTTATACATTTTCTCACATTAACATTATAAATAACAAAAAATGTAATTAAAATATACACAAATTAATAAATAATTCAGAAGATATGACCCCCTGCATTGTAAACATCTTTGTACATATTGTAATGATCTAATAAAAATAGATAATCATAATAATAAGACGAAACTACAATTTGTGATGGGAGCAGTACATGATAACACCTTTTTTGCATCATGTTCTGTAATTCTGTACTTGGCAGTGGGAAGCTTCATCCTCCGCTCTGCTGCACGTGACGAGTTTTGTTTGACTGACATTTATCCACGTCCTTCCTATGTTGAGGCCCTTCAGCTCTGAAAATGAAAGTAATACCTTTTCCCAGGGATCTGTTATGATAGCCATCTGAAACATCCCCCCCCCCCCCCCCCCCATCCACCTCAACACTGTGTCTTTTCATCCATTTCGGTGTGGTCGTGAGCAGGTGAATCTCATCCATGACTGCAGGCGCACTTCCTCCTGCGATAGGAGGCGGGAGTGACAGGAGACAGACAGATGGCAAATGTGCTTTAGAGGAAAAGTGTTTTCAATGACACTGGTTTGTAGAAAGAGGGACAGAGATTTTTCACGTGTCTCTTCTTTTTATCAAATATAGTTTTTGAGCATGCGGAGAGACACAGACCACTGAATCCATGAATCATGTAAAACGTGGCTTTCAGTATCACATCAGCACACTATATCTGCTGCTCGTAGGGGAAGTAGAATATGCGTAAATATGCATTGGCCCAAAACATTTATATTTGTGATTTTACAGCAAAAGCTTTCAGTAAAAAAATGATCTTGGGAATGTAGAACACGCAGTACTAGTACCAGTTTCACATGCCCACTGGATGAACTTTGCACTATTCCACTGCCTTTCAGACAACACATATACGTATTCCTGTATGTCACCTACCAAAATAGCTCTTAAGTGCATAGTGTGCGATGGAGCCCTCTATAGTGGTCCTGGGTCAAACGCCAGTCCCACTTAACATTGATAGTCACCTGACATGTATTTTTTAATAGCTCTGAGTGCCTTTTTTTTTATTCGTCCCTCATTCCCCTTCTTTTTCCTCTCCCACTTCTAACCGCCCAGTCCCGTCACTCTGACATGTTTCTTCAAACTGCATTTTTTCTTTTTAGACCTTTGTTTTCATCGATTGTTCTTAAAAGCGATTATGACCATCAGACGGCGCCATTAAATATTTAGCAGAGCTTGGGTCGCTGCTTTCACTGGCTTCACAGGAACACACACCGCAGATGTTCAAAGAGGCTCCAGTCTGCAGCAGGGACATGCAGAGGTATTTCTTTTTTATCGAGGGGCAGTCAATCAACTAAAGAAGAGCGGCGGGAAGGACGGCGATCGTGCATGTGTGTTTCTTCGTCCTTTAGACACTGACACATGCAGCTCTGTGTGTCTGTGTGTCGTGTGCAAATGCATTATATTTCTGTACGTGTGGTATGACTATAACCATTCCTCAGTCTGCTGTGTGTGTGTGTGTGTGTGTGTGTGTGTGTGTGTGTGTGTGTGTGTGTGTGTGTGTGTGTGCGAGCGATTGTGTTGCCTGCCCCTCGGATTACTTTGCTGTTCAATATTAGAACATTTATATGCAAGTCCATCCTTCATTTCCACCGCAGGAAGAATTGGAATGATCAGTCGCTTGAGAGGACGATAAATAAGCTCCTCTGCTATTGATTTATCTAAAGACATTGTGGTACAACGGCAATAACACAAATTAACTTTCATTTGACTGCTACATTTAGGAATCAAGTTGAAGTCTAATCGGTTGGACCCTTGTGTGATACTGCCCTGTGCAGTTCTACTTATTGTTCTTTCAACATTGTGTGTATGGGGAATCTTAAATCATCAAATCAAAATGTATTTCGATTGTGCCTTTGTAAAGGTGCAATACAAGGTGCTTGACAATACAGTCAAAATACAACAGTACAATAAAATGCCACGATAAGAGTGAAATCATGTTCAAAAGTTAAATCGATTGAGCAGTTTTATTGATCTATGATTTCCTAAAATCACCTTGAACTTTTCTCAATGAAATATACCAGTTATGAGACTTTCAGAGCTCATGATTCCACTTTCTCAATTTATAATATTACTTAACCTTCAGTCTGCCAGAAATTGTGTTTTAATATTGACTGAAAGTAGCCGATGGATCTACCTGTACAACAAGGTTCCTCATCATCTTGCCACATTTTCTCACTTGATGTAATATTTATACATTTTCCACATTTAAGTCTCTGGCTGCTTTGGTTTAAATAGCTTTAACTGAATTGCTGTTCAGCCATTTTGATCCAGTGATCCATGATGAAGTCGTGAGTGTAACTGAACTCAGACTATGTGAACTCCCCTCTCTTGGTGGTTGCTGTGGTGCAGACAGATGGTCGATTAGTCTACCTCACTGTGGTTTGGAGTGCTCATCCACTGCTGATTCACTTCCTGCTCGTGGCTGAGATTCCCTGACAGAAAACGCCTTGAGCAGCTTGAAGAAATCCACAGCATTTTAAGAATAAAATACAAAGAAAAGACACTTTAGAGCCTCAATAGGACATCATATCACTGGTGTAATCGGACCTCTGTCTCAGCTCAGAGGCATATTTCAAAGACAGTGGAGAGCTTATTAATACTTATGCATGAGTGAGGTATGTTAATAGATGAAGGTCCTGGGTTTTAATGGCTATCTAGTAGTGGGCACTGAGAGGAAAGTGACAAGTCATGATATGTGCTAGTACGGGCCAGCCAGCTAACCCTCTCCTGCGTCCTCCTCTCTGAGTCTTTGCCTAATGGCTGATAATGAAGAAGGAATCTTTGTAGAGATGACATGTGCTCGTCCTTTAGTGGGGACACACACACACACACACACACACACACACACACACACACACACACACACACACACACGCACATGCACATGCACATGCACATGCACATGCACACAGCCTGGGCTGACTGTCCTTCAGAATACCAGGCTTGACATTAATCTTTAAATGACTTGCTTCTTCCACAAGACTTTCATTCCATTAGTGGCCATGTCTTGAGATGGAGCGAGATTGCCAGAGAGGCAGGGAGGATGCAGCCTGTGTATCTATATGTGTGTGTGTGTGTGTGTGTGTGTGTGTGTGTGTGTGTGTGTGTGTGTGTGTGTGTGTGTGTGTGTGTGTGTGTGTGTGGGAGAGTGTTGCGGGTGGGGTGGGACGGCGGGGAGAGCGCGACGGAAAGGATGATGTCAATGATAATGGAGGACGAGGACAGAGAGAGAGTGAAAGAGAGTCGGAGACAGGATGAGGCAACACTGATGTATCAGTGAGACAGATGCATTACAGTGATATCGAGAGAGAGAGAGAGAAAGTGAGACAGAGAGAGGACACAGGTCATTTTAAAACGCTGTCCATGTCAGATTCGGTACTCCCCCATGGACACGAGTTTTAAAGCATGTTGATTTGACACAAAAAGCACCGGCTCAACTCCCTCCTGGATGTTTTACGGCCTTTAATCTGAACCATTTGTCTCAACGTTTGTCCCTAACCTTGGACACGACCTTTAGAAACATAATGGTGGCAGGCATATCATACCTGTGTCGTCATGGTAAGAATAAATATGAGCCTTAGAAGTGTACTAGCTGCAGGCATAGCCTACCTGTGTTGTCATGGAAAGACTTAACTCACAGTTTCGGTTGTAGAACAGTTATTTGTACATGTCAAACGAGGACATTGTTTGTCTTTACTTCATTTAATTATTATGGCCACTAGAGGTCGTCAATAAAATAGGTCGCCCCCCCCCCCCCCCCCCCCAATGTGAAGCCAAATCATCTTGATTGCCCCCTGGTGCCTGGCTGCAGTACATGTCAAATAAATTGTCTCAAAGATGGTTTCTGTCATTGTTGATATTTATCATGTTCAAACGCTCAATTTCCCAACAAGTCTTCCCAGTTTTAATCAGGTAATTGATGCTAAAAATGTGGTGGGATGTCATGATTGACAGCCGAGACTGAATTGCAGTAGGTCGAGCAGGTGTATCGGTGGGACCTCGATACCACGGCTCCACACCACGATCGCTACTGTGCAGACTGTGGCTCCCATATCTGAGATATTTTAGCTTCATCTTTGTACAATGGGAGGAAGTGGAGGTGCGTCGTCCATCTTTATTGTCACTGAGCTGCTTGCAGAGAAGACCAATGTTCATTTACATGACAGTCTCGGATGTTATCTCTCAGCTGCTATAGGATAAATGTACTTCTACTACAGTTTATGGGAAAGGCCTCTGACTTTCTACTCAGCAATTTGCTGATCGTAAGTCTTTTGTGACTCCCTTGATCCATCAATGTAAATGGCTGATTATCTTTTATACACATTCATTTCAAACCACATACTTTGTCTTTTATGTTTCTTGAGGAGTGGATAGATAGTGGGAGTGGATTCTGTGTTTCTGACAGATGTGAATTTCTTGTTGTGGTGAATGACTGAAAGGCTGAAATACAAAGACAGTGACAGACAAAAAAGTCACAATTGTCTAAAATCTGATCTCAAGGGCAAGGATGAACTTTGAGACTCACACTGTTTAGATGTATTCCCATAGGTTCACTCCTTATTCCCTCTCCTCCAGCTCTACTCTCACCCTCGGTCCGCCACTCCTCTTCTCCACCTTGCTCTGTCTCACCGCTTCACACCTCTTATTTGTTACCTGTTTGATCACTTCTTTTTCTTCAGATTATCAGCCTACTTTTTCCTTATCCTCCTTTCCACTTTTTTCCCTTCTCCCACTCTTCTAATTTCTCCTTTTCTTTCTTTTCTTCCTCAAGCCCCCTTAAGTCTCCCCTTTTCTTTCCTTTTCTGTCTGATTTTCTCTCCCGCTTCCTCCCTTACTTTTCAACCCCCTCTTCAACCCTCTTGTCTTTCCCACATCCTCCCATCCCGTCGGCCCCTCCCTCTGCTCCGCCAGCGGTGAGCTATAGTGACTCTGACATCATTACCCTTGTTGTGACAGGTTTCATTTGTACCCTGTGGACCTATACATCAGCCTGACTGATAGTCCGGGGCCCGGGGCCAGCGTGGCCCCGCCCAGACTGGGACAGAGTAACAGACAGAACGGTCCTCAAAACCACTCCAGCTTGGAAAACACTGGATATTTTTCTATTACTCGTTCTGATATGTCAAAAGTCAATGTCGCACCAAACTTCGCCTTGCTTGAAGTAACAATGTGCGACAGTTTCCTGGAAATAAATATCCACAGTGGCTGACCAAAGGAGGAAAAGGAAAAGAAGAACTTGCTCTGTTGGGTTATCTGATAGGTGATCTCTCTACAGAAAAAAATAACCAGTGGTAAGAACCATAGATGAAAACAAAAAGCAATTAGTAATAATAGAGAATCCCTTTAGTAGCAGGTTTGTGTAAGGTGATAATTTACTTGAAATCTCATTTTAACGGTGTGAGTATTATGATATATGTTATATTTGATATTGTTTCTGCAGTATTAAGGTTGTTTCATCCATTTGTTTCTGAACCAACTTAGCGGGAAATATTTCATCAGTAATTTCCAGCCTGTAAATATCCTACACAGTGCACCGTTTACTTTAGAGGGTTTTTAACTGGGAATGTTTTATAGCTGGGTCATGCCAAGTAATATATTATTTTTACGCCAATTTAAGTATTTGAATTATTAAACCTGTGGTTCCTTTTATACTTACACTTATATTACCGTAGGTTATGTTTGTATTTTATTGTTATATTTCATTTTAATATTATATTATATTATGTACATAATATAGATAGAGAAATGGCAGTTGTAAATAAACGGCATATTACATAGAACCCGACCAGAATGGAAACTGATACTTGGTATGAACAGTTTTGCTGTTGATATAAGAGGTTGTGATCAAACTCTTATGACTAAGAAATGTAATTTAGGCTTGATATTTTCCAGTTTAACCATAAACTTGATCATGAATAACTTTAACAAAATGACATGTAGTTCAGCATAAGTTAAAAAGCAGCTGTATTGCACAGTGTCACATCAACAATTTCTTCATGTCTCACTCTGTCCATTTTATACATTTGACAGACGTGATGTGGTTAAGAAATTCTGGAGATAAAGGAACAAAATAACTTAACAAGGACCTTCCAGTTTAGATTATTAACTGTTTCTTCCCATCACTGATTAGTATCACTAGTTAGCACGACCGTAGGATGTGAGGTCTTCCACTCAGTCCTATTCATCCGTGCAGCGTTGTAAATCCAGCCAACACATCAAGAATACCTTCAGCCCCATTGATCTGTGGTCATATTAATGTGCGGCTCATGAGCTCGCCATCATCCTTTGTGGCGAGACAAAAATGAATCCACTTGAGTGTGGAGCTTTTAATGGCCAAACTACCCTGTTCTTTCACAATAGGACAGATCTCCATTGTATTCATTCAGTTGTACAGGCTGAAAGGACATTGAGGGGAAAAAAGCATAGGAGCTCTTTATATTACAGGCGTCTGGACCTCATCGAATGGAAGTAATTAAAAAATAATAATTGTGGGGAGGTGGTTTCAAACCACAATCCTGCATCACATAATTTTTGTCATGATATAATAGGATTGGATTTTTCTGATTTCCTTTTATTTTTGCTCCCTTGGGATTTTTTATCCGTGCAGAACATAATTATCACGCTGCAGTTTCTCAATACTAAATCCTATTTCTAAAATAGTAACGCTTTGTGTTTTAAATAAAAACAATTGAGCAGTTCAGCTGCTCCTGTGAGCTCAGTAACTGAAACAGTCACCTGGGCTCATCACCTGGTGACGGGTTTTGGTTAATTAGTGATAGAAACCACACTATGACTTTGATGCCATATCCTGACGCCGTTCTTTTCCTTCCTGATGCCGATTCCAATACCTGGACTTTAGGTATCAGCCCATTCAGAGTACCCATCTGATGACATATTGTAACAGCTGCTAACCCTGAATAGAAGTGATGATTACCATCATTGTTGTGTTGACTGGCTCAGGTTAAACCATTTGAAAAATATACATACCGAGAATGAATGCAATAGAACTTCTTTTATTATCTACTTTGACAGTCATAACTGAAAAAGAACACAAAACATAAATCTAGGAATACACAACAAAACAACACCAGTGGATCCCTTCAAACTGAAACGATTGCCGTTGGTACACATTCCTGTTTTACTCCCCAGTATATTACCAAATCGTATTTTAGCTACACTACCAGAAATCCCTTCCTCTTAGCTGCTAGCTCTGCCAGTGGCAGGACAGCTCACCTGCTGTTTCACAGTGGTGAAGAAGGGATTTCATGGTAAAATAAAATTGCAGTTTTATCTTGTTGAAACTAGTATAGCCTAGTTTATACACATGCATTATTGCATCAGTACATAAATATGCATACTTGCCAAGGCCTGACCTGTCATTTTCATCCATATCAGAGGCATTTCACATACTGGTATTGGAACATCTCTACTTTGAGTTATGTCAAATGTGTGTGTGTGCTGTTCTGTGCTGCTTGCTGTTGGCTCAGCAGGGGAATTTATAAATAAAGGCAATGCTGTGTTGCTCTTTAGTCGATACCCCTACATTCACCCCAGAGGGTTGAGCTCAGACATTTGTCATCTGCTCTCCTCTAGAATACCCTTGTGGTGATAATGTGTGTGTCCATGCAGGTCTCTCTGCTCGTGTGCGACACCTGCATGGTTTGGTATAATGTCTGTGGATTTTTGTGTTTGAGTACATTCACACCTGAGCCTCGGCTTGTGCGAATGTATGTGTGTGTGTGTGTGTGTGTGTGTGTGTGTGTGTTTTGTAGAAAGACTGACCACACAGAAGGCACATTAATCATCCTGGGTTTTTTTCTCCCACTGCCTTATGTAGTGTAAGTTGAGGCCTGATGGATGGCTTGTCTCTCCGCCTGCATTCCAAAAGAAAGGCAGTAGCCTATCGACAGGCCAGAGGCCCCCTCAGGGAATCCCTTTCTTACCACACAGCTAATATATCTCTGGACACTAAGTGTGGCTCTGTGTGTATTTATTCCACAGATGGTGGTTTACTGCCCGTTTCTTAAAGTTGTGGTGGGAGACTGTGCACTTAACACCCCTGCCAGTCTGGTAATCATTTATTTTAAAATGATACATGATATGGAAGCTATAATAATGATGAAAAGAGATTTCTCTGAACAGAGTTCACTGCCTGAATTGTTCATAAAAACATCACTGCCTTGGTTCTGCTGTTTCTTGTTGTGTTTTGGTTGTTGGTATGCAGTGAAATTGTCATCAGCTGACTGTGTGATGATGACAAAGAACAAATGGCCAGTGATGAGTGATCACCGGGGCTGTGTTACTCAGAAAGCTCCCCACTTAGCCATAACATTTCTAGCAAGGATTCTTCGCACAGCAGGGATTCTAAGTTCCCCGTGTGAATCTGAGCGAGGAAGTGACAGAGACATTTATGTTAGTGAGGAGGTGTGGTTGACCTTATTGCAATGATACAGAGGTGGGATTGGTCATCTGTTAAATAAACTGTAAACTATACTTTAAGTCGTCTACAAAGTATTTGTTGAGTTGTCACCTCGGCCAAGAAAGATAAGTTTTCACCTTCATCTCTGGATTTGTTTGTTGGTTTGTTTGTCAGAAGGATTACATAAAGACTACTGAACAAATTAACATGAAACTTGGTGAAAGGATGGGACATGGGCCAAGAAAGAGCCCGCTGCATTTTGGCCTGAATCTTTTAGTTTTTTTTGACATTTTCACAAATTTCCCAGGGAGTAATACACGGATCTTGTTAAAGATAATCTGGCATATTTAGAGGACTGCTGAGTTTGTGCAATGTTGTGTGGCTTGTGAGACTGTTGGGCCTTAGCGGAGGTATGTGCTGTACTGGGTGCCATTCTAGTTTTATTTATTTACTTATGGTGATTAACTATTTTATTATTTTGTCACTTGATATTAACAGTGGAAAATGGCTCAGCTTTCTTTAATGTCTGTGTTTGGTAAATTTACCATAAACCAGTTGTAACTATTTGTAGGGGAAGATATATTCCCAGTGTTTCAGCACAAGTCAACAGGCAGGTGTGGAAGATCAACACCTCACTCCCTATGGTTGTGCTGCAGGAGTGAGAAGTGTGAGAAGCGGTGGTGGGTGTTGCAGTGTAATAGCGAGAAGTGTGGTTGCACACCACAGATGGTATTCTTAACGTACAGGTGAGCGCTACGCCACTTACCTGAAACTGCAGACAAAGTTATCTTTAAACGCCTAAAACGCCATTTTTCTCATCTGCTTAAGAAAGACTTAAGCCTCTTAAAAGTCCTCCTCCCTACTGCTCACAGGTTTTCACCTGAGGAGCTCTCTTAAGAGATAAGATGCTTTGTGAATAACTTTTATCTAAACCATGATCTGGTGTTTACTGTAAAGGGGAAACTAGGAGCGGCTCTTTGTATTCCGAAGCTTTTTTGGATACAACCACTTTTAATTAGCTGTTTTAAACTTAACATTCACCCTTCACCCAACCTTTAGGTGCATTCTAGTGCTAATGAAAGACAGGAATTAATCAAACAGATGAACGATTGTTACCATGAGAAGCAGATATTACGAGTTGGCTGTCTCTAACAGTGCAATCAGTCTGCCCACAATACCCTCGTGAATAACTAACCCAGATATGCCATTATATCAAATTCACTGTCTTTTGTAGTAACCTCAGAAAATGCTTATTGAAGGAACATACAATGTCCTCCACTCTTTCACTTTCCTCTACTTCTAAGTTACGTCTTTTTGCTTTTTATGCTGAAAAATGATCCTGAAAATTGCTCGAGTAGATGTGCAAATCAACAGATAGCTCTCAGGCGGTTGAAGTCTTGACACACACAATGTCTCTATGGCAATAGCAGTGTTGTAGGAATGTAATGCACAGACAATCAATCTGGTGAGAAGCATCAGCTAATTGCACGGAATGTGAATGTCAATCCCACTCAAAAAAACCCCAAACAAACACAGATAATCCATTGGACATGAGGCTGATTGGCTTCTGTCACTCTGCTACAGGCAACGGCCGGAATAATTAGACGTCCTGACTGACATCATCGATCCATGTGCTTATCAAGATTCCATAGTCTTGTCTTTTTTATTCACTCTAAATATAGAATAATGCAAAGCCCATAGCCAGACGAATGATTTAATTCATGAGTAATTTCGGATATTCTAAAGCCAGGTGTCAGAATTGGATCGCAATGGGCCAAAAAACATGAATCAGCTCATGGTGATGATGGTTAATTTCACTAGTAAACTTCAAACCATGATATAGTTGGAAACACCGACATTTCTCAAACGTCAGCTAATAATTTGTCATGGTGTTTCCTGTACTATTTCCTTGTATTTAGTCACTGAGCTTTCTGTTCCCAGGCTCTTTCCACTGTGTCTCTCTTTCAGGATCAGTGAAACGGTAAAGAGGGGGCAGCTGGGTCGGGTTTCCAGGCCTGGCCCCGTGCTCCAGTTTGACCTTCCTTTGGATTACTTGCCGCGCCTGTTGCTCCTTGTTGTCGGATGATTAATAATGCAGAGACAGCATTAGCTTCCCTATTTTCTGAAGCGAGAGAAAGAAATGGGGACAAGAAGTAAAGGGGGAGAGTGAAGACTTGTGTGAGGGGAGAGGAACATTGTTTTTGTGTTGTTATATTTTTTGAGAGTCACAGTGAGAAAACATAAACAGACATAGAGAGAGAGAGAGAGAAATAAAATTCAGGGGCCAAATGCAAAGGATACGAATAGGAATTCAAGAAAAAGATGGAAGCAAGAGTGCACGAATATACAGATGAACGTGAGTGTAGCCTTCCTCTCCTGTTGTTATTCCCTCGATAGCTGTCTCCTCCCTCCTCCTGTGTCTCAGTACCTCAGCATTGTCATTCACCTAACCTTGGTGGCAGAGTGGAAGGTTTCTTGGCGCCTGCCAGTTGTTCTTGGCACGGCTACGCAAGGGAATAAACCTCGACGCTTTCATGATGAGGCGCTTAGCAGATGTCTGATGAGCAGCTCGACGAAAAAAAACTTCGATCTCCGAAGGACACCATACCTTTGGGGGGTCTGTGACGAGATGTGCATGTGAAATATCAAATCTGGATTGTATAGCCTTGTGCAGAGAGAGGAAATAAACTAACTTGCAAGTAAATAGCAATACATTGCAAGCGGATGCACATGATTCAGTGAGAGAACATTCAAATATTCCTTCACAAAGGGACATTGAAACACACAGCAGCATTTGTGTAGCTCATTGTAACCTCAAAAGAACATCATAGCACAGAGGTTACCAGTACATTTGCAAGTCTAATATTTACAGTAGAAATACGGCCCTGCCCTCATACTGTAGGTAAGTTGATGGTGACAGACGCTTTGTCAATGCAGACTGACACAGTTGATGCTGACGGTCTGGGTTGACGTGTCCTGAGAGCAAAGCGATGACTGTCTAGATTTCCAGGCACAGATGAAGAATTTTACCCCCGGGATGTTTCAGCCTCGAACATAATCGAGCCTGTCCACTGCCAAGGTGGAGGGACCACAACAAAGCAAGGCTGAAACAAGGTAAGGAAGTGGATAAGGTACTAAGTAAGCATTACTGTACGAGACTGAGAAGAAACTTGAAATACTGAAAGAGGTTAAAGTTGATTCAAATCCTGACAATAGGTTGAAAACAAAAGAGGAGCAAAAGTTTGGGTTTGCTTTTTCACCTTAATAATTCTAGGATTACTGTATTTTAATGTAAAAGATGGATAATTTCATGATGAAAAAACCTAAAACAAGGGAATCCAATCTCCAAAAGTCATTATAAAGTGTCACAAATTGTAGTGTTACACACCAATTGTATTCTAAAAACACAGTCGTACAGTTGCAGGGTCAATATTGATTTCTACAGTCAAACCTGAAACAGCTACTATGCGGTTCTCAGGGGAGAACTTGTACAACACTTGCTGTATACTCATGTGGAGAAAGTGATTAAGTGTTCTAAATGTTGACATCAATTTTTGCCAGAACAAAGACACTCTGAACACGCATCACAATCCAGCTGTGAGACTGAATGACTTTGTGATTCCGTCTCCTCTGCTCTGGATAATCCCTGACTTCAAGTGGCTCACTGTGCATTTTGGAGTGTTTGGCAAGCTGCTCACCCAGGTTAAACACCGTCTTCCTCCGTTGACCTTTTTGCCTGTTTTCCTGACATCTGCCGGAGCCAGTGTTTTAATTTAATTGAAAACGTGGTGGCTTGCACAAGAGGTCAGAATCGGGGGGGGTCTAACAGCTATCGTGATTAAGTCTGTAGATTTCATTCACACCTATATTAGGTATCTGAACCTAAGTGAGAGGGGAGTGGGACGTCAATGCATTTTAAGGCATTGACGTGTATGTGTGCAAAAGCGGACACAAAAACATTCATACAAAGTCGTGCATGCAGCGTTGTACTCGATCATTCAGCTTTTCAGATTTATGTTATATTGGTTTTGACACCATGCCCATTGCGAGCTCATCATCTGACCGATACCACGTGATATATATGCAATGACCTTGTTTAATGAGGATCAGTTTTGTGACAGTAGATCTGAGCCTTGCTGTGTGCAAACCATTTATCTATAAGTCCGTTTTGTTGTGGATGTGCGTCCGCGTTTCTGGTTTGTACAAAAGCATTCACGCACACGAGCGTGCAAACACCTCGCTCACTCTCAAGGTCAGGCGGTATTGGAAGATGGTGAGATAAAGACAGAGCATCACTTTTGGCCATGTAGTTGTCTGTGCTATGTGATACACAAATGTGGCTGTGTGTTTAGACAATGTTTTTATTCATACTGATGTTTTTTTTTTTTTCAATATGAGAGCCTGTCTTCTTTGTGTTATTGTTGTGAGACAAATTGCTGCGTGGCCATGAAAGCTACTCTGCTGATTAACTCTTTGCGGATGGCTTTTTATCTGTTGGCATTTGATGTACGACATCTTTGTAAGGGCTACGGTCGAATGCAATCATGGGCCCTTTCATTGCAGGGGCCGCTCAGATTGCCTGCTCAATCTCAGGGGAGGCCATCCTTCAGAAAATATTGACTGTTGGACAGTGAGCGCCTGTGTGTGTGTATCGGGAGGGCTTCTTTAGAGAGAAATTGCAAATGCCTTTGTGTGTGTCCATGTGTGTGTTGTGCCCGTCTGTCTCCATCTACTAATGGAGAAATAGGAGGAGAGAGCCGACCGGAGTGCAAAGGTCACCCGCCTTGTAAAGGGAGAAAGGAAATTCTATTTTCTTCAACACATTGTTCCAAAACGCGTCTGCTCGGGCGTTTCTCTTTCCCCATGCTGATGATAGCCCATACTTACACTACATACATGCCGCATACACATCTTTCATCAAGACTCTCCACTACCAACCAGGAAGGTTTTCATTTCCTTTTGCTTGTCCCTACAATTACTTGGAACGGTTAAAACATAACCTCATTTTGAACAAGGTCTAATATTTCTCCTCATGTACTATTTATTATAAAAGTAGTTTATAAATGCTTGAGTGCTTTTTTTTTTTTTTTTTTGCAGAGATGCTTGAAAGAGAGAAAACTTCATGGCACCTTCCACTCTCCTCTCCTGTATCTCTGCTCTTACACTGAAAAGCCTTTCAGTGCAGCACCTCTTTGTTTTACTACATGACCAGAGAAGGGACTCAGACCTGTGACAGTTTGTTTAGGTACGAGTTTCACCTCAGGAAACCAGGAGTTTAAGCTTCATATTGTTGCACACTTCAATAAATGTTTAATAGGCTCATTAGTAAGTCTTTAACGTTAAACAATATTTTTCTCAAATTACAATATTAAAAAAAGTATTATGAGAAGTTCCATATCTTTTGTAAAGACACCTACAACCTGGCCTTTGGTTGTAGGTGGTTTCTGCTCAGCCACCCTGCATCCTGAAGAATACTTGGGGGGATTTAGACCTTGGTCCCCCCCCCCCCCCCCCCCCCGCAGGCCTGTGACCCTGTGAATACCTTTATAGGTCACACTTGACTTGCATTGTCCCATGCTGATACTAAACTGACTATCAAGTGACAGTAATGTGAGGAGCGCCAAAGGTTAATCTGTGGAGGGGTTAAGGTTGGAGGGAGGGTCAGATTGAGGTTTTGGTCAGGAAAAAAATGATCTAGCTAATGACACGGTTTCTTGGTTTGGGCAACGACGCAGCAGCAGCATCAGTGCTCTCCCCTTGTTTGCCAGTTCGAGCAATGGACTAAAACTCATTGTTACCTATTTGGTTGTTGAGTGTTAGTAACTCTACTCTGAGCCTGTCCTCATGACAATATTATACAGACCTTTTCAAGCAGTGAAAAATAGCCCTAACCCCAACCCCGGCTCAATGTGGTGTGTTAGCATGACAATGACCTCCAGAGGAAAAGCGTCAGTCATGGTTAAGCACAGTCATTAATGGGTTTTAAACTTAACTTTTGCTTACTCTTTTAACCGTGACAAGAACCTTGGATCAGCTGATCAGTCTTTAAATCATACTGACACAAAACAAGGCTCACATATATCATTTTGATAGGCAAAGACAACCAACAGACTTTTTCAACCTGAGATACCGTCACTAGCTAACACACATTAACTCCCGCATGTGTTGTGATCTTTCTGCTTGAATGAGAGTAATTATCGCTTCAGTTTTGACGTGAAGACGCCAACGCTCTTGAGGTCTTTGTATAAACGTAACTGAGAACCCTGCCTCCCTTTCCTCAACAAACATGATTCAAGTTGCACAGCAGAGGTTAGATATATCTGCTACATCTTCATAATACAGATACACACTCTGAAGTAATTCCAGGTGCTTTACCTTTTCTTGGCAGCACTGTATCTGGAAATCCTGTCACATGGTCACCTGTCACGAGCTAAATGAAATGGTTTGAATGTTTTTTCAGTTGCATACATGTTTTTAAATTGAACATTTTGCCCATAAAAAGGTTTTCTTAAAATCTCCAGATTGTTGAAACCACTCTTGACCTCAAATACCAGACAGCAGGTCCATCCATCTCGTGTCTCTGGAGGAGGGTTGGACGGAAGAGCAAGGTCAAACTTTGGGATGCTGCACCCGAGCTTGGGCTAAAAAGATGTCTTTGCCCTGAGCAGAGCAGGATAGTATGTCATGCGGCAACTCTTGCCTCACTCAGAAAAGATGGGAGCGTGTCACAGGGAGAAAAAAATCAAGGTCTTGCCCTTTTTAACCATGTTCCTCTGCTCTGGGGTAACAGCCCCTGGGGTGGATAATAATGGAGTAATCCTCTTATCTGTTGCTGCTTCCCTTACCCTCACAGATCATTTTCTTCTGCTCTGGTGTATCATTCCATACTGAGCAGACACAGAGCTGAATGTTTTCCCCATTTGAGTTTTGTGCAGAGTTTGGCTTATTTCAGATTAACCTGGTGAAATGCTAGAAAAAACTTATACAACATATACAAAAAGAAGTGGGACTTTTTCCCTCCTCTTAAAATGAATAAGTAATTTAACTGAATTAAATTAGTCAAATTATTAATATGTCACTATCTTTTTAATGTTAAACCACTTAAAATAAAATACCAAGTTTTGTGGCAAAGAAGTTCAGAAAAAGTCCCGATATTTCGGTAGATATGTTGTTGATCCCACGCAGCATGTTTGATTAAACGCTGAAGAAAGGAACTCGCTGGCAAAACAGGAGCCGTCTCCAGTAGCTCACAATACCCTGAAAGGCTGCACACGTTGGCACACATACTGGTGCCTCCGTCCAGGCGTGTTGGACATGGTGTGTGAACGGTGCCCTGCTGTGTGGTCGATGACAAAGACTATTTCTGTACTCGCGCTCAGACAGAGAGATAAGCAGGAAGTGAAGGGGATGAACTCTCATCACACTGTGCTAAATAGCACCGAGGGGCACAAACCACACCTAACATTAGCATGCTCCTTTCTAAAGCTGTCATGCCTTTGGGCCCCCACTCTGCAGCAGCGGAAAGGTCATATGAGACTCTTGAATTAATGAATCCTTGTGGTTGGATAGGACCTTGGTTTCAGAACTGTTATATATGAGAATGGATGAGATTCATTTTTTTATTCAGCCAAAGCACATGTGGCTAATCTGTAAGGTAAAATATAAAAATTACTGCTCAGTGTAATTGGACAGAAATACTGTATTTGTGGTGGAAGCAGCAGATCGATGATTTGGGACATATCAACCAATGAACCAAAACAACCCACCGATTTGGTTGATTGTGTATTTCAGCCCAGTGGACAGAGAGGAGGCAAGAGACAGACAAGGGTGGTAGGATTCCTTCTGTTGCTCCTGGTGGACAAATCCAACTATTGCAGACGGGTCCGTGTCAATGTGTTGGTGGGAGAGAGAGACGAAGAGTGAGGGAGAGGAGAAAGGAGGGGCAGAGTGAATCAATGCACTGTGCACAGCTCTACAATGAAATAAGATTTGATCCATTTGAAATAGTAAAGAAAAAAGTAGAAAATCAATATGCGGCGCTCAGTGTTGATATCGTGGAGGGCTGCCACAAATAAATCAATGTATGGGAAACACTGAGAAGTGTAACAATATTTTTATTTCACTATGAAACTGAGGCAGGCCGTCTCTGTCCAGGTAATTGATGTAAACACTGCTGCTGTTTAGACCAGACTAACTTTCACTTTATGTGAGCAACGGCATACAGCATTTCACTAAAGGAAGTGTTGCACCATCGCTATGACTCTGACTAATTGTATAATGTAGATCTTATAGTGCAAGTTATTTCATTCTGTCTGTCGGTAAAGACTATTCATCCAATCTATTTCAAAACAATTCGGTCAAACGTATAAGTCAAACGTGGCGTGCACAATTTTGTCTGTGAGGTTTTTCCTGTCACATGAAACTGTGCTCAGCAGAGCTCTGACCTCTGCCAAGGAGGTGAACTGAATCTTATGAAACACCCTTTTTAATTAGTGATATCTGGTTGCAAATGAAAAGTTAAGTTTTTAAAAAATCATACAAATAGAAATCAAATAAACTAAAGGATAAGTGACATCAGATTAGTGCGTACTATATACAAGCTTTAATAACATGATGACCTTGTTCGAATTGTTTGCAATAATTGGGTTATTGATGTTATGAATGTACATCATTTTTGTCCAAAACACTTTTAAATGTGTGCAAAGATAATCAAACAATCACTTAACAACAGACATTTAATGAAGCATGACAATAATAAACATTACAATTCATGGTGATGAAGGTCAAACCCAGGACTATTAGTCCACTCACAACTAAGCACATTGACTAGTCAGCATTCCATTAGGCTATTGATATTAAGATATTTAGGAACAGATCGTATTGGAATTCATACTTTTAGTTTCCTGACAACACAACTCTAATGTGATGATAGCCCTTTGACAGTTGCAATGGCAGTGCTGCATTGTACTGATTCAATGTACATCTGTGCCTGTGAAAAGTCAGTGCTGAGGCCTCACGACAGAGGCACGCTCCTGTGAAAATCCAGCAGCCTCTGACAGGTGCTAACTAATTCTGTTCAGATGAACACATGGGGAAATGGGGAATCACCATCCCACAGTTGGATTAAGAACTGGATTTGTCTTGGCACTGAGCTTTATCTCACAGGGGAAGGGGGTATTTACATTTTTATCCCAGAAGGCAACATTTTCCAGTAAACTTTGCCTGAATGCCTATGTCAGGAATACATTTTCTAAATGTAAGGTTTCTTGGTTTAGCTGTTGAAAGTTACTGGTATGCGATCTATTTCTATTTCTGTGCTTTAAGGTTCGGTCAATTGGTGTTATGTACATAAGGTCAACACTTTGAGGAACTTCTTCAGTCCCTGTTGCTCAAGCAGACCAGCTTGTCCTGTTCTTTAACTGGGCATAGCAGTTCTAATTACATTCAATGTACCGGCTTAATCGTAAAGTTACTTACCAATGGCTTAACAACTTTAGCTAAACCAACTAAATGCAAATGTAAGTACAGCTTAACCATCTATCCAAAAGGTGCATTATATTTTGCAGAGCTAAATTAGAGCTAAAAAACTTGTTAACGATTGACCAGGTTTTGGGTCGCTGTGGTTTTCACCACAATTTGAAAGTTTTAGTGATTCATTGAGTCGACCTTCAGATTGATTCCATATGTGACTGCTCATATCTCGCAAAGGGCTCTTTTGTAAAAGTGCGGCCAGCAGAGTCACTGCCTGGCTCAACAATAGAAGTGATGCATAGGACTTCATAATGTGACAGCTGGATTACATCTAATCCCCTTTGATTTGACCTGGAGATATTAAATCTCTCTGCTCCTTGCCAGAATAAAGGAGTTTCAGTTTCCATATGACCACAAGGCCTTTCTGTTCTCCCCAGCACTTCCAGGTCGTACTCTGCCAGGGTGTGATATCATATCACATAATAGGATCAAATGGAGGTGGGACGACGGGGAGTCATAGGGAGATGTATTGGTGGTTGGAGAAGGAAGAGTGGGGCTCGTTTGTCAAGCCCTTATCAGAACGATCCTGGAATTTGTCAGAGTCAATAACAACACTGTCTGTGCATTGACAGACAAGCCTCTAACGTACAGTTAAACTGTAATTTTTCACCTGACATCAATGTCTATGCATCAGCTCTCTATATATTGGCTGTTTTTGTAGGGGACACAGAGGGGGCACCAGCATCAGGGGTGGAATACCAACTAAGTGTGGCCTGGATGAGTAAATAAGAGGACAGCAGTTCATTTTAGACACCAAAAAAAACCCTTTTTGAAGCGTTTGAAGAGCCAATATTGAATTTGGAGATAATGTGGTGCAGATGAAACACGCGCTGATCAGACGGCTATTAGCTGCGTCCTGCCGCTACT
Source organism: Verasper variegatus (assembly GCA_026259375.1). Taxonomy (NCBI): domain Eukaryota; kingdom Metazoa; phylum Chordata; class Actinopteri; order Pleuronectiformes; family Pleuronectidae; genus Verasper; species Verasper variegatus. The sequence continues at coordinate 17,440,154 of CM048046.1, read as the reverse complement.
TGTTTTAAGTGGTTTTCTCCCTTTTTGCGAATTCTCTTTTAAGTGTATTCGTATTGAATGTTGGGAGATACGAATCTTTAAATAGAACAGTGTGTGCAAGGAAGGCACATGTGGAGGAGGGAAGCAAAGAAAAACAAACTGATCTGTGATGTCTGTGTTTTACTTAACCTTCCGAAAGATGCCTTGATGAGATTCCAGGATCGATACAAAACTCCAGGGAATACAAAAGATCAAAAATTAGACCTTTGTTCACTTCCACTTTCTTTTTTTAACTTCATATTCCCAGTCCCGGCCACTGCTCTTCCATTTGTGTGTGTGTGTCTTTTGCACCCCAAGGAGTGTATGTCTACGCTCACTGGCTCCAGTTGCATTTTCAACCCTGGTCCGCCAGCTGCTTCCATAACATAATGATTACTGTTTGAGGAAAGTGCCTCCTGGGGATGGGGAAGCAAAGCTGTGGTTGAAAAATGATGTCCCCACACAATTATGAGAGGACAGTGCAACGATCCCTCCTCCTCTTCCTCCTCCTCCTCCTCCTCCTCCTCCTCCCCTCTGCATCTTCTGGTTAACTGGCAAAAGGAGGGAGACAAATGCTCACTGTTGGCTGCAGATTCAAGGTTGTGTTTGGAGTCAGCAAGGTGTGCCAAGTATCACAGCTGTATCCTGCAATCGATGACCTGGCTACCTGAGAGCCGGGATCAATGGTGCCCTCCCTGTTCACGCTGCAGGTTTCTGTTGTTTTTTCTCATGTGCTACAGTCGTCTTTTTTTGTTTGCTTTAGCCTAGGAGGTGGGATTAGCTGCAGCACAGTTAAAGGTAGACAGATGGAGACCAATAAATTATTTTACTTATTTATTTATATAGTCTACCTTTTTTTTTCAGTCTGCCAAATTTGCAAGCGCTGTTCGTCAACATGTGGTGTACGGCTTAAAAAAGAAATAAAGCCCCTGGCCGTCTCTCAGATTTGATCCTTTATTACAGGGTCAGGCAAACATGGCACAGCAAGAGCTAATTTCCGCCGGTTTCGAGGGCAATCGGCTCATCGAGTCTTTAAATCCCCACAAGGAAGGAGGATTGCACTAAATAGTGGCTGATACTCTGATGTCTGTTGTGTTGAAGAGGCAGCGATCACAGCTGAGTCGAGTCCCTTAAGAGTTAGCGTGCACTGTGGGCAGGTATCAGCGGGGTTTTGCACATCAATTTGACACTGCTTGATGTGTATAAATTAACATGGATTGTGAAGCGCAAATTGTCACTGTAATGACACTGTAACTAGTTACCTAACATAAATGTTACCTCATTGGTGAACTTGTGTAATGAGAATGGCGATGACTCAGAATGGGGAAGGAAAAAACAGATTTCTAAAACAGGTAAACAGTCTTTTTCGTGTGCCACAGTTTTTCCAAGAGGAACTTAATTATTCCGCTCCACACTCAGTCATACCCTCGCCTCACATGATGCCCCACCACTCGACCTCAAATACTAAACCCACAAGCCCATTCGTACGAGGGACCCGGTTCCACAGAGGTAAACTGGGAGCTCTGCCCCCCCTCCCTGCCTCTGAGACCTTCTGGCAAGCGTAGAGCTCTAGAGAGGGAGAGGTTGTGGGAATGCCATCTCCCTGCTCTCTATTCTAATTCTGCTGCCCGGCACAGTCGCATAAAGAGGCCACCGGCGCAGCCTCTAGTGTTTCAAGTCTGATTAATCTTCTGATTAAGTTAATCCAGCAGCGCTTCAGTGGAGGGAAACCAAAGTCTCTGGTACCAAAAGAGAGCTATATAGTCTGCTTCCCCCTTTTTATTCTTCCTTCTTTGGATCATTCTGTAATGATCTATACACTGAGGTTAGTTCTCTTTATCACACAAATCACCTGATGTGAAAGTGTTTAAAGTCGACTTTACACATAAGCATTGTGTTTCCTCTATGGATCTTGGCTGCATTGCCTCTTGATTTAATTTCTGTTTCATTTCTGTTTGTAAAGTCTCCCCAAGACAAATGCTTACTATGTTCGATCGAGGAACGTTTATTGTTTAAAGAGACAAAAGCTAATGAAAGTCAGGTAACGGAGAATGCTTTGCTCCACACCATGGGAAGATACAATAGGAGCCATTTCCTGATTTATCACCAGAGTTGGAGCAATGAATAGAAGATGTTAATGAAGGTCAAATGACAAAATGCATGCTCTGGGTTCATAGTGAGGTTGGGTCTATTAAATGGCTCTCTGCTCCACCACCCCACGCATTCTCATACAAACTCATAAACTGATTTATTTAGCCCTCTGCCGCGTAATCATTGGAGGAAATATACCTTGCACAGTGTGTCCTATTCTACTGGATACTGTTTTTTTGTAGCGTTCTCGTCTAATTAGCCTTTTTGGTCTTTGCCCGTCTCTAAAACACTAAATGAATAGGATGTGCTTTGCTGATGCACAAGTCTCCCAGGTACCAGTTCCTCTGGTGGATTTAATAGGCTATTTATTTTTAATAGTCAAGCATTAGAGATTGCTGGTAATCCTGTTCCCCATTGACATGCTTGCTTTATCTGTCTATGGATAAATTAATTTGTTTGTTAATTGATTTTTAGTGATTCATATCATGTATTTATTTGGACTTATTCCCACTCATTACCGCCACCAAGGAGGTTATGTTTTTGTCCCTGTTGGGTGGTGAATAGATTTCCAGGAAACGTGGTGGAGCGATGGGAAGAATCCATTAAATTATTATTCCCACATATTTAGGGGACTGTTATCGATGAGTGTGTGTTATTTGGTGCAGGTTGGTCAAGGGGACTGTTGGCCTTGGCTGAGGTATGTGCTCTATTTAGTGCCATGCTAGTTTCTGACCAGAGCTTAACAATCAAACATGTGGCTGTGAATTTGATCTTTTGACCTCTAATTATTGGTTATCAGGAGTCAGTCAGTTTACATCCAATTCCAACCCCTTTGACTAAAGTCTGTTGAGCTGAACAGCTGAGCATTCTCATTTCGATTGATAAAAACAATCTCATATTTTTGTAGAAGCCAGGTTCCAACAGAGTGTCTCATTTCCATGTGACTAAGTTGACTGTTTGAACTTCATGAGTGTGTGTGGGACTTTGAAGAGCAGGGAGGCAGGCTGGTTGAAAAATAAAGCTGACAAGTAGTTCAATCATCCTCCAAGTAGAGTCTTTGAAGTTGCACATTTTACATTTGAGGCTTTTAGCTCCGTGTGACATGGAATGATGCACACAGAGTGATTAAGTCAAGAGTTTGCTGTCTTGACACTTAAACATGACACAGAGCTGTGGGTGGAAACAGCGTTGTCAAGCCTTCTACCTTTTTGAGCTACACGATATTCTCTCCAGCATCAAGGCCACCCTGCTTCCTCTCCCGGATACAGGGCCCAGAGCAACAAGCATCACTTCTAAGTACTGCTGTGACACAACTCTGGTTGGATATTGCCCCTTGCAACCACACTGCTTCAAGTTACACGGGGCACCAACCTAAATGGGCTTAAATTTTTAATTTACGCTGGAGAACAGAGATCACATCTTGGGAGGATAGCATATCTGTAATTTATTTAAGAACCCCACCGAGGGAGAGTTGGTTTGGAGGCAGAGGGCTGGAAGGGAAGTATCCATGTGGCATTTTTCTGTTCAGCCCAAGGGGCTTGTAGGTAGACTCCACTCAGCAGTGACCTTCTCAGCTGTGTGGAGGATGAACGTCTATTTATGTTCTAATCCTCGGGTAAAAAAACTGTTGAGTGCAGAAACGGTTTCTCTCCCATCCTGCGGAACAATGGAAGCCTTTGAATAATTGATTTGAAGTTTTGCTAAAACTCTGAGTCCTTTTACATTTTACCAGAGTAAAGTGGTTCGCCGGCTTTGTCACCCCACAGTTTGTCTCATCTTGAATTACTCTCCCGTTTAAAGACGCACTTCTCTGAAGAGTGCTCGAGTCCCCTTTTGTCAAAAACACGTCACCCTCGCTGGTGTGAAGTAAAAAGATTTGTCGGCGTTAATTAATCTCTCTTAATTAACCCGGGCCTGATTAGCGTCGACAGGTGTGGCAGGTGTTCTGTTTACTCGAGCATCAGCAACAAACATGTGCGCAACATTCTGCAGTGATTTATTAAAGCCACTGTCAAAGCTGCCACTTATCTACAGTGGTTGGGCGAGTGTGCGTGCGTGAGAAAGTGGGGTAAACGGGGTGAGGTGGCTGTGGAGGTTGCTGGTGGTGGTGGCACGCTATCATGCAGTTCATCCTTAATGAGTGTGGATTAGCGGGGATGATCCGGGCTTTGCAAAACCCCGGTCCGGGGCTGGTGGAGGTTGTGATTGTGGGTGCGTGTGTGTGTGTGTGTGTGTGCGTACATGGCTGTATCTGCAGCAAGGGGAGGTGACATCATGACACAAAATCAGTTCTGAAATCTTTCCCAGAATTCTTCTCAATGGTAGATAACTGTAACAGTTTTGTGTTTGTTTGTGTGTGTGTGTGTGTGTGTGTCAGTGTCTCTGTATAGACACCCATCTTCTCCTCTCCCCCACCAATCACAACGCAGCGCATCAGCCACCTCCTCCCTCACAGACGAGCACAAGAGCTGATTAATATTTCCATGCAGTGATTTATTCATTCATTTATTTGTGAGCTGTCGCCTGCAAGGGAATAACAAAACATGTTTGTTACTCGGTTTGGAAGAAAAAAAACTCAACATTGTATAAAGAAGGCGTTTAGACATGGGAAATAGGAATTAGAATGTTATGATTATTTGATGATTGAGCTGCATGCTGTTTTTGTACTCTTTGTTGATAATGTTTCACCCCTCAAGGCTTGAATTTGTGAGTGTGCTCAGGGCCCACTTTATGCCACAGCTAAGAGAGCTCAGTGAAGCTCGTGACTTGTCACCAGTTGGAATTTGCATGATTGAAATTTTGTCAGTGTGGAAGAGCATGCGAATGAGACTCCTCACTCCCTTGGCAACAGCTTGCGAGCCTCCCTTGAACTTCACATGTGAACCGAGGCCACCAGGTAGAGGGCTGTGTGCACCGAGGAAGTTATTAATAGGTTATATGAGGATATGCAGCAGGGAAGTGCAGACAAAGCATGCATCATCCGCAGATCTCATCTCTGAGTAAGTGAAAAATAAACTTAGGACGTCATTTTGCGACGTTCCTCAGGATTTTGCTGTTTCACACTGACACTGAAGCTTCAGCCTCCCTTAATGGAATGACTGATGCCGTACAGTTCGGGCCAGGAGGTCAAGTTAACAAGCTGATTTTTCCAACAGCCAGTCGTCTCAGTGTGATGACGGCCATCTCTTCCCAGCCAATGCCTAATCTGGAGATTTGCAGCAACCGCATAAAGACGCAAGAGTGATATGTTTGCTGTCAGAATGAAAAATGGGCCATTGTCACAAAACAGTGATGACATTCTTCTGCAAAAGCCCGGACCTCTAACACACTGCAGTGCTCGAGATGGAAATCGGATAGTCAGACAACAGTTTGCGTAGCAGCTATAAACATGTGGCCTGGGAGATGATTTATAATAATTAATCCTCTGTGTCCAGTCGCAACAGCCTCCCACTCTAACCCCTTACCAATCCACCAGATACACACACACACACACAATCACAGCCTCCCCACCCCCCAAGCCGGGGAACACAGCTGTGACCACCTCGGCGCCTTTCCAACCCAATGTCACCAGTGTCCCTATCGAAGGACATCGAAGGGGATTTAGTCTGTCTGTCGCTCTCTCTCTCTCCTTGTTAAATCCCGCACCTTCACAATGGAACAAGCGTTCCACTTTATCATGCCCATCATATCATGAACCATTAACACCAGGGCCTACAATAACATTATTTATGGATGTGTTAATATTAATATCGACCTGTGTGCTGTCAGGCACGCTGATTTACTAAGCACTGGAATGCCAGGACGTGTAGAGGTGGCAGGTGGTCTAATTGAATATCAGTCATCACACACAGCATGCCGATACACACACACACACACTCACAACAGAACAAGCACGCACACACACACACACACACACACACACACACACACACACACACACACACACACACACACACACACACACACACAGGCTTTTCAGATCCACACATGCAAAAAAAGACAAACGTTCTTGCATGACCTCACTCTCAAGTCAAGTTCTAACAAATTACGTGTGTTCAGGTTTACATCAGACTGGTTATTGCATAGACTTCACGTGGTGGTTATAGTCTCATCGATATGGATTTATGAGGGTGATACCAAAATAAAGGAGTAGAACATTTTTTGAAACTAATATATTGGCTGATATGTCTGTGAAGAGGTCATATCCACGGTGTCCCTGAAAGGGACAGTGCAGCTCACATTAACTGCATTGGACTCAGGTCAGGTTGGATACATCCCCCGTGTGGCAGACATTACAAAAGTATAAGACTGAGGAAGAGTACAAGCAAGAGTTGCAGTATTTTGTGGTTCAGAAAGCTGCTTGAAGTAGATTGGAATATATTTGAATGACTAAAGGAGGTTATTATCCAATGGATGTGTAATTATTTCTCTATCAGAGCCCAAAATGACCTTGACTGGTGCCTCTCTGCCTTTTCTAAATGGTTTTGAATTGAAACAGTAATTTCCATGAGGTCGATTCTCCTCTTTTACATTTTTTTGGGGCATTTAACCGGGGCACTTTGCTGTGGATAGTCAGTTAGAGACTTGTTCAAGGACACCGTTAAGGGTTGAGGGTTAATTCATAGACTAACAAATGCCACCTCTCTTTGCACCGTAGAGGTCAGGAATCTTAAATTCCCTGAAAGAGAGAGGAATGCTTTGTGGTATACCAGGACAAGAACCAGTGCAATATCAATTCAAAGTTTTTTTGTTATATACGATTAAATACGAGACGAGAAGCGCTTTTATGAGTATCTTGATGATGATCTGATGATAGACTTGGCCCGTGTTTTATATCAAATGGATGCGTTTCAGTTGAGCAGTTTGATGCAATGTGACTGCAACACGGAGCAGCTGTGGCTTAGTGGGTAAAAGGTGTCATGGGGATCGCAACAACGACAATTGGCAAACGTTATTTTTGAAAGGAGGATGAAATGAGATGGATATCGGATGTGTACCTGTCACTTGGAATCTGTTGCGGGATGAGTGAGCGTGAACGTCCACCCCCGTTAAACCCCCGTAGACTGAATGAATTCTGCGGGAAATACTCCTCCCCTCACTCTGAACTCGCCCTCCCCTTCTTCTCTTGGTTCTCCTCTTGTACCCCCCCCCCCCCCCCCCGCCCCAACACATTGCATCGTATTGATTAATTCAACTCAACATTTCTCCCTTCCCTTCTGCTCACACCTTCTCATGTGCTTCTCCCCCTCTTTTTCTCTCATTATCTTCCCTCCGTCTTCTTTTGTTGAATATCTGGTTTTTAATTGATTCGGGGCCTATCAGTGCCAACACCTGGAGAACAATGGAAAGTGAGGAGGTGGGTGAGGTTAAGGTAAGGACAGGGAGACATCGGGTGCTGCCATGGCAACATTCTTCTTCCAAAGAGAATAAAGGATCTCCTAATTTTAGTTACATCAAAGTAGGAGCTGTGTTGACTTTTCATCATCAGAGGTTGAAATTTGCAGCTTTTCTCGTTACTTTTCAAGATGCAGAATAGATTCTTTGCTGCTTTTAATTGTTCATGTATGTGCTGGGCGCTCACTTCCCTGTGCTGCTATTCTGAAAGAACCAAGTGTGGTCATGTTGCTGGAGTGAAAATACATGTACCCATTTCTGAGCATGCATGTTTTCATTTCCCAATTTGCCATGCACCATGATGCTCGGCCATCTGTCTCAGCACGGTGACTAAACTCAATGCCAATATGTTGCAGGGTCATGAGAAAAATAAACCGGAGCTGCTTTCCACATGAGTGGACGAACAGCATCAACCCACCTTCCACGGGAAAGAGAAACACTGAGGCAGTTTGGGTATCGCACTCTCACCTGCATGCTATCTCCAAGAAGGCTGGGGCTGGATTTCCACTATCTAAGATGTTGATTGAGGATAAGTTTGAGCTTCGGAGCTGTTCGGCTAACCCCTTCATTCTGGCTGATTAATGGCGGCTCGCCCAGCTAAGGGAGTGTCTCATGCGACGGAGGAAGCGGTAGTGCAACAGCGTGTGTGCAGTGAATAAATGCTGTACATTAAACAAATTCCCCCGCGCTCGTCTTGGCAGCCAGGCGTGTGGGAGGAGGGAGTATGGCAGAATTGGCCCTCACTTTTTTCCTCCCTCGCATGCATGCTCATAAAAAGCGGCGCATACATTTACTCAGACATTTTTTCGTCCTCTAACTCACCAAACCATTGCTACTCGTTTTCAAGCCCGCCCAATACAAATATGTTACACACCCATACATACCCTGACAAACACATAATTTCATTTAGCCTCCTAGGTAGTGCATTTGCCCCATGCGCTCCATTTTGCACACACACACACACACACACACACACACACACACACACACACACACACACACACACACACTCCCACTCCCACTTTGTCATCTCCCCTGTGCTGTAGTTGGTGTGCTTGGGGATCCTTCAGCAAACGGGTTGTTAGTTGGCACTGATTGGCCAGTAAGGGCCAGGCTGACCCCAGCAGCCTGTCAGAATAAAGGATCATGTTGACCGTGGGCCATTGAGGTAATAATGCCCATAGAGGATGCTGGGAGACCGTCTACAAGCAGCGCCCAGTTCATGAAGATGGGGAGGAAGTAAATGTTGATTAAAGCGTAAAACCACGAGAGGGAAAGTTGGGTTATCTGCATCATCTTGTGCTGTGAATTTTTGAGAGAGGTCTTTTAGTTTTATAAAAAAAATGTATACTTTATTTATGCAGTAAATATTGTTTCATTTAATGTGCAAGTGGAATTTCCATTTCAGGCGCACACACCCAGAGGATGTACTGTGTATGTCCACATTTAAATTGCCTAAGAAACAGAGCACTTGACAGTCGCAGCAGTTAGCATAATGCAAGAATAAAATGCATGAAAACATATAGTGAGCCCTGTGGATGATGATCACATCATGGGCATTGCATTTACACTGGGTATGAATTATGCGTTGTCATTACTTGCACTCTATTTGCATACTAATACGATGTTGGTATGCAGCACTTGTATAAATAATCGTTTTTCAACTCCCTTCTCTCAACATAAACTAAAAAAGTAATTTTGACAACACTTACACGACAAGCCGGTGTAGTACGTGCTGGGGGATCTATCCTATAGGAGCCTCACGGCCCATACTAATCGATCACACCTCTATCATCCAATTCCAGCAGTGATATTCATATCGTTATCTGGAAGGAGACTGTGGACGCAGGGTAATGATGAGCTCCTCTGATCTTTCACTGGAGATAGCCCTCCTCAGCCGCTCAGTGGAAGCGCCTTCGGGTCGACTCACGGCCGCCCACAGCTGCAGACTGAGAATATTGACTGAGTATCGAGTGAGCCTGCGGTGCGGCAGACATGGGCCTCCAGATGCATAGAAACTCACACAAGCACACGTACAGGTGCATGTAGAAACACAGATAATTGCATTGGAGTACACACACTTGCAAACAAACACATTATTAGTGCACACACGTTGATATGGATACACCCTCTATATCCACTAATTCCTATAGAAACCGTACATTTATGGATCTGTGGGTACGGCACATGGACAGATTTCCACTGACCACACCACATGCACTCACACACACAAACATACACACTCGCACCCACAGATTCAAACCAGGCTCATTAGAGATGTGAAGGAGAAAATGATCAAAAAAGCCAGGAGGGATTTCATGCAGATTCGCACTCCACTGTTCTCAGGCAATCAGCAGCAAGCCTCCACTTTGCCTGAGAACTGTCGTCCCGTGGTCACAAAGGGCAAGGAGAGAGAGAGGCAGCGAGAGAGATAGAGAGGAAGAGGAACTCATCTCAGCGTTTGTCGAATTCCCCCTCCTACCACTTGAGGAGGCAGTTCATTTAGTAGTCCCTTTCATTAATGTTTCTCTTTCATTTTCCCTCTTTTTCTCCCTCTCCCCCTTTCTCTATCTACTTTAAAGGTGCAAGTGAGCGAGTAACAAGAAGAAGAAGAAGAAGAAGAAGAAGAAGAAGAAGAAGAAGAAGAAGAAGAAGAAGAAGAGGCAGAAGCAGCCCCTGGAGCAGCTGAAGATATGAAGCTAAAGAGGTTTTGAAAACAACCCAGTGGTAAGTGGGCCCCTCAATCTTTGCACACTGCACCACCATTTTAAGAGGGTGAATTTTGTTTCTACAGAATGAGTCCCACGCCCTGAGAAACGACTGATTTTGTATTGTGGGGCAGAAATTCATGCTCTCCTAATCCTCAGGCCTGTTGGATTCTCAGTACATTTTAGTGGGTTCCACCTACATTCATCTCTTTTTTCCATTTCTTAATCCACCTTTACATCGTTTCTATTCCAGCCCCTGGTTACACATCTGTGATAGTCACAGTGTGAATAGGATTTTTTTCCCACCTATATTTCCACGTAATGTTTCCCACCACTGCACATTTCATTTAATAGTTGTCTATATTCCTCTATATTTTACCTGTATTTTGTAGCTCTCATTCAAATCTGCTGCAGGCAAAGTCCTTGTTAAGGAGACACATGAGGCCCCTTCACTCTTTCTTTCCTTTAGTGTCTTATAGGTTTATTGTGAATGTAAAAAGTCTGCAAAGATAAGTTGTCCAAAGTCTGTGTTACAACATAGACTGGAAGAAATACGTGTCTGCGCTAAGTTGAAAGAGCGATTTGTCAAATTAAAACATTTTGCATCCCCAGAAGCTCCTCAACGATACATTCCTGAGTCAGTCTCTGCTTCAAACTCTCATGGTATGGTCTGTGCATGTTGTGTGCACTCAGACAGATAACTTTGGATAAAGATGTCCACAGAACAGTGTGTATAGGTTGAAAAGTGATACTTAGAGTGCAGAGTTGACGCAGCAAACTGTCAGCTTCTACTTATGTATTTCCATGCTCCCGGTACAAAGCCCATTCATCCATATTGACAGCTGAGCTGAGGCTGAGAGAGAGAGAGAGAGCTGTCATCCACCTGATACAGCAGGCTGCCAGTGACGGGCTCCTCCTCCACCTCTGTACTTCTTTCATTCAACAAACCGCACGGCTGGTTTTCAGATCTGGAGACTATCACAGCTCCGAATTGTAATGTGCTCAAGTCGCCTGAAGTCCATTCATATTCACTGCTCCACTCTGGTGCACATACCTCTAAGTGCGGAGTTAATTTAAAAAGGTTTCCACATGCACTCTCTTTGAAATGGATTAACTAATTATTTTTTGTGCTGCTTGCAGCGTTTGACATTTTGAGATTAGAAAACTTGTAAAATAACATCCCAGGCTTTTCTTAATTGAAATCAACTCCTGATTTTAATTCTAACTGTATGAGTTATTTATTTATTTATTTGACTTGATTCTGGTGGAGTATAGTCTCCCCCAGGGATGTCGTGGACAGTGGGAGAGAACGTTTGGCAAACAGGCACAAAGAGATGGGCAGAGAAGGTAAAAAAAAAGACCTGAAGCATTAAAAACAACAATATAGCGAGACTCATTAAAAAATCCATCTGGTGCTCGTTTCAATATGATCAGACCAAGACTTAAAACGTTGTCGGACTCATCACCGACATCCAAAATGAGATGCAGTGGAAATTGTTTACAAAGCTTTATTATCAAACGTCGAATAAAGCAAACTATTTTTTACATAATTTGGGAATGTTTAACAGTATTTTACGATCGTTTATTCCAGATAATTAACAACACCTTTTAATACTTTTTATTGTTCGTGGAATGCAATCCCACCATCTATGATTGACCGCGTACTTTGACATGACTCATCCACTGAAAAACATATCATCCATCCAGATGCGACTGCATAAGGATAATTGCAATCTCTTGTGTAGTGCCCTCGTCTGTGTAGAGCTCTAGTCCAGTGGATGGTTTGATTCTGAGCTGAAGTATTTCTAGTTGACTCCACTGGCCATCACACACACACACACACACACACACACACACACACACACACACACACACACACACACACACACACACACACACACACACACACACACACACACACACACACACACACACACACACGCACACCCACTTCTCATGTCCATATCATCACTTGATTATTAGTGCTGCTGGCAGAGCGGCAGACACGCAGAAACTGTGGATGAGTGCGAGCAAATGGGTGTCAGAGCAGATGCGGGCCTAGACACCCCCCCTCTCCGTGCGCTGAGGGCCGCCTGCTTCTCGTCACCGGGGGGGTGGTCTCACACTAACACCTGTATTTGGCATATTGAGCCCCGACGATGGTGAGGCCTCAGCGACCTGCTTCGTCTGACAGTAGAAATGGTTGTGAAGCAGGATAGCATGCCTGTCCCCACCACCACCCCCCACCACCACCTCTATTAGATCAACAAGCTGGAAACTATGAGAGGGAAAACCGCTCGCATTAGATCCACTGATTGGTTTTATTGCCAAACTGTGGGTCATTTACTAGTCAGTAGAGGACTTTTTAGAGATATTTAAAAAGTTTCATTGTAAAAGCTGTTCTCTGTATATGTTTTTAATTAATATATTAATGATTCCTTAAACATACAGTATAAAGCATCGCCTTTTTAGCGGTTGGTCTCTTGAGCTTGTCTCGGCTTGTTTTGCAGATACCAGGCAGCATCTATACCAATTCACAAAGCCTGGGTCTGTATGCAATATATCTAATTCAACCAACAAAAAAATGCCTTTCAAAGCAATGAAATGCTTTTGCTGTGGCCTCATACCTGCACAATGCACCACCCAAGCAACAATATAAACGAGGTGGAATAAAAACAATCTTTGATGTAAAAAGATTGCACATTAAAAAGCACATAAAAAGTATATTCTCTGTAATAACAAGAAGAAATAAACATCATGCATAAAAAAGCGACACCAAATAAAGGAATAAAGATGTTGCACATTAAAATGTCAGTTTTCCAAGTAATGCCACTGCACCAGCGCTGCATATTAACACAACACTGGTGCCTTGCATTCTTGCATGCCTCACATGTTGATGAGTCTAATTCTCTGCAGATGAAATGTGGGGTGTGAGTCTTGATACACCAGTAATGTGTCTCACTTTCTAAGAATGTAAACAGATGGTGCTTGGGTGTGTGTTGTCACCAATAACTAAATACCTTAATGCTGCAAGACTGCGCCTGAAAAACTGTGATAGGTTTGTGACTGTTATTTTAGAAACCAGGACAATACTTTTATCAGCTCCAGCTTTTACAAACCAAACCCCCGACATTAAGCCTCCAGAAAGGACAGATTCATTGTCACACTGGTAAAAGGTCATCCCCCATTGAACCAGCAGAGGTGATTTGCGAGTTTTATTTTTCATAAAAATGACATATAAACCCAAAGAGGGGAAAAGGCTACATCCACACAACTACGTTTTAGCTGTTAAACGCATCTCTGTAAGGATTATGGGTCAGGGATACTTTTACATCTGCCGTCCACACTACTCTGGAGTTTTATTACCCCTAAAACTTAGAAATTTGAAAACTCTGGATCTGTGTCTGAGAAGCAATAATGCACTCAACTGCATTCGCGTCCTGATTGGTTCTTATCTGTCTAATTTCCAACTACAAAGCAGACAATCTGCATCCTGATTACACCAGCATGCACATCCCCAGTGTGTGTGAATGGTCACCTGATGCATTTTTCAGGTGTGTAAATATGGATGAAGATTATCACTGATTAAATGCTCATCTTGATGGAGGTCGTTTAAGTTGGATGTAAATTTGTCACTTTAGTTTGGCGAAAACCACCTCTTCCTAAATAAGTGGCAACATCTCTCCACTTGTGGATTTTGTAGATGCTTATTTTCATGTTATGCATTTGCCCTAATTGGATTAAGTTGTTGGTCCACTTGTGTAGAAATGTGTTATTTTGATATTTCAATTCAATGTTTACCTGTGGTGTTGCCGGTCAGGTGCCTGCTTCTGCAGAAGGCAGAGGCAAGTTTCTCTGACTCGGCCAAATCCCAGAGGCCTTCGCAGCCGAGTTAACAGGCTGCAGAAACTGTTGGCTGAGCTTTAAAGACAATGTCTAAGGAAAAGAGAGCAGTAGTTCCTAAGTGGCTCCTAGGATGTTAGCAGCACAATTAAACAAAGCTCTGCTAATCTTTACAGCTGGCGTTAAGAGGCAATGTGTTCTCGTGGAGAGGTGTTATCCATAGCATGGCACTGGGAGTCTGACAGGCTGGATAATGTGCCCTGCAAGCTGCCGCCACCCCACAGCGGTGCCATCACTGCACTATTATAAACTCTGATATACGTCATAAGGAGAGAGGACAAAAACACAGCCATGAATTAGCATTAGTCAATTAGTGACGCTGACGTTATTTTTGTGTGGTGTTTAAAGAGATATAAATTGACCTCAAGTTATGAAGTAATGAATTAAATTAACCCTAAACATTTAATTTCATGGTATTTGGGAACAAAAGATGTTTTACCTATTACGCTTTTCTCACAGTGCTGATGGGAAGCTTCGCACTGACACATTTTCAGGCTCCCACAAGACTTTTTTTTCTTTCTTTGTAACTCAGAAGTCGTCAAGCATCAGTCCTGACAACCTGTTGCACTGAGTCTGAACTCAGTGCAGATTTCAAACCACCTGGGGGACTCTGGTCAACCTCAAGGTTCAGGTTCTTCCAACAGTTTGCTAAAATATCCCACGAACCTTTAGGGAAGTGGATGGTTAAAAAAAATCTCCAACCTGCTGATGTGTGCTAACATAAAAGACTTTGAAATATATGTATTTTTCGGGTGGGGTGAAGAGATGCTATCTTGGGTCTATTAATGCAGCCATTGCTGTGTTGCCCCAGGCCGTAGTGCCTAATCCAGAGGAGTGAGAGTGAATAGGACTGTGGCTCGGGCTTGCCAGACCTACTTAGGTTCTGGTTGAGAGCACAGTGCTGTGTGGGCGAATCTATTCTATCCTGGGCAGGGCACAGCATAAACATTGCCCAGGGAACTCAGGCAGGCGGGTAGGCATGCAGGCAGTCAAGCGGACAAGAGCAAAACTATAAGGATGGTTGCCTTTAATTTGCTTTTTACTGACTCTCCTCAACTGTCCAGGGCGCTGAAAGAGAGAACCGAGTGTGTACATGTGTGGAAATTACCTGTAGACGCTATATTTCTTTTCTAGGGCTTCACCAAAGTATGGACTGTTATCAACCCTTCTCTTGCTCACACACACAGATGCACACTCACATACACACGCTCTCTCACACACTCTTTCACGGTGAATCTGCCCGATCCGTCCAGTCGGCGGCCGTGAAACGATGACTCGCTTGCTCTCTTACTGTCTTTTAAGTGATCTGTGTTTGCTCCGTGGCACTCTGGTGCACCGACCTCCTGACCCTCCATGTAAACAGACCACCCCCCCCCCCACCCCCACCCCCCCGTCCACTACCCTGCCGCCACCATCCCCCACCCTCTGCTACCAAATAAGGAAGACAAGATCCACCGAGAGCCAGCAAGTCAGTCAGCCAACCCAGCGAGGAGGCCATTAGTGGGCCACGGCCAACAGAGAGGTTGGTGAAGAACCACCTCTGGCATAACTCATCACTCCTGGCCTCGCTGGCCTCACCCACCTCTCCACAGCGCATAAAGGCACATGCACACACAATCACCCACTGAAAGGCACGATTCAATCTGCGCACAGCATCACGTGCAAAGGTACCCAAAAGCATTAAAGGCACTCAAACGCTCATACAGTACACTGCATACAATGAGGCACGTGCCTGAACATAAACACAGTAGAAGACACATGTGCACACACAGCACATTAAATATCACTCAAAGGCTCATGTACAAAAGGCGTATTCACTGGGCACTACACATACACACTACATGTATGCAGGGTAATGATATAGTACTGCATAAAACATACACTGTGGAGCTTCAGTGAGGCCTCTTAACGATCAAAGATGTGTTTCTAACTTTGCTTAAAGATGTATTTATATGGTGCTATGTCATTACAGATAATTATCCATCCGTAAAAGTGCTTATTACCACACTAAAACGAGCCAGCGCGGAAAACATTTAACAGAGTGCGACTTTTAGATTGCTGTTACCAGAAGTTGGGCTTCTACATCTGTGATGCTGATTGCTGCTAATTTTACAATTACATTTGGTCAATTTCACATAGAACATCAAGACATAAAAGACCAATTTTTAAATTACATTTGCAGACTTTTGGTCAATTCAATTCAAAGGCAGAGATGCACAGAAATACATGATTTTATCAAATCAAATGGATGAATAAAACAACATTGTAGATTCTCCCTCTACAGTAGATGTAGTGATGGAGGAACAGCAGCATCCTGTATTACAAATTGAACCTACAATGTGTAATAAAACCCTCACATAATACCCACGGGAGAGGAACATAGGAAACACTCACAGTCAAACTGACCCTCTGCTCAGTCCAGTTAGTGCAGCTTGAAAATGCACAGTGCAACAGCAGCGGCCACCATGTAAAACAACATTTGTCGGTTTAGCATAATTCACGAGGCACAGACAGTTTAAAACTCGACAGTATAAAACACTCCCTCTCCGTCCAGGTCTTTGTGTCCCTCCGTTCTGTCTCTTGCTCTGAAATTCTTGGGTTTATTTAGCTGCACCTGCCTCCAAACGTCAGCTCAGTTCAACAGAGCTGGAGGGAAAACACTCTCAGAGAGAAAGCCATATTGAGAGTGAGCCAGTTAAAAGTAAATGCACAAGAGTCGAGGGAGAAAGAGTGGCAGCGGGTGTGTTTGGTAAGTGAACAGACCTCCAGGATGGTCGTACTGACTCCACAGAATTATGCTAACAAATACCACTGTATAATTTATGCATTTATCTAATGTCTTCTCCACCTCAGAAACATATGATACTAAACCCCTGTGCATACACATACACATAATAGTAAAGTAGTAAAGTTTAAGTGCAAACCACCAACCCACACACATTTATTTTTGCTATTATTCAACCTCTAAAATTATGAAACTTTTTGCAGAAAGCTAATGGCATGGGGCCTCATTCTGGGGTGTCTCACCATGGTGTTTTTGCAGTCTCCTGTAGATAGCTGATCATAGAATTTCAGGGGCCCCTCGCAAAATTGTTGTTGCTTTGGACTAAATTAAACAGCCGGGGGGGGGCCCTCTTAGCTTGGGGCCCCAGGCACTCTTAGCTTGGGGCCCCAGGCAATTGCCGGCTTTCCTATCCTGCTGTGCTGCCTCTGTGTTAAATGGATACACAAAAATTGGATTGTGAGCTTCAAAAGCATAAATAGACATCAGATTCACTCATACGTTAACACTGTTCTCAGATAATGCACAGTTTTTGTATTAGCAAGACATTTGAAGTCGTGGGCAAAGAAATAAAATGGGATAAGAAACATTTTAGTAAATGTGAGTATTGAGCTGCAAAGGGAACTGTTGCTCAAGTTGGACTGTTGTTGAAAGGTAAGATTTCATCCTTGCAACTAACCATGTTTCCTTTAACACTGAAGAGAAGTTCAGCAAGGCATTGGACCCCAAGATGTCTGACTGAAGAATCTCACACACACTCATCCAGCTCTTATTTAGGAACACCTGCTTATTCATGCAATTTTCCAATCAGCCAGTCACGTGACAGGGGAAACTGAATCACAGTGACTTTGACAGTAGCAGGATGTTTGGTGCCAGATGAGCTGGTTTGAGTTTTTCGGAATCCGCTCATCTCCTGGGACTCTCACACTCAACTGTCTCCAGTCAGAATGGTGTGAAAGACAAAAACCTTCCGGTGAGCAGCGGTTCACTGGACAGAAACGCCTTGTTGATGAGAGAGGTCAGCGGATAATGGCCCGACAGGTCGGAGCTGACAGAAAGGCTACGGTATCTGAGATAAACACTCTTTACAACTGAGCAAAAGCAGCTCAGAGGAGGATGGGCTACAACAACAGAAGACGATGTTGGGTTCCACTGCTGTCAGTCAAGTAGAGAAGTCTGATGGTGCGCATGTGGGCACAGGCTCAACAAAAGTGGACAGTTGAAGGCAGGGACAGATCTGCTGTATAATGCAGATGGTATTGGCAGAATGTGTCTGCATGAATGAATCCAGGGACCACACCTTGGTCACCTTCATACCGTTTGAATGCCACAACCTTTCTGAGTATTGTTGCTGCCATGGTCACCACTCTATGACCACAGTTTACAAACCAATGATCTCCAGTGGCCTCCTCAGACCCCAGATCTAAATCCAATAGAACCTTTGGGATGTGGTGCAACAGGAGATTGGCAGCATGAATGATGAAATTATTCGACACAAATGTGTTCAACATCTTGTAAAGTCCATGCCATCACGAAGTGAGACTGTTTTGAGAGCAGAGGGAGGCCCTGCCCAGTATGCTGTTCCCAATGAAGTGCTTGGTGAGTGTGTAAGAATGTGTGTTTCACAGAGAAACGCACCATGTGAAAGTCTGAATCTGAAGAGCTCCAAAATTCCCAAAAATGCAGAGAGCTGAAAGATTTACTCGCTATCAGTAGCATGTAATTCATTGCATTCCCATCCCTGCCCCTCCCAGTAGTACACCCACTGAGCTCCCGTCTCCATTCTCAGACTCCTGTCTGTTGCCGTGCTCACTTGTGTATCAAGGTAATGAATTCATAATCTCTCAAGCTCTTTGTAGATCCCTATCGTGGTGGGAGATAAGAGGCAGCATCGTTGCACTCTAATAGCCGTCAGTCTGCCTATGTTCCTGTTTGCTATGTGCGTGGGTGTGTGTGTTTGTGTCTAAAGTGAACCACCCATCGCTGCAAAACCCCAGCACATCATGGGAAGGAAAAGAAAACGATTTGAGCCCTGAGCACAGTCACTCATCAGCAAACTGTTGGAACTACATGTCCACCAAAGGAAGCAAATGTCTCCCAGAGAGAACATCGTTGAGCACTGGTCTACTTTCTTCCAGGGCCTTGTTTGCACTAAAACGCCACATAGCACTTCCCAACCCAGCTGACAAACGCTCAATCACAGGAAGAGTAAATATCCGAGAGGGTGAGGCAGACTCAGTAACTAAACTTGTGACGGGGGGTGGCTCTCGAGGGCCACCAACTGCCGCATGCGCGTGTTTTTAATTGTGTTTTCGGCAGAGTGATGAAATGTCCTCCATTTGAGCACGGGCTGGCAGTAAGTGGGCTGTCGCCTCCAGGGACACGGTGAACGATGGCCCTCTCCTATCGGTGGTGATTGTGCCTCAACCCCTAGGGGTGACATAGATGAAAGGGGTAGCAGGAAGACAATAAGGAAAGGCGTGACACTCTTTTTTTAACCCTCTTTCATGGGTTTGAAAACATGTCAGGGAGTAAGGAAGAACCGTAAATATTTGTTAAAAGCCGGTCAAGCTGAACCTGGCAGTTTTGATAAGTTTGTGACATTTTTGCTCCCTTCAACTTTGACCTCAACAGGTTTTTTACATTTCCGTCGTGAATTATGAAATTAAAATTTCAACTAACCATAGATTTGGTTTTGGAAACAAAACAATCTTCATCAAAATTATCTCCCAAATGTACGTGTTTTACATTTACTTAGTTGTAATAAGAGCCTGGCCGACAAGGATTTTTGGGGGCCGATGTCCAATCCTGATATTAGCCAGTAAAAGTTTTCTGATATATGAAGCTTGATATTTTACATTTTAACCATGAACTTCACTATAAATACTATAAATATAGCACTTGAATCAA
Source organism: Verasper variegatus (assembly GCA_026259375.1). NCBI lineage: Eukaryota > Metazoa > Chordata > Actinopteri > Pleuronectiformes > Pleuronectidae > Verasper > Verasper variegatus. The sequence goes on along the minus strand of CM048046.1, from coordinate 17,420,348 downwards.
CAAAATTAACCAAATCTGAAAATTTGAATATGAAAGGCTGAAATTGATTTTTATTTGCTAACTGATAAATCGATATTTCGGCATAATTTCAGAAACGTCCCGTGTTCTGAAGTGTTCTTTTCTTGCATATTGGTGTTTCTGTAGCATGGCAGGATAAACACTGTGCATGGATAAACATTGAGCATCACCTTCACTTAGAAGCGTAGCAGTTGACAGAGGGCCAGTAGCCAGGATGTAGAACCATGGTTCACTGGTCGTTTGGAGCATCTTCACACAGTACACGCTGTTACACGATTCGGTAACAAGACGCCAACGATTAAACGCTTTCCCTGGAGCACTTGCCTCATCTTCCGCTCTCTGAATTTACATGGCATTTATGAACACTCACAAGGAAAACAAAAAGTGGAGAGGGAGAGGGGGAGCAGGGGAAGAGAGCTCCTAGTGTGGAGGAGTCTCATTATTCCGTTATGGATTGCACATGTCAGGCGGTAAGTGCTCATTTTATCCTTCCAAAGCACTAGCCTCGGCCATTGAGCGCATTTCCCCACCCGAGTGAAATTTACCATGTTAAGGCTCAAGCCACCGGGGGAATGGAGGAGAGAGCTCTGGGTTGCCGCTATGATTTACCAGCCTGATTAAATAAGGGTCTGTAGTGTGAATAAGAGGCCATGGGAGAAATCTGCGTAACATAAATGCATGTTTTTTACTCACCAGTTAAATTGATTAGACCCCCCCCCTCCCCCCCCTGCACCCCCTTCCCACTTACACGCACACCTCACACCTCTTTATAGTGTGTTACACGTCACGCTGGGTTTTAAACAAAGAGCAGAGAGAGGGCAGTGGAGGATTGCTTGTGGCTCAGGGTGGGCTTTCTGCCAACACACTGCTAAGATGGGTCTGTTTTTAAAAGGGCCTGTTCCCATCCATTATTGCCAGCATACCTTGAAAAGTTCACACAGGATATATTGCTACTCTTTTTTTCTATTGGCCAGGAGAGGCCTTTCGTGTGATGCACGGTGTTCAATCCTTTTCCCCTCAATTTTCCATCACAAACCCTGGGCCTTAATGCTCCGGGAAGGTGCTTTGACATCGGCAGCTACCAGCATTCATCATCTGCGCAGCAAGTTTACTTTCTCTGCAGAATCAGTCAGTAACTTGCTTCACCTTCTGAGCCTGGATGATTGTGGATTAAAATATAATCTCAAACTAAAGTGGAGAAAATTTAACTGACCACAGCCAAAGGTGTAATAGCACGTGGCGGCCTGCAGGCTGGTGGGTAACTGACTGTGGGCCAGTTGATTGATGATTCCTCCCTCCCTGCTGGACAAAGTGGACTCCAGTGTACTCACATTCAAATCCTACCAGCCAATCAGAATGGCTGTTTCAGCTCAAAGGCAATGTGATTGGGTGACATTGTGTTAAAACCCCTCCTGACTTTAACAGGAAAGTGGGATGAACAGTGAAGACAAAAAGTTGTTTATAAATCGATAATTTCTTGATTCTAGTGTATGAGCTATCCTTAAAGAAAGACTTTGTTATTATTGTAGCTGTTTTGTAACACATCGCACCTTAAAAGGTTATTTTTGTTACCATTTAAATTAAAAACAATTCTTTCAAATAATTGGCTTTTAAAAGTAATTGTGAACAAGGACAAAGGAGACTTCTTTGTGGTTGAGCAGCCAGTGAAAAGAAAAACAAATTCTTGAAATAATTAAAAACTAAGTAACCTTTCCCAAATGATGATCACACACGAGTAACCTGACATGAGGTTTGAAAAGGAAATCATAGAATACCCTTCACAGTTTTGCAGTAAATTCAGTAAATTGCAGTAAATGAATGACCCGCACCACATCCTTCCACCAAGTGTGGGACTGTGTTGAGTTGTTTTTGTGTAGTCAAACAAACATACAGGGGTGAAAACATAAATTATATTTGAAAAAAACAGGTTTTTACTTGTTTTTCTCAAAGTTCAGCTGAGATTTAAGAAACAGTCAAATCCTCCCACGAGTCCCTCCTGCACCAGTCTCCTCTTCTTTGTGCCACCGCAGCACAGATTTATAAAAGAAAAGCTCGACCACGGTAACTCGTTTCCCCGCAGACCCCGTCGCGCTGTGATTTCCGACCAAACGCACTTGAACGCACCAAGTGGTCGAATTTACGACGGGGGAGCAGTGGAGAGACGGGAGTTTATGAGGCGGCCCTGAACGCAGCGCAGGGCTCCGTATTTTCTGCTGTATAGGGGAGGGAGAGTTGGGGGGGTGCCTGACTCCTGTCTCCCCACCCCCAGTCGGTACGAGGTGGGTTTGGGGGAAGAAAGAAATCCAAACCTGGGTCGCGGAGATAACGCCTGACACCAGTGAAGAGGTACGCACCCGCGGATCCGAGCGCGGCGGTGTCGCGCACGGATTATTCTGAGGCTTTTTTCGTTTTTTCCGTTTTTTTTCGGTTGAGGAGATCCCGGCTCGGAGCGTCTGATCGGGGGAGAGAAGGAGTACAAACACACTGGGGGGGGGATAATAGAGGAGTATTCTACACTCGCTCCTCTCCGCTAACAAGTGACTGCTCCGCCGCTGCAGAAAGTGGAATATAGCGGATTCATTCTGCTGTCGGGGATGCGGAGAAAGCACTTTTTTCTTCTGAGGGGAAAACTCACATAGAGAAGACGGATTTTCTTTTGAAAAAGCTGCCCCCCGTACACCAACTACAGGGGGTAGTCTTCCCAAACCCCTTTCTCCCGCTGTAGAAGTAAGTGCTGGCAACTTTTCTGCTTTTTCCCCAAAAAACTCTTGCTATCCCAATGGAAGCGGGTCAAAGATATTAATGAGGCAAATGAAAGTTGAGGGAAAGAGACACATTTGTCGTCTCCGGTGTCAAAGCTGGACCGTTTGATCTGCCAGGTATTCATGCAGCTCGACTTGTTACAGGGAAGAAAGAAAGAACAAGTGAAAAAGCCTGGTTCTCTCTGTGTTTTAGATGGAACTGTATTCGTCCTGTCTCCAACTTGCTCTATGCTCTTTGCTTTGTGGTGTTTTCATCCTAAACCTGTGCCCCCCCCCCCCCCCCCATAGACACAGATCAGACACTGAAGCTCCACTTTGTTCAGATTTTACCCTCAAAATTCTCAAATTATTTTTATAAAATAAATATATTTTATAAAAAATATGTAACCATTGTTTTAAACGTGGATGGACATTGAGAGCTTGAAGCTTTAAAAAATAAATAAAAAGTAACCATTGTAATGATGGATAAGCAATAGCCTTAAAACGCATTAAAATATCAAATTACCAATAAACAGTAAGAAATAATCACGGTCCTATGTTGTGTCGGACTTATTTTAACATTCTTTATATTCATCCATACTGGTACCGCAGTACTAAACGTGTCTGGTACTATAGAAGTAAGCTTTGTGTTGAGATTACTGTTATTGATTGAAGTTCATTTGTTATCAGTGTACATCACAGAGTCCCAGTGTTAGTAGCTCTCTGATGTTTGTAGTGTATAATTTTTACTTTGTAGCTTTACTTCTTTTTGTTCAAGGCTACTCTTCTGCCTCGGGAAGTAGATTTTTGTCTTGATTGAGTTGGGAACACAGCTCCAGGCCACGGCCCGTCTGTTCTCTTGTTCTTTCCTTCTTCGTGGAGGCGAGCCACACTGTGTCAAGTGAGTCCAATTTGAATTGCAATGGATCTTACGTTTATCAGAACGTTTGAGGCTGAACCTTCCCCGGGCGACGTACGCACCCGCTCCCTGCTCCCCTCTCCCCTCTCCGCCCACCACCTCGCCACCGCCGCCGCCACCCCAACAGCAACTGCAAGCCAAAAAAAGATTAGTAATGCATTTCATTGACTGGGGGTTGCTGAGCGGCAGCTTCAAATGCTGTTGTTGTTTTGTTCCCAATGTTAATAAAAAAGTAAAGGTCTTGGACGGTGTGGAGGTCAGAGGTCGGCCACAGAAAAGCAGCATGGAATCGAGCTGGAAGATGTTTATTGCACAGAGGCTTGGGGTTGAAGGTCAAGGAATTCGGTTATAGCTACTAGTTACTGGTATCTTGCTGCATATTTTGTTCCTGTTTCACATCTCGCTGATTTCTTTCCCAACTTGTTGCAGAACAAACATGTATTCTGTTCTCTTCTGCTGTTAATGAAAAAAACAATACAGGATCTATCAAATTCAATTTCTACAGTATTTGTTGATGGAAATTAGGGACTTTTCCTTTTTTGTAACTCAGGCTCACCGCTCTTGTATTCCAGTATTCAATCAGCCTGCTACGCTGAATAAATAAACTCATTTGTCTTATGATGGGATTCGCATGCTGATTGTCAGTAGCAAGAGGGAGTCTTGTCCTTCAGAGTAATTGGACAACACGTATACCAAGAGGCTGTACGTCAAAGTGTGTTCTGGATTCTTAATGTTGCTTTAATTGAACAATTTATCAGCCCTGATCACTGTCAAATGACTGGGCGAGAAAGACAAAAGGCAATGAAAATGCCAGGAATAAGCTGCCGGCTAAGAGGGAACGGCGTATCTGTCGCTGCAGCACCGGCTAGGTGCTGTTTGATTTAATTTTACTTATTTATTTTCTCGTCTGTAAAAATCGCAGATCGATAGATTTGTGAGTGGCAAGCTTGTAAGCAGTGGTAATGAATAGTGGGGGCAGTGGGAACATTACATCTTTAAAAAACTTCTTTTATTGGACAAAACTTTTGATTTCTCCCCGGAGCTCCCTTTCCTACACTTGGAAGAAAAGCTAATTGAATTGTGCCCCGGATATGATGCTTTTCCCCCCCGAAGAAATAGAGGTCTAGGAGAAGTGTCCTCCTCGGGGTTTTGAAATTCATTTCCTTCACAATGATTACTTTCTGAGCTGTTTTTCTTTTATTTCGCTTACCTAAACAGTAGAGTGTATTCTCTCCATTTTTGACGGCTGATCAAAGTGATTCTCGATCGCTGCAGGCCTGTAACTGCGATTCATCGTCATGTATTTGACTTCAGGTATTTGAACAGGTTGAGCAGATGTCTTTTTAAAACTATTTTATATGACTTTTGTGCATTGGAGTTCTTCCCATTAACTGCATTTTCGACTTTGACATTCAACCAACTTAGGCCGTCCAGTAATAATAGCTTTTATAGAGGCAAAGTTAGCAGAGCTCTTGATAGTAAAAGAGCTTTTCACGAGTAGAGACTTCTCAGATGCTGCAGTGAAACTCGCTCGCTAACTAAAATGAAACACACACAAATATATTGGATGATGTTGCAATAAATGACGAACGCTTGATAAATAACTTTTATCTCCTCATTACTCTGCTTCTTTTTCTACTTTAATTCATGCCACGGTATGATCAAAGGGTATAAAATGCTTAACTCACAATGAGACCAAAACATTAATCAGCAAACACATTTTCCTGCATGTATATGCTCAGTCCTTTGTTGAAGGCTTTTAGGCCTGCAATTTCACAGTCACCCACTATGTTTTTTTTTTTTTCCACAGCCCTGTTCATTTTATTCAAATCCAAATTAGGAGCATTTTGGTGGCATCAAGTGCTTTGCAATTAGTCACATCGGACTTAGCGCAACACAGTTAATGACAGCTGCTCTGTGTCTGCTGTTGCAGAAAGAGAGAGAAATGTGCACTGTGCAGAGGCGCTGTTGCACTCACAGCTAATTGTGTTTATTCATTTTAATTTGCTCTCAGTGCTAAATCTGTCCTCTTCCAGCGACACGAGGTGCAATTAGTCCGACTGAAAAGACGAGACAGTGTGTCTTGTAAAGTGTCCCCTCCCCTCCTCTTTGATTTGTGGATTAGCCATCCCTTGTCATTCACATTCACTTCATTGCCACATAACCAGGCCGGGCAAATACTATTTGGAAAGTACCATGTTGCATCTTTATAGAATCACTATGCATATAGAGGAAAGAGCATGCAAATTATAATATTGTTACTCTTGCGTAAATGATTTTGTGTAATATAGTCGACTGTTCTCAATCCTGGTATTTGCGGTCACAAGTGTGGCCTTGGTTATTAATGATCTGTGATTAATAATACAAATGAATACTTGATTTGCATTCCTGTCATGTATTAGGGACATTATGTGCACTACATATAATATTAATGATACTCCAAGGGTTAGAGTCAGGCTAATCATAAATGTGTCAAAGCTTTGACTGTTGTCATGATAATCAATGTGCAAATCAGTAATTTAATGTTTTTATTATTATATTATAATATATTAGTGTTGCTACAAAATAAATTACAAGTGTGATTTATTCAATAACATTGATTACTGTAAGTTTATCTCAGACAAGGACATTTAATCTTGGTGATAGGTGTGTGTGTCACAGCTCTCGTCTATCATCACCAGCAATGATAGAGTGGGACAGTGACTTGTGACCTGGTGACAGTCTTCCAACAACACTACAAAGATCCCGGAAAAGTAAAGTGTCTGGAATAACTTGACTTGACACTTGACATTAGTGAATTTCGGCAAATCACCTGAGATATTCCATTTGGAATGCCGGAAATGTATAAGGAGCATAATGTTGAAGTCCAACTATTTGTCCTTGTCTCTGCATTTGTTTGGTGCCTGTGATAACAGATACAGCACAAATGTGTTTTCTAATTCAGAAAATGTACAGACCTTTGTCTGTGCAAGCCTTTACAAGCTGGATTTATCTAGAAACACCATCTTTTGTTCCTTTGCAAAAGGAATATTAATATTCACAGTCTGGAATTCTCCTTCAAAATACAACACATATTTTGCTGCATATAATCATAGAGGATAAAGCCTCCCCTTTTGAAAATGCACTCAGTATTGTCAGTCAATTTTTCACACCATATTAGTCAAGACCGAAATAGCAATCAGTCAAAGAATAAAGCTTGAACATTGTAGTTACAATTTAAAATGTCGTCAAGGTTGGACATCTGGAGGATGTAATTTTCACTCACTGGACCTTTATTTTCACCTTGGCCATGAAGGGAGAAACATGTGACTTGTGGCTACCAGAGGAATTATTGACCAGTCACTCAGTCACCCCTGCTGGTTGCCTAGGGACTCAAATTGGTAGTTCTGTCCGCGACGGACCTCCTTGGAGGTGAGAAATGGCCATGACCCTCCAGGCTGAACTCACATTGCCAATGCTCCATCTAAGCCAGCAATGGTATTGTTCATAGATGACACAGGTTGGGTCAATATCATATGATATAGACAAAAAAAATGATATCAGGACATTTTCTGTGATTTTCTTGATAGCAATAAGTTGATGATATTTTGCATCCTTCAAAATGTGTTTGTACTTTGAGAATTTGCAGTCATAAAGTTATTGTGTACAAAAGTTGTTTGTCTCATACACATAAACACACAAACCCCTGCCAAACTCTCTGATAAAGCCTTGGGGAATAGAACATCAACACACTGTCAGCTCCCCAGCCTCCAGCCCAATCCCTTGGCACTTCCATGTTTTATGAAAGTGATTCGCTCCAGCTCCTTCTGATGAAGTGACAGTAATCTGCTTTTGACGACGAGCAGGAGTACACCTTCTGTTGATGCCTCGCTACCTCCTCATTCACTCTAGTCTACCTCCCTCAAAGATATAACACACTTGAACAAACATAGTGCATAGCTTGTTAAAGCCAAAGAGGGAACCATACCAAACACACAGTGTTCGCACAAACATGCATTGACTCTGGGTTCCCTCTGGCCCTGATCCCACCCTCTTTATGGTTATAGAGTTAATGTGAACTGGTGTTTCATGGTGAGAGGTAATTAACACCCAGTCTAGGACAAGCATCAAATGGGTGTGTCTGGTCCTGCCTCGCTGTCTGGGCGTCTCCTGATGCTTGCTGTTGGGCTGTTCCTGTGTTAAGTGTGATTACCAGCTGGCCTCCTCCAGATTGATGCACAGGGGTTCCCCTTGGGGCGTCTGCCTCCTCCTACTCTTTGCAAACCAAGTCTGGCAGGAAGAGCAGCCCCGCGCCCTGGCAGTTTGACCCTTGTGAGGTTGTAGACACGTGGTAGTGGTGGGGGTGGGCTAAGGAACCTCACTCTCACGCCTGAACGGTTTGAACAGGTTGCAGTTAGCTCATTTAAACGCCGCTCATGCAGGCTGTTAGATGCCCCACACCAGCCTGTTGAGCCATCTGCATGGAGAGTGTATTTGTGAAGTAGGATGCAGTGGAGTGGAATAGTTCCCAAAAACATCTATATGTGCAGACACTATCATTTTTACCATGTGAGGCGAAAAATGTTTGAACACTTTGCCAAAATGAAGTGTGTGACAGCTGACTGTTAAGGTCATTTCACTTTTTCCCTGCATCAGCCGAACTGTCCATCACCAGGAATGTTTCGTGTTTTAGTTTCCCTGTGCAAACCATTATAACCTTGTCTGGTCTACAATGTAGAAGATTCATTTATTTCTGATTGTGCCACTTCCTGTGATTAAAACAAGTATTGTAAACATTAGCATCTGACGTTAAAATAACGGAGATGAGGAGGGTCACAGACGCCAGCCCTATAACTAGTTCTGACTAATTTACACTAAACTTGGACTCTTCTCCAGGTTGTTACTTCAGTTTGGGACGGTTCCAGGAGAGGTGAGTGGGTTTGTGTGTGTGTGTGTGTGTGTGTGTGTGTGTGTGTGTGTGTGTGTGTGTGGGCTGGAAGCTGTTAATCTGATGGTGCTTATTGTTCGCACACAGAGAGCCCATGGCAAGATGGCTTGGCCCATTCTGGTAACCCCCCCCTAGCCCCTGTTTTCCCCCGAACCAACCACCCTGTCCTTTTGTTCCTCCCCTCTCCACACATGCTCACCCTCAGCCAAACTTTAGGGACATCTGGTACAAGGGGGTGGGGGTGGGGGGCTACAGGAGGGGTAAAGAAAAGAAAGGAGGAGAAGGTGAAGGAGGAAAAGAGGTGCATTCATCGGACCCGAGGGGTGGGAGGTGAGAGATGGGGGTCGCAAAGAAACATGTGTATGCAGGAGAGTGGGGGTTGTTGTCATAGAGTAAAGAAAGGGAAGTAGGGTAGCTAAAGAGGAGTAGGCAGATAATTGATGGATGGAAGTAATTGTGTGTAATGCAAGCAAGGAAACATGGGCCTCTGGGTTGGAGAGATATAGAGAGGGAGAAAGAGAGGGAGCCCGTGAATAGGAGTAGAGAAAGGAGGAGTGGGGGGAAGGACAGGAAAGGGAATAATGAAGAGAGGGAGTGTGCGATAAATAGGAGGCCGGGGAGAAAGAGAGATGAGAAGACAGTGAGGAAGGGTACAGAGAGGAGACTGGGAGAGAGAAGGAGGGGAGGAGGGGCAGGAGGAAAGGGAGGGGGGCCTGCTGTTGTGTTGCATCACTCAGCACAAGCTGGGGTTAAGAAGGAGTAACTACCTGGCTGTCAGGCTGATCGTTCATCCCTATGCATCAGGGGATACGCGTCCTGGTTTATGAGAGATGGCGCCACTATGTGGGCCACTTACCCATAGAAAATGGCTGCCTGTGCATATCTGGGAATATAAACAGCAGTGCCTGGTTGGCTTCTCCGAGCTGGTGATGGTTGCTTTGTATGCAGATGATGCCATTGTCTCCCTTAACGACAAGATGTCTATTGTTGCACAGCTTTCAGCTTTTCCCATTTTATCCTGTTTGTGTCAATCTCGCCCTCTGAAAACATTTATTTTGTATTAATAATTCCCCTATCGCAACCACACCTCTCCATTGAAAAGCCCAATCATAGGTAATTACAACTCCGGCTGCCTGAGTGCCTTTTCAAACAGCACGCTACCTCATCTTTAAATTAAATGGAAACAAAGCCGATGTACTCCAGTCTGGAAATTACAGCGTACCAGTGGCGCGTTAAACAGAAAAAGGAGACGGAGAGAAGGCACCAGAGGCAAAATGCTCTGAGTTTCCTCTCACTTTTTCACTGTGCATCACAAGCTTGTCTCCCGAACAGCGAAGAAAGCTTTGTCAAGCGCATCACGGTGAAGAGAGTAGAACGCTCCCCAGGCCCTGGGAAGATAGAAGGTGACATTTGTATGTAAATGGAGACGAGCACTCTCCACTACATTGGAGCTGACAGGAAACAGAGTGCGCAACCTGTTATTTTTGTTTCTTTTTTTTTCCGGAGAAGTTGAAGATGTTGCCATTTCTCTGATATTTGTTTTTTGGGAAGAAGATGAATGTTAAAGGCTGCAGGCCCTTTTTAACAGCAGACATTTGGTTTGCCACAGTAGGAAAGGGCCAGGTGTTCCTGGTAACATTAACACCTGTGCTTTTCCTACCGTCACATGTCAAAATGTCTGCTGTGGAAATGTATATGGTGGCCTGTGAAACGCTTCTGTGCATTTGTCACACACATGCAGTACATGCATTAGCACATACAGCAGTCCACACCCACAGGTAGACATTTTTGCCGTATTTTTCTGAAATATTGACCGATACATCAGAGTGGTAGCCAGAATGCTGCCATTAGGTTAGTGGATATACATTTTCTTTTTGTTGTTGTTGTCTGTTCTGTTTGATTGCTCAAGGTTTAGCAGATTCTGACATAAAGACAACTCAGGTCACAAGTAATACAAATAATCCGAGCAGTTCCAATAATGCTGCAGCACCTGCAGTGGCAGGATCCCTAATTAACTCTTGAGTCTCTCTGTCAGAGAAGATAATCCTGATTAAAAAGTGATGGAGGCTGGGGTAGAATGACAACATAGCTGCCATGGTTGGGGAGATTAGCACTACTAGAGGGTGGGAGGGGGGCTACCCCCTTACTGCTGTCACCCTTTTGTCTATGGCTCAAATCCATGATGAAAGAATAATGGTTGTGGAGATTTTATTTTTTTCCATCTGTCTTTGTAGAGGAGAAGATTTTGTTTGTCTCTAAATTGCTTCATGTTTTTCAACTCAATTACCCCCCCCACCCCCAACCCCCATTGCCCACCACCACCCACCCATACTCCCCCCCCCATACTCCATGTTCCTTGACTTGTCTGGGATCTCCTGGGTGTTATAAAGCGTGTTTGACATTCTTATGGCTGTCTGATAACATGAGTGGTGGAACAAGCTGATTTGTTGCTCTGGCCAACACTAAGACAGTTATCCAATTAAACAACACTTAGTTGGTGTCTCGCCTTTGAGGGATTGCTTGTAACCATCGAGGCTCACTTATCTCTTTTTTTCTGTAGCCACACATCTTGTGGGAATGTCCTAGATGATGACCCGCTACCTGCACATCCTCGAAGTGTCATTTCAATCCATTCAGTGTGAAGTGTAAAATGCAAACAGTCACCTGTTAGTTTAGATGGTGAAAAAGGGAATTGAGCAAGCAGAGCGGGTGTAAAGTAAATGGATTTTTTAAAATGGGAAATAAACATGGCTGTTATCAGACTGTCTATTTGGCGTTCATCTGGGGAGATAGTGTTGACACAAACTGAAGCATAGCGCCAGCGCTGCTGTGATTATGCTTGCAGCCCGATGCCACCAAGTGGGAACCACAAGAGAAATGCACTTTAGAGATAGGAATATATCATATATGACTATTTGAAGAAAGCAGGAATAGTGTCAGGGAGCAGAAAGGGGCTCTTATTTGACAAAACCAAACACAGTTATAAAATGCACCAAACAAGTCAATTGGAACTTTTCATCTCAAGATTCAGTTTCTCAAACAGGGTATCTGTTGGTAAGGGTAAAAGAACAAAGCTAAAGAAAAATATGTCAAGTGTGGCAGGGAGGCCCTGTGCCCACATCTGCAGATAAGCCCACCCCCCCACCCCCAAGGCTTCCCCTTTGACATCTGTCATCTTATAGCCCCCAGCCTGCAGTTTCAATAGGGTGGAGGTATAGGCCTACAAACATGGGGACAGAAGGGTAAACAAAAGCAGGTCTGGCATGGAAATAGGGGGTGTTACTCACAGCCCCACCACTTTTGCCTTTGGGTTAGTGACGTGGGAAACGACAGCGACTGTAACAATCATATAAAAAAGGCCAACAGGAGAATTGGAAGTAGTCAAAAAGAAAGAGAGACGGAGAGAGTTGGCAGAAGGGAAATGGAGACTGCAGCATAGAAACAGAAACAGGAGGTAGATGAGAACAGAAGGTTTTCCATTTTCAAGGAGATAAAGGAGCATTAATGAATTTGAACCAGTGCCCTCTTTGTATATACCATAAGGGCAAAAAGTAAGCAGCAGATTGGGGTTTAGTTGGGTTTTAATCTACAGCCAAACTGTCCTTTAGATGCACAGGGGGTTCTCCCAATTCTGCAATCACTCGAATGGCCGTTGCACCGCTTGCCAACTGCCGCGGGTAAGGCCTGTGCCAGGCCTGTGCCTCAAGATGCCAGATGACTTGATGTGCCTAACTGGTCTGGGTAGATCCATTCATTTAGCCAAAAAGACTATTTTTCTGCCCATCTAATCCATTCAGTTACCTTGTTTGCACAATACTGAGTGTGCTGAATTGCACATTGTAGCGTTGTACAGTACATGTACAATGTTCCTCAAAAATGTTTGCACACCTGGTATGAATGTGTCATATATACTCTGTGTGTCATTCTACTTCGTCTTGGTATGTGTTCATCAAACAACAAATTGTATGTTGTATGTGTGTGAAATTCTCTCAAATACCCACATTAAACGATCAGTTTTATTTTATACAGTGATTAGTCAACCACAAAGCTATCACTTAGCATTGTATTTGGGACACTAAGGACTCTGAGTTTGCTCATAGCCTGCAGCTACATTCCATATCTGTCATTTTTACAATGTGTTGTTTTACCACACAGAGAGACCAAACATGGCCTGTGGCATCTACCCCCATCTGGAGGTAATGGTCTGGCCCCCCTGGCTGTGAGCCTAGCCAGTTAGTAATGAAATGGGCCCCTCCATTGTAAATCAAAGAAGGTTCTTGCTTGGCTTATGCCTTTGGGAGAATTGCATGGGGATGGCATGTGTTACGCAGGGCAGCCTGGCTGTAGTCCAGGCAGAAACTCTGAGAAAGGAGGAGTTCGGCTTTGTAGGTGATGGATGGTGGCCTTTGACACTGTTTGTCTCTGTCTATGGTTTTGAATATTAAAAAGGATCTAAAGAGGTAAGACATGATCTAGGGTGCCATATTTATGTTCTGTCAAAGGCAGTTTGTATAATAACAGTATTGGCATTTTCATCCCAGTGGGGCTTGGGTGAAAAGAATGTGTGGCCTCTTGCAGTTTGTTCACAAGACATGCATTTGAACATGGTTGTTGGTTTGGAAGACATTTGTTTCTGGAAAGAGCTGATATGTTTGATTCAGAAACCTTTCTATTTTGAATTTTAGGCATTTGGCCGACATGCTTATCAAGAGTGACTTACATTGAAAGGGTCCAAAGTGTAAGAATCCCACAATATCACATGTTTAATAATGGCGTAGAAGGTAGGTGCTGAGGATAGAAGTATAGGAAAGGTATCTTTTTTGTATGCAGTAAGCAACGCATAACCCATTTGGATGGAATTTCAAGTCGAACAATTTTGCTAAATTGCCTCTTGCATGCTGACAGCCAACCCTAAGCCTCTCAGGCAGAGTGGAGTTGAACATAGTATGTTTATAAAAAGAAGCCAGGAGGAACCTTGAGGAACCTGACTTTGAAGTCAGCTATTTTCCTTTACTTCAAGTGCGTCACTCACTTCAAAGTGAGAATTTCACACTAAATGTACTGATTTTTTTTTTTTTTTCCCTCCTCCCCTTTGTGTAGCATTTACAGCACATAAAACGGGTCTGGAGAGACTTTGTCGGGAGGTATCTGTAACCTAAGATGACTCCGTCTGTGTATATGTGTGTGAATGTGTTTTTGTGCCACTGACAGCTTGCAGGGCCTACAGAGCTTTGTGTGTGTGTGATCTTAGCATATCCACATAAAGAAGCCTGCAGATGATCCTCGGTGGTGGTCTGAGTCTTTGCTTTTGTTAATGAGATGGAATCCAGAGTGCGTCAGGCCTGTGTGGAGTCATAGTTAGAAAGGTTCGACCCCTGTGTTTGTGGTTAAAGAGGAGGATTTGAATGCGGTTGGTGAGTAAGACTTGTCACTAGTTGAACTAAAAAAAAGTTACCAGAAGCCACCATATCTGTTTCAGATTCACATTCCAATCTGTGAAAACCAAGCATGCACCTCTTAGAGCCCAACATCCCATGTGCAAATGACTGCGATGTCAATGAGATTTAAGGCATGCATGGAGAAAAAGGGCTGGCATACCATGGGAAATGAAATTTTGCTTGTGTGCACCGAGTTCAGTCGTGTTTGTACAAAGGGGTTTTAGTGGTTATTAGCCTGTTCAAGCACCTAATTCTTTCTGCCGTGATTGTAATTGGAACTTCTACTTGAAGCGGTTGCTGAGGCCAGCGCTGGCACACAGGCTTGTAAACAGATGAAGGTGTCCTCTCCACTTACTGCAGCAGGCAGAAGTGTGTGTGTGTGTGTGTGTGTGTGTGCTCATACATATCACACATACTCAACTGTGTGCATGTGTCTGTATTAGTTTGTGATTGTCGCATAATTTGTAACAGCAACCGTCTGTGCATGTGAAGTTGTGCAATAGTCAGTTGCAATTGTGTGTGTGTGTGTGTGTGTGTGTGTGTGTGTGTGTGTCTGTGTTTGGCTGGACTATGAGGTGCCTTCTCTTGCCAAGCACGACTGGTGAACAATGGAGAGTGTCTCATTCATGTGTAGGGGTCAGAGAATTGAGAACCAGTTTGAGGGCGAGGTATCCATCCACTTCCTCCATGTCTGATTCCCCTACAACCCATCATCTTCACCCATTTTCACCCCCACCACCAAGCACACCTGGCTGCCCCCATACAAGTCTTATTCTGAAGGTGACTTTGGCCCTTAGGCCTCTCATCTGCTGGCCAAACAACACTGTAATTGACTCTCGAATAACAAACAGGAGGACGCCTTGCCCTTCAACAGGCATGCAAGATACAACAGATTTCTAAATCTTTCTTTGTTCATTTTGGACACTGCAGATTGGATCCGATTTTTGATCCGAGTCCAAATCTTGGCACATAATGCGCTCCAAATAACCCCCTTCCTCACAAAGCCAATTTGCACTTTGGCTTTGAATAACAGACAAATGTAAGAAGTGTTTTTACCCAGAGTCCATGATCTCACTTGATCTACGTCGGAGCAGGTCATTAGCTGAGGTGATTGCATGCACTTGACCTGTTCACGCGGGCGGCGTGGGTATAAAGCACTGGGCGCTGAGACAGGACGCAGGGATGAAGGGAGGGAGGAAGGAGAGAAATGATGAGATGTTTTAGTGTGTGTGTGTGTTGTACTGGGAGCGATGGGTGGAGGGAGGAGGAGCAAGAGGCGGATTCCTCTGAGATCCAGGCTGCCAGCTCTTGTCAAGGAGAGGACTGGAGAAGGAGGAAGAGAGTGCATGAAAACAAGACGGGGGGGGGGGGGGGGATGTCTGAGAGGAGAGAGAGAGAGAGAAAGAGAGATACTAGATACATACTAGAGTATGAGTAAGCATGAGAGCGAAACGGACAAATTGACAAAGAAGTGGTAGAAGTGTGCTTGTGAGCAATTGGCACAAGAAATCTACCATAACTTTGATGAACCTAAAATTTGGACCCCATCGTTTGATGTCAGCATCAAGAGATTTTAATGATGCTTCACTTTGCTGGTGGCCAGCTGTGTACCACTTCAGATTAGCATGTCAGCATATTGCAGGGAAAGGGAGCTGAGGCATTGGAAGGACATGGCTGGATACCCCGAAAGAGAAGCTTTCCTCCTTCTCAACAGTCTGCTTTCATTCCCCTTTCTTATCTTGATCGTTCCCCTCTTTCACCAGTAAAGGATGAAACAGTGCGAGTGAAATACTTCACAGTTGTAATCTCCCCTGATGGCTTATTCAACGAGAGTCTTTCCCCCTCATTTCAGGCCTAATGTATTACATCCACCCATCCTCACCTCCGGACCCCCTTAGTTCTCACTGCGCCTCAATTGCAGTTGCCGCCTTTGGACAACCTCTGTGGTGGGTGAAAATGGGCTGAAGGCCACAGATGGAAATAGCACCAGCTGATAAAGGCGACAGGTGATCCGCAGTGCTATATGCAGCTGCAGCAAGATTTGATTTCTTCCTCCCTGCACCTGATTCAGAGGTTACCTTTGCACTATCACAGCTCTGTTTGATTCTATTTGATCTCTTCTCTCAAGAAAACATGGCAACATGGTGCAGTATCGTTCGCCTTGTCAGGACTTGTATCTTTTTTTCTTTTTTTCTGGGCTGATGTCGGGTGGTAGCGTTGTTGACACCAGTGAATTAACTTTGCCCCTGCTTTCATCTCCTAGCAGCGCTCGTCTCATCACCTGGCACTCCGCGAGAAATCAGATGACACCTCTTGATGTTAACTTAGGTTTCTGCATTCCTTAAAGCAAATGTCAGCCCAGCTTTCATTTGACGTTACGTGCTGCCACCCAGCTCCCTCTTCTCCCTCTTCTCCCTCTTCTCCCTCTTCTCCCCTCTCAAATTGGCCTGTAGTGGTTATTGCCAAGTTGTGGGTAATGTAGGTTGCAGATTTACATCATTTTCATTATTGACCAACGCACACTGGCATTTGTTCGGATTAGCATTGTGACATTGCAGTTGATGTCTCTAGGAATAAGGTGGAACCCCTTTGAAGACGCCTAGTGCAAACAGCTGTTGACAATTTTGGGGTTGGGGTCAGGAACGTTGTTGAGCTATGGTGTTGCGGCATTTTCTGAAGCTAACCTTAATATAGTCACACCCACACCCCTTTCAACTTACTGCATCCAAAATGGCTTGTGGTGCTCTGCGGCATTGTAGCATGGGATCCGAGTTAAATCGTTCTCTTCGCCACTACAACCCTTCATGTGGCCATGTCGTGTTTTGGTTTTGGTACCCCAGGCTGACGCGTCGAGGCCCCAGACACTATCACATGGTCTTCAGATGTAAATCTCAAAACAAGGCTTTTTGGTCTGTGCACCAATGTGAGTAAAGTCTGGATAATGGCAGGGACCAGACCGAAGCAAGTTGAGAAATGTTTTTTTTCCTTTCTATTTTGAGATGTGGGTGTCTAAATGTGGGCACATTCCACCGGGCAATTTAAAGCACTGCATCGCATGTAGTTGTTTCACAGCTGCATATAGTCTGATGGCTATTGCTATACACTGTCCCTGTGGGCTGTGGTATTGTTTAAATATTGTGAAAGGCTTCTGTCTCCATTTCTTTATTTAGTTTGGATTTACAGAGGATATGGACTGTTTTTTAAACACCATCTGACTTTACATTTATCCAATTCCATTCATTATCTCCCGGGAGCAGCCTTTTAGATACACAGATACGTTTTTTCCCAAAAGAAAATGTATTTTTATCGCCTTCACAAGCAGACACCAAAGAGCAGTTAACTGTACACTGACACACTGGGGCACTGGACTCTGTTGGAGCAGCTTGAGGTTAATTCTCTTGCTCAAAGGCACAAAGGATGCATTGGTAGGGCAGTGTGTCATGTTTACTGGCTTTTTGCCAGAAAATGAGCCACAAAGCGTGCAGCTGCACTGTAACATGTGAAAAAATTTGCACATGTTCACAACTGATGACTTGCAATAAAACTGTGTCTGCAACCAAACAATACAACCAAGTTTTTGCAGAGCAGAGGAAGAGCATAGGATATGAATGTGAAACTAGACAGGCACTGCCAGGGAGAAATAGAGTGATATTTTTGGAAAAACAGCTTGAACTGTCAGGGAGAGAAAAACAGCTTTAATATAAAGGTCTTTGTTGCCCTTAATATCATCTTGTGTTCCTATAAAAATGCCAAAAATTGTGAGGCAGGGTGGAGAATCCTGGATACATTTGTTTGGAGTTTTTATACCCTGGAGTTATAATGTTTTAATTTGGCTCTACCCCCCTGGTTGTGAAATTTCCGTGGCCTGCTGCCGCGTAAACAAAACACATTTAGCATAATTGCACCTTTGGTGTAGGCCTCTCTTCAAGGCAAGGTATTGATTTTCTCTCTCCCTCTGTCTCCCTCTCGTTCTGCTCTTTGTTTTTCTTCTCCTCAGCTTTATTTTCCCTTTTGCATTCCTTGGCTGGAGCGCTCGCTCGCTTACTCTCTCTCTCCCCATGTGCCCTCCCCAATCACTTGCTCTCTGTCTCCCGGATGGCGCCCAAGTAGAAAAATAGTAACAAGAATGCTCCTCGATTACAGTAGCCAAAATAATGCTCACCTTAATGACACCAAAAGTCCGGCTGCCAACCGGTCAAATCTCTCAGTTCCATGTTCAAGTTGCAGTTGCTAAATCGAGTTCTGTTTTCACTCCAGGAAGCAAAGAGAGGATCATGTAATAAAAAACTCTTTTAGATCTTATTTACCTTGTTTAGTTGTTAAATTGGTGCTGGAGCTGCTCTGCCGCATGTGGGAGGAATTCTGCAAGTACGTCTTCCTCTCTGAAATTGGAAAGGAGTGCAGGGGAACTGTTTGGAATTCTTCTGTTCATGATACCGGCAGATGCATTTAGTTTTACACATGTTTGCAAATGTTCTTACCTGTACACATTACAGACAGATTTGAAAATGTGTAAAACTGAAACACTGCAGTGGGAGGGGGCCAACATATTGATGTTATTGATGAAAATGTCATTCATTAGGGCGAAGGAATCTCTGGGCTTGCAATACATTGGCAAATGGATAATTCACCAAATCCCAAAGTTTGATTTGTTTCATCATGTAGCTGACATGACTTCAATCGAGAACTAGCAAAGCAGCTAACTGAGTAACTGAAACATTTTCAGCGTTTGAAAAGGTTGATTCTTGTTGTTCTGGGTTGTACCCTCATGGTTAATCGCACTTATTGCTTTGGATAAAAGCGGCACTTAAATGAAATGCAATGTAATTATTATTCCAATCCATTTCCAGGGCTGGAGGAAAAACTTACCTGTATGTCTTTCTTACTGATTTCCATCAGCTATCATTTCCTTAAAGTCTTGTACAGGAGTGGACGTTGACTGCTGCCAGTGGAGGTCGAATATTGTCTGTAATCTTTTTGTGTAAATCGTTGGCTTCTCATGATTTTTTTTATTCACGGAGAGGGAGAGGGAGAGATGGAAGCAATGGGAGGGGATGCTGGTGGAAGGGAAATGGCGGTGCTTGAGCTTGTTCTGATCTCTCATGGTGTCTCTGTGTCAGTTTTCATCTTTCTCTCTCTCTCTCTCTCTCTCTGTTCTGCTGTGAATTTCATGTTGGATTCAAAGTGTCACATTGCACAAACATGCCAAAAAAGGTTTGCAAATATGTCAAGAGATATGTAACAGTAGCCTGGTCTCTTCCTTCCAGTCTTCTCTCAACTCAGCGGCCTCATTGACAGTAATGTAAGAAATGTATGGACCCATTGTCAGGAGACAAATAGCTGTATAACGATTTAATGTAAAGTCTGCTTTTTGATTTAAATACATAACTTCATTGTGTGTGTGTGTGTGTGTGTGTGTGTGTGTGTGTGTGTTTGCATTTAGAGCTGCCCTATTGGCTTCTAGTCTGGTATTCGTGACCTCCTGGTGGGATTAACCTCCAAACAATGTTAGAGAGAGGCTGGCTCTTCTCCCCCAGGACGCACTTACAAAGACACACACATGAATAAGGCCAATTATCCCCAACCTATTACAACAATTATATCCCTCCTGTCTGTGTCTAATTCCCCCTTTTATACATGGCACAGGTCTGCTGAATGAGTGTGTTCAACCCTCATTTGACCCATTCTTATCTGGCTGCTGTCTCGGGTGAATTTCCAGCCACACTTCGAACACAGCCTCAAGTTAGAAATCACTGGATAACCATAGCGTTTCAATACATTTCATGACATATGAACCAAACCTTTTTTCCACACAGGCGATGTGTACTGACCCATTCATAACACAGACATAGAAACACACATGTCGAGACAGAGAATATAGAAGATCCCACGCAGGTCAGCCAGTGCCTGGAAACATGGACGACACAGTGTTTCTCCACATAAGGTTTTCGTGCACATTTTATGTAAACAGCCTCTAGATGATAGACTTCAAGTCAGTCACGTACAAGTAGGTACACGTACGTGCAGTCTGTTATTCCCCCTCTGTTTGAATGGACGCACTCTCATGCTTCAGAATGTCAGAACACATGTAATGTAATTACATTACCAAGAGTATTAACATACATTAGACATGCTTACAAGAACATGCATGGATTCAGAGGGTACACACATGTTCTAATGAGTAAATGTACATACTCAAAGTGTCCTGCTGCCCACTGTACCTTTCTATAAATACCGTAATTTGTACACGTGTGTATGTAGTGCATTTATGTGCTTATGTGTGTGTGTGTGCGTGCGTGCGTGTGTGTGAAAGAGGGTAAAAGAGAGAGAGGCAGTCAGGAAGCTATCGAGGGCCCCTCAAGTCTGGTGGAATGCAGAATGAGGGGGGATGGGTGAACAAAGTTTGGTCTGACACAGGGAGAGTAAGAGAGCAATGGAGATTTGGAGAGCAGGGTGTGGTTCTCTGAATTTCAAGACACGCGTACACACACACACACACACACACACGCTCTACAGTGTACTATATTTTTACAGTATGAATAGGCTCTCACAGATGTTCACTGTTTATATGGCCCTCATCAGCTCCAATTCAACCCTCACCGTTCTGAGCAGCTGTGGCCAGCACACACACACACACCCACCCACACACAGGCACACACATGTACGTGTATATATACTATCAGGCTGGAACTTGCTATATTTAGCCACAGCCTTGGGTGCTGAGGAAGTGAAGATTGCAGCAACAGGCAGAATATAGTCTTTTCTTGGAGGAAGAAAACTCATCTGCAGTTTTCTCTGTTCATCTAACACCTTCTCCTCCTTCCTTCATCCTGCCTCACTCAATATAATATTCATTCTGTAAGCTGATAGGGGGGAAGGAACTCCAAAATGAGGCCCAAGCCCTTCCTCACCTGCTTTGTGTAGAGAAAACGTTCAAATCAGCATTCTTTCACACCACACACTCTTGGAAAATGTCTGACACTGACTTTTTTACTGCCACAGTTATTCATTGTTAGTGGTTTTACCTTCAGTTGGATCAAGCTGGCAAAGACATTAAGAGAAGATTCAATCTGTATGTTTGAAAGCTGATTCTAATATCAGCGCCTTTGTTTGAGCATTTAGACAATGTTTCGGTGCCCTGATAAAAAAAAACAACCCAAACCCTGTATAAAATAAGATGTCTGCAAAATGAAGAGGCAGTCAGCCGTTGATAGTCCCACTGTGATATGAGCTGTAGTGTAGAATAATCCACAGCTATATGAGACAGTGATAGATGTGCCACTTGTCTGCTGACGTCAAATGAAATCAAGGTCTATGAAAAGTCGAGAATACTGAGCGAGATAATGTAAAGAAAAGATTGACCAAGAATTGACACAGATAGAGAATAGAATGGAAAGTATTACATGTCTCCGAGTGGACACACTGCCCATGTATTTCCATGCATGTCAGTTTATTTAGCTGGATGTCCAGAGCTCATCAGCACTGAACTAATAACAAAGAAATGTGTGTTTTCAGTGTTGTGAATTTCAATGAGGCTAAGATGTGCACCGAAGTGTGTGCGTGTGCATGTGGGTAAAATTGATTTTAGGCTGAACAAAAGCAGATGCACATGAGCCAGTGAGCAGGCACACACACACACACTCACACACACACTCACACAAACGTCAGCAAGAATATCCCAGTGCATATGTTCACAATCACACACATTCACACTATTCAGGAGGAAGGTTAATTGAAGGTTACAACTGGGGAGTCGAAGACGAGAGGCTTTCAGCGGTAATATGTGAGTGAGTGAGTGAATGAGTGTGTGTGTGTGTGTGTGTGTATTTCACCTCCATTGCTTGCCCTGACCTCCCCAGTCCCCATTTCTTTTTTCTCTCTCTCTCTCTCTCTCTCTCTCTCTCTCTCTCTCTCTCTCTCGCTCTCTCTCTCTCTTTCTCCCTCTGTACTCATCCAAAGCCCAGTCAAAATGTGCAGCCATGCAGATACCTACAATCTCATTAATTCAACCCATCGGCTATACTGCAGTGCAACCCCCCACCCCCCCTCTCCCCCCATATGCAAACGCTTCCTCTAAAAGGTTAATATAATCTGCCACTGCTGAAGTTAACTATCTGTGGATACACCCTGAGAAACGATGTGTCAACACATCTCTTTGTCCATCTGTCCATGAATCTATTAATCTATTTACATTTTAAGATTTAAATAATCTACATAGTTTATGTGCTCTGTCTCTAAAATGATGATCATGACATTATTTTAAATGGTTGTATTTCGCTAGTAAAAGGCTCTATAGGTAATATTGGCTATAAAAAGAAGAGGCTAAATAATAGTTTATTGTGTATTGCATTAAAAAAAATAAAGGTGAGTCGTATAGTGAACTCCATTCGGTAAAAAGAAGCCGTCTCCGTTCTCCAAAAGCTCAAATTCAAAACTGAAACTCATTTTGTTGGTCGAGCTGATAACAGAACCACCGCTAGACGGTTCACCTGGGTTCAAACCTGTTTAACCTGCGAACCTGAGGAAACTGTTCTCCAACTTCCTTCAGACTAACTTTGAGCAAAATGTTGAAACCTCAAAAGCTCCAGTTGTTCTCCTCTGTCGCCGACCTTGACCTCTGACCTACCTTAGAGCAGAAAAAGACGTGATCATTTTATCATTAAATGTTCTGTGTGCATACCGACTTCCTGCTGGCGGGAGTGGAAATGACAATAACAACAATGCAGTCATTCTTCATTAAGCTTTGCTTAGCATTGACTTGACTTGAGTGTCAATACAAAAGATACACAGTGAAAGAACTGTCGAGATGATTTCTGAATGATCAGTGACATAGACCTGTGACATTGAAAATGTCTGTGTATGCATAAAAGTAAACTTTATTCATGGGTGTTTGTGCATGTATGTATGTGTGTGTGTTTGCATATGAGTGACACTTGTGCATAGTAGCCCTTTGTGTGCATCCATGCGCCTGAGTGTGCACGCGCTCTTCTATCGTCGCCCTCTTAGAGCCTTTCTCCCGTACACACTCATTAAAATGTCATCCTAAGCGAGGCCATCCATTCTACCAGTGGAATGCAGTAGGCTGGGAGGGAGTGAGGCGGCAGCCATATTGAGTTTCTGGAAAAACTGAGGGGGCTGTTAGGGTACCAGGCATAATGCACCTTCTTGTCAATGTGCGTGTGTGTGTGTTTGTAGTCCTGTTTATTGACTGGGTGTTCTCCAGCAGGCTTGTGTGCTGTTGTCAATAGATTATAATGTAGCTAAATATATCATATATCAGAGTCAGAAAGGCTTTCATTCAAATTGTTAGCACTACATACACCAAAATCAGGAGGGCTGCTTCTCTTTGGAACATTAATGAACATATCAATTCATAATAAACAACACATAATAAAATAAACAACATAATATAAAAATATGTACAAAACTAAATAAATGATATTGCAATAAATAGCGATGATATGAGTATTGTACATTTAACCCAACATTTTGAATTATAAAATAATTTTATGAATTATTGGATGTTTTAATTGTATCAGCAGATGTGTTTCTTTTGCAGTGGAATATTGTAATGGACATACTTTTACAATATCCATATTTTATCAACAATTCAAAAATAATATATGATGATTCAAAATAATAGTGTTGTTACTTTAATGTTTCCATAAAACAACAAATGATGTAATATATTCTGTGATATCACAGGGCATTGCATTTTAGAGCAGTATAGGAGAGCTGGGAGGATATCTGAGGATATACAGCCCCCTAGTAGATAACAACAACAAACTAGGGGGAAGCTGCTACAAATTCATTATTGAACACCACTAAAAAACTCTGGTAGGAATATTAAAGTTTACTGTTGTGAAACCATGGGAGGTAAGAACTCCCCAAAAGTAGATATGGGCTTCTGCAAATATCTCTTTCACTACTTCTCCTTTCTACTCAATGCAACACATGATTATTATGAGGCAGGATCAGAGAGGTTGTCTGCTCTCCACCTTCTCTTTCACCCGCTCTCCGTCAGAGTATCTCTATATCTCCCCCCCCCCCCCCCCTGATCCCTTCCTTTTCCACGGTAAACAGACAAATGAATAATTTAATCAGGATCGATTCGTTTGTTTCGGGCTCAAATGTCAGGGTGTCACTTGATCGCTCCCTACCCCTCCGACACCCACCCTCTCCGCCTCCTCATTACTCCCCGGTGCCAAACAACAAGCTTTCCTCCCTTTAGTGATGAGGAGGAGGAGGATGAGCGCTCATTACCGAAGTGTGTTTATCGGAGGGCACGCTGTGTGATTTTAACACCTATCTGTGTGTTTCATGATTGTTTGCTGTCTCTGTGCGTCTTTGTTCTTCCCGCTGTGTGTTTTACGATGACTGCATTTTGACTTTGGGTGTGTGTTTTTTACTCAGATACGACTGAATGTGTGTGTGTGTGTGTCCATTCTGACCCGTACACTGCCAGCACTGCGGCGTGAAGACCAGTCACCGTGTTGTGACTTTCTTTCTCTTCCTCTGCTCACAGAGGAGTGAAAGCTCGGCAGACAGGGGGTGGACGGAGGGAACGAAGTAAAACAAACAAGGGAGAGAAGAAAATAAAGCAGGCAGATGAGTGATGTTAAGATGAGAGGGAGGTGGAGAGAGGGATGATGGAGGAAAGCAGCAGGGGAAGTCTGGAAGGGAACGAAGTAAGGAAAACAAGTGATTGTCAGAGGAACGAAGGGGGGGCGGGGGCATGCAGAGCAGGAGAGGAGATTGAAAGAAAACACTTACAGAAAATATGGAAAAAAGGAATGTAAATGTGACATAGGCTTAGAAAAGCCTGAGATGCACTTGCAGCATTTCTGCATCAAACAAAACAACATGTTTCAGGAGAAAATCAAGAACATTAAATGCCAGCATCTGATTAAACTATGAATAACATATAATTTATTCAAAATATCGCATGATTGGTGCCTTTCCAGTAAATTATTCACACACTGTTAATATTTGTTGAAGGCCACATGAAGGAAAGGAAGAAAACTAGAGCTACACACAGAAGTAGAGAAACCACAACGGCCACCATATAACTATTACATTTGTGCTATCTCAAGGACTAAGAGATGTTATATCAATAGTCTGCATTCATGCTTTAGGATCTTGTACATTTGTAATATCATTGAAGACAGGGCCGTCACAGTTTGGTTTATTTCTGGATGTTAAGTTTCAGGAGGTGGCTCTAACTTGTCTGTCAACGATTTTCTTTCAGATGTTTGAGAGTTCTTCAGAAAAGACGTCAGAGTCCTTTTATGAAGTGGATGTTGACGTAACAACAGTTGAATCCCCGAATTCCCTGTCACTTTGTGGGACTGAACACAAAAACACAGATTCATTCATTTGCAAATGTGGCTAATTATTACTCTGAGGCTAAATACTGGAGTGAATGAGTGAAAGCAGTGCAGAAATCTCCAAACATGGAGTGGAGGGGGAGGGTGAAAACAAACGGCAGTGAGTGATGGATAGAAGATAATAAGGTAATAAAAAGAGGGAAAGTTAAGTTGTTTCTCTCTCTCTCTCTCTCTCTCTCTCTCTCTCTCTCTCTCTCTCTGTGTGTTGGGGGGGGGGGGGGTACAATAGCCCCTGTGTTATCTGCTGTGGGTTGTGAGGGCAGAGGGGGCAGCTGGTTCACATTACCATGGTGCACGGAGATGGCAGCCAGCTGCACTACAGCTCAGAAGTAGTTTGCCCCTCTCCCCCACTGCACACACACACACTCATACACACACACACACATACACACACACACACACACACACACACACACACACACACACACACACACACACACACACACACACACACACACACACACACACACACACACACACACACATAATGTCAGTCTGTCAGGAAATGCTGGATATTGCTGCTCTGGGTTCATTCATGAGGCGACCTGGCTACGAGCTGTGCTGCAGTGCCCAGGTGACTAAAGGCGGCCTCGTGGGACCTTATTAGTGACAAACACACACTCAGTTTGTGTCTAGATTTGGGACATAGAGATTCCACCAAAGTAAGACTTTTGATGCAAAAAATAATTTATTTGTGAGAAATAACTTTCGGGAACTTCATTGTTAAGTGTCTCTTAAATACTGAGAATCATGTCTGATGTCTTTTTTATCAATGAGGAAAAAAATATAAGGGTATAATATTAATGCTTTGTTTTTTTTGCTGTATTGCCCAAATCTGGAAACATCTACTGACTTTAAACATCTACTTGTTGACTCTCCATCTTTTCATTCAGTGCCATTGTCTCTAATTTACCTGAGAGGCTGTCTGCGATCATGGCAGCAAACACTGGGCAGGAATATGGGATGAGCGGGTTATAGAAAACTGATTAATTTTCACAGTAATCGTTAAGCTGCTCTGTGTGTCTGTGTCTGTGTTAGTGTGTGTGTGTGTGTGTGTGTGTGTGTGTGTGTGTGTGTGTGTGTGTGTGTGTGCAGACATACAAGGGATAAGTGAATGGGTAGTATGTACTTAGACTCATTGCATAAGCCAGAGAATATACTCATATTTGCTCGTGTGTGGTCATTCACATTAGTGCACGTGATATTAGAAGCTATACTCGTGCACACTCTCACACACCAAGTCTCCAGAGAAGACAGAGGAGGGGTGGGTTGACCAGATGGAGTAGCCTCCTTCTTGCTGAGCGAGCTTGACGACAGCTGAACAGCTTGAAGTGTACCGGAGTGGCCGGCCACAAACACACACACAATCACATATCACAGACGCGTGTGCGGTTTACGTGTACACACAAACACACTGGCTCATTACCTCACACTTTCATATTCCTGTTGACTTGTAACGCAGAGACATGGACGGTCATGCTCACACGTGTGCATTCATGTAGACGAGCCATGATACAAAACACTCCTTAACACGTTCTGTCAGACAAGACCCTCAATCAGGCCCTATTTACGTATAATCAAGGGCTATAGTATCACTGGTAGCAGAAGCGTTCATGAACCTGCTCTCAAACTGTCTGAGAACCTAAAAACGTGTCGTTTGTGATGATGACCACTTTCCTCCTTCTCCCACTCTGCCTCTCTTCATTCTCACCTCTCCTCTCTACCTTCGATTCCTCCCTCGCTACGAGTCGTGACTCTCCAGTCAGCCTATTCCCTTAGCTGTGATTAGGGGCTTTGGATTCCAGCCTGCATGCATTTCAAGGCCCGAAGGCTTTGGAAAAGCCAGCCGCCACATTCAATCCAATAAAAAGCGGCGAGTGAGGGTGATCCAAATAAGCAAAGCGAGAAAGTGGACGAGTTGTACACAACTCTTATGGTGAATAACCAAAACAAAAAGAACCATAAAAAGCGAGGGGAAAATAACTGGCCTCTTGCTTGAATGGAAGCCAACACTCTGCCTGTTGCCAAGAAGATGAGCAGCCGGGCTTGGAAGCCATCTTTTTTTATACTCCTTCAATTTGTGCACTCTGTCTCTATATTCCCATGAATAATCACTGTGGTGTATGTGTCATTGAAACCCTTTAATATTTCTCCACTCTGTTCTTACATTTGCCTCCCTGGTGTTTTGACTTTGTGGTATCGACAAGCCTGAAGCAGCGACTTGTCACTCCGTGCTTTCATCATGTAGCTACTTCAGAAGCCAAGAGGGTGCATGCTTTCATTCCATCTCTTGCACAGCATTGCATCTACAAATTTCTAGGGATGGATCATGATTTCCAAATGTATAAATCATAATTATGTTAAGTAGCTCCCAGTGAATGTTAAATAGTGTTTTTGCTTGAAATGTCAATCCCTTCAGATTTGTTCCTACCTTGATTTGGGAATCGTAGGATGTGTTAAACAAGTTCATCTTCATCAACTTTCTCGGTCTAACTGATCAATTAAATGAAGAACGAAATAAAACTTACAATAGAAAAAACTGAAATAAAATAGCAATAGCTCGGGAGAGACAAGAGCCCACCCGAAGTCTGGGTCATTTTGATCATTGAAGTATGGTTCAACTAGGACCACTTTAGAAATTGACCAGCGTATATTCTATCTCAGTGGGCAAACTGTAAATGTAAATGTGTTGACATGGTCCTGATCTCAAACCAGTTATTTTCTGCCTCCCCCGAATCCAGGTGAGCTTGTTGCCTCCTGTCAGACTGAATTTGTAGACATTTGCTATAAAATGGCCATAAAGGAGGATACTCAACCAGTTATGTTGATGATTTCTTGGCACCACAGAAAATGGCCTCTAGATGTGCTCATAAATGACAAAACAATAGAAGAAACAATTTTGTGTCTTCTCTTGGGGAACCTGCTGCGGCTCGGCATCTCCCACAGTTTCGAGTTACTACCTCCCGATAGCTCCCCGAGGGAGAATCAAACGAGGGGAATTGGAAGATATTGCCCAAAAAAAGTCCTGAGAACACAATGGGTGGCACCAGTGGCCAAAAAGCAAGTCCAAATGAAAAATACAAGTGAGACCAGTCCTAAAACATCTGTCTCAAGACTTGACTTGAGCCTGAGACCAGGCTTGGGGCTGGATCTGAAACACATTATAAAAACAAAACCATGGTAATCCATGACTGGATTACAATAGTCAAACATGGTGTAGAGCGTTTTCCATCCAATGCAGAGCAGTTGGGATGAGCTTATGTTGTTTCCTTCTGGTTGGTACAATGTAAATCACTGAAACTGACTGGATTCAGTGGCAGGAGGAATTGCTGTTGCCGCCAAAGTGCTCTTGAGCTAAGTGCTTGAAGTCTATTCTGCTGCATGAAGCAGACTGGCTCAATGAAGACTTTACCATGGTCCGTCTGCCTCTCCCTCCCCCTCAGAGCATAAATTGTTCCTCAGGTCACTGGGACTGACACTGGCTCAGTAGCCTTGGCTGCGGCCAGTATGATACATTCATCTGTCTCCAGTAGGTCTATGGCTTAGTCATCCGCCTGTCAGCCTCGTCCGTTGATCAGACTCATCTGCTCGGGCTGTGGTTTGGCCTGGTGTCTGAGTGCGTGTGATTGTGTGTGAAGGAACAGGGGTGTGGTCTCCTATCACTCGTGTCTTATTCTCTTATTATGAGATTTCATATTTTCACCCTCGCTCACAGCACAGCAGCACACAGTGTGGCAGTTGAAAGCTGCAAAATGACAAACACAAAGTGGGAAAAAAAAAAAAAAACTGAGAGGAAGGGGTCTTGTTTAGTTGCAGGACTTAAAAGCCCCCCCACCCACTCCACTACCATTTAAAAATCAGCGTGGGTACTGCAGGCAGGGAAACCAACAAACCCGATACCACCCACCCCATCGCGACTGCTGTTTTTAATACCGCAGAATAAATTAGCTTTTCTGTTTGGCTCCCGAAAAATCTGACATTTTATATGCGTGCCATAGTAAGTGTCTGACTCATCCGCACACATATAAGGTGTACAGGCAGTGCTGTTAAATCAGGCCGGGGGGAGCTGGCGGTGCCCTGCTGTGAAGGAATGTGTGGTGTAAAAAAGAGGATTTAGAGAGGTTTACCAGCTGTCCGACCTCCCACCTTTGACCCCAGCAGACACCTCCCCCCCCCCATCCCATCCCTGACCGGGCCCTCTGAAATTCATTCTCAAGTCAACAGCACAAAGAAAAGGTGTTGGGGTACGTGGGGGTTTAACAGGACGGTGGTGGTGGTGGTGGGTTGTTGGTCCTAGTGAAAGGGTCACCGGGAGGAGGGGGCGCTCAAAGAAGTAATTGCTGACTTTGCACACACATTGAAGCGAGTGTGTGAGAGAGCGACATTGAGAAGCCACACACATGTGCGGCCACTGTAAGCACCTCCAGTTTTAACAAAAATAAAAGTGTGTGTGAGCGGGTTTAATGGAGACTCCACTGAGTTATCATCACCGCCTTTCTCCTGGCCTTCACCCATGTGCCCGCCCCCCCCCCCCCCCCCCTGTCCGGTGTCCACAATACCCCTCTGTCTGCCACACAAACAAACTCTTTATTCCAGCGAGTGGGAGGAAAGGCCGGCAAACGGTTAACACTGGCTCTGTGTTTCAATAATTTATTGCGGTGGGATGCATTAATATGGATCATGCCACATTATTACCTCCCACTGGACACCCCCCCCACCCATGTACAGCATCTCCCCACCGCTGGCTAAACGCTCAACATGTCACATGGGGCGGCTTGAGTGTTCAGCCAAAGGACACAGGGCTTTTCACGCTGGTCCGATGTTTATCTGAAAACAGTGAGGGGGGGACTTTTGCAGGGGAAATTGTTTAGCGCGGAACTTCCAAAAACACAGTAGCTCCAATTGTCTGACTTTGTGTTGGTCTGTAATTTAATTTCACTTCGATTAACGATTAATTTGAAATCTGAAATGCTGTCACATGCAAAGCTACATTGTGTTGATGCCACTGTCCATGGTGACCTGATTTCCTGTTTTTCCCGATAAAGATTTGCCGTCGCCATGAAACTTAATTATCACGGACAGATTAGGATTAGATTAGGATTATAATTTGTCTTTGTGTGCCAAATACAGAAGTCGCATTTCCCCCATTAAATGTGTTGCACATATTCTTTATCTTATAAGGTTGTGTTTGAGCCATTTCTGCTTCTACCATGAACAGTTTTGACCTCCGCAAAGTAGGTCATGTTTTTTGTCAACATGATTGAGCAAAAACTACTCAACCAATTTTCACGAAACTCGGTGGAAGGACAGGTCCAACTTCCATTAACATTGTGAAATTGGCCGTTTTTTGGACATTTTCCCAGATTTCCCAGGGAATAATTCATGGATCTTGATGAAAGAAATCAAGCACATTTCTGGGAGTAATCTCTATGTGTGTTGTTATGGCTTGATTGAATTTAAGGGGATTGTTGGGCCTTGACAGCGGCAGAGTACCATCCTAGTGTTCTATCAGTGTTCCTCTTTCTTCCTTTTACATTGTTTTGTTTCCTGCGTCAGATCAGGATGGAAATCAGGGGTTTCACTTCTGTGTTGAAAGTGCCACACTTGCTGCTGTCTGTTCCTCGTAGCTTTTTCAAGTGGCTGTAAAGAACAGTTGTCTTTCCCAGGCTTTCGGGGTTAGCGTTGGTGCTGGTGGTGCATGGAACTGTGATGTGTGGACTGACAGCCAGAAAGACGGAGTGCGGTTCAACGGTGCCATCTGTCTCTGCTCTTTACAATGCTTTGTGATTGACAGGGGTTCAGGCACTCCCCTAACCTCCAGCCCAAACAGGCTGTAACCACAGCCTGCTGCACATGGAGTTGCACAACTCTTAATTGCTATGTTCGTATGTTTGTCTTCTTTCTTGTACACTGAACCATGTAATCAGATGCTGCTTAATTACTTTAATCAAGTGAAAAGAAAATGCAGCAATTCAATGTCATTTTGAACCTAAGTGCAGAGACATACTAACTCAAATATTACACGAAAGCAGCTTAATCTGTAGTGGCAGCTGGGGGAGTACCTGTTTAAGGTTGAGTGATGTCCAATTTGGTGTCTGGTGGGTGTCTGCTAAAGTAACTGTTGGTTTAATGATGGTGGGAATTAAAAATTTCTCCTGGAGTAATTGTCCTGCTCACTCCTCTTTTATTCAATAATCAGATGATAGCACAAAGGTGTTCAAATTAAAGTGCTCCTTCCCGAATCCCTCATGGAGAAAAGTTCAGACTTAAAAACTCTGGCTACTGAAGTGAGGTTTCTAAATACCACTTTGTCTGCTGATGGGCTTTGGCCCAGTTTCAGGAGCAAAGTACCAAGATTACCTCTATTTTCAATTAATTCCCTGAAAAAAGAGGCTGAAAAAGATGACCACCCTTGATGAAAAGCAGGCTTCGTAGGAACAGAGCCAATAGAGTTTGCCCCACGTGTGCGAGTGTGTGTCTCACATCAGTGGGTCTCTGTGCCTTTGTGTGTAAATACGTTTGTATGCCCCCCCACCCCCCCGCCGCCCTTCTCTATCTGGAGATGTACAGGATTAATCAAAGAGCTGCTGGGACAAAAGATGACAAAAGAGATTTGAACCTTGAAAAAGCAGCTCTTCTTCGGCAATGGCTGCGGCCTTGTGTTATATTTAACTGAATGATCACTGTCAAAGCAGGTGAGACTACTATTTCGAAACCTGAGTTTGAAAAGGCACAAAATGGACCTAATTTATTGCAAATGGCCATTAGCTGAGGGCCCTGTTAGAATGAATAAATTAATAATTCTAAAATACAGATTTAGGTGGTTGAGCTCCGTGGTGGTGCAGCTTCAGGGTTTTGAGTCCAGCAGCCACACTTTATTTGCCTTGGCTCAATTACTGCAAGTCACTTGTACGGTTTCAGAAAGAAAGCTGCAACCCGCCATCACCACAGGCCAAACAGCCAATTACATACGTGCAGGTTTAGAACAGGCACTGATTAAAAATGACAAATGAAATTTCAACTTTTTAAAGCAAACTGCCAAAGTTGGGTCCAGTTTCAGTCGTCTTGTTGTGGAGGTGTCACAGCTTTCCAAATGTTATGCATTTCGTTTTTGGAAATGAAATTTCTCAAACCACACAGCAAATGTTACACGGTAAGCCCTGCCAATTACACAGAGGAGTTTTGGAGACATTTTCTAAGCACCCTGGTCTGCCAGTCTTTCCTTCCTCCGCCTCCCCTTCGATCACTTAGAATAATCTCATTCCCCACCAGCCGCATCCCATTTCCAGAATGAATATGAAGCGTTCTTTCCCAGCTGTCCCAGCCGCCCTTCAAAAACTTCTCTCCCCCCCCCCCCCCCCCCCTTCCCTCATGTGGCAATTTGTAAAGGGCGTTCAAGCCTCTGGCCAGGCAGTGGGATGTTTGTCTGACTCTATCGGCGGAGAGCCAAATTCTGATGTCACCAGTGCAACCCCTCCTTTACCTCGTTCTACACAGCAGTCTCCCTCGCCCACACACTCACATACACTCCACTTCCTTAACCAACTGCCCCTTTGTTGTCAAGGACTGTCTCACACCCCCCACTTTGCCCCACTCACTCCCAGGCCTCCCAACTGTGACCTGTACGGTGTCCAATAATTAAATGTCTCTCTCATATATAATATGTAACAGCACCATCCCTTCCCAGACTCCACCTAGCCAAGGTGATGGCCATCACAGACAGCGCCACCTGTAACCTTTGGCCTGTGTGATTGTTGTCAGCCGGCGCAACAGGCCAAGAGAGGCAGAAAATAAAAATAAATGTTCCTCTGTGTGTGCGGTTTGTGTGGATTTCGTCTGACAACTTGTGGCGTCACAGTGTGGCGAGGTTACACAGGAGACAGATAGTGTGTCACCCCTCACTGGTAAACAAAATGGCTGTGCAATAAAGTCCATATTTAGGAGGTCAGCTCGCCGCCTAAACATCCCAGCTGCCAATCTGTTCGCCCCCACTGCACGACCCTGGCGCTTGCTTCTGTGCACTCAACCTCAACCGAGGTGGATTTCAGCTAAAAGCCTCACAGCCCTGAGTGTTTTATTGGAAGGACAGTACAGCCTCATAATGTTCAGAGTAAACCCATTTCCCACCGATCACACTCAGGGCAGCACCTGCAGAAAAACAAAAGGTTGAAGATTCAGTGGGCTCCAGATAATTTGGTCTTGAATCTTTTGTAAACATCAATTTCCTTTTGGAATTAGTCTGACACAACAGTCTCATTTTTTTCTGTCCAACAAGCTTTGAAAGCTGCCTTAACACCGATCAGACAAAGTCACAGAACACCGATGACTCTGAGCTTTATCAATTTTGAAAGCAAAGTCTCGAGGTGATTCAGGAGTTTATGAGTAAGCCACAAACTGCTGTACTTTGAAGTCAACTCTCATTTCACAAGAGAAGTTAGCAGCTTCTAAATGAAAAGAAAAGAAAAAACTTCAGGTGATTTTCAACAGTGCTTCGGAGCAAAAGAAAATCTCATTTTTAAAGCAAACTTGGAGCTCAATAAGATTCCGAAAAGGGCTGTGGTGCTCGCAGGGGGGAGCAGATGGCTGACACAAGGTGTCTCAGTGGTGTCGAGCCCCATTTCTGGAGGTTGGGAACAGTTGAGGGCGGAGACTCATGGGAAACCTACTCCAAGGAGAGGAGGCTAAGGCAGTGTGCAGTCTCTTAATGAGGCCATGGCAGCTCAGTTCTCCCTACCTGTGCAAACAGCTTTCACTTGAGACAAAAAAGAGTGCTCATGCATTGCCATATAGACAATACAGTATATATGGCCATGGCAGCTCAGTTCTCCCTACCTGTGCAAACAGCTTTCACTTGAGACAAAAAAGAGTGCTCATGCATTGCCATATAGACAATACAGTATATTTCACATTTATGGTCTAGAGTTGTAGGCATGAAGATCTAAATATCAGTCAAGGTTGTTTTCAGGGCTGCACAGTGTCCTTGAATACATTTCAAGTCAAAAGGCATGCGAGTCACATGGCCATTCTGATTTTACCATAATTGAAAACATTGCATCCTTCTGTTACGCACAGCTACTTAAACCTTCAGCATTTTGAATATTCTTTAATAATGGAGTAATTGAACCCTTTCAACTTAATGTTCAAACGTGCACGGCCACAGAAATAATCGACATTTGTTGTCTGATCTCTGCACATCTAACTACCTGTTGCATTATAGTGTGAAGGTTATTCTACTGTTGCCTTTAATGTAAGTCAAAGCTAATGTCACTGAAAATATCTCAAACACATTAGCCTCACATGAGCTCTTCAGCTTTCACTGAGGTGGTTGATGACAGGTATGCCTCGTTTCAAATTCCTTTGACACCGATCTCTCAGGAAGGAACGGATGGCAACGAGCGAGGAGAGCAGGGATGTGGAGACACACTGGAGCATTTACATAATAGTCCTGCAGTCCCATGCAAATGTATGTGATTCCCCACCAAACATCTGCAATGCAAGCATAGTTTAGTATGCATGAGTTGAAGGGAGGGAGGAAATGAGGGAGAGCAGGCAGAAGAGGTTAGATGGAGAAAAACGAACACAGAGATGGGAGGATTTGAAGGACAACTAGACTGATCAGGTGGATATATTTAGAAGCTAAACACACCGTCACTCGCTCAGTGCACACACACACACACACACACACACACACACACACACACACACACACACACACACACACACACACACACGCACACACACACAGAGAGAGGTAGAGACAGAGCTAGAGAGAGAGAGAGAGGGAGAGAGGGGGGAGGCAAACCTTACCAATGACACATGGAATCAATACCGTTAGGATTTCAGCATGGTGAAAAACAGATGGTTGCTGTAGACTACTTTTATAGCTATAGCTGAGGTTCAGGCGTGTGTCTGGATATACCTCTGCTCCTCACGTACACACACACACATACACAAACCTGCACTCAGGCACAAAAACAAATAAATTATAGAGACACTTAAATGACTTCTTACACGCTCACATACCAAATGCACACATAAAAGTCTACAAATATAAAATAATACATACACATATTGGTCCTGCACATGTGAATATATGCACACACATCTCACACGTATAAATAACTACTAATAAAAATCTGCACTGAAACACAATATTGTTCACAGAGGCACCAAGATACAAGCACAAACAGTGACACATACAGTGGAATCTTAGTCATAACACACAATCATGTGACAAACACACACACACAGGCACACACGCACCAATAGAATAAACGGACCTGGATCTTACATCTTTGTGTTGTCGGTCTTCTGTATGGTATGAATCAATGAAAGGCAGTAAACTGATTGAGGTAAAAGCCTGTAACTCGGGGCTGACACATAAAAACTTAATTTAAGATGAAAGACTGCAGAGGGAGAGACTGCAGCTGAAGGCTGAACATAAACAGCAGATAGCAGAGTTTAGAGACGGCCGTGAGAAAGACAGTGCTGGCTGGGAAATTAGTGTTTTTCCATCATTGTTCAACAGAAAACAAAACAATTGACTCATTCCTTCTTCTTCTAAGTCAAGAGTTTACGAGAAAGTGTGATTTCATGTCGTACAAACATGTCGTCAAATATACACAATATTTTCAAGACAATTAAATTAGTCTCCTCTTCTGACAACATCATTTCTCAGGGAACGCTCCATTGTCAGATCCATCTCCTGCTCTGCATTAATGTTCCAGTGTGTTTCTGTTTGTCGGAGAGTTGTAGGACCTGGAGCATGTCTTGCTCCCCTGAAACAGGCACATAGAAAAATACATATACACAGCAACCAGACAATGACTGCAGTTTGTGCAAAGGTCGGTCCGAACACTGAGGCTCTACTGTATATTTGCTGTAATATGTGGCTACAAGTAACAGCTATCTTTATGTATGCAATTTCTATTTAACCAAAACCACAATTTGTAACATGCTACAAACATCATTTATTTTCATTCAGTTCTCCTTTTGATACAAACGGCTTCAAGCCCCATATTTAAAGTTCGATGTTCCCGATGTGAAAATACATTTAACTGTGGTCAGCAACACAATATATATCTTTTTTTTCCATTGGTTGATCAAAATGGACACAATTACAATATTTTCAGTTTTCTTCTGGAAACAGTTTTGCCATCCTCTTAAACCCAACTTCCTCAAGTAATTACCAACTTATTTGATTCTTAATGGTGCAAATTTGCCAAAGTGACCCCCACATAAGTGCCTTTAGTGATATATTAGAGTTATTAAACAACCTCTGTCAGCCTTTTGTTGTGGGTATTGAACTAGAACACTTTTCAATTAAGGGAGTCTGTTGCAAATTATGTCCCAATTTGAAGAAAATTAACCTGCACAGGACATGGCTCATTCCGTTTCCCCTATTTCTCTTTACAGAAAAATAATAGTTGTCCTTGACTAGTCTGGGATCGACATAAGCTGGTGAAGTCCTAGAAGATGAAGCAAAGTCAGCCAGATATAAAGCAAGCCTTGTGTGGCTGTAAATATTAAATAATGAATTATTATTATTGGGATTTGGCCAAGTAGCAGTAACAGTAGAAGTATGAAATTGTGTTGTAGTTTAAGAGATTTTTGAATGTGAATGTGTTGGGAATTTTCTGGGGAAGTGGAAATCTATTTCAGTGACTGTGGGCTTTTCCTCAGACAGTTTGCCACAACCATCCCAGTGTTCCAAACAGGGTGGAAAGGCAGAACCCGTCTCAGGAGACAACAACAACATGTCTGTAAACAGGGCTTGTCGGAGTCCTGGAGCCCAAAAATTAGATGTTGCTGAGGCACCCACTCTAACCAGAAAAAAGACTAAAACAAAACAATGCCCAAAAATCATACACCCCCGTGGAAAGTCCAACTTTTCTTTGGGTCTACACAAACACAGAAAATATTCTTTTTGAAGTCGTAGACATCAAACAATCGAGCTTTGAATCATCAAGCTCTACCAAATTGAAGTCCTTTCAACTGTGCGTGAAGTGCACTTGCTGTTCACCTCATAAAAGGGATTATTAATGTGCCCCCCCCCGGGTCATGAGTTGTTGTTTCTGCTCACGGACACAACTTCACATATTTACTGTGTGTGTTTTGGAACAAATGTAACAGTACAGTGTGTATGAGTGGATGGACATAGTTTGATCATTTGATATCATTGGCCTCAGTGTCTCTTATCATGAAATCCTTGCATATATTACCTGTATCTTCAATCACTTCTTCCTTTTTATTTCTTCTTCCTATGGTGTGTGTGTGTGTGTGTGTGTGTGTGTGTGTGTGTGTGTGTGTGTGTGTGTGTGTGTGTGTGTGTGTGTGTGTGTGTGTGTGTGTGTGTGTGTGTGTGTGTAGGTGTGCATGTCCTCACACTCTTATCTGTTCTTGTTCTCATTTTATGCTTATGATGGAAATTCCTTCTCTTCTTCCCTTCGCTACCTTCCTCAGTTTCACTATTAAAATGCATTAGTATCAATATTGCATGGGGAAACGAGCTGAATTTAAAGCTTGACCATGTCAAAGTGGGAGTCCCTGATAGCCAGTGACTGCCACCACTCAGTGGAAATGGTGGTGCCCTTTTGGCCGTAATCACCGGAGCCTGGAACCAGAGATTTTCCGTTTGCACAGGAAGAAAAAAGTGCTAGCTTCGGAAAATAGTTATTGTTGACCGGTGGGAATAAAGAGTTATATAGAGTAACTCTACATAGAGTTTGAATAGAATAGAATTTGACTCAGTAGGGGGTCTTTTTAGGGGGTTTAAGATTCCAACACAAAGAATGCATTGTAATGTTATTGAAGTATGAGTGTAACCAAAGCTTGATTTCCCTTTGAAATTAGCAAATTGTTGCCATCATCCCATTCTCACACTTGAAATCTGCAAGAGGAGACCATTAGCAGCTTCCTCTCGGCCGCAGCTCATACTGTTAGCGCTGCTGAAGTAGTGGTGAGGGTTTATCAATCAATTGGCCTCTGTGCTGGCATTGTCAGAATACGAAAGACTGCCCATATAGGGAAGTGAGGAATGCTTTTAGCAAGTGTTAGCAGGTTTTCCCATGGAGGTGCTAACAGCAGGAGAAACATGCTGTGCTTCCCATGTCATGCCTTACTGCTGAACCAAGGACTGCTTTAGCAACACGTTGGCAGCTCTCTTTGGATCTGCATTCACTGTTCAGGTTCAAATGTTACTATAGTGAGGTTTTAGCTTTCTAAATCCATCGGGATGAGTAGGTTGTAGATCATGTGTAGGCATACATGTTTATTTTTATGTAAACTCCATCTGTTATTCATCGTCTTATATCTACCGTTTAGAGCAAAAGGGCAGCACTGAGCTGTGTTGACACTTTCTGGTTAAACTGGAGCCCACACATGGCCCCAGGTGATGTTTGGCGAAGCCATTCAACAACAATAGCTGTTGTAAATGTGTTGTGAAGTTTGTATCGTAACTAGAGGTGGAGACAGAATGCCATGCCCCAAAGGGAGGGCCATAAATCAAAACCTAGACATCTTGTGAGCATAGATGGAGTAATTCCCCACAGGCATGGCAAGATTCCCTCTACCTACAACAATGTTTACAGTCGGAACAATAGAGGCATCGTTCATACGTCCCCTAGACAATTTGATACCGCCCTATTCTGTCTATTCATGTTTCTGTATTTCCTTCACT
The DNA here is from genome assembly GCA_026259375.1 of Verasper variegatus. NCBI lineage: Eukaryota > Metazoa > Chordata > Actinopteri > Pleuronectiformes > Pleuronectidae > Verasper > Verasper variegatus. The sequence goes on along the minus strand of CM048046.1, from coordinate 17,381,240 downwards.
TCTCCTTGGTGACATCACCTGCCCTGCAGGCCAAGAAAAAAAAGAGAAAAACAGGCAAGGACACATATTGGTCACGTGCCTCAAGTATTGTGTTGAAAGATGAACCGAGAACCCTGAAAGACACCCACGCTTTTTTTTTGGCATGATGTTGCCACAAACGACTCTCTGTTGATCTCATCCTTTGTGTTTTCAAGTGCTCGTGTCACATGCTCTTCAATTTCTTTCAGTTTGAAATTCATATAAAAAAAAGTGTATGGAGACCAGTAGCCTTACATGGTTAAACGTGCATTTGTGTCACATATAGAATTTGCAGTGTGCATTCATGGTTTTATTTTAAGCATTCGTTCTGCTGTGTTTTTCATCCTAGCCAGTAGCAGAGCCAGTAGCTGTGAAGGGTGGGGCGCTTGTATATGCCTGCTGTCTAAGGTGCTGGGTTACACTGCAATTAGCGGTGGTTTTCTGCCACAGTCACAAATGCATATATTAACCTTTCAACTCTTCTGTCAATTTAGCCGCTCGACATCGCTCAGAAAATCACTAATTTTTTGAGTTAGCTGATTTTACTCATATTTCATTACATTGAATTAACGTGATTCAAGCTGGTTTAGATCAAAGTCAGTGGCCTGTTTCCATTCCCACTAAAATATGAATGAGATAACTGAGAACATGATGTAATCTAAAAGATATTTCATTAGTAATTGAGATAGTTGTGTAAATAGTGGCTGCATCTGTCTGTACCACGGGTGTAGTTGACCTTTTTAAAGTTGTCCGTCGCTTTGTCTTAGCCCACGTGCTTCTGATCCTCATTGCATCTGAATGATGATTCCAGCTGTCTGTCACTTCTGAAGTACATTCGGTTCACATTACAGCCACTGACAGCCTTGTCAAAAGCAACTCGCAGTGGGTAAGCAGGTGAGGATATTATGAAGCATCCAGGGACTGTTTGAACGAGGCCGTTTCATGGATCAACACTTAAAGCGGTGCTGACACAATATTATCTTTCACCTCTAGGTTACCCAAAAGACAAGATGCTGTAGGGCAGACACGATAAACTGCACACTGTCTGCACACTGTACAAACTGCTAACCACCCGGTGAGCAGGTAATTAATCTCACTTGTGGAGAGTCACCCTCACTTCTCAGCTGAGCCGTTTAGTGTCTTGCACAAGGACACTACAGCAGAGTTGACGCTTGCTGACACGGGGGTTCGAACCCGGGTCCTCTGATCTGAGTCCCCCTGAGATTCAAAAGCAAGACCCTGCACATTCTAAAGCTCACCTGAAGATAAGATAAGAGAAGATAAGCTTTATTTGTCACGTACAAAATTATACATGGTACAATGTGCAGTGAAATGTGTTGTTGTGCCTGCATCCAGTTTTAGGATAGTAATATAAAAGACACAGACATAAATATAGCACACAATAATATTACAAAATGCTAAATATTACAAAGGTAAAAATATAAACATTACCTGCCCACTCATCTCACTGCAGATGCTCTGGGTGTCAGCTGAATTTCATGCATTAGGAAAAAATAAGAATTCATTTATTGCATTAATGTCATGGATCTCAGTTCCCCTTTTTCTCTGTCTCTTGATTATATTTTTAATTCATGAGTATGTTTAACCACTTGGTGGTGATTCTGCTGAACCGCGTGTGTGCGTGTTGGGAGGCACATCCAGTCCTTCGTAGCTCGGCGGATTAATGGCAATTCAACTAAAACAAAGAGACGGCAGATTGAATATCATTGGGCGCTTGTGTGTAATTACAAGGCAATGAGATAAGCAAATAACGTCAAGATCGGGCGATTAGGGAGAAAAAAGAAAGAGCACAGCGTCTCCCCTGCTAATTAAGAGATGTGAAAAGATGCCGGTGGAGCGACGGAAAGAGGTCACAGGGTTTGGGCGTGTGACACTTTGCCTCATGTGGTTTCATCGACACCCTATTTCCTTCCATCCATTTATGTGTCAGGAGCAATGAAAGGTTGTGGGAAAAAGTAGAAAGGCCTCGTATGAATCACCTGTTGTGTCGATGTGGCCAGAACCACCAGCTTGTAACTCTGCTGTAAGTACGCCTTTGAGTTTGAGTTCAATTCTATTTTGGACATTTCTTGTTGCAACAATCAAGTTGATATGTTACAATTCACAGAATATACATGTTAACTTTTGATAAAGGGGTATTTTGATGCCCTGTCAATAGTTTTATTATTAAAAATATTCTTTGCACATGCACCGACCACGTTTACAGCCTGTTGAAGTTGCTCATCTCATTTTCTCAAATTCATCCACTCTGTTTTTGTCGTACTTTTTAGATTGTTACCCGTAACTTATTTAAGCTGAACCTTCACTGAACTTGCCAGTAAAGTGTTCTTTTTTTACCCACACCCTTTTGAATGCTGTCATTTAGCTGAGCTACCATTGTGCTGCAACTCCACAGTTGCATTATTTACATCAGGGTCCAGCTGATTGAACAGAAGCAGGCTGGCAAGGCAACAACGGAGATCCCCTCAGAAATGAGGAGGAGGATGCACAGAGGAATGAAGTGAGCTGCAGAGATGGTTTCAGGAATCAGGAACTCTTCTATCAGTGAGACCGCTGGAAGAACTAATGGCTCTTAGTGAGGAATCAGAGGAACTTCCCTGATTGGAGTGTTACAGAGACATGGCGACAGGGAGATACAGGATCCAATCACTAGTGGTGGAGATTGTCCAGGAGAACACATGCGTATGTGGACTGGACCAGGATCTCGACAGGAAGGGCCAGGGTTGGCTTTTTTTCCTGTAGAGGCTCTGGTTCTCCTCCATCTGTGACACCACGCTGCAGATGTTTTATGAGTCTGTGGAGCGCCATGTTGAGGGCTCCTGACACCAACAGGCTAAAAGAAAAATGATTCAGAGCTCCGGCTCAGTCCTGCGGGTGGAGTTGGAGCTTCTCTGTGTAGTTGCGGAAAAAAGAGGATATTTGTAAAACTCTCCATCATGGACAGACTATCCCTCCCTCTCTACAGTGCTGGTTTGACAGAGAAGCATGTTCAGCCACAGATTAAATGATTCAATCAGCACCACACGAGGTCCTTCCTTCATGTGGCCATCCAGAAATAACATTCTTCCCTTTTCTGCTCATCTACATTATGCTGCTAAACTGCTGAAACCTTACTGTAGACCCACATTGCATTTTCATTCATTTTACCGTTGCACTTTACAGTTATTTAACAACAAGTGTTTCTACCTTGCGCGTAACTTTTTAATGTTTTGCACATTTAAACATTTCCTATTGACTTACTTTTTTTCATCGTCATTTTTAATTCTTCTCTCCCTATAACTGTTTTAAGCTATTGAAACAAATGCATTTCTGACGGGGATCATTTTAGTTTCTCTGATTCTGAAAGTACAGTGCAACAAAGATCTGTGCAACTATGAAAGTGCATTTGGGTTTTGTTGAATCACAGAATCATGTTGTCGATGTATAACTTTTAAATTGGCGAACAAAGAGATTCATGTTTTTTTCCCCCCCTCTGTCTTTTTCGCAGAGTGCCAAGCCGTCCTGCGTGAAGACCCCGACCTTCCCCGCGCAGTTGGGGCCTCGGCTCTCCGGCCAGGTCAAGGATCAGTCCCATTCCCACCCCTCCCTGCCCCCCCCCAACCCCCCCTCTCCTACTGGAGCCAAGATGGCCACCGACGGTGCCCCTCGCCTCTCCCTGCCACTCCTGCTGCCTGTCACCACTCTGCTGCTATCACTGCTGCTCACCAGCGCCCACGCCTTATGTAAGTATCAAGACATGAACTCGCTGTACATACAGTATCACTGATGACCTCTCAGGGTTCCCATTGCCCTTTGAGGTGGGGGAGCATCATTCATATCAGTTACACCGGTTGCAAACAGGCAACTGTTGCAGATGTGGGGAATGGACGTGTAAATTCGGTTTCTGCCTCAGATGTGACAATGACACCACAATGTTGAGAGCCAGTTTTTACTTTAAGGCATTTATCTTACAATGCCTGAGCTCAAGGAGACAAAAACAAGAACATGTAGCTGCAGACGCCTGATCAGTCGCACCACAGATTGAACATGTTACTTTTCGGCCCTTCCCCAGACAATTTTTACATCTGAAAATATTTAACATTCCATTCGCAATGTTTGTCTGTATAAATCTTGCTCAATAGCCTCCCATGTTAGCAACAGAGGGACGTCAGTAGTCTCTTATCCCACCCTGTCAACTCCTGCTTAGGATTTGTTCTGCACCATTTCCCCGTTAAGATGGGCTTAGCGCAGAATTAGGGAGACAAAACAAAGAGGAGGCTCGGCAGAGAAGTAGAACGAGAGTGATGGCGAGGTGGGGAAGCTCCCCCATGGGTTTCATTGTTTGTAAATCCTGTGTGTGTGTGTGTGTGTGTGTGGGGGGGTTAAAGCACTTTATACTGTACGTATGAAGTGGTGAAGGTGCAAGTCTGTGAATCATCATTTGTGTGTCGGTGCCAAGTTCATGCTGGTTTGTTTGCACATCTGTTCGCTGATCCGACACTGCACACACATTATCTTTGGAAGAGCAGAACTATAACAGTGTCTCATTCTGATTGGATATATCTCGTTGGACCCCACCTCTCCGTCTCTGGTTGGATAAAATCAACAAATAACCAGTTCTTGGTCAAGTTTCTTCATAAAGGACTTAAACAACAAGCTACAGGCTTTGTGCTAAAGTAATTTACACTTTGTGTGCAAAGAAATTAGTAAAACACAGGCAGATATTAGCTTTATACAGGCATAAATAAACTGTTTTGCAAAAATATAAGTAAATGAGATTTAACCAAGAAGACGTGCTAAAAATTTTGAGTCTGACAACAGAAATAACTGTAAAATGCCATTTGAAATATCAACTTCCAATCAGATAGATGCCTTTTGTTCCAGAGTCTATCCGCCTTAGCTGACTGAATATTTCGGGTGAAGTTGAATTACACTTCATTTTCCTTTCTATTTTACTTAATGCAAGAGATAAATCACATTTTTCGCCTCGTTTCACCTTGTTCTGTTTTCCCCCTCCTCCCTCGTGTTTCTCGTGTATCCTCAGAGGTTCGCGATAACGCGAAGAGGACCTGATTTTCCTCGTGCTGCTACAGAGCCGTCTACTTTTGATTGCACGGCGGTTTGAGTGCCTGGAAGCATAATTTAAGTGTCTTTCAGCTCAGCCGACTGAAAACATCTAAAATTGCGCTCGGACGTGTCAAACAGACGTCTTTGTTCTCTTTCTGTCTTTTGCCTATACGCTCATTTCTAAGTGAAGGAAAAGCAAAGGTGAAGAAGTTGCTCCTCTTAACTTGTTGCGTATTAAGACATGTCCTCGTCTTCACTTAACTCATCCACTATGTTGAGTTTTACTCCTGCGCTTGAATTTATTCACCGTCTGTGTTTGCTCACCCTGGTTTAAAGACATTCATCCTTGATGGAGATTAGCTTTCCCCCTCCCTCCCTCCCTCTCTCTCTCTCTCTCTCTCTCTCTCTCTCTCTCTCTCTCTCTCTCTCTCTCTCTCTCTCTATCTATCTATCTATCTATCTATCTATTCCCCTCCCTCTCTCTCTCTCTCTCTCTCTCTCTCTCTCTCACACACACACACACAAACATACAGTACAATACACTAACAGCGGGGTTCTCCCCCCATCTGTCAGCTTCTACCACTCTTTGTCTGCCCTGCCTGTGGATATGAACGCCGTATTTGTCGAGCTCTCTCACCGCGTCTATGCTCATATTCACACGTTTTTTTTATTTTAGTTTTTTCCTTACCCCCCCACCCCTCCTGACCACTCACACATTCACCCAAAAACTCGTTCTCTTTTCTTTTTCTCGTCTCTTATTGGGGCCACACAGTGATGCAGTTGCCTCACCACTATTTGTGGAAGTATATGCACACACTCACACACACTCACACACACTCACCTTCTAGCCGTCTCTGATTGTGTTTTACACGCACACGCACGTGCACACGCGCACACAGCCTAGTGGTTCGGTTGTCCAATTATATTCACTCCCACCTGGTGGACGGGGAGGATAGGAGGGGTGAGGAGGGGTGTGGGGTGGGGGCCAAGACACCTACCCCCCACCTTGTATCAACACACTCTCTCTCTCTCTCTCTCTCTCTCTCTCTCTCTCTCTCTCTCTCTCTCTCTCTCATGCAGACACCCACACACAGTGGATGCCACTTTTTCTTTTTTGCAGAAATGCCCAGCTGAAAGCATGATGTCATCCCTTCCACTCACATCCCTCCCTCTCTCACTCTCTCACTCTCTCACTCTCTCACTCTGCCCTTCATCCCTTTCCATTCACACTCATAAATCACAGTGAGAAGGAGACATTTTTAATCAAAAGAGAAAGAAAGATGGCTCAATAAATCCCACCACCCCAACCTCAATAATGCCTGCATGGCTCCCTGTTTGCATGTTTGTGTATGCCCCTGTTTGTCAGCATGTTTGCATAAAATGTGTGTGTAGGTGCACATACACACACGTGTGTGAGGCTGAATTATTCTCATGTGTGGAGCGTCACATGAGGTTTGTCATAGACGGTTATAGCATATTGATGAGCAAGTTGTAGATCCACAATATGTGTTGTAGCACAGACAAAGAAAAAGATGGCGGTGTTGTGGCGCTGTGCTTAAAGCCTGAAAGTGCTGTTTTTTATTGGCCCAAAATATTTGCAATGCTTTTGAAAGTGGAAACCAAGTCAAGTATTTATAGAATTTATGCACAATTTGAAGCTAAAGGTGCTTTTCAGTCATGTTTAAAGGGGAAAAAAGCGTCAAAGCATATAAACCATTTAAATGAACGAACTGAAAGAACTGAACGAAAACTCGAAAATAATTTTAAATGTGTTTAATTTCACATTTCTGTGTGAATATTGAAACAATGGGAGATTACTGATACATGAAAACCCTTTTGCAATAAAATATTATTATTATTATTCATGAACCGTGGAGTGAGTGGGTTGGCAGGGTTTTCACCATTTCCTACAACAAAAACAGCCACACAGCAAACATCATCAGACTCTTAAGGGGGCCCAGACTAACTTGAGTGAACCTCGGCTTCAGCAGCTCTGGTATTAACAAGTCTCATTATGACAAATTGTGTTCTGTTGGGAGTTGTCAATGTTGTAAGAAGACATTAAAAGTCATTAAAAAAAATAAAAAATACCATCCCATTGTTCAGTAATTATTTGTTACTGCCTCATCTTTGAATAGGCTGAAGTTTATATTTCCCCCACTGAAGAGAAACTTTTTCATTTTTTGTTATATATAAATTTGCTGTTTGTGGATGAGGCGACAGTATAATATACATCATCATTTCTTCTGTCCCTTCACCTCCTCGCTTCTACTCCTGCTTTCCTTTTAAAGTCCTCAAACAGTACCACTCCTGGCAAAGCCCTTTTAATAGTAATTGCCCAGAACTCATAGTGATGAGGTGAGAGTGTTCAATTATTCATATTCCTTTGAAGCTGCCAATTGGAGAAAAAAAAATGAACCCCCTTAGTGAAGCTGTTATTTTTTTGTTCATGTTACTTTTATCTGCGTCTGTCTTCCCTCCTTGTTTCTCTGCGTCTTTCATTCTCCCTCACTCGCCTCCCTTTCAAATTATATTCAAGCCAACACTGTCAAGTTAGTTTCTGTCAAATTTAATTTCATGTGAACCCTGCTGTTGCGCGCTCAGCCCCGTGCTTTGCTCTTTCCACTGTTTTTCTCTCTCTCACATAAGTAGAAAACAAGTAAACTTTTAATCATGTTAAAGTCATGAATCTGTGCCTGAAGTTTCCTGTCGGCACGTCTACATTTTTAAGTGGAATCCTCAAAGCTGCACACTTACCAGCATAATTCCTTACTCGAGTAAAAGTACAAATACAGCATTATAAGTAAAAGCACATGATTATTAGCAGCAAAATGTGGTCAAAGTATTCAGGTAAAAGTATTGGATTTGTCCCACTGGAGCTAGTTTTACATATTTTATTTTACACCCCAGATACATCTGAGGGAAGACAGATAAACAGTTGTACATTTATTGAAATGAAACATTGTGAAAAGTTTAAGGGAAAAAGGTCGGAGACACTGATTTAATCAGAGAATGTCTTGTATTTTAAAACCTTGTAATCCATTGTGCAAAATCTTAAACGTTATTAGTGACTAAAGCTGTCAAATAAATATGAATTATAGTGAAGTAGAAAGTAAGGTTCCCCCTGAAATGTAATGGAGGGGAAGTATAAAGCAGCATAGCAAGTACCTCAAAACTGCACTACATTACATTGCATGAGTAAATGTACTTTGTTACTTTACAACTATTTATTTTAGTGGTGCACATTTCATCTTTCCTCTTAAGTCTCTTTTAGCCAGACCTCAAACCTTGTGGGAACTTGTTGCATTTTTGTGTGTGAGCTCCAGGTGCCCAGTGCTGGCTCCCTGGAAATACACTAATATTTATGATACAAGACGTGTGAGCATTGTTGACATGTATCCGTCCTATTGAAGTGATTTACTCCGCTGAGAGGAAACAACTAATCAACAGTGCTGCTCTCGCCCATATGGCTGATTACCTACACACAGCAGATGCCACTGAATTCGTTCAGAAGGATAAAATATTGTGGCAGCATCAGAAGAAAATTATTTATCTCTTTTAAATGCACCTCTGAATGCACGGTTTCAGTCGATATCGTTCAAGCTAGCAGCCGTTCTTTGCCATCGCCTCTCTTTCTCATTCTCTCTTCAGTAACATGCTTCAGTAGTTTATGTGATGTTATATGAACTCAGTTTGACAGAACAATACAAGTGATTGAAGGGCCTGAAAATTGCTGATAAATTCAGCACACCATCAAGGTGGCTTTAAAACGTATAATGTCTCCACTCCAGTGCTTCGATAAGAAAGTTTAGATCTTCGAATGTGTTGCTCCGCTAATTTTTCAGACTTTGTTTCAGAAACCTTTCCTTCTGCTTGGTTTTTTTACGTGGATTTAAATGTAGAGTGTGTGCTTTCACTTTTTGTTGTCTCCTCTGTTTCCTCCACTCTCTTGCCCTCTGTTTTGATCAGACCTAAAACACGTTCGGCAATCGGAGGTGTCCTCTTCATTTAATGAGCCAACAAGTGTCAGTTGCCTCGAGTGAATCTCTAAATGACAGAAAATTGTTCTTTGGCCATTTTGAAATCACACACTCAAGCTTAATTTCCTTCCAATCTCTCTGAGGAATGGAGTCCTTTATTTCCAGTGGGCTGAAAGATATTTAGTATCCTTTGCGTTTTTTCCCCCCTTAGCCTTCAACAGTGGTTTCAATGGGACCAATTTGTCCATATTACAAGTGTGCTACTCTGTTAGAAGTACAGCTTCACTGTGACAGCAGTGTGGCTGGGCAAAGTTTTTCACCTCTGGGTACTAACACTCCAGAACTCATTTTATACTGGGTTCCCACATCCTGCCACAAGTCCCTGATGGACTGCAAAGCCTGAGCCCTACGAGTTTGTTTTAAGGGCAGTCGACACAACATGGTGCAGTGTATGATGCAACAGGGAAGGGTTTGCATAAAAACAACTTATTTTTACTTTTCATCCGAGCCTTGAAATCTTTGTTTACCTCAAACAAGTGAAGACAAATCCCAATGAAGAGTCGTCCTTTTATTTCCTGGCAGTTTTAAGAATACTCCCACAAACTATCTTTTAAGTACGGCCTTTCCCTCCACTTCTATCAAGATGTTATCACTTCTTACAAGAAAGGTCTTCATAAAAGTTTGATTGTATTCACACTCGTAAAATAATCTCATCTTGCCTCTTTATTAATTTGCTGAAAGGAGAATAGGATTTTTAAGACTTCCATTTGAGGTTACAAAAAGGACAGACTTCCACTGTGGGGAAATGGCTGTACAATCCAGGCAGCACACAGTCTCTTTGTGAATCATTACATCCACTACTGCTTGGCACCCCAGTTGCCCCAAGATCAAATCCCAATTAGCCTTTCCCTCTTAAATTTTAATTGGAAAAGCAACTGTTCCATTAACCCTTAAACTTGGTCAGCCAGAGCAACACGGGATGGAGCCTGACCCGAAACCTGCTGTGTGGAATATGGCTGCAGCTGAGATTAGGTGAGACAGTAATATATATTCTTTTCAACCTGACTGGCGGAGGGCGCAGGCTTACTTTGAACACACGTTCAGACCGTTTCACATTCACACCTCATCCACGCAACCACAGTGATACATGGTTGCCTCCAAATAGTCCATTAGAAACTGGCACAAACATTTTGGTGAAACCCAAAGGAGTGTTTTGTCTATCCTTTTTTTTTTGCAGTAGTCCTCTGGTTTTATTTGCCAGTGATTACGTGTCAAAACTCACCAGACAAGACAAAGCAAGACGGGGTTCAGAGTAAAAGCTTTGGTTTCCATAGCGATGGCACTTGCCCAGGCAGCCTGCGAGAATTGGTCCTGATTGATGGGGCTCAGTTGTTTAGGCCCGGAGCGTGTGGGTGTGAGATGGGGGGAGAGAGCATGTGTGTGAGCCTGGTCATGCATAGACTTGAATGAACGTTTTCCTGAATCTGTCGTATACGTCTGTCCGTCCATCCGTCCAGTCTGTCTCTCTGTCCCTCTGCTCAGTGTGTACGTGCTGATACAGGCTGGTGAGGTTTTAAGTCGGGTCCAGGACTGACGGACAGGCAGCTCTAGCAGCTTGGCGCCCTGCTGAGTCTCATGGATAGCTGTACTGCACAGATACTGCAAGCTAGTAAACCTCTACACTTCAGAGGTCCACGTGGCTGTTGTTCAATGTCAGCATCACCTCTCTGCACTGCTCGTCTGCATGTTAGAAACACGATCAACCAGGGGTCTGGCAGGAAAACATGAGTAAAATGTCCCGACTTCAGTGCAGCTTTGATCAAATGCATGCTGAATGTCCAAAGTTTCAATCAGACTTGTGAGTCGACGTCATACCAAGTCAAAGAAAAGTCCCGGACAAGCTGAGATGCGAACTCCACTTTCTGTTCATTGGTTGTTTTCTTCCTAGGAAGTCAGTCGTGACAGTGTGAGCCCCCGTGTGTGTCATGCGTCTGCTGTTTGGCTAATATGAAAATTAAGTTTAATCTCAATTAGGGTCAGCTTCACTAAATCAACCTCTTTTAAATTAGTAGCACGCCGTGGTTCATATTGGTCCCCATCCGCTTTGTAGACACTCAGTTTGAAAAGCTACACAACAGCGTATAATAACAACTGGATTCCAAGTGGTAAAACCTCAGATACACTGTGAAAGACATTAATGACAACATAATCACAAATTTATAAGAACCTAATGTGAATATTATCTGAAAGAAGTCCAACCGGAACAAAAAATATACGATATAAAGAAACGTTATCCCCATCTGCATCTTTACCTTGATTAAACCCACTTCACTTGCTACCCTATGGGAGGCAGGAGGAAGTGGAATTAGTTTCCTTTACCTCTAATGGACCCAAATGTTCTTTACAGACTGTTGTTGGTGACAAAAAAGGACAGAGAGGTCTCTGTGTGCTGTGAAAGATACCTATTTGTAGCAAGATGGATAACAAGTGCCCTTTCCCCAATTTGCTGCCTTTCTCTGCAAATCACTGAATGGCCCTGCGTCATTCTGTCTCCCACTTTGCTAATTCAGCGGATAATGGGTCCTATTTATGACCCGAGAAGCTTTTCTCCATCAAATTCGGTATTAGTCATAAAGGCAGTCCCCTTCCTCCCCTAACAGCCCCCCCCCCTCTAAACGTCAACAGTAAAGTACTGCAAATTGAGCCGTCTCATATTCACATACCCACCTCCCACTCTCCGCCACTTTATAATCACAGTGCTGGTATATTCTCTCTTATCACGTCCAACAGATGTAGTGGTCAGTAGCAGGCGGCTTCTGTACGAGCTAAACAAGTGACCGTATGCGCAGTGTGAGGTTGTTTTTATCACCCGCTCGCTGCTCGTGTTTGACGTGGATCTGTTCTATTCTCAGGGCCTGGTGAAGATAGTTGGGCCCCCGTGGCTCAGACCATGTCCCCCTGCCAGGCAGATAGAGACGGGTCTTGTGTGCTTATCTTGGTAGTGCTGCACCGGGAATTGAGAGAGTTAGGTGAAGGGGAAAAATAGCCGCTGAGGGTGCAGTGTCCTTTCAATGTCATCGCTGGTCACATAACATATATGTGACTGCAGCATTTATGTGCCCTGTGTACCGCACAAACAGAAAGCAGAGAGCAGTATTAAGTTATATTTTATTCATAATAAAAGGAAAGATATTCCTGGGTTTTTCATATTAACTTCAAACCTATTTACTATCTTATGTTTGACTTACCATAAAAGGTAATGTAGAAGTTCTGTATAAATGCCACTGTCTGATGGTTCAGGAGCCAACCTTTTACTCTGATGTCTAGCAAGTATAACAATTTTTTATCACTTTAAATAAAAACGGACGGTAGTAGCTATCCATCACATAGTATCAATGCCCCAATGCATACAGTGCTTTATCGTCTATTTTACTCTAAATGGGACCATAATTTATGAAATGAAAATCATGCTGCATTAAAGAAGACTTGAAATTAGTGATTGAGACCATGAACTCCTTGGAAAATGTTTCTGAAGTTATTAATGAAATGAGAAGTCTTTTTGCAACCAATGGAGTCGCCCTCTGTTGGACATTTGAGAGAATACATGTTTTAGGTACTTCCTGGTTGGCCTCACTTTCTGCATCCATAGTCTATGTAAATTGTTTTATACAGTCTGTGGTTTCACAGGAACTTTGTGCTAATGCCATGTCACCAAGGTGTTCTGCCGCACATAATAGGTAGGGGGAGCTGTTCTGAGGTAAATGTTTCATGGGAAATCCACCCACTGCACAGTGATAAAGGGAATACCTTCATCTTCTGTGGTCAAGCTTTAGTCGTGTGATTTTACCAGAGACTGAAATGATGATAAAGTGATGATGATTGGAGCGAAAGTCCTTCAACTTGGAAGTAGTGTTTAAATCCCCACACAGCAACGTGTGTCAACTTCATTTGTACAAGTAGTACACACTGAACCACTTAAATTCAAACATTGGGCAAAAGCTCATCTGTTGATAATGTGGTGCGATCTGTGTCATCACTCATTACCGGGGGTTTTAAAAGCAGTTTAAGCCTCTGCACCACTCAACATCTTTCTACCTTGCAATTACTGGCGACGTGGCGTGGTTCATATTTCGGGAAAAAAGGAAGGTTCAAAGTCAACAGTAACTGGCAGCAGAGGCCCAGAGGCACCACAGTTGAGGGGAAAAAAGGTTAATTATGCTCTTCAGGGTTCACACAATCACACAGACAGCATACCTGAAGTGATTGCACTATAATAGACATTCGCCAGTGGCGGATGGTTGGTTGATGGCACGGAAACACAGGCAAACACATTCGACACATATGCACACACTGTACTGCATTTACCAAACACAACAAAGACGGAAGCACACAAATGCACTGTATATCATTTTAAACTTTTAAACACACTCTACTCCTTACAAATCTTCATCTTCAGTCTGAGTGAATAAAACCTGATGTGTTTGCCCTTTAAGATACAATTTGTAATTTCGAATAAAATGACTAGACCGATGTTACATATGTAGTTGATTGGAGTATTTGCATAATCCAAAATGTTTCAGACGATGTGCAAACTCAGAGAAATCCACAATATTATTCAAAGTGACTGGACGTTTAATTTTTGTTCGCCTTTTATTTGCGTTACATCTGCTTTACCTGTGGCTTTGTCCGTCTCTGCTATAACTACAATCCCAGCTGACATTGGGCAAGGGCAGTCGCATCAGAATGTGTAAAATGTTGGGGATATGTGTTCTGTGGGCCACTGAGAGGCACGTCTCCCATGTCACACTCAACGTTAATGTGTCCCCCCGTGGCTTCGACCTTTGTGCAGCTGTAAATACTGCATCACAGCTGGAGCCGTGGGTCATGAAAGACATTTACAAACTGCTGTATTTAATCCGTTTTGAAATCAAACTGTTCATAGATATTTAAAGTATGAAAGTAAAATTTTTCTTTTGGTTTGTTTTCACATCGGAGTTGTGTTCATCAAAGTCTACAATGTAAACAGTGGACGGCCAATGCAGTATCATTATAGCTGAACGTATGGTACAGAGATAATAGGATAGCATATGTAGTTAAAGGGGATTCTGCAGGACACAGAAAAGTATCATTTACAGCCAGTGCAGCATTTTCTAAATGCAAACAGGCAGAATGAATGAAGCTCTTTAGTAAAAAGGTCTAAATCTTCTTGTATGTTGATGGAAGCAGAATAAATGGGACTTGATAGGCTATGGAAATGCCTCTTATCTATTTAACGGCTACAAATAATGCATGTGACTCATGTTTACACGTATATTTGTTTTAAAAACTACAAACCACAAGAAAGTAGAGCAAAAGACAACATTTAACCCCTGTCATCTTCTCTCCTCCGCTCTCTTGACCACTGACCTCACCACCTGCAGTCCCTCTTCCTCTTCCTCTCCCTCTCGGCCCCAACTGTCTCATTCTAGTTCATTTCATACATTTTTACCTGCAAACCTCTCACTTAAAACCTCCCCGATGTGATGTTGAAAACTACATCTAAGACATAATAAGAAAGTCCTGAATCTGTCAGGAGTCAAATTCAGACTGACATGCCGGCAAGAACATTTATTGTACACCTCTCTCATCCTATGAATCCAAAGAAAGACAGTGAGAGAGAAAGGGAGAAGAGGGAGAGAAGGAAACTGGGCGGAAATGTCGAACGGTCCAGTTCGGGGGGGGGGTGGAAGGAATCAAAGAGTGCTGGCCTTCAGCAGAACCACCGCCACAGGCCTGCTCTGTGTAAATCCCTCTTCTGTCTCGACAGAGGGCACATTGTTAGGGGAGGTCAAATGCAGAGGAGCTGAGTTGTGTAAAGCTGTCTTGTGCCGTTTCAGAATGGAAATTGAAAGTATCAAATGCCAAAAGGGTTTATTGTATGCGCCAGATAAAGTAAGCCTGTTCCATGATGCTGGAGAAAAACTGCAGCGCTTATATCATTCCCCAGCCGTTACTGCTTCACAGCTACACGTCATGTGAGTATAGATATTGATGTATGTATATGTTTTGTTGAAAACCTTTTTCCTCTGCGTTTGGGAATGTACCATCCTCATGGGTCCCTTCTACAGATGAAGAGTAGGATTTAAAGGGGGCTTAGAATATCAATCTATATGCTTTCATGTGACCATCAGACAACCAGGAATCAATATTTACAACATTAAAATGATTGCCCACAACACACCTTCTTCTTATGAAGGTAGGGGAGATAATCCCTACCCATTGGCTGATTTATTTTGCTCAGTGTGTGAGCACTGTCGATGTCCAATACTCACAGCCTGTCAGAGAGACCTTTTATCATGTATGATGGATTTTTAGGGAGCGGCAATATGATTTCAATTGACCACTGTCAGTCCAAAAAGCAATATACCTGTGTGTGTAATCTTTGATAACAACTGTCTGACACTTAATAAATGGCATCAGATGAGGTATGTCTCTGCTTGCAGATTCAAACAGGTGGGGGGGGGGGGTAAATATGTGACAGTTTTTGATGTAACTCTCAATTCTAAATTATGAATTGAAGTTGCTTTCCGGCACCAATCGATCGGAAAGCAACCACTTAAAATGGACTTAATTGTCAATCAGTCACTGTTTTTTCGTGGCTGGGCATTGATTTAACTCAGGCAACAGTCTGAGTCCTGTCAACAGCGTCATGGCCGAGCTGCACTACAGACTTACAACTCTGTTAGTGATTAATCATATTTAAAACATTAAATTGGAACATTTTGGGCCCAGTGGCTGCAGCCTACAGCGCACACTGATTCACTGAAATCGTGGCATAAATCAGGACATGAATAAACTTTGTGTGCTCTCATTACGTATGCAGCTGAATCAAACTGAGAGATACTACGCCATGTGGGCTTCTCGCAGTCAGAAATCCAGTAATGGTGAAGGTCGTGTCTGCATCAGATGAGGTTCTGACTTCTCGGAACATCCTGCACGGATAGCGAAATGCAGCATCTGCCTGAAATGAGTACACTGACCAGTCTCTGAACGATATTTTTTTTTTGCAAGAGAAAAAGCGTGCAGAAAAGTTTTACAGGATTACTCTGTTCGCCGCCGCTGCCTGCGATGGCCTGATATGAGCCTGAGAAGAGGTCACATTGCTAATCCTACTAGCATGAATGCTAGCCTCAGTGGGGATATTTCATTCATCGAATTGCTTTTTTTTTTGGAGAAACACCTAGTATATATAATCCATTCAATTTAGGCTACAGCCAGTCTGACTCAGGACATGACTCAGGACATGGGCAGGCACAGGAGACCTAGTGGGTCGGCCCGAACCTACAATGCCCAGCCAATGCTGTCAGGAGTGTCGCCCAACTCCATCTGCCAGGTCCTTTTTAGCTCTCACTTTGAACCAGGCTTTAAAGGTTCCATTCCATCTACACTGCTTATCCTTCACATGTCAACATTGGGTGAGAGGTGGGGGGTGCATCCCAGTGAGTTTTCCAGCCTGATATACAGAGACAAACAACCATTCACTGTCACATTCACACCTACAGTCAATTCAGAGTCTCAAATTTACCTAACCCCAATCTGCACGTCTTTGGGAGGAAGACGTAGTAACCGATGAATTTACCCAATTGTTGATTGGCGATATACCTGTCTAACCCAGACTAACATACACCATCAAGGTAATGCTTGAATGCACAAGTCTTATAATACCATGCACAAGCTTTTGCACGGATGGTCCCAGTATCATTAGCCTTGTGCTAAGTGTCATGTTTTACCCTTTGAGCTACACATACACCAAACTACACAGATCACGGGGTGGTGTTATGAGCACATTCTCCTACTTTCAGCAATAATCTTCCATCCATTCGCAGACTTCTAAGCTTGTAAAATCAAGGTTAAATTTGTCTTCCCATTGGCACACACTGCAGGAACACGTTTTTGGTGTTGGTTAACGATGTGTGTAACCGCTCATCCTCTAGCGATCCCATTCTGTGTGGAGAAAAAAAAATCAAAATGTGAAACCAGCCTTTGAGCTTAAATAACCATTAACTAGTTAAGTTGGAGGCGGTGGGTTTGTGTATGTTGTTGTAATATTTGCATCAGAAATATTTTGGTTGTTCGTTGGGGGCGGTGAGATTAACTTTGCATGCGGTGCCTTTGCTTTCCTGAGGCGGTACACTCACCCTTCTTCTTTTCCTTTCCCTTGTCTTACACAATTCCTCTTGCCTCGTTCCGTCTAAAGTACCCACTCTCTATCTCCCTTTACCCGATAATGAATGCAGGAATTCTCCTTCATATATGTGTTTTGCTCTGCCTGGAGACTGGTGTCGGCCCATGGTCCCTTAATTATTAATTTGACGCTATGTGCTGGCCGTTTGATCATCCACACATTTCTGTATGATTCAGATTTAACGAGTTCCCCAAGAGACTGTGTTTTCTTTCTCTCTCCTTATTTCTATCAGGCTTGTTGTCTTTAACTTCTGCAACCAAGTGAAAAAAAAGAGAAAAGCCAAAAGCACCAAAATTACTAACGTTTGATGCACAGTTTAATCACAGGTCACAGTCCCGTGAGTGCGTAATTCTTTAGTGTTATGCTCAATTTCTCACTTTTGAATCCTTTAATGTCAACGTCAAAGACAAAATTCACTTCTACTGCCTCATCATCTTATTCTGAGGGTTTGTTATGAAACTGCCTGTGTCCAGACTCCATTTCCCTACAGTGCCATATTTTTTTTTATCTACTAGCCATCAGCACTTTGGCACAACATCCACGTATAAACTCTCAAGTCATGATCTACACACAGAACTACACAGCGTTAAAAAAAAAGGAGGTACCAGATGAGGACGGGCGCAGTCATTTTTAATTCAATCCGAGATTGCACCGCAGGGGGTAATTTGCAATGACGGCGTGGCCCAGTTAAAGATGCTGAAACGGGTTCAATCACCACAGTGACCATCAAATCCGAACTGTCCTCAATGCGGGACACATGGGATTAGGTGTTGATAGGTGTCCCTCTATCCAAAGTGTCTCATCAATCCACCCACTGTCTGTGTGTCTGTCTGTCCTGTGTGTCTGCCAAGGTATTTATTTAGTCTCTATCCAAAACTCAAACTGGCTCCTTTCTGCTGTTATAAATGCATTAAGACACTAGAATAGCACTTAGTCAATCAAGTCGCACCAAATTGTACTCACTCATAGATATCGTTCCCCTTAATTATTTTCATTTAGAGCCTTGCATTAAACGTCCCATCTCGAAATGTAAAAGAAAAGTAAATTGATCGATATTAAACTTGGATGTTTTCTTCCCTGATCCAAACCACATCCTTCTGACATGTTTCATTATAATCCGTCCAGAAGATTTACGTAATCGTGATAAATAACAAACAAACACAGGAACAAACACAACTTCGTAAATAAAAGTAGCGACAGATTTATTTCCAGAATAGATACAGAAGGGGTTGCAGGAAGAGGATGGTGTGGATTTGTGTAACACCACATTGTTGTGTGTACATTTGTGTGGATATATATACATGCACTCAAATTGGAATGTGGAAGTCTAGACTTGTGTAGATGTAATTACACTAATTTTAGCCTTAGTGCCTTGAGAGGAGCAAAGTTAGTTCCAGCGGTGAAACATTCCTCTTACACTAAGTGCTAATGGCTCATTTTCTCTCTCTCTCTTTCTCTCTCTCTCTCTCTCTCTCTCTCTCCCCCCCCGTCTCCCTCCCTCCTCAGCATCACCAAGGTTCACGAAAGTTCCCGTCGACCAGATTGGCGTCTCAGGGGGCGTGGTCTCCTTCGTTTGCCAGGCGACAGGCGACCCCAAGCCCCGGGTGAGCTGGAACAAGAAAGGCAAGAAGGTCAACTCCCAGCGCATAGAGGTGGGTTCGTCACTTTATGGTTAGCAACAGGTTGTTTGTGTTACTGTACCGTCATGTGACAAGAGACTTAAGGATACGATGAAAATAGCGTGTATATATATATATATATATACTTAGACGATTCTTGGCAGTTTAGGTTTCTAAAAATGTGTTTTTTCCAAAGTTTATTTTGTAAAATTATAAAATAAAGGAAATGAAATTGTTCTTAAAATGCATTTCAGTGAGCGTTAAAGCGACACTATTTTACTTTTTGAGCGACAGCAGCCTCTGCAGCCACAAGCGGTGAGTCAACTGGGTTCTAAGTGATTGAGTGAATCAGAGATTTCTCCTCATCATCCCCAGCATAAGTGCTGTTGCTCTAAAATACATGACAAACTCTATTTTTAATTCTTGTGATATTTTGAATAGATTTCCTTACTGAAGAATGAAGACTATCCCTGTTCTTTAACGACTTCTTTTTAATTGTGCGGCATTACAGCTGCTGACTGTCATTCATCTAGACTTGTGTTGCAGGACCTTGAACCCGCTCACCAAAGTTACGTAGTGCAAAAATATTTGTGTGAAGTGTGAATGAAGGAGACACCATTCTCTAATGATATTAAAGCTGTTTAGGGTAAAGTAATTAACCAACTGGAGGACTTGTTGTTCGCAGGTCACACTTTTTTGATCCGGTTTAATTCGCGTCACACAGTTAGACCCTGCAAAGGGCCCAGCTAAAGCAGGAAGCTGAAATGATTTACTCTTCTTAAACCTGGCCCACACATGCTCTTTTTCATCACAGCCCAGCACCACATTCGCATTACAAGCGCCGTCTTCTGTTGCAATTGGGTTCCCACGCAGTCTTTTTGAAATGGGTGTTTTCGTTGTGCTTTCCTCACCCACAGTTTTCACAAATAGTCGTGGACAACAGCTACCAATCTTTTCATAGACGTGCTGTGTTAACCCTCCAAGTGATGTGCGGGTCCACCATTAGCTGTAGCTGATACAATTCAGAGCTCTCTCATTCCTCTGACTCTGCCGTTGTCACATTCTTGTTTTGTGCGGCTCTGTCTGTGTGAATGTGTCTTTCTGTGTGTTATTCATGATGTTTGTTGTTAAGTTCTCAGCAGGCGTCCCAGATGACATCTCTAAAAGTCTTGATTGATGCTCAGTGTCTCTTAATTAAAAAGTTGCTTTCGTTAAGGCTGATGGCGGCGCACAGATAGAGAGATAGATACACACAAACACACACACACACACACACACACACACACACACACACACACACACACACACACACACACACACTGCAACATGAAGACAACCACAGGGGAGGAGGCTAAAAAGCCAAAAAATGACAACAACATCAACAGGGGGAAAAGCAGCTTCTCAACGGAGGACAAAATAAAAGACAAGTAGTGTTTGTACGTTCTCTTCCCTTGCATGCTAAGTGGGAAACAAAGCCAAGGGCGTGAAGCAGCCCGCCAGAACGGACGCTTCTTTTCCTCCGTTTAGCATGAAATACAAAATTTGTAAAGGGGTTTTGAAGTTGTTATGATTTTTTTTTCCTGTTCTACCCTCTAGACAGCTGCTTTGATATCGATCGTGATGCCGTGCTCTGCAGTGTTTTTAGCCTAATTAACAGCTCAGCTCTGAGAAGTGCAGCAGGGGAGCAGCGGGCTGCTCAAGACTTGTACTTGTATCTCAAAATCACGCTTCGCTCAGAGATCTCAGCAGTGAACCCTTCGTCGAGATGGTGTACACTCCTCTGAGGAGGGATGGTTGTTGGAAGAGGCTTGAAGGGAGACTGACAGACGGCTGACCATCTTCTCTAACGCTTCATCCATCTGAAATTAAGGCTAAAGCAATAACCCTGAGAAATGGCAGTCCGTGTTAAAAGAAAGGGGTAACTGGTCCAGACATCCCACCATTTAAATTCCAATCATTTGCCAAGTCTTGAGGTTCAGCTTCTTGCTGCAGGGCACATGGCTCTTGATATGTTAGTTTTCAAAGAGATCAAAGTCTCAAAATATGTCAGTGGCCAGTTTCTGAAACAATGTCAGTACTGATCTAATGTCAGTCTCAGCCACTGACGTCACAGGTCACTATTAAAGTAGCGTGACTGTTTGTCACTGTTGAAAAAGATTTTGATTGAATTCAAGAAATTTTGTTAATGGCAAGTCCAAACTATTTTAAGTAAGATTTGGAAATATACTTTTCAAAGGTCTTTACAAAGAAGGAAAGGAGTAATTACAGATAAAATCTGTCTCTCTGGAAAAAACAGTCCCCTTAAATTCAATCAAGCTGCATCGAATTTGATTTGAGATGTCAGTCCCCTTAATATGTCGGAATTCTTTCATCAAGATCCATCAATTATTGGGAAATTATAAAAATGTTGAAAAATGCCTGCTCTTGCAATGTTAAAGAAAGTCCCCATATCTGGATTTGCACCGAAATGTGATGGGTTCCTCTCACACCCATACTGCATCCTTTCCCCAAGTTATTTAAAAGTCCGTTCAGTTGTTGTTGCACAATCATGCCTCCAAACAAACACACCAGCCAACAAAGAAACAGACCAGGGTCAAAACATTAACCTCCGGGAAGTAACTAGTGATGAAAACACACAAAAGCAAGCATATCACACATACAGATATGGGACTGTGTGTGTGTGTGTGTGTGTGTGTGTGTGGTGAGAGAGAGAGTGAGTCTTTCCTTAGAATTCTGTATTTATTAGGACCAAAGGTTATAAATCACAACCACAGTACCTTTCCATTCAAGGATATCTTGTTATATCTTGTTGATATCTCTTTGGTTTTCTATCAACCCTAAATGTTAAAGTGTGAACATTGAAAATTAAAAGGGTTCACTCTGGTACTCCACGCTAACACTCACCTACACTATATGGAGTCTAACCCAACCCTGTTCCTTAACCCCCACAGACCATCGAGTTTGACGAGGCTGCCGGCGCCGTGCTCAGAATCCAGCCTCTGCGAGCGCCGCGAGATGAGAACATCTACGAATGCGTAGCCGAGAACAGCGAGGGCGAGATCACCGTCAATGCCAAGCTGTCCATCATCCGAGGTGAGTGCTGCATTAATATGAAACAATGTGCAGAGGGGGTAACCACAAGATAAATCATTAAAGTGTAAAACCTGGAGCTCCTCAGGGGTTTTTTCATGGCACCTTGATTTTTTGAACTGCAGTTGCCAGGAAGTGCAGGCTGCACCTTGAAGTCTTTCTATATATTTATATTACATATAAAATCAATCAGTTTGTATATAACTAAATGCAATATCTCCCCTTTTCTTTCTTTTACCCTTTTATCAGAATGTACAAGCTAAATCATGAGTGTTACATGAATCGCCAGCAGAGAAGCCAAATTAATTCATGTGAAAATGTGGAGGATTATTTCAGGCGCACTGCACCGCCCTAAAATGAATCACATTCACTCAGAACAGATGGACTGTGTGAAGGCTGTTTATCAAGGGTTCATCAGTTTGATGCCACTAATCAACTCTCCATTCATGTACGAGCTGGACCTCTGTTTGCCCTGTGATGAAAACCCATAGGATCCTTGAATGAAAAATTGCCTGCATATACAGTCAGGGCACATCGACTGACAGCTGTGTCTGCACACACACACACACACTCTTGTGCACACAAACAGGTGTCAAACGACAAAATTGGATGAGACGTGTCGATGAAATCAATGATGGTTGAACTTTGGGGACCTTTACCGAGAGGCTACTGGACGCGCTGGTTTATTCTCAGCAAAGATATTACATCATTTGTTGAGCTGGAGCGTAGAGGTCACGGAGGACGCTGGCGAGCAAGCATGTGGTCACACTCTCCCGCGTTCTTTTCTCTCAGTCTACCTGTCTGTCTGCCTCTCTCTCACACACACACACACACACACACACACACACACACACACACACACACACACACACACACACTCAGAGTCTTCTCTCTTCTCTTCTGTTCTCTCTCCTGCCACCATCTGCCATGTTTCCAGGGTTGGATGAAGCTGAGCTATTGCTGACTGGCTGGCAGCACACGAGCTAGGCCTTCCTGGCTGTCAGATGCATGTTGGAGCAGGGATTGGAAGCCTGGCCCAGCATCCTGGGTTAGTTATTGTTAGCAACAAACCCCCCCGCACTGGGAACACGCTGGTGGGTGCTAGGGGAGGTGTGAGTGGCTCAGGTGTCCTTCAAAAGTTGAAATACATATTGAGACGTGGCACGTATATATTGAAATGACAGTTTTATTTCTCTGCCTGGAGTGATAGAGTGTCGATACCTGAATTTGGGGACCTGACCAGATGGGTCACGATTTGGAAATTATAGTTTGTCTCAGATCGGGTTGGTCATTGATTATTGATCATTTTTTGACCCACATGTCTGTCTGCATCAGGCTCAGGTCGGGTTCGGTTTAAGCTCGTTTTCTGTCTGACTCGGACAGAAAAATGGGACCTGAGGCAAACTCATTCACACTAAATGAGCAGCTTTCAGTTTGACGCTGTACATAAGGACTCATATTATTCATAATTTGAATTTTGTTTTTTACAGTGTGCTGTGAAGTCCAGAAAGTCCTTTACAAAGAAAGTGGGCACATAGACAGACTGAAAAAAACAATATTGAACAAGCAGACCCTTTTTTATACTACAAGCTCAGGCATGTACATGTCAGCATGTGCAGTTGTGTGAACACAGCTGTGTGAAAGGCGAACGCAGGGTGGTCCACAGGAGCAGGCGGAGGATAAAAAGATATTGGAATCAGCTTGATGAGGTTTCCTCGAGAGCCCAGAGGAAGACAGCCGCTCTCCTGCCCAGGCAAGAACAAACGCTGACGGAGGGATGAGAGAGTGATGATGGGGGTTGAAGGTGCAACATGAGCGCCAAAGGAAGAGAGCAGTAGTTTCTCTCAGTTTTCCATCTTTAATGAGGTCGGATCCCGCTGCATTAACCCGGCAGCGCTAGGGAGGATACAGGAAAAGATACAGGCAGAAAACTGGATAAAACGAGATTGAAGAAAGATGAAGTTTAATTCACAGAAAATGCAGAAAATGTGGAGAGTGAAGCTGGGAGAAAAAGAATGAGGGTCAATGGAGAGAGAGAGAATGCAAATAGAGATGTAAGTGGAGCAAACCAGAGGAACAAATCAACCCCCAAAAAAGAGAGAAGTTGGCCAGAGATGAAGGCAGACAACAGGGGGTGTTGCGGACGATTGGCATTGTAGAACAGGTGAGGAGGACAATAGGCAAACATGGGCTCTTGGAACAGGGGCATAGGATTATGGGATATGGGACAAGGCACCGGGGACACATCTGCAGTAAACAGAGGGTTTGTGGCCTGGGATGTGGAGAGGCAGAAAATGGGTCGCCACGGTGGGTGACTTGGCCGAGAAGCCGTGGCACACATTTGCAAGAAAATCCAACTGCATGCACACGCGCAACCCACAGATTCATGTTGACAAATGCAAACAAACACACAGGATAACATCAACACCAACATGCATCACTTATACGTCCCAGTAAGGAATCTTACTAATGGATGTTCACCAGTTAACAAAGGGTCATGAGAGACACATACAAGTCTGTGGAATACTGGAATACTTTACAGCAGTCTAAAGGCATCATCACTTTTCAGCTCACACACACACACACACACACACACACACACACACACACACAGGAGCATGTACCAGCTTTCTTTGTCCACTTGAGCACTCATCTACCATGGCAGCATGTGGTTTCTGCTTGCAGTTTGAAAACAAACACACACACACACACACACACACACACACACACACACACACACACACACACACACAGACATGCACACATTGCAGTTCTTGTCTGCATTGGTAAAGATATGCGTTCATTCAACAAAGGTATACACACATTCACTGGCTAGATCTACAATGGCACTCAATAGAGCACATACCGCCACCAAGGCAAATTTATGTGCAATTGAGCTGCATCTGAATCTAAAAAAACCTAATTACCAATGCTACTAATGTTAAAGAAAGGTGGAAATCCTTCCAGCGGACAGGGGGGAAAACATAACCTCCTTGGTGGAGGTAATTAATAAACTCAGACATTTATTCATCCAAAAAAAAAAAAGCAGACTAACCTTTAACCCAATCTTCATAGTTAGTTTTTATACTGTTTCACCTCTTTCTCTGTTGTCTGTGATTGTGTGGTGTGATTGTATCTGTACGGTGCGTGTGTTGGTGGCAGGGTGCCTTTCGCATCGTCTGTGACACCTCCTTGGCTGTTGCTTCACTGCCTCAGCTGAATACCTAAGATGGAGGCCATCTGGCTGCACACAGTCCTCTGGGAGTCCTTGGAGAGGGACTGACAAGTGTATGAAGTGTACTCTTGAGATCTGACACAACTTACAGCTTGCTTTGTGGTCTTTTTTTTATTTTTTTTATCATGGGAAAATTATTTTGAGTTTTGAGGATCTGCCTGTAGTGTTTCGAGTGTCAACAGGAAGGCAGCGTTGCCACTGGGATACTGTCAGCGCATGCTGCTGTGAGGAGATCACGGGGTGTTACCCCGGTTTGTGTGCTTGTCTTTGAGACAGTGTTTAGCCCTGCCATTACTGTTGCAAATAGATTCTCCCCCGAGGCTCCCAAAGGAGGGGAAACCCTGATTGAAGAGATTTGGTCTGCTGCTCTGTTTTATTTTGTTCAAATGTTGTAAGAGTTGTCAATATGATGTGTCTATCGTGGTGTTTGGGGAAACCATCAGAATGATCAGAGCCAGGCGGAACATTCACTTAAATCTCTGAGACGTTTGAACTTCAGCAGAGAGTCGCCTTTGATACACACACACACACACACACACACACACACACACACACACACACACAGGTGCATGCAATTCAGCTCTCAGGTCTGGCCTTGAACATATGAATGCTTGCCGCATAACACCAGACCCATCCGTGACCTCTTTTTGCAGCTGTGCACCAATACACACACACACACACACACACACACACACACACACACACACACACACACACACACACACACATGTTTATTTTCGTTTGCCGCTCCCAACCAGGTGAAACTGATCAAACCTCCTCTTCACTCTCTCTCTCTCTCTCTCTCTCTCTCTCTCTCTCTCTCTCTCTCTCTCTCTCTCTCTCTCTCTCTCTCATCACTCTCTCCAAAACCGATCCAATCCTCCCACCACTCTCAGTTGGTGTGTGACTTTGCCAAGTTCCAAAGCCTGGTTTTCATCCACAGCACCCCCCCCCCCCCCCTTTTCTCGTGAGAGCTTCTTGTTAAGTATAATTTGTTGTACAGCTAAATTTCAGGGTCTCTTTCAATGTCTCTCAGGGTGTGTGTGACACGGATCGTTGCTCTTACTTTACAAGACAACACAGATATTTTACTGTAGATGTATGTTTATATTAAATCAGTGTCATTTGATAGTTTAAAGTAAACTGGAAACTCCACTCGTCTGCCACAGAGCAACACTGTACTGGTCAGTGCACCCACTATTACCCAGAGGGCAGTGGGGCTTAGCGTGTCTGCCGTTTGATCAGGACTTTCTGGTAATTGGCGTCTGCTTTGTGAAGACATAGGTTATTGTGAATTTTATTGGATCAGGCTCTATGAATCATGGGAGAAGGGTTGAGAAACGGTGAAACTCGGGGTGGGGGCAGACAGAGTCATGATTATGAATATGAAGCAAAGGCAAAATGATGTTCAAACATAATCGATGTCCCAACAGATACCGGCTCCAGCTTTTCCAGGCCCATCTACCATTTTTCGTATCCTCTGACACAGCATCACTCCCATTATGGCCGAGGCTCTCTCCTCTCGTCCTCCTTGGAGTCCTTCTCTCTCTCTCTCTCTCTCTCTCTCTCTCTCTCTCTCTCTCTCTCTCTCTCTCTCTCTGTCTGTCTCCACTTGTCCGGTCTCATTGTGTTTCAGTGGGTGTGAGAGAGAAGGTGCCGCCTGCTGCAGTGGACAGCTGCAAGTGGATGGTGATTAATCACTTGTGTGTACAGTCTTTCAGTGATACGACTACTTCTCCATCACATTTTGAGCAATAGAATACAAATTCACATACACTGTGTGGGATGGAGAACTAAATAGCATCCTATATAATAATATTTTGCATTACATTATATTTTAATGTATAAAAAATATTTAAGAATTGGTTAAAAAAACACAAGGATGATGAATCAGCTGTAATGAAAAATATACTAGCAAAATTGAAGAAGATCACAGCACCAGGTATTAACTAAAATACAATTCTGATCATCACAACTTGTGGTGTGAGTGTATTTGCTATCGAATTTGATAAATGGGACATTTCCCTTTGTGTCTGACGCAATCTGACTTCAAAACTGGTTTGTGTTTTTGAAAGTCTGAGCCTGAGCTGAGACAGAGAGCAACGGACAGATGAGAGATGATAGGAATATAGAGAGAGGGGAAAAAAAGATTTTTCTCCTTGCTGTTTATTTCATCAGTATTCCCTGTGTGTTTCAAAAAGGCTCCAGCTCAAAAACACATTTAGATTTGTGAAATATTCCCCTCGGGTTTCATTCCTGACCCCTCGGTTTTTTTATAACCTCTTAAAACTACAGTTTACATTTTCTCACAAATGCTCGAGAAAGGCAATGTACAAAGTTTCTCTTCTTTTGCAACATTTCTTTGACTTTTAGTCTTTGCATTTTTTTCCTCTTGTCTTTTCTCATGGTGCTAATATGGTGCCGAAGGGTAATGCTTTATTTTTTTGGGAGTTTATTTTAGAGGAAAAGGTGAGTCCAGGGCATCGGGGGAAGGCAGGATGAAAAATTAATAAGGCACGGTGAGAAATGAGCAGGTGTGTGTGTTGTGTGTGTGTGTGTGTGTGTGTGTGTGTGTGTGTGTGTGTGTTTTGGGGTGTTGATGAAAGAAGGAGAGAAATAGTTTGTTTCCTCGTGTGTGTGTGTGTGTGTGTGTGTAAGTATGCATGGGTGACAGCTGAGTGTGTGTTTCCGTGTGTGTGTGCTTGTACGAGTATGTGTGTGCTGTAGAGAGAGGGAGACAAAGTTAAGAGAGAGCAAGCCAGGCAGCCGGCAGGCAGGCAGTGGCTGCTCTGTAATGAGACAGTGAAAAAGTGGCAGTATCAGCAACAGATCTGGCTGCTTTTCTCTTTCTCTTCTCCCTTCATGTCTGTCCGCTTCTGCGGTAGCCTCCTGCCCTCTTCCACTAGCCTCCAACACCTGTAGAGCGAGCTAGAAATATATGCAGAAAAGAGAGGCAGGCGGGTGAAAAGAAGGGAGATAGAGAAAAAAAATATTTATTTGAAACACCAGAATAAGGACATGGATGAAGAAGAAATAATAACATGCACATATCTATTTTTGTTGTACTCAAAGATTCAAGGAAGTGAGGCTATTGTTAACAAAAAAGAGGAGTATGGAGACCGGCTTTATACCTGTAGCCTTGAGGCAGAAAGCATTCAAAGTATTGGTTGAAATGTTCTCGACTCTTAAGTGTTCTCCTGATATACCTTCCACAGTTTCTATCTTTATTAACTAGCCAGGACAGCATTATTAAACATGCCAGTCAGATGGCCACAGCTCCTATATGCACGCCAGAGATAAAGAGGAGAAGGCACAGCGTTTTCTTTTGTAAGGAAGCCTCAAACCCCCCGACACACCTCTTTTGAGTTTAAAGTCCACACTGTGCCATGGCCGTGTGCTCTCTGAGTTGTTTTTGCCCACTGCATTGTCTGTAGCTTGTCCCTGATAAACAAGTCAATTCTCATTCCCAAGCAGCACTCACAGCTTCCACCCGTAAATAATACATTTGTTTCGTGCTGTTAAGATCTACACCCATCAGTGGAGGTTACCTGTTCACGGTGAACCTATTTTTGCACGAAGCACCTGTTCTCGGCTCTCAGTTCCAGCAATGTTTCCACTTGCAGATGATAAACCACCGGGTCTCTCTTTGTGTGCATGATCACAAAAGTGCGGTTTGTATTTGGCTCCTTCATTTAAGGAGAATAACAAGTGCAGCACATTTCGTGTTTTCTTCTGTGATAGTGCCAATGAGGTGCTACTCCTCGCTGTGTTTCGGATTCTCTAGCTGTTATTGGTGTTATTGGTGTATGGGAGAGGTCAGGCTTGGCACAAACAACAAATCAATAGTCAAATGTTGACCACCTGCATGGCCCTCATGCCCCTCAATCTTATTGGAGGCTTAAGAAGTTTTGTGTTTTTCCCCTCAGAACTCTTCGCTGTCCTGAGGTGACTCTGGTGCTTCCTCTCCACTCTTACATTGAACTGCTTTCAGACAGGAACGGATGTCCAGACATTTCCCGTGAACATTTTTGTGGAGGGGCTGTGTGAGAGATCGCAAATGAACGAGTCAGTTGCTTTGGGCATTTTCTGGAACTTTTCCTGCCAGCCCTCTTTTAAAATGTCTGGAGAATGTTCAAGTGAGCCTGTGTGTACAACAGAAAGATGTGTGGGGATCTTTAAATCCAGTGAGAGGGCGGGTTGATGGCGTTTTTTGATAGATGGCGGACACAAAACTGGAGTAATGCTTATATGTCAGGATTAAAAAGAGACGCCACGTGTATGAGACATGAGATGTGAGAGCTGTCGGCTCCAGTCAGGCACCGCCCCTCACCTGAATTTAATTCTAATTCAAACAATATTCATCATATGTGAAAGGCAAAGTCCGGAAAAAGGCTGGACACAATTTTTCTGAACTTCCCCTCTGAAAACAGATTTTCTTAGTTATCTCCTTACCACGGATCATCTCTCCTCCCCCTGTTCCACTTCATACGTAAATTTTAGCATCTTTATGCCTACCCGTCTCCTGCAATCTGTCTTTTACTATTATAGAAAAATGTTCTTCTTCCAGAGAAAATTCACAGAGATAAGCATTTATGGCATCTGAATCCTTTCATCCTCAAAACCTTTAATGCAGTAATCGTTGGTTATTGGGGGGGGGGGAGACCACAAGCTGAGTGGAAGCACAAAAGATAAAGGAGGAAGAGGAAGAGAGGAATGAGGTGGTTCCTGATGGAGCGGGATAAGTGGAAGGAACTAGCCTCTGGCCACGGGTGGCTGGCTCCTGAACTTTTGCCATCAACTTCAAATAATTCCTGCTCAAGTAGAGTGACCCTGCCGACTGTAGACATCTGACCACAGCCAATATACAGCACCAGGCTCGAGTAAAGAAAATACAGGATGAAGAGGCAAAAAGCAAGTGGGGAAGCAGGAGACTGGCTTAGGTTTGGCTGACTGGTTTATTACTGGCTAGTAAGTCCATATAAATGGATCCTTTGTCACAGCAATGCGATGGCCAGACTAAATTGCCCATCTCCTTGGCCATTGAGACTAAATTGAGAGATTAGTGTCTCTGAGTCGTTTTTTTTTTACAATGAAAAGTGTTCACTGGTTTGATTCACCTGGTGATTCAGCCTTTGGCAGAAATACCCATTTCCTCCCATATCAGATCATTTCCATCTGTTCTTTTTCTCTGTTTCTCTCAAACAGCCATTGTCCATCTGTGGAACCTGAAACAATGAAAATTATTTGATTGTTACACGTCCATTAATATGTAGAAATGCACATGCAATTCAATGCGAATCAGTTGTGAAATTAGTGATTGGATTTCCAGCATCTGGTTCACAGTAAAAGCTCCCCGGCTGCACTCCCTTCTATAATAACTCCTTGTCATTATATCTCGTTAAATCTCTGCCAGTATTTTGGTGTCACGGGATTTCGCTGGATAACTGAAAAAATGGTAATCAGTTCCCCTGCAATTCTGGTCAAGCAGAAACTCATAGAAATGTGCGATTGGCCGATCGGTCCATCTGGTCATGGGATTTACTTGCTCATAATGTCATGTGTAATTCATTTAGGAAGACCAGAAAACAAACATACTAATATGAATCATAGTAATTGCATTTTGGAACATTATACATGAAAAATCAACATGTAGAAGCCAATAAAACGTGGAAATGAATACAATGCTAACGTGCAAACAGTGGGGTGAGGGTTACAGTTTGCTCGACACGCAGACAATAAGAGTTGAGAGAAAAGAGTGGTCCAGCTCATGCATAAAGAAGAGCAATGGGATATGGCCTGGACCACCAGCTTCATGCATATACATAAGCCTCTCGCCCAGGTGACTGGAGGTGTACAACACAGAGGTTACGCTGTGAGCCCTGCAGGATCAGAAGAGCTCACGTGACTTCAAGTCCTTCATGCTTCACAAGGGCCATGCATAGGCCACCTGTGGAAAATCTATGGAAATCTTAACATGCAGTATGGTTCCTAGTATTTCTTCTATGTGAGGCATACACATCAGCTAAGAGAGAGGAGCCTTATACTTTGTCAAATGAATATTTGTAGACCATTGTAGCTCTTAGTGAGGTATAAGGACAACTTAGATTGTATTTATGAGGAAAATAGCGTTGGGAGTCAGGCCAGTTGGAAGATGCAGGATTTATTTGTGATTCCAAAGCTTTTATTCTGGAGTGCGGCCCAGATCCACCTGGACCGAACAGCAGCTGGTCGTACTCTAGACTATTGTGCTCCTGACATGTGTTGCTCTAGCACATCAACCCCTTTGCCCACAAAATCGTAGACCCACATTTCAATGAAATACGTGAATGAGGTTGTTACAGCTGAAGGGGACATTTATGAGCACAATGTGTACTGTATGTGTTTTTCTTTTTATTGCCATTTTCTGAAGGTACCTTCCATCTTGACAGAGAATTATGTTTAACCACTCACCAATTGCTCTGTCAAATGCTGCTACAGCAAGAGATGATGGGGAAATTGAAGCTGTGGTCCTCTTTGTCAACCCCCCCTTAGCTTATCAGCATTCTGCCCACAACCTCTAGGCCTCATCATCTTTTTAAGTGACTTATTTATCCAACACTACGACTTATCTTGCCCTGGTGAGGGGCACATCCTCTGTGACCCTTGCTGCCGCGTCTGCTCGTCGTCTCTGCGTCGCGAAGTGACATCGAGCGATTACCAGGCCGTCGTCTAGCTGGCCCCTCTGCTCATTTATATCCCCCACATAACATGATTGTCGTTCTTCCCACCAAAGGTGCCTCCAAACCTGTCATCAGCGCCTTAATTGCACTAAGCTAATGGCCCACAAAGTCTTTGACTTCGCTCCCCAGACCCATCCACCTGTCTCCAAATCCTTCAGTTACTGTCAGTCTTTGTTTGGGGGGGGAGCGCTGGTGTTTGTTTTGGTTAGATTAGTTGCTTTGGCAGGAATGGCACAGTGCAGCAGCTCAATGCATTGTTGTTTTGGACGCTTGGTGCTAAGCAGGCTTAGAGAGTCTCTGCTCCACATGTCGGGAGCACCAAGTCCTGATTCTCTGGCGCACAGAAGCCCTGTTCACATATATCTTCTAAAACCCACGACTTTATAATTGCTGAAGTTACAAATATGTTTGTAAAACAGTGATTTTGTCAATGAGATGAAGGCCCCCCCCCCCCATTTTCCAACATGACAATGCTTTTTTTTAATGGGTCACATTTTCCCCGCACTCAGCACTGATGAAGAATATTCACATTAGGGATAATGAGAATTCTTATTGATCACACAGACGTTTAAAATGATAAATTCTAAATCTTGCTTCGCCATTGTACACCTCCAACTTGACCGCCTAATGCTGCAGCACAATGAGCTGCCAAAGCACCCCACAGTGCACTTCCTCATTAGGTATAACATAAAATCATGCTGCATACCTACATCATCTGACAGGAGTCAAGCTATTTTAGTCTTGTAAAAAGCTGCACAAATTAGGTTTTGCCCTTCATGTCTTTTATGAAACCAGGCATTGTTTCAGTAACAGTACTTTTATTGTGAACACATTTAATTTCTTCGTGAATGGGAAATGGTAACTAGATGTGGAACGTATTTACTTTCATAGAACATTGAACATTCTGTATCTTTTGATGTGGCTGCCTAAAATTAAATGTTGCACA
Source organism: Verasper variegatus (assembly GCA_026259375.1). Lineage (NCBI taxonomy): Eukaryota > Metazoa > Chordata > Actinopteri > Pleuronectiformes > Pleuronectidae > Verasper > Verasper variegatus. The sequence goes on along the minus strand of CM048046.1, from coordinate 17,348,342 downwards.
ACACTTCAATGTCTTCAGAATATTCCATTTCTAAAGTCTTTTATTCCGAATGTTCAAATTTGAGTGTAGTAGATTGCATGCATGAATAGGGCTAGACATGTCTTACCTCAGCCTACCATGGGTGAATGTTGTCATAGGTTGTAGGAGAATAACGCTAAGCTCTTGTGATTTAATGAGATGATCAATATCACATTCAGCACAGCTCTCAACTCAAAACAATTTAGGCATTTCCCATTTGAAAAGGCCTGCACAGCAGCCCTGCCACTCGCACACGATGTGGTAAACTGACGTCGGGTTTCAAGGTGCCCACTGCGAGTCCTCACACAGTCCCACCCTCCCTCACACACACACACACACACACACACACACACACACACACACACACACACACACACACTTACAGAACCGCACACTCAAAGCCACCCACCACTAAACTAGACCTGACTGGTTGACGTTTCTCCACAGTGAGGCACTTCCTTTAATGGCCCTGGCCTCATCTCCTGTCTCCCCTGGAGTTCGCTTGTCTTACCCTGGATGCCTCAGGAGTCTGACAAGAAAGAGAGGGAGAGAGAGAGAGAGAGAGAGAGAGAGAGAGAGAGAGAGAGAGAGAGAGTGGGGGAGGAAACTCAATAAACTTCCACCGGCTAAGATGGATAAACAGATTCACCCCCCCCCCCCCCGTCTTGTGTGTTTTTTATTTTTCACCCCATCTCTCCTCCTCACAGGCAGGGGATCGTAGGACCTGTCCTCGGCAATTACTCCCCTCTCTTGTCTGCGCTGTGTCTATCACGGTGGCTCACCACGTCAGGGAAACAGCCTGTATTGCATGTTTGCTTTTCTCTATCGAAGGCTGGACCCTGGGTTCCAGCATTAAAACTCATAGGTAAAGACAGCGTGTCAGCTCACATAGTAGAGCCCCGTGGACATGCTTGTTAGAAAGTCGTCTAATCAGATGAAAAACATGTGCCTCTATGAGTAAATAGCGATGAAGATCTTTTTTCTACTCTGAATGGGGGATAATGTGGAGCGGCAGATTTCTGTGCAGCTTCCCTATGACTTTTTTGGCCTCTTGATTTTTGATTCATGATTCAAGAAATTATGAGTAAGAAAAAGCAAAAAGGATACGGTGCTCTGAGCCCATTAAGACCTGAGGAGCCCTCTGAAAATTTGACATTCACTAAAACCTTTTTATTTCTCAGCCTATGAAGTAGATTGAGATATTAAATTAAAACCATTTGAGAGCTTAAACCTTTGACCTTTATTGTATTTCATATCCTTAACTGTGAGACCAAAGGAACAACAAAACCTTTATTTGTCGCTCTAGCCATCGGGCAGACCCGGAAAAATCTAGGTGGTCGGTGATATTGATGGGTGTATGGACTGTCAAAAAATCCATAAAGTTATTACCGGTCCTGTCAGTCTTTGTACAGTCACGTTATTGGATAGACAGTACATCAAAATTACCACTGGAGTATAGTGAAAATTTGGAAGTATTGGACGCATTGATTTATTGCACAGTGTAATAGCAGATATTATCAGATAGAAATAACAAGCATTAAGAGCTGAGCTGTATTCAGTCACTCCTTGTGTGTGACAGACAGTTCTGACAGCGTGTGTATTGTAAAGGGAGTTCAGGAGTCTGAAGGCCTCTGGAAAGAAGGTCGCACAGAGCCTGCAGGTCCTGCACCCCATGCTGCGCCAGCATTTGCCAGAGGGCAAAAAGCAATGCTGCAAACTTCTGCCTTACCTTCCGTGCCCCTCACCTTTTCATTCTTTCTGTCTCTGTCTTCCTTTGTCAGTTTTCCTCTGCCCCTCTTCCTTTTTTTCCTCATCTGGTCTCATCAGACTGTTTCGGTTGTAGATTTGGATCTAAACGTTGCCCTTGGTGGCGAGATTTGCAAGGTGTGGAGAATACCAATGGGACCTAAGACATCTTTCTGGGGGTAGAGGTGCTGGCCGTATAATAACCATTATTCAGCTGAGATGGCTATCCGGAGAGGGCTATCGCTGCTGGGCCTAGGGACACTGTGATTAGATTTTCCCTGTGTTGCTATTCTTCTCTGTCCCTGGATCACTGTTCCCCTGTCTTCCTTTGTATATTTCTCACGCAATTCAGCAGAGATCCTGTTGGTCATAGATTTCCGTGAATGTCATGGAAAGGTGCAAGGCAGGAAAAATACAGAACCAACCAGTCAACCTAATATGGTCCATGGAATACAAAACAATTTAGCCTCATATATGTGGCTCCCATTTGTGATTATGGTGACGACTGGGCACACTATTGTTCCTATGCTGACCATGTTTGGATTACGACCTCAACCAACTAGTGCTTAACAAATGAGTTATCCGATAAGTGGTACACAAATAGTGTATTTGCTGTATTATTTGTACAATTCCCTGCTTTACGCAGACACCTTCCTCTTGTTTCCGGCCTGTCAGTTTGATGTGAAGAGTTCTGGCCGTGGTGTAGGTGCACAGAATATGAATTTGCCTTGTCTAGAGTCCGAGCAGCTGGGTATGCTTATTACTTAAACACATGTTTGTTCAAACCAGATTCATGTGTAAACGAGAGCTTGCCATTGGTATTCTTTATTGTCTTCCCCTGTGTTTATCATGCTCTTACTGCATAGCTTCTAATCCCAACCTCTGTTTCCCCGTCTCTTGCTCCTTCCCTTTCTCCCGCTCTCTCACTCTGTCTGTCTCCCGGCAGTCCCTCTGTGGTATTAATGCACAAACCTGCTTAAAGCCTGTGTCTCTGTGCTTTGGCGCTGGGTAATCAGTTAACCTGATTATGCCACTGATGAAATTAAATCATTTCAGTAAGTGAAAATAATAATATGAGTAATAGGTGCGGGGGATGGTGGAGCACCCCACAGCATTCACTGTAGTTCCTGGTAACAACCTGACTGCAGGTTTTTACCTCTCTCCTCCTCTTTGACTGTTGCTCTCTCCGCTCTTTGAGATAATTGATGGCTCACAATAAGTAGCTTTGAAGCCACTGTGTCAGAGGTTTTGACACCAGATGAGATGGATGATTGTGTGCAGGATAAAAATATAAAAATCCACACAACATCCTGACCAGTGCTCAGCTCTGTCACCAGGGTTAGTGCTTCAGTGCTTGCCAGTGTAGCTTATTTGGTAGAGTGGAGCACTGTGTGTTCACAGGGGTTAAATGTCACATATAATACTATATAGCTAACTGCATTATGGAGGTCATAGGCTTTGTTCGTCATGTAGGAGTGTGGAGAAAGCCATCGTCACTTAACCCTTAAAAGGCATCAGCTCTTTAGTGCTTTTTGAGTGGAGCATAGGTCGTGCATAATATTCATGGTGCTTAAGTATATTTAATAACCCAGTGTTACATTGTGTGTGCAGCAGATGGTGAATAATATGTAATTATTCTGCTATAGTGGGTAAAGCATGGCACAGGATTTCAAAGGTTCGATTTTCACAGTACACTTTATACTCAGTGAAAGTACTCACCGAATTGCCTATTGGCATCGCTAAACCTTTTTGTGTAGAGCTGTGTCATAGTTATGTACTATACCTGACTTAGATTTGCAAAAAAAAGCAATGGTTTGTAAGGAATGAATCACTGGAAATTGGATTATTGAGAAGTGTTTAATGAGTCTTAAGTATGGACTTTTTAAGAGGGCAACACTTAGCATGATAGAAAGCAGAATGCAACAGCAGGCATGAGTCGGCAGATTAACAACCAGGCAGAGGCTAAGCTGACCAGAGGCTGATTAAAGGCTTTGCACCTGTCACTTGTGTAATGATATTAAATGGTGTAGCGACATTAAAGACAATTATGGATAATGACGGTACTCAAGCCAGCATGTTTTTTTTCAAGAGTGACAAAAATCAAAACCCAGATCAGGTCAACTCAAACCTGTCGTGCTGATCAAACCAGCTGTTGCATGGAGTAGACATGTACTGTTTGCCATTGCAGTAACTCGAAGTGAAAAGTGCCCTGAAAACCTAATAGTTACCATATGCAGTGAGCGATTGATCTCACAGCAGTGGAGAAGACCACGGGTCATATGTCATATGCACTGGAACGACTGGGGAAATGGGGATTTTGAAAACAGTATGTGGCAGAAAGGGGAAGTAAAATTAATTCTGCTTAAAATGGGGATTTCCTTAAGGTTAGAAGACGTTATTAGTATTAATAATACTTAAAAATAAACATGCAGTTAATGCTGTGGACCAGTCAAACAATTATTGCAATTATTGTTACGAATTTCAAACGGGGCACAAACAGTGGTTTACAGTGAAGCTTTGAAAATCCGTGGTGCAATGCATCCCATAACTGCAGCATGTGTCTCATAGCTCTGAAGTATGATGATTATTGGCCTAAGTGACAGGGGCTGCTCTCGGCAAAATGAATAGCAGCGTTGTCGTTGACCAATAATGCACATGTGTCGATTGTATTTGGCCTTTGAAGATTTGTCATCGCAGAGAACCCCGGTACACATCACATAAATGCAATTGCCCCGCCATTATGAGGGACCAGGCCCTTTGGGAATTGTAGGATACTATCAGCCCGTGTCATTGGTTGCCTGCTCCCCTTCACAGTCAGCCTTGCTAAGCCTGAAGTAACACTCCCTCGATGAGTGATCTATTTATTTTTGCATGGCCGCCTTTATCGACAGAGCCTGTAAGCTTCAGGGGGAAAGATGATATCAGCCTCTATTCCAAGGGAGGGAACTAACCAGCATACATGCCATTTATTCAGAAAGGCTGCCGGTGCTGTATCAGGTCAGAGCAGACGATAGCATTATCTCTCTGTGAATCCAGAATACCTCCTTCTTGTTTACTGCTGTTTTGGTCGGCTGGTTTGTTTGGGCGCGCACCTTTTCCAAGCCTCCTTTGCTCCTTCAGGCAGATTCCCTCTGTCACTTGCCTAATTTTATTAGCCTCAAATCCACTTACTGTGTGTATGCTTTCAGCCTCATTACTGTAGTCTGTGTATAGGACTGTGCCTATTGTTGCAAACCATGGGATCCAAAGCACAGCTAGGCCTCAGCATCTTCAAATAGTCAGGTGTTCACAGATATCCTTCTCCAGCAGACACAGTTGGCTAGAGGGGTACGAGAGTGCTGCACCTCTTGTGGCATCTTATACATAGATCATTGATGACACAGAGAAGAGGGACTTTGTGAGAACACATTGCTCTGCCTTGTCCTGAAGTTTCTAAAGTGATGTGTGGCCTTGCCACTGCTTTTTTTCGAGCTTCAGGGGGACTTGGTATAAAGAGATTATACAGAGGTGCTCATTAATAATCGATGGAGAGGATACAGCACAGAGCTTAAAACTGTGTAAATGCCTGTACTTCTCTGAACCTAGCATTGAAATATTCATCGCACTCCGCTGATGTCAGCCTTAGTTTGAGGTAACCTGTCTGGACTGAGTTTTGAGACCCTCTGGCTCTTCCTTGTATTTGTGTTTTATTTTAAAGATTTAATACTTCAAAATGTGGATACATGTGACCTCTCTTCCTCTTTTCTCCGCACAATCCAAGTGCATAAAACAACAAAATGTGTATTTTGCGTGGTGACAAAACAATAAAAATCATTAAAGGGACACTTGAAGGGACATGATAATAAGGGAGACAACTTTGACAAAAAATTGAAAATTCTGACAAAATCACTTAAATATTTAATGTTTTCATTGACTGTATCAGCTGTAAAATACAATATAGAATAGCTCTTCTTTTCTCTTTAGCAAAGGCTGACACACTGGCCCTGCTTTTTCAGTCCAACGAAAATTACAGCTCAATTGACTGCCCTAATTTCTTTTAATTTACTGCTCCCCGAGTGTCTGCGACGCCACGATGATGTCTGCAGAGTGGATGTGAGGTCATTGGCTCTCCAGATGAACAGTGACCTCAGCTGGGCCACTGGCTAGCATCTTACTCAGTGAATCTTCTCCAGGTCGCGATGTGGCCTTGAGCTTCTGATGTATGTTACACCTCAGGGTTCCTCCCCCCTCGGCTCTCATCATCTGAGAATGAATCACTGCTCCGGCTCCAGCCGGGGGTGGAGGTCAGGCAATTGGACCCATGGGACTAATTGTCCCAAGAGAGCAGGGAGTCTGAAGAGGGAGAACAATGACTATAGAGCACACTGTCATCTCTTAACTGTCGGGCTGTGACAGTGTCAATGACTGTGCAGTCATGCATGATTATTAGCTCCAAGGATAACAGTGTTTATAGATTAACACAAGTACGAGATCCAAATGTGCTGGGTTTTTTCTAGTCAGAGGACTTACATGCCCTCTTTCCCTTTTCTTTCCACAGAGGACCTGCTCCCACCTGGCTTCCCTAACATCGACATGGGCCCCCAGCTGAAAGTGGTGGAGCGCACTCGAACAGCCACCATGCTGTGTGCCGCCAGTGGCAACCCTGACCCAGAAATCACCTGGTACAAAGACTTCCTGCCCATTGATCCCAGTGCAAGTAATGGGCGAATCAAGCAGCTACGCTCAGGTAAGGAAAGCCCTTGTTGCTGTTGCTGTGTTTTTCCTTCTTAATAACTCAATCACTTCTTTGATTCCCCAGGACGTTGCTATCAATAGTTTACATGGTGGTTTTTTCCTCTGCAGCTAATGTGGCTGCAGTTCCCAGTCTTTCTTTTACCCCAAATTGGTCAATCGTGTGATAAGTGAACACTTTGAAAGCTTTTCAACAGATTCATATCTTCACTGTGCAAAAACGTAAAATTGTGTAGTAATGATCACATCACTGTCTGTTCCTTTTTGTCCTAATGTAAACTTCTTTAGGAACTAAAATGTATGGTTTTCTTTAGGTGAATGACAACATAGATGTATTTAAATAATCTGAGTGGGGTTGAATTTGACCGAGAGCCCTAATAATGTTTACATTAAAATGAAGGAGTGAAATGAAGTCAATGGATGGATGCAACATCTATTCAAACAGTATCTTCAATATTGTTAATATCATATTAATACAAAATGTGCATCAACCAACCGAAACATGGATGTACAAAGCATTTAAGTGCAAAGAAAAAATCAAAAATAATCCATTCATCAAAGCAGGTGTCAAACATGTATAGTCTCTTCATTGTGACGGCGTCGTAGAAGCTAAGGCGCCCTTTGTCGCAACACAATAGACCAGTAAATATTAAATTCAAGCACAGAGTCATTGTGCTCTGACTATGTTGTTAAAGCCAAAGATAATTATCTATTATATATGGATGTGTTGAAAATAACAAATTACATTTAAGAGCGTAACTTTATTGAATGAGGTCACATGATTCACAGCATCCCAGAAGCGTGTGATAGTAGGCAACAAGAGCAAAGTCCCCATTCTACTGACACAACTCGGATATGTTGTCTTGTTCCCATTGATTAAACTCTACTGAAAGGCCCAGCAAAGCAAAGTCTAATTATATAGCTAATTAAGTGCAGACCCGAGAGTGGCCCCGGGCAATAAGGGGTAGATATTTTAGGTCGATGATTTGTCACCATTTAAAAAAAAATCCAATGACTCGTATTTGATTTGTTGCTGCAAACGTAAATCGGGTTAGACGCCACTAAATAAAGAGTCTGTTGCCATTGAGTTCCTGCCCCAGTTGTGACCCTTGTGAGCTTTACATTCAAAAGAATCAATTTGTCATCTCGTTCTTTATGCCTTGTCCATTGCAGCAAACGCACAGTTCTCTAAAACCCATTTCATTTTGGATGTGTGTCGTGTTTGTGCCCCAGTTCTAAGGTTGACCGTTGACTTTTAAGATTTCAGACCCCCTGAACATGAAACATGTAGGATTGTTTGCTCTCTTTAGGACGATGATGCACAACTCACTGAGAGCTGTGTTTCTTGGTCCATCGGGGCCCAGGGATCGGCCCTGGGGATTTCAGGTTTTCCCGAGGTGCTTTGGTAAAAGCGCTCAGTTGGTGCTTTTATCTCAAGTTTGAGCCTCCAAGAGCGATAGCCTTAATATCTGCACCTTCTTGGTCATCTTTATTGCATAACTTGCTTTCTTCTAAATAATTTAGACCTCTAAACTTACAGGTGCCCTGTGGTTTTTTCCTTCTACAGACGTTGTTTATAAGCGTAGATATTTTGACTACAGGGCACCTTGAAGTATTCAGGTTCACTGCTCCCCCTGACACATGACAGGTCGGAGATAACGTCATAATACAGTGTTACCCTGCTAAAGTAATAAAACTAATACTATCTAGTCTGATACCAAGCCAAAGTGCTATTATGCAACTTCAACAGATAACTTTCCAAGGGGCTGATATTGCATTTAAGCTTAACCATGTTGAACATGAAAAAAATTATACAATAAAGGTTATTGAAGATTCTGGCCTCTGTTGATAATGGACAAAGAACGTGAGATTCCTGCCTGTTCTAACCTCTGTGTCATCTGTCTTTCTCTGTTTCATGACTTCCTCGATTGTCTATGTGTGTGTCCTGTCTAACTAAAACAGACGACTGCTTTGTTTCTCTCTGTCTCTCTCTTTCAGTCTCTCTTTGTGTTTTGTCTGTATTTGTGTCTGAAACTCTGATGTGTCTCAGTGCACATTACTGAGTCTTCAACACGTGTCATTTGGCTTTGAACCATAACACAAGTTGAAACCAAAAAAAGAACATAAAAACCCAATTAAATAAATAAAATACAACATAAAAAATGATATTTCATAGTTAACACTAGAATTTGCTAATGTGATTTTTATTATTTGCAATGCATTAATTAGCATTTTAGATTATTTTTTAATTAAGAATTTAAAAGGTGAGACTTCATTATTCCTGAGATCTGGAATTATGGAACTGGTAAATACTGAGGTGGCACACGAGAGCCAACTAAACTGTAAATCCTTTAATTCTTGGGTGGCAGTCACTTTCAAACTTAACCTAAAACCAACTATGTTGTTCTTTTCCCTTTTTATTTACTTTCATTCCTTCACTTTGTCATTTTCAGAAACATTTGGTAAGTGTCTTGAAAAGCCCAGCAAGCCCACCCACTCTCCTTGAAGCAGATGGCATAATTTAAACTACTTTCCAAAATGCATGCATCCCCACCCCCCCTGCTCTCCCTTTACTCTTGTCCCATTTTTCCACTTGTCGTTTTTGTTCAGTTTCTATTTATCAATATATTAAGTTTTACTTTGCTTTCGCCCCCACGCTCGTCCTTACGCCAACGTTATCTTCTTTCACCCCCCACCACGATGGAACTTATAGCAGAAAGGCATTCAAGGATAAGCAGCATTTCAAGTCTGGGAGGTGGTTAGGCATCACTGTCCACTTCTAATCAGCACGGTTTTATATATGTGTGGAAGACCTGCTGAGCTAAGTCTTTTTAGAAATGTTTTTGAGAAAGTTTACTGGACTGTTTGGGAAGAAACTTTGGATGCAGTTGTTCCCTTATTTAGCTCCTTTTCCCTGACCATATTATCCAGATTTTATTGCTGATGCACCCTGTCACATCTAATTCTTTCTCTCCGCTGTGTTGCAAGACAGCAGGCTTTGAGGAAATAATTGGACTCTGTTTGAATCCAAGACAATTGTTTCTGTGCAGTCATAGCCCCAAAGTATTTTAGGCTTTTCCTTGAAATGTATAAATGGCTGAACCTCAGTTTTCACAATAACAGCTTTGTTGTCCAAACATACCCTCGGAAAGTGCAGAAAGCACCGATAGGGTCTGAAGGAATCTTGAATTCTTTCCAGGTGAAGGCCGCTTCAGGACCACTGTATGGCCCCAACCCTCCAATCCCACACTTGGCTGGGTCCACCCTCATATTTTCTCAGGAGAACATTCTCTGCTCTTGCTAAATTGACCCACATCCCCACTGCCTTAGAGATCTCTACTCTGCCGCCTGAGCTACAGGGTGAGGGCTCAAGTGATAGTTGCGTTTGGCCACATTTTGTACTCCTCCAGACTTTCTGAACTACTTGTAAAAATACACCCAGCCATTTTAAGCTGGGTGTGTTTTACTTACAGTTTACTATTTGTGTACATAGCAGGGCAGAAAAGGAAATTACTTTCCCTTGTTTCAACAGCGAGGCTCTCGTAAGGTAACGCAAACTTTGGGGGCTTGCCCTTTTTTCTCTGGTCCTGCTGATGGAAAGCACATTCAGCAGCAAGGCAGGATTTATGATAGTGAGAAAGAGGCCCACACTCTCGAGCCCCCTAGGCTGCCAGATTCACATGTCCTCAGTGCTTCAAAGAGCCATCTTGGCTCTCCAGGTTTTAGTATTTGTTCTTTTTTTCACAGTGATAAATGCAATCCCCCAAACACACCAAAGGTTGGAGTTATTGGAGCAGCCTTTTCCAATTTTTCCACTGGTCAGATGGCTGTTGACAGTTTCTGTGTGCCCCCTGTTTGCTCAGTTGCTTCAGGCACTCTCTTAAGCCTAAGGGGGTAACTGTGAGACTGATGGAACCTCTCTCATAGACACAGGGTAAAGTATAGGGACGATTTCGCCAACTGCAGAATCGGTCAACAGTAAAGAGCTGAATACAGCTATAAAGAGCTCCAAAGACACATTTGAGATTCGATCATTCCGATCGAGACCACATTCAGAGGTGGTCAGGGAAACATGTGGCCACAGTGTGAACACATGGGCCACATTAGAGTAAAGCAGCCTACTCAGCTGACCTGCTACAGTTTCATAATGAACCAGAACTACTTTTCCACTTCTCAGTGTTTCACATGCATTGATTGATTTGTGGCCACAGCCACAATATCATTGACTGTCCCATATTGATTTACCGTTTTTTCCCCTACTATTTCAAATGAGTAAAATCCTATTTCATTGCAGCGCTGTGTACAACACATTGATTTGCTCAGCTTCTGCTTGCCTCGTTCTCACACACTGACAACGGACTCGTCTTTCATAGTCAGACTCGGTAAACAACCAAATTCAATATTCGTAAACAGAATGTATGGCATGTAAAGCTGGGCAGTGAGATCTGAGACACGTGGAGTCACATGCTAGTGCCAGCTGTGACCTGACGTACTTATAGCTGTCCACTTCTGATCGGATCACCCGAGACAGATGTTAATACCAGGTCTTAATGGGGCCTTGGTTTAGATTGGGAGCTGAATAGCTGACTGGCTGCTTCCCATGTGCCAAATCATGCTGTGTTGGCAGGGGCAGTGATATTTGGGTGTGGGTCCCCTAAGGAGCTCATCTAGAGGTGTGGAGGGAGCCTGACATTTTTCCCCAAGTCCCTGTGGCTGCAGACCCCAGGCCCTCACTGGCCTTGTTAGGCAGAACAAATTAACCAGAGGCCAAAGAGACAGCCAGAGACTGGAGGCTGCACATAAATAAATATCAAGGTCCTTAATGTAAAGGTTTTAAGGATGGCATCTTTACTCACACATATTTACTGTAGGCACATCCCAATCTGAATCAAGAGGAGCTGAGCTGCACTTGATCTACAATGTGAAAGAAAAAGCTCACATTTGTTGGCATCAAAGCTGCTCTGCAGGGAGCGTCAAGGACTTCTGCAGATGTGGCAACAACAGCCAAGATTTCCCTGAAACCTGCTGCGGCACCACCAGGATCCCAGATGGGTGTCTGCGGTGATGAGAAGGTCAGCCAGACGCCCTCTGGAGGGTGGTCAGACTTTGACTCTGCCAATCACGCAACCCTGTCCGCCGCACACGCAGATGGCACATCCCTGGCCAGATTGCCTCCAGCCAGACGACATCCTTCAATAATATTTTTTAATATATTTAGAGGGTTGTTTAACAAAACAGCTGGGATGTTGTGTGGAGCAGATAATGCTGCATTGATAATGTGTGGAAGTCTGTGGTCTGTTGAGGTTTATTTAGGTCAGAGTCACACTAAGCTGATCAACCCATGGCTGACCAAAGCTTAGAGGGGGAGCTTATGGCCATAGGTTGCATGTCTGTAATACAGGTGAATTTGCCATTGTATCTGGACACTGTGACACAGCTTGCCAGGTCAGATCCTCGGCTAAGGTTTATTTTTATCTCTTCGTGCTGCTTTATTATTCAAATTCAGAAGTTCCAAACGACCTCAGCCCCCATTTCCTTCTCATTTTCATTATCATTTCTTTTTGTTGAACCAATGACTTTGAACTCGGCCACCTCCGTCTCTTACCCCTCATCCTCCTTTTTGCCCTCGTCTGTTTTTTAATCTCTCTTTTGTCGCTCAATACTTTATAAGGCCCGCGCGATGGCCTTCCCTGCTTTATTAACCTAAACCTTACCCTAACCTTTACCTAACGTTGACCTTAACCTCACCTAACCTAACTAGTAACCTCTCAACCCCCAACTAAAATTCATCTCAGCTAAAGCAAAATAAACCAGCTTCCTGCAGCCTCTAATCAAACTCTAACTCTATAACAATGTAACCCTCCCAGAGCCCTGTTGTCTTTTGTCTTGTGATTACCTATGATTATGTGGTCTCCTAAATCATGGCAGAAATGATGTCACTGTTGTTTTGCCTGGTTTCTCAATGGCTCTAAATTATCACTGTGGTAAACGCTGGCATATACAGGACTGTTTATGGATGATGATATTTTTATACAGGTTGGGAGTACACAACTCTTGAATGTAAGATAGTCAAGAATTAATTACATTTTATTTTGGAAAAAATGTTTCGTCTTTCATCAACAATATTGTCATTTGAGCATTGAATGATTAAGTTTAATGTTGATAAATTACATTGTAAACATACAACAACATACAGTACTTAATAATTTGAAATGCATATAAGAGCACAGTGCAACTTAGTTCACAGCAACAGTAAAAAAAAAAGAAATTAGTCCATGTTGGTGCATTGCAAACCAGGCAAAACTTCAAACTCAGTGATAGCCTCCTTTCTTCTGGTATCACAAAGGATGCATCTGTACGCAGAGATATTGAAAATGTCCTCCCCTGCTACCTAGACACCCGAACACAGCTGTAATGCACTGTGTGGGATATGGAAATTGCTGGCTCCACTTAACATCCGAAACACCAGGTTATGTTGATATGTTGACATTTTTTGGTTTCCTGGAAGAGTTGTTGTTGTGGGCAAAGGCGGTGTGTGCATGTGCACAGGGGGGCGGGTCTGTAGTGTTGGGCTCAAAGTGCATGCCATTGACCCTCAGCTCTCTGCCTGCAGGCTGTCTCTGCTAAGTAGGGCACCTCTCCTGGATCGGCGCCACCCTGCTGGCACTCTCAAGGGATGGCCAAGGGCACAGTTGCTGCCATGAGTCATCCTTAGATTTAGAGAGGGAGACTCAGAGAAAGGCAAGAGGGAGGAACTATGTAAAAGACGGGGACTCATGAAACAAAAAGACTGCGGGATGAAGAGAAAGAACAGATTAAGTAACAAAACAAAAAGATAATGGAAAAACTGCTAGAAAACACAGAGAGAGAGAGAGAGAGAGAGAGAGAGACAGAATGGGAGGGCAGACGGAGAGTTTTAATGTTTGGCAGAGACATGGTAGAAGTTAAGCTGGCTCGCCTACCCACACCCTGAGCTCAGCCTATAAGGGACGCATTTTATATTCCAGCCAAAACTTTGGCTACACTTATAAAGCCCACCAGCCACCTACTGGATAAGCTCAATATTTTATTGTCCCTAATGAGACATTTGGCTCAGAGTCAGGCACGTAAGACAATACAGACACACGGTAAACAAAGAATAGAGACATATACAACTCTGACAGAAACAAAACAGTGGAAGGAGACAGAAGACGGTGAGGAAGGGATGATGCTGGAGGTGAAGAGTATGTCTATCCAAGTTGAGTAGGTTTACAACTTGTAGGATGAATAACAGCTTCAATCTATTTCATTTTTACTTGTGGTTGCCTGGAGCTGGAGCCTGAAATCCAACATCAGTGGACACTCCATTCTGCCCTCAGCAAGTTTGTTCCTTCCTAATGTAAATACCCAGTGTAGAGTAGTGATGCCTTATCTGTTTTACTGACCTCTCATTTGAGGTCAGTCGACGGGGAGAGGGCTCATGCCACTAGAGCAATCCGTGTCAACTTAAGGTCAATCCTCTCACTCTCTGCCTTATCACCCCAAGTTGCAGTCATGATAAATCTCCTGCCAAGACCTCGAGCACCTTCAGCTCTGCCGATGAAGCATTTAGTTTCCTCTCTTAACAGCAAGTGAGAGGAATAAACGTACGATAAGGCAGTGGAGTGCGCCAGACTTATAAACCTTCCTATTCCTTTGTGATACCAGCAATGAGAGGTATTCTTTTTCTTTCTATGAAAAAAAATTCCCCATCTCCAGAAGAGATTAATGGCTTGATAATCCAGTTCCAGTGACCCACCTTCCAACCCAAATAACTCCTCTAACTCTTACTAACATTAACCTTGAACTAAACTGATGTTGTGTCTTCGTTTTTGTGTCTCCTCCAGAGGGCACCCCGATCCGAGGTAAGACGTTTAACCATCACAAAAAAAGAAAACGAAAAAAAAAAAAAGACTTAAACTGACACATAACCAGACATAACCGCTCCTAACTCCACCCAACTGACTAAATATGTGGGATATCAAGTGGGCTTTTCCTCTTCAAATAAATGACAAACCCCTTTTTTCATTTCCACTAATATTTCATCTGTGTTTGTGTTCCGTGCGCTCTGTACACGTTGTTTGTGAGTGTTAACATACTGTGTGTTTCACACTCCCATGCCCCATGTCATTGTTAATGTGCAGTTCTTTCACGTCTGTGCGAATTGTGTGTTTGTGTCCTCCAACGATCTCCTCCCCGCGTATCAGTGTCAGAAAACCACTGAGCAAATCAAATTGTGTCGCCGACTGCTTAAGATACTTACTTTTCCACTGCATAACCATCTTTTATGAAGATATCAAGGTGGGACGAGAATAACGAAGGTACTCTGAGGAATCACGCAAAGGATTTGTCAAGATAATTCGTCCTCTCTCCTAATTTTTTTCTTTTCATTTCCCCGGACAATTTAACTTTCACTTATAATTATCCACCAGGCTTTTGTTGCTGAAGCGTTCCCTCCCAGTTGATTCCCTGTGGTTCAGTGTCTTTGTTGCAAAATGCTTTTATTCAACAGGCTGAACAGGTAAGTGAATATCTCAGTTTGCCATGTGTGTCACCGTTTTCAAGAGGATGGAATCAATTATTTTGGTTTCACAATTACACAGCAAAGGAAGTTATCCCTCTCCACGATAGAGCCCCGACAGTCAAGTTAAGATCCTCCATCCTCAACCATTTCTCACAAAACAGACATTCGATCCATCAACGGACTGAATTCATACACTTGGCTCCTTTAGCTCCCCTCACTCATGTCTTGCACATCCCAGCCCTCCCCGGAAAAAAAGGTCTCATGAATCACATTGTGGCGAACAAAAGCAGGCGTGACATATGAACTCTGCATTTGCATAATGAGATAAACGTCCTGAAAAGGGGGGATTTCTCCCCTCCCGCGTTAGCACACGCCACCACTGACGCACCTTCAGGAGTACATGGCGCTTATGTAGAGGGAAACCCAATTTCATAGCTGGAGAGAGATGCAATGTAATGTAATTGAGATCAAGGTGTCAGAGAAGGACATGAGTAGTTACTTTCCAAGGCGCATGTACACAGTAATGCAGACTTTCATCTGAGTTCACGCTTCCACTTCAGAAAGTTGAGTTTTGGGGATTTGTAGGTAACACATGCTGCTGAGTCACTTGACATCGTTCCACGTGAGTCATACAACGTCAAAATGTTGCCTTCATTTTGCTGTCAAAGCCACCCAGGTGCTGGCCTGGAGGTAGGCGATAGGTGTAAAGGTAGCTGGACTCCCTACCTGCTTCATTACTGATTTCACGAGAGCGTTACAAACCACCAGATGGGCGCTGACAACAGCGGCATCACACGTGGAGCCCCACGCTGGTGCGATCACTGTGTAATGACCTTGGGGTGGTGACAGAGCGTGTGCGCGAGTGACAGCCCGGACGCAGACAGAGAGAAAACTGCAAGTCCGGACTTGAGTTTACCGTGGTCGCTCGCCCTGGCTGTTTGTTCTATTTGTGTGATTATCGGAACTGAGGCTACATGACTGATTTTGGTTGCAGGGAGTCAGGGAGATGGGATGTTACTGTGTAGTTTGCTTGATGTTTACCACCTTTCATGTCTGGACAGATGTGGAGTGACAGCTCTTCTAGCACAATGTATCTCTCAATTTAACTCAATCTAACCCTGAAAAGTAATATTATGATATTGAATATGAATATTTGTACTGGCATGAATGTTTTTGCAACAGCCACTCTCTGAATCACAACAGTAAGTGTGCTTAGTCGAAAAGGTTATTATTTCAAGTGTGTATCCACTTATACAGGGAGGTGGTAATTTTGGCTTGTAATTGCGCTGTGGTGGAGCTTCAGCGAGCGGTGTTGCATGGGATAAGAGGGTAGCGGGGGGGGGGAAATGACGGGAGAGGAGATGAGGAATGAGGAACAAATGAGAGACACTAACTGAAAACGAGAGATAAAACGTAGAAAAAGGAAACAGTGTGCCACCGGGCATGCCTGAGTGGGCTGCACGAGGAGCGAGAGGGAGGGAAAGAAAGAGTGAGACTTGGCCAGCCATTTTGTTGATCGCCTAAACAAATCAATCAAGGCCCGCTGGAGCACACTAATTGAATTACACAAATGGGACTTGCAGGGGGGGGGGGGACACACATGGCAAAGCTGCTACAAAGCAGCGGCCGGGGTGGGCAGACCACGGCTTCAGGCACTTTCTGAAATTAATCATCCATGCTGGCCCCTCCTCGTGCTTCTTCTATCCCCCTCATCTTTCCTTCTGTTTTCCTGTGTGTTAGTCTCCCTCCCAACCCTCTACGATTTTGTTCTTCCTCTGTCTGTCTCTCTCTCTTTTCTACCTTTTGCACCTTCTATCGATGAAATATTTTCCTTCCACCCTATTTTTCCTCTTTCTTTCCGTATATCACGTTGTCCTTGCCCTTTTCCCTTGTCTGTCCTCCCTCCACAAAAACCTCCACCAAAACTAAATCTTTATATATGTTTGTCGGTATTGATGTTTTACTAAATATACGATACAGTCAGATATGATGTTTCTGCTGGAGAAGTTGCATTCGAAACCTGCAAGGAAACTTCTGTTTGTTCTGCCATTAAATAGATGAGTGACCCTGCCTTTGGGACAAATCTAAGTCCTTCAAAGGTTTGGAAAGAAACTGTGGAAATTTTTATAAACTTGACAAGACTGGCACAAAGTATCCACTCTGAACGGCCTCTGTATAATTATACCTGTCCCAGAATCTGAGCTGGCCTTCAAAAACACCTATTTGTTGCACTGTGCCCTGGCAATCTTCTTTGTTATCACACCTCATGAGACCACCCTGCGGCCTGCAGTGCTGTTAACCAGGGCAGCTGTCGAGGCTGGGACAAATGTCCCAGACCCGCTACTCATTACAGCCTTCCTTATTGAATGGATGTAGCAGTGAGGCGGTCCTGCAGCCAGCAGTGAGTGAGTAGCAGTTGAGATTGGTGGTCGGTGGGCAGGAAGGGTCACTTTGACTTAAGATGGAGACTAATTGTTCCACACAGATTTTATTGTCAGTCCTTTTATTTGCTTGGGATGGAGCCACTGTTGTTTTATTCTTTCTTTTCAACATGTCATGAAAGAAGACTCTCTTTTCTCCTCTGACCCAGAAAAACATGAATTATTACTCAGCAGCGGGCGGTGCTTTCTGTGATTTACTAATGGTTAGAGCCGCCTGCACGTGTATTGATAGACTGTCCTGTCCCAGGATATTCCCTTGTCTTAGGTCCACTCCTCACAGCAGCTCACATCGTGTCCTTCAACATGCATGTGTCCTTTTTAAGTGTCCTTGAGCAAGATAGAGCATCAAGTCAAGTAGTGCTCATTCAGTAATTGCAAGTCACTCTGGTTTATAGTTTGTAGTAAAATACTCGCAGCGTGACAGCAAATTTGTGTTGAAAAGTATAGTGTAGTAATAATCAAATGAAAGAATATTATCATCATATTATAACAATGATCTTTTCTGCTGTTCTTGCAGAGGTCATTTTTGCAGGGTTCGGTTTCTGTCGTAAACAATCCGCTGACACAGTTCAACAGTGCTGCTATCAGATCATTTACAATTATTCATTATACCATCCCCCCACAAACGCAGTAGTCAACTGTTATGAACTCTTTCTCGTGTTCTCTTATGAAATAAAGCAAAACAAACTAGTGTGGTAGCGATTACAATTGTGTTTGTGATAAGACTTAAAAGCTGGAGACGGGTCCCATACAGGTCTGGGTTCATAAGCATAGTATCGTCATTATGTGAGCAATGCTGTTAATAGCTTTTTTCTTTGTCACTACAGGTACGTCTTTATCAGTAAATTCAGTCTGGACCCGCGTTTCTTTTAAATTTTGCATTTATTCATTTGCTTCTGTTTTCTCAATGCCAATGGCCGCCCACGCTCTGGTGAGCCATAGGCAGCCAGGCAGGGTAGACGGGCACAATTATGAAGAACACAGAGAGCCCATAAAGAGTGGTGGGAAAGAGACCCATGCTGGTGATGAGGTTTTCAAAGAGTGGCATTTGTTCTGTGCCCACATGCATGTGCACCCTGCTTCTGAAGATAGGATATAGAAACAAGGATTCATTTGGGTGTGTATGTTTAAAACCCCCTCAGGGGTCTGGTGCCTTTTAATGCTAATATTGTCAGGCTTTAAACTGACTGCCTGATCAGCAATAAATAAATAAATGCTTCTCTCTGATTTGATAAAAAAAAAAAGATAAAATAGATTTAATGAAATCGCCCTATTTGTGCTTTACCAAAGACAAAGCTGGGACAAGAAGAAGAGAAGGAAACTGCTGCGGCACAACTCATATGACACCAGCAGGATATTGCAGCTCCATGATGTGCAAATGTAACAGAGGGAGGAGAAGTGAAGTTGTGATTTTTTTTTTCGTCTCATCTTTTACCTTCTCGAGCCTTCTCAAATTGATTCCAGTTTTTACCATTACATATACGTTCATAATTTACTTGGCCGTGATTTTAAAACTAAATTGGAATTCGCCTGCACTTTAATCAAACAGGTTTTATTTTCTTTCCTCCCATTTTTGAGATTGAATTAAATTAAAAGTTAAAGGATAAACATGAAACATATGAAGAAGAATCAATCTCCATTATTCCTGCTTCCTTCACCTCTCCACATCCTTCCTCCCCATCTTTTTTCACTCCTCCTCACTTGTTCTCCCTCGCCATGTGCTCCATCAGTATTAATGCATTCATCACAATTCCTCTTTGAAATAATAGCTGGAATATGTAGTGGAACTCATAGGGAATTGGAAACAGTGGATGATACTACCTAGCAAGGAGCCTCCACCAAAGCTGGCAGGAACAGATGAAAGTCACTCTATCCCTTCAAAGACTCCCCTGTTCCTTTCTTTTTTTCTCCCGTCTGTCGTTCTTGCTCTGTCTTCCACCGGGAGGAACACTTCACAGCAGCCAGCCCTGATTTTAATTGGCTCTCAATTTATGTTGTTTGGCTCATTATCTGTCCCCCCCTTCTGCATGTTAGTGGTTGTCTTTTGTTGACCTTCAAGTGGCATTTGTTAAGCATTATTTTTAGATGGAGACATTTGTATTTGTTGGAAGCATGTGGAGCTGCAGACCTCCAGCAGCTCGCAGACATGGAGTGAAAACATATGAGGTGTGGGAGGCTCCTTGTGATATAAATGTTTGGTAACAGTCAACAAAAGGGTTAGGGTTCGGGTTAGCCCTTCAAAATTACTATTTATGAAGCGTGGAAAACAAACACCGCACCCACTTCAACTTTCGCCCTCCAAGGATTTTTTACAATTCAGGCACAGGGACCAGGGCCGAGGAGCTGCTGGCGGAGCCTCAGCACTTTGTGGTCCCCCAAGTGCTGAGGCTTTTTGAGCACATTCCACCCCACCTGCCACCAAGCTTGCGTTTGCTGTTCCAAGCGCACATAAAACAGATCCCAAATCAGATCTCCTGCATAAACGCGGCGCGAGAGACTCCCACCACCTGCACTCTGCAGGTGGACGTTTTCATTTGGCTCAGGAGATGTGTGCCAGGAACAGCTCCCTCTGGGGGATGAGGGCGATCTGAGCTGTGGAGGGAAATGAAGAGAGGGAAGAAAATAGATTGTTGTTGCTTCAGGTCTGTTGTCTTCTTTTTTCTTTTTCTTTTTTAGGAGTAAATATCTTTGTACTGACTCCAAGGTGTAAAATACGCTCCGAGTATCCGGCCGTGTCTAAGGTGGAAGCGTGACTAATCTTTATAATTAAACAGGATCGATGTTCTCATTTGTGGCACAGCTGAAAAGCGTTATTAAACCAATGTTCCAGAATAGTAGCCTTGTACAACATTGTTTTTTGCTCGGCAACACTCCGGTGTGATGGAGGAGGTTATGGTATATTACAAAACATCCTGGGCAGCGGCTGACGTATTGATGTGTCCTGGCTAAATGCTAACGAGCGATGGTGCTGTGTTTGTCAGGGAGGCCTGGGCTGCAATCTGTCTGCTGAGCCAGCCAGAAGGCCCTAATGATATCATCAGGAAGTGCCGTCGACAGCGCTCTAACGAGGAATGATCTGACGCCCGTCGCTTCACCTCCCTCCTCCGTGCCCAACGCCCCTTCTCCAGTGTGGTTGGCAGACATATAGGACGAATTCATTTGCACATGTCTGATGAAAGTGATAGAAATATACAGTCTGCACAATTGTTGCCAGTTTATAGGCTACTGCAAAATACATTTTTTTTCTCCCCCTGTATGTTAACAAGCTATAATACAAGGATAAGACTTGCAGAACTACAGAGGGGTTGGTGCATTATACACCATGCATGTGTTCATTTGGACATGAACTATATGCAAGAATATTTTCCCATGACCTTCTTCCCCCAGCGCGCACACACACACACACACACACACACACACACACACACACACACACACACACACACACACACACACACACATCTCACAGGACCATCTCAACATCCCTCTCCCATTAGCTTTCGTCACATTTACATCATTTCTTTGCTTTCATCACTGTGTGTTTTTTTTATTAAAGGTTTCTCACGTCTTACACGAGCTACGTACAGCAACATCGATTCAAATTTGGTGCGACTGGTTCTGTCCACATTTCTTATTTATTTAATTCATCCTCCTTTTTTATCTGCTTGTGACTCTTGAGGCTGGAGACGAAGCCAGTTCGCGGTGACAGTCTGTATTAGAGAGAAACAGTTCTTGACGAAATGGTCTGGAGAAATTCAAGATGCTCTCCATTAAGAAGATTGTCTGACTCCTTCGTGCTCTGTCACTGACAGGTCGACTAATCATGTTTCTCTCTGCTTTCTCTCTCTCTCTGTCTCTCTTTCTCTCGCTATGTCTGTCCTCTCTTTTTTCTCCCCCACTCCCTCTCCCCTTTTATCCTCTGTGTACTGCGTGTCGTCATTTCCCAGGTGCCTTGCAGATCGAGAACAGCGAGGAGACGGACCAGGGGAAGTACGAGTGCGTGGCGTCTAACGTGGAAGGCGTGCGCTACTCGTCCCCTGCTAACCTATATGTGCGAGGTAGGGAGCAAACCGGCCCCAGAGCCAGGCCCGAAAATCCAAAACAACCCTGAAAATGAATAATAAAAACACCCACCCATTCTAACTGAAATGCACATGGCAGCTCAGCTTTAAGTGGCATTACTGTTGAGCTTGACAAATGATTATTGCTTCCATTCTAGCCCAGCTGTAAATGCACAAAATGTATTTAGCAAAATAGCATTACCCAAGCATTATAAATATTTTAGCATTGATAGTATTGCCTGCCCATAACTGTAATCTCATATGCACTGAAACTTCCAAATGTAAAACTATAATTGACCGACTAATGTTCTTCTCTGTTATGACATTATGCTCCATTTTGTCTTTCAATGCCCTCCCCTACTCACTCGGAAGGAAATGTGTAGCTCAACAAGCCGTATGTCTTGACTTTATCGGTTGTAAGAAAACCTTCTACGTGTAATTGTGTGACCGATAAAATGTGTGCCCCTCCGTCACACTTCTGGAACTCAAAAAGAGTCGGGAAGGACTTCTTTTTGATTAGTTTCTTTCAGGTACAGGAGCACGACGGTAAGTGTCGATTTTGATTGAGTGGCAAGGTGTTGATGCCCACCAATCAAAATCTCATCCCTGTATCCCTCCTCAGATGTAGGGGTGAAAGAGGATTTCCTTGTGTGGGAATGAATAGGAAACTACTGTTTACACAGTCAGCTGCTCTGTTTTAAAGTCACATAGATTATAGATAGTACACTCCCTCTACTTTTCTTCACGGTGTTCTGGAGCATAATTCCATAGTGTCCCCCCCCCCCCCCCCCCCCATTTCTTTTTCAGGAGAAGCCTTTTATGGTCCGTAGTAATTTTGTCTGTCATGTTCCAGCAAAGTGGAGATATGAAAAACAATCAGGCACTGAGAATGTAGAGTTTCATAGAAAACAGGCGATTAAGACTAAAGCCTACCCTCTACTACTAATGTTAAATGACAATGAATCCCAGTGTCGGGAGCTTTAATAAACTAAAGCAGATGCATTTTTCGACATGTATTATTTATATTGCGCATACTAAATAAAGATGCCTCGGTATCCACTCAGTTTGTTCCCTCTGCTGTGTACCAAATAACTTTGTTCCCAATAAATAATTCAGCACCCTGACATTATAAAATGGGTCAGGGAGCTGCATTTTCATTATTATTGCTATTATCATACCCTGTGAGGTAGCAGCGTAGGGAAGGAAAAATTTCAACCGTGAGGAGCAGACGGTAAAAAACGCCTCATCGAGATTAGTGTCTCTTCTTACCAGCGTTCGTCCTGGAGGCTCCGTGCTGCCTCCGCTGTGATGCAGTTACACTTAATGTCAGGTAGCTGTTCACCTCGCTCATGTGCAGCATGGTGGAAATTAAGGGGTTCGTGCAAATTACAATCAAGAGCTCTACAGGACTCGTTAAATAATGATACTGGGAACGCTTCGTTGACACAGCACAGGGACGTTCAGTAATTTCCACAGTCAGAAACACACAGCTATGCCCTGACATCATTCCTCAACAATTCATGCAGTCTCCATGAACACTGGCTCCATCAGCATGCTTTTAAAAAAGAGTACACAGGGGTCATAATTACTCGGGTACTTTCACACTATGTAGCACTCTTGTTATGCCTTGATGGTGTCAACCTTTGTCTGTTTTCAGTTAACTTTTGTCAATCAATTCTTGATACTTGATGTTGACTATGTTTTGTTCACAAAGCGAAATTGCACTCGAGATTAGCAGCTGTGGTTGGGATCCATGTTTCAGAAAATGCAACAACGATGCAAAATTGTTAACCGGGGCAAATTGACACAACTGCCTGAACAGGAACCATCACGACAGAGTCACAGATTGGCTTCTACAACATTTACTTTAACCGTCTTGAACTGCAGCTGCTAATTTCACCCCAAACTGTGTCTTTTTTCTTTTCTATCTCTCATTAGTTTTTTTCTTTCTTTTGTCTTTATTTGGTTTCCTTCTCTAACAAAAAAAAAAAAAAGCAAATACAGCCACCACAGGAGCCTGTCCTTGTGGCTATAAGGAGCTTGTGAAATTTTGAATTATGAGTATGGTTCGCTTGATTTGACTCCAGTGGCGCCTCACTATATTCTTTTCTTGCCAGGCAACAGTGCGGCCACTGGGGTGAATCTGATTGTTCTGGTTCAAAGTTTATTTGAGGGTGGAGGGGGGGGGGGGGGGCAGGCAAGTGTACTTTCAAGACGGGTGTCACTGACAGCAGGCACACGGGAAAAAAAGAGGAAAAAAAAAAAAAAGATTAAAGCAAAGGGAAATGTAGCTGCAGCTAAACACCTTGAGGTGGCTTTTTTTACTCTCTCTGTGTTTCCCCTATTTTTCTCTTCTCCTCATGTCATTGTGTTCTGCATCAACCCCTTTACATCCCTCAGAGCTTCGAGAAGGTTGGTGTGTTTTTTCTTTTTTACTTTTTTTAACCCACATTTGAAAAAAAGGAAATTCAACATGTTGAAAAATTTTAGCTGTATATGCCTATGACAGAGCTCGATTCATGACTAATTTGAGCAGAGACTAATCAGTTAATCCAAACTTGCTAAATGATTATGAAAAGAAATTTTTTATTTATTTCCAAGGAAGAAATGATGAAAGCAAACCCGAGTAGCTCGGGTCTTGTTATACTTTACTTTTATGTTTGCATTGTGGGGCCTTTTCTCGTTTTGCATCTCTTGGTATTGCTTCTGCACCTAAAAAAGCTTCTTGCACGTGTTGTCATGAAAAACCCAGCACGTGGAAATAACAGCACCTGTTGCACGATGGGAGAATGTAACTGCGCTTGCATGCCTGTACTGAATCCATTTGGCCATGATGGTCTTTTTCTTTATGCATTCCCTGTGTTTTGTTCAATTGATTCATTGTCTTTCCTTGGTTCCTCTACAAGTGTTTTCTCTGATACAACCCTTTTTTGGCTTTCCTTTATTTCGTTTCTTTTTTTGTGTTGTGATTATGGTGTTGTGTGTTTTCCTTTAGTTTCAGTTGTGTTCCTGACCTTAGTTTTCTGTTTTTATTTTTAAAAAAAACCCTTTGTCTTTTGTGGTTTATTTGTTTTGTGAGATTTGTGTTTATTTTCCAAAATGATGCTGCTCGGCCTCTTGAGTCTCGGAGTGCACATGCAAATGCCGAATGAAATAATTGTGTGTATACAGCCAGAGTTCCTGTCATCTTGTTTATAGAAATCCATTATGGGGGAAAAATTAGACCTGATTGGACCTGATGGGATTCCATGGCGATTCTGGCAGCCATTGTGGATCAATGACAATATAATGACTTCAACATCACATTTGCTGTTGCTGAGCAGGTGCCCAGAGATACTTTTAATTCCAAACAGCGGCAGCTAGTTATCCACAGTTTTGTGGAGTTACTGCAGTTTGAGTTCCCAGTCATGACACTCAATCAAATTAAGATTTATTATTCAAAAGCCCTCCTTCCCTTGTATGAACACACACATACACTCATAAAACTCACTTGGTTTTCAGGTCGTATCGGCTGTGGTGAACTTGCCTGTAAATTTGATGGCTCCATTAGTCTTATGAATACAAGAGGCACATGTTCTCTGTAAGGGAGCCATGTTTCACCTATTGATATGAGATATGACTCAAAAGGGCAAAACATTATTTCTGGTAGAAGAGATTAGGCACTTCTTACCCCATAACTCTGTGTGCTGAGCTCAAGGGAATAGGCCTTATCTCTATTAAGTGTCTGAAAGTCCTATTTTTATTCATGACTACTACTCCAAAATCAAACAAATTAGCAATTTTCATGCTTTGGTAACCTTCATTTACAAACCACTTTTGAAATATGTCTATTTTTAATCAAGTCTAGGCTTTTGAACGCAAGAGTTTTAATGAGTCATGCTAATCCCCAAAATATTAGGAAGACAACAGGCCTTGAAATATTGAGTGTTAGCTCGTGTTTCAAAATATAGCTGATATAATTTTGTCCCAGTCTAGGTAATCCATGCCACTGCTTTCCAGTGCATCAGCCACATCAATTATTCTGCAGGACAGTCATCACACAAACACAGAAGTAGACTTTCTATGAGTCATCTATGAATAACCTATGAAAGTATAAAGTCAGTACTCATGTAATTGCTGCCCTCCAAAAAAATAGTGTCCACAAAGTATGGCACAATCCAACTGAAAGAAACCGAGCAACCTGCTATGTCCAAATTCGTTTAACTCTAAGCACTCTGAATAACACTGATGCAGGAAGACTGCGCTGTTATGTACGCATGTGCATGTTTGGCCTTCTACGATGGTATCTGCCTGACTTTGAATGTGCTCGCATGCCCCGCTCTGCATTTGTGTGTAACGTTGGGAAAGAAAGCTAGATTACACCTTATGTTCTCACTGGCCAAAGCAAAAACCTGCCATCTCTATTAGATGTTTGTCTCAAGGAGTCCTGAAGTTAAATAGCCACCCCTCAAAATAAAGGATTTATCACAATTGCTCCTATTTTCCACACAAAACAAAAGTTTCGTCACCTCGAATTCAAATGCAAATACACGAACACGCTCACTGTCCCAATCCGACTGATTATATTCACTGAAGGGATCCCCGCAGTGAGGGGACATACTTGCAGTATGATTTGGCTGCTTGTCGTCAACCTGTAAGACAACAGGAAAAAAAAAAAGGTGATGCACTCTGAAATCCCTTCAATTCACCACTTGCTATTATTAGACACCCCCGTCATGATTCCTGTCAGTTTCCTTCAGGTAATAATTTCCATTTTGATGAGCCACCCATAGTGACTGTTTATCATCGGCGCAGCCAAGGTATGTTAATTCAAGCCGACCCCTACAGCGTATATGTAAATGCTGTAGGCCTCACCCAGCGAGTGTGACTAAAGGATCTCCATACTGCGCCTGTGTCCTCAGGCAGCAAGAGGGTGTAATCTCAGCTTCAAGGTGACACTAAAGGCTGCACATTATTTTGGCTTCCCCCTTCATTTTGGGGCAGCAAAAAAAAAAACTGCCTCACCAAAATGGCCGATAATGTCCACCTTCCGACCTCTGTTTTTTGGCACAACCCCCTCCACAACACCGCCCACTACTAGAGTTAGTGCAGTACTCTGGCGTTCTCTCTCGACTGCTTCTCACCTCGTCCATTGTAAGGCTTCTTGTCTTTCTCTCCACATTGGGGCTTGAAACAAGATTACATGTTGTTAGTAGTCCAAATGAAAGGTATATGTTTGATTTACTTTCTCTCAATTCCAAATGGGCCGGCTGGGCTCCCGGTGTCTGTGAATGAGGAGCCTGTCCATGCAATTGGGATTCTTGATTTTCTTTCACTGGCACTACAGTTGAAAGTTAGGATAGGAGAGGGTGCCACACACACACACACACACACACACACACACACACACACACAGCTTGTGAGAGCTTACTGGACCATTGATGTGACAGAGTTACACAGTTCACTTGAACATTCAGTCATCATACGGAGCCGTGTCTAGTTAATGATATACTGCGATGACTCATTTGTATGTGACACTGACATTTAGTCTACGCTGTCCCTCGAAGTCCCTTCTCGACTTTAAGATTTATAATTTTCTCTCCCGGGAAACAGTGTAGCGTGCTGTCGTATCAGCTGACCTTGAGCTCCTGATCTTGGACAAATTAACTCACGTGTCAAATGCAGGATGAGTGCTGTTGACAGTTAGACTCTCTATTTGTATGTTTCGGACTTTCCTGTCCGGCCACAGCCAAAATTAACCACCATTTGGCCCGTGGCTGGTTTTAGTTCCCACGTTGTTCTGACAGTGTAGGTACTCAAAGGTGAACAGAGACATCTTCCTGTGGGGGAAACCTCATTCACTGAGCCACCGCAGCTCCCGGTCCATTGACCTGAGCCCCAGGGAGAGAAGAGCCCCTTCAGACACACCACGATTGAACGTTTCATCTAAAAACACAGGCCCTGTTCACCCGATTCAGTCTTCAACCATTCTTTTTGGATTTGAGGCAAAATTCAGGCAGAGACAAATCACAGCTGAAAAACATCTAATAGTATTGATGCACACCTCTTTGTTGAACACAGCTGCACTCTGGTACCGTCTGTGCTGTTTGGACTTAGTTCTTTTTGTGGATTTGTTCCGTTTGATTTGTCTCCTTTTCATTTGATTTTGTACGTGTGTGTGTCTGGAACAATGCTATATTTGGGAATGAATGGCATGCTCAGATGGGTTTGGGTGACATTTTTGGATTGTATTGGTTCTCTGGTGTCTGCCCGAGTGGATGGGGGCGCACCTGTATATGTCACTCATGCCATAGCCACACTCATGCATGTCCGTGTGTGGAATGGGCTGCCCTTTCACCTTTGTTGTTTAGTGAGACTCTTTTGATAAATCGTAGTGACAAGATATTTTCTCTCCCTAAATGATGGGTTTTTCCCCACCATGTTTTTTTTAGAATCCCATTAGGACATCATGACTATGGCAATAATAACTGTCAGGATGAAACAAATTCTGATAACTCAACCAAAACATGACGCGTCCCATTGTTTTATTCACTTTTTTCTTACAGTCAGGTCCGGGCAGGTTTCTTTGACATGTTTCATTTTTTAAATACATCCATGGTTGTATCTAATGGAAACATTCTTTGTTTAGGTGTTATCTCTGGAAATTCTATATTTTTAAGACCATGACGCTCTAAATTAGCTACTGACCATTTTCCATGGCACATGTGTTGCATGTGACTTTGTGTACCACAAAGAAACATTTCTTCAGATGCCATCAAGCTCAGGTTGCCTCTTGCTGAAGGTAGTAACCGAGTTGATATCAGCAGAGAGTTAAAGCAGTGAGAGGATACATGTAGAGTAGCTCAGAGGAGGACAAATCAGAAGCCCAACTTGTTTCTGTAATTGTAAATCAAGGTTTTCTTCTGTTTCCAATGACTGCATATAAAATGGCTATTAAAAGCCAGTAACAGTAGATGTGGTTTAACCATTTGAACGTGGACATAGTGATAGCTCGTTGTAGAAAGCTTTGACATGTCAGTCTATTATGCACACATTAGAGTAACCATGTCAGTGCACAATACAAGTCAGGTCCCAGGTAAAAAATCCCTTCAGTAGAGTGTGTGTTTGTTGACATCTGTCCCATGCAACGATCATATGAATCCCATTTGGATCGACACGGTGTACTTTGGAATGCTATCTATCCTTCATGCCCCTCTTGGCCTCTCCCTTTTTCGTCCCCACTCGCCCCCCCCAACACACACACACACATCACACATCACACATCACACATCACATCCACCCAACCGGAGACTTACCAGCTTTACAATTGCACAGAGGTGCTCTGAGGTGTTTAAGGCGGGGAGGAGGGAACGTGTAGTTGTTTCTTGACTTTAAGCCCCAGTGTGTGAGACCTCCAAACCCACTTTGAGCCATGTATTTTATTTTTTGGTCTGTTTTGTTTGGACTTAGAATCACAGTCTCCTTATTCTATCCCCCCACTTATGCCCTCCTCCTCCTCCTCCTCCTCCTCCTCCTCCTCCTTCTCCTTCCCTTTCTCCAACAACCCAAACCCCTCCCCATTCCCTTTGCGTACTGTACAGTATGTCTTTGTATATCCATCCGTCACTGTCTGTCCGCTTGTCTCCCTCTGTCTGTCTTCCTGTCTGCTGTCTTGCTGCTTGAGTCTGTTTTGTTCTGCCTTGTGTCTTGTCTCTCATCCTTGTCTTTCCTGTCTTGTCTATCTGTCTGTCTCTAAGTCATCTCTTCCATGTGGTTCATCATGTTTTACTTCTACATCTGCAATACTCCTCTCTATGACCTTCGCATCCCAACAAACATTTTGACGTTGAATAGATCTAGATGCTGCGGTGTTGAAAAGCGGTTTCAGATAAAGTTGCGTCTTTACAAGTCCATGGCTGATGCCTCTATCAATGTAATCCCAAGTCCTAAATACGTTCACTTTTTTTTAAAAGTATCTTTTAATATTTCCCTTTAAAAACAAGGTAGTACCTGAATAGCAGGCATGTTGAAAAGCTTTTACCTACCATCATTATGTATGTTGGAAGTTTGGCGTTTAACCAAACAGCATTATCAGCAATTTCTCTACTAAGCTAGGTTTAGGATTTTAAAACAAACACCAGTGTCGCTCACCTTAGATTTACATTGGCAAGGAAAATCCTGCATTATATGACACTTTTTTGTGCTCATTTAGGGTTGAACTTAGCCACCTCCTGCATGCCATTACCTGTCAAGTGCTTGCTGGGATGCCTCTCATGAACACAGTGTTTTTTGCTAACTCATACTCTCGCACCCTCTAACTCTCGCATACTGTACACACGCACACTCATATCTATACCAACGCAGAAAATATATACGCCTATGTATATACACATACACACACAGGCAAGTACCCAGTGCCTTTCACGCCCTTCCTCTGCGTCTCAGACTCATTATCAACCTCCTACCACTCAGATTCCAACTCCTCCCCATGAGTTTTGAGGTCCAGCCCAGTCTCCCTCTCTGAGCTGTCATTCTGCACTTACTTCATCTACTTCTCTCTCTCTCCCTTTCCCTCTGTCTCTTTTTTCTTGTTCTCTGGATTTCTACTCTCCGTTGATCCAGTTCTGTTTCTTGACTCCAACACTCTGTGATACTAGACTCTCCAGCTACAATTACTGTAGTTCTTTTTCTATGTATTTTATAGGCACACACCTTGTTCCTCAATAGTTATTTTGTGTTAACTGGGACTGCGATGTGACAATGTGCCACCCTCACATTTTGTCACATTAGCTGAAGAAAAACAAAGTTTACACTGCATTGAAGCGGGTTACCCCCCCTTTTCCCTCCTCCAACCTTCCCCCCTCTTTCTCTTCCTCTGTCACTCTTTGCTCCTCTGTTCCCTTTCTTTCTATCCTCTCCTCAGATGCCCTATCCTCTATCTTGTAATTCCTCTTTCCTCTCCAATCGTCTTTTGTCTGGGCATGCTAGCGACCCTTCAGTTATATTCCTCTATGCATTTTATCTCAATTTTTATATCTGATTTTGTTATCATTTACTCCTTAATTTACCTCGGTCTATTTATGCATGCTGTCTGTGAAACTGATAGCTGCATCTATCAATGGAACCGTGTCAGATCTTAATAAGGCTTTGTCCAGTGGATCTACCCTAAACCACAAAAATCTGATTAAAGTTTCTCATCTTTAAGATATCTAGTTAGTAGAGACAGGTGTCAAGTGCAAACTTGAGTTAGAATGTGTGTAGAGACCTTGTACAGATGCTCAATTTCTCCGTAACCCTACACTTCCTGTGCTATGGGAGAAGCCTGCAATGGCCTACTTCCTTTTTGGCATGAGTGCCGGAGAGGACAGGAAGTTGCCAGGTTGCCATCTTGGCCTTATGTGATAGCATTATCACATAGCCTTTACCACATACCTTCATAGTTGGTGATCAGGTTATGTCATAGTTGTATACATGTCAGCAGTTCAGCCCCAAAGATGAGAAACTCGTAATAGATTTTTGTGTCTCTAATTGTGCTGTGATGGGTCAAATATTGGTCAATGGAACCTTGTTGCTATGAATCGTTGCTTTATTGTTAATCTATATTGTTGTTGAAGCAGTTCTGTTAGTTTAGTTCCTTCTCATTATTTGTATACTTTTATGTTTTTAAAAGTCTACTTTATGATTTTGTGTTTTAGTTCACATGTTGAACCATTTGTGTTGAATATTTCCTTGAGAAGGGTCCATTTTCATCGGCCTCTCTTGTTACCTCTCTTTTTCTCTTTTTTTGACTCCCTTGCCCTCTTTTGTCATCCTCTCCCCTTCCTCATGCCTTCTCCCAGTCCGGCGGGTGCCTCCTCGCTTCTCCATTCCACCAACGAGTCAGGAAATCATGCCTGGAGGCAGTGTGAACATAACGTGCGTTGCGGTGGGGTCGCCCATGCCTTACGTCAAGTGGATGCTGAACTCGGAGGATTTGACACCAGAGGATGAGATGCCAGTGGGCAGGAACGTGCTCGAACTGAGCAGCGTTCGTGAGTCTGCCAACTACACCTGTGTAGCCATGAGCAGCCTTGGCATCATTGAGGCTGTGGCGCAGATCACCGTCAAATGTAAGAGATAACTGTGCTTGTTTAAGAGATTAACTTCAGCAATGTTTGAATCGTACAGAACATTACAATCACAACATTTATTGATAAAGTGGCCTTTTTGCTACAAGAATCTTCGGTCATGATAAATTAGTTTTTCTTATTGCCTTCTCTTTTGTCACCACTACAGCTCTCCCCAAGCCTCCAGGTACTCCTGTGGTTACTGAAACCACTGCCACCAGTGTGACCATCACTTGGGACTCTGGCAATCCAGACCCAGTGACTTACTACATCATCCAGTACAGGGCAAAGTCCCCAGACAGCAAGTATGAGACAGTGGATGATATCACCACTACACGTTACAGCATTGGTGGCCTCTACCCCAACACAGAGTATGAAATCCGCGTCTCAGCCATCAACACAATCGGCCAGGGTCCCCCCAGTGAGCCAGTAGAAACCCGAACTGGAGAACAAGCCCCAGCTAGTCCACCACGGAACATTCAGGCCCAGATCATTTCCCAAAACACCATGATGGTGCGCTGGGAAGAACCCGAAGAGCCCAATGGGCAGATCAAGGGATACCGGGTTTATTACACCATGGACGACTCCCAGCCCATGAGCCTCTGGCAGATCCACAATGTCCAGGACAGCATCATCACCACTATCCAGAGCCTGGTTCCTCAAGAGACATACACAATCAAAGTTCTTGCATTCACTTCTGTAGGCGATGGACCCTTCTCAGAGCCCATCCATGTCAAAGTACTGCAAGGAGGTAAAGAAATGAAAACTGTTTGTGTCCATGATAACTGGTGTTAAAACTCTGAAAATCATTTTTCTTGCATTGCTTTCATTGAATATCACGTTTTCTAGATTGCCAAATGTCCAAATATTATTGAAACCAAATCGATAAGTAGGTTTAAAAGAAGTTGTAAGGTATTGTGGTGAGTGCTGCATCTCAGGGACATGTCTCTCTCCAAGGCAGCACTTCAGAGACCTGTTGTACCTTGATTTCTTATAAAATGTCTTTACTCATTTCTAGTAAATACAATAATGTCCTCCGCTGTCTTCTTCAGTTCCAGGCCAACCGTCCAAATTCCTGGTTGGTGCTGTGTCTGACACCAGTGTTGAACTGACCTGGGAACCTGCCTATGACAAGGAGGGAATTATAAGTTATGAACTTCGCTACTCAGAAGGCAGTTTTGGGACCCCGGTAAGAAGTTTCCTTTTTGAATTTCATAACCTTTTGCACTAAAAGGTTTATACTATCTCCTAATGGTCCAACATTAGATTCATCTGCAACCATTTTCAAATCTCGTCATTAACTTAGACTTTTCTCCATCAACAGATGAAGAAAACATTTGGACCCACATCTGCATTTGTTGTGGAAGGGCTCCGCCCGAACACAGATTACCAATTCTCCCTGGCAGCCATTTCAAACAAAGGCATCGGAGCCTTCACAAATGACATATCGCAGAAGACCCTGCAAGCCAGTATGTAACCCTTTTATTGAGTCTTCTGTGGTGTTTTCTCTGTGGGTAGGCTAACAAAGTTATTCTCCCCAGGAAAGCAGTTGAAGAATTGTTATTTTGTCTTTGCGGACCCTAACTGAAGTAATTCCTGACGAGGTTGTGTGTTCTCTTTTCCTTTGCTGTTTGACTGGAGCCTGTTTCTTTTCTCTACTGCATCATCATCTTTGAACTATGCCTGTGGTTTGGGCATAAACTGGGTTCAAAGCCGATGCAGAAACGATGAACTGCATATCAAACAGACTTGACTTAACGGATGTGTTGTTTGTTTTATTATCTTACCTGCACTTGACCTTCATTTTGTTAACCATAATGTAACAATATAAC
The DNA here is from genome assembly GCA_026259375.1 of Verasper variegatus. NCBI lineage: Eukaryota > Metazoa > Chordata > Actinopteri > Pleuronectiformes > Pleuronectidae > Verasper > Verasper variegatus. The sequence goes on along the minus strand of CM048046.1, from coordinate 17,314,886 downwards.
ATATAATATATATTTTACACCGTAGGTAAAAGTGTTTTTCACTAAATGAACTGCTTGTTTTGTGGAGGGTTGAGGTGGAAATTAAGCCACAAAGGGCTTGAGTCATTTTTATTTTTTTTTATCAAGTGTTTTACAACCTTTTCATTTCATCTTTTCTTATTTACTTATGTGGCTCTGGTGCCAAATGTATGAGTGTACCCAGCCCTGTCAAACAAATCAAGTCTGTGTGGACTGACGATTTTGGCAGATTTTTTATTATCCTTTCAGTTTTGTTCATATTTGCTTTTCCTTTGTCAACAGCAAGTGCACTTTCTTCCACGTGACAGAGACACAAAAAATGTCAGTTCTCCTCTAAGACCACCAAGGCTCTCATATGAACTGTATTTGGATTGGGGGGAGGTGCATTTTGAGTTGAGTTTCGTCATGAAATCAAAAAAAACATATCAGCAGTCTCCAAAAGTACTCACATGCTCACCCCTGGAATATATTCCAGCATATCAGTTCTGCACTGATTACTTTATTTTAAGGATGGCAGGAACACATCTGAATTATTTAAAACAGCCGGCTAAAAATAACAGGAGTGGTATCATAGCACACAGCAGTGCCGGCTGGAGAGAAAGAAAATACACACAGCTCATCCAAGCATATATCCAATAGCTGGAGGACTGCTGGGATGACAGGGTATGAAATTCACGTCTTTTTGAGTTTTACACAGCACACAAAGATTAACAATGATGTTGTGTATCGACATTTAATACATTAATGGTAAAGAACCTGGCAAATGATGCTGGATTTGCAGGATTATGGGTGGATCTGTGCGAGTCACTGTGGATCCTGATGATACAGAAAATAGAAAATCACAGACTAACATACATATTCAACAGGACATAGGCGAGCCATGGTGGTGAGAGTAGACTCACTGTTTTAACACATTTTCTGTTTCTACCAGTGCAACTTGTTGGCTGTGCCCCCCCCCCATCTGGGCTGTGGGGGCTTGGGACCAACCACTTCACAGTTCTTTTTGTTACTGCTGGGCAGCAGAGCTACACTGACAGTGCAGAGTCACTGAGGAAGAGCGCCAGTTGCATGCAACACTCACTCCTGCCTGCTGGGGGTGCTGTTGAGAACCTATCACTGCACCGTTGATCTCTGATCAGTCCAGGCATGAAAATATACTTTTATGTCCATCCCCATTTCTGTCTTGGCGTCTCTCAAGTGTGTGTGTTCACATCATCACCCGTCGATGTGTGTTTGTGATTTCCTTACCTCTGTTTTTGCTTTTATTCTCGACCGGTAAACCGCAAGCTGAATGGATTGGATACACTTCTCTCTTCCTCTTACATCACCCCGTTCTAGCTCTGTTTCTCTCTTTGCCACTGGTTCCCCTGTGCAATGGAACAAAAGCTCTCCTTGGAATGGCTTGCTCACTTTCTGTCCTCTTCCTTTTATGTTTTTCTTTTATTCAGATCTTTTATTTATTTATTATTTGTTTTCTAGTCTGAAAGAATATTGGTTTGACATCGCTCTAGACAGCTACTGCTATTTACATTCTCTCTTGGTTTTTTCCATGAACCTAAGCTTAGCATAGCCACTAGCAACTATAACGCAGCAGGCAGAGCAACACACGCAGTATTGACATACTCTTTCCCATTCAGCATATAGAAGTTCACCCTATAGCTTTTCTCAAGTCTACTTGAGACGAGGGACTCTTCCTTTGAACGGCCTCATCCATACAATTACAGTGGACAGAAAGGATGACTGCTGGTTTATAATGACATCTGCTTGTCCTCCGTAGAAATTTGATGCTACTTCCCTGGAAATGAGTATCACTCTATGTTTGGAGCACCAATAAACTTAGTAAATATTGTGTTCCACATAAGTGCTAGCTCCCACGGCAAGATAATCAAATCTTCTTTGGCTGTCACTTCAAGGTTAACTGCAATCTCTACCTTTACCTTACCTCTACCTCTATCCATTCTATTTCTATGGGGGGGTTATTCTCGTCGTTCCAGGTCTATCTCAGCCAGTGTTTCTCTAATGCCCTTATCAAGAGTCCCTGTGAAACATGTCAATTGTTTTCTCGCTGCTGAGGTCAGAAAAGTCGTAAACTAAGTCAGTCAAAGCAAAAGATTCCCCACAACACAATAAATAACTTGATCTTTTGGATGTTCTGAGGTAAGTGATCGTGTGGTCGAGGGATTCAGTCTGCTGTAACCTTTCTAAAAGAAGGCTGTAGGAAAATGTAAAAAAGGACAATTTTTTGTTGTTATTTCTGAAACATCAAGAGGGAATTGGAAGCATTGAATAAACCAGTCTTTTAAACATGACACCAGTTTAATATTAAAGGGACTCGTCTGTAGTTTGGCGGCTCACACAGGTCGGGAATAGAAGCGTTTCTGCGAACCCGAGTCAGTGAAGAGAGCTGTGTCAAATATAACCTGTATTAAGTGACTGTTACTGAAATATATACAAAGTAGACACTAGGACAAGACTCCTGGAAACTATTCTATTGTAATTTCAGCCTGGATTTGAGTCCTCTGCAGTGTGTAGCAGACTGAAACCCTTTGTCCACTGAGTGAAAAGAAAGACAGATAATGTGATTTCCCTGTTTGCTTTGTTGTCCATTACTTGTGGTACAAAATGTTTGCAGAATTGTCGAAGTTTGTGCTCAGTCCAAGCAGCATTACCAGGGGCTATTGTCATGAGGATCACTCTGTCAAAAATTTGTGAAGAGTCATTGTACAGAAATTTTGTAATAAATCTCGCTCTCAGTCTTCATGATTGAAACTGAATATTTTATCAAAGAAATCTGCATAAGCTTTCTCGGTCTGTATTACCGAAACCAAAACACAAGATTTTACAGTACACGAGTGGCCCTCATTCAGAAGCAAAGCTTCTTGGGGTATGCTGCCTCAGTCAGATCAGGTTGAGAGACCGTTTCTGTGAGATCATTCAGACGCGGCCGGAGTGGGTCCACAACCTGGGAGGGTTCCCAGCATTCCTCGTGCTGTTCCCCAGTTGTAAGACGTGGTAACGGCCTCAGTGGGACCCTGGGAGTGGGTGTTAGGGGATCGCAGGCCCTCGTGAGTGGCAGATAAGAATCCCATTTCATAGCGTCAGAATTAATTTCATGCTTTGAGATGAGCTGAGCGCCTGGCCCCTGGATTGTCAGGCTTTGTTACACATTTAGATTATACCTAGAACCTGCCAGCAGCCAGTCAAGTGCTATCTCTCAAATTAAAGTGGCAGATTGTAAATCCTCTGTATTTAGCCAAACAAGCAGTTTACCCCCCCCCCCCACACACACACACACACACACTTACTGTAATTGCAGGAGGTTTTTAGATGTATTGGAGTATTTGTGTGTGCCACAGCCCGGCCATTTGGCATCGGAGGGGTGGGGGGGTGGGATTAATTCCATAATGATCTACAAATACGAACATCCTGTCATTCGAGGCCTCTGGTGAAAATACAATTCAGATGCAGACATGTGCTCGTGCTCCGACAGCAAAGCCATCGGCAATCTGTGTCATTTTAAGAGTTGACAACAGGCATTGAGTAATGACCTGCGTAGCTGAGCTGTGAGCATTAATGTGCGTAATTTCTATCCAATAAAGATGTCGCGCGAAAAGCACTTTAAATCTGAGGGTAGTCATCGTGATTAGGTATGCCACCAACACTTGACATTGCAGACTTTGTACTCGGAGCCCCCAGTCATATCACAACAGACTTTAAAGTCAAAGAGATGGATATGAATGCAGACATGACTAATTATTTGTCAAATAGCGTTTAGGCAACTCTTTCAGGGAAGCTTCGAAGGAACCTCAAGTGAAGCATTAGCTGAATTTCTTCTTTTGTGGTTGTATAGTTCTAGTATCCATAATCCGACCACTGGCCTTCATGGGATTTGCACTTTATTAAAGCTGTGCCCCAGCCGCTCTTAAACCGTTATCAGGCGCGCGGGTGCCTGGGCACTGTGATAGCATGGCCGCTGTCAGATTCGCGGCGGCCCTTTTCCCCGTGCCGCAAAAGATCGAGAACTGAGAACTGAGCAATCATTCTTGACGTGGAGAGTTTGCAAATACAATATGAGCGGAGGAAAGAAGCTGAAAGGCTCAAAAATCCAGTAAGACCATAAGTAAATAAGCCCATTGGACACAGAGAGGGGTTTGGTTACCGTGGCTGAGGTCCTGTCCCCATTTGTTGTGTGCTGGAGCAGTCTGTCTTAAGGAGGACTCTCTTAGAGTCAAAACTCCTGTTATTTTATTTCCCCTTTTCTTTAAATGTGTTCACAACGCTGTAGTTAAACTTTTATGAATTCAGAAATACATCTTACTTGTGTGTTGGTATTCTCAAACTTGCAGTTATCTTTATGGCGACAAATAGGCGCAGGGCTATGAAATGGGATTTATCTGAGCAAAATATTAACAAGGAAGGATGTTTGTGTACAGAGGAATGGAATATCTGTGGCTTCCCCTCCCGCAGTCTTGTGGACCCTCCGGCCCAAAGATACATGAGTATTTAACAGCCCCGGCTACAGCACAGAGCCAACTCTCTCCCTCCCAGCATCTCCACAATGGGCCCAAAACTCTCAATTAATCAAAGTCATTGAAGATGTTACTAATTGGAAATGGGATCTCAACATTTTGTTGCACACTGTCTGGGAGGAAAAGTGTTGTTGCTCACTGACTCCAGAGTGAGCACGCTCTGGAGTCGGGTGCTGGTGGTAAGAAAGTCTCCAAAGTGTAGTATTTGTGGGAGTCAGGTACGTATGATGCAGACGATGCTTGTGATTTATTTTTGTTTGGTCGTTTCGTGTTTTTTCTTTGAGATGTTACATGTTCCTTTTTGGGTTTTTTTTGATGACTGTAGTGTGTTTTTTTATTTTTTTTTCATGTTTTCTCATTAGTCGTCATCTTGAACCTTAACTGTTGTTGTGGTTCTTTCTTTCGAGTCACCGGGGTTACAGAGAAATTCATTTCCCAGTACCCTCCTTCAGCTCATAATCTTTAATTTTGTTTTTCAACTTTGTTTTGGAATGAGAACATGCTGCCTTTTTCCATGGGTGTCATTTGATTTTCTCTTTTTTAAGTTGCAGTGTATGGCATGCCTGTTTTTCTAAGTGCTATTTCATTTTGCTTTTGATGTCTGATTTTTTTTTCTTTAAATCTTCACATCACAGACAGAAAATGTAATAATGAACTGGACTTTTCAACACCAAGATGGAGGCAATAGATTAAGAACCAATGTAGGGAATCCCTGACTGGGATGGAAATATTATCATACATGTCCTTTTGTCCATATAAAACCAAGCTGTGAATAAGAAGTTAAACGTTTTATCGCTGCTTGCACAGCATGCTCTCTGGACAAGCACATGCTGTGTATGAGCACGACACAGATAGGATGTGAGAGAAATTTCACATGTAGGTTTTAATTTATGTCTTTGAAAAGTACTGAAGGCAAATAAAAGCAAGTATGTTGAAAAGCATTTTATACTGCTACAAACAAAATACAAAAAAATGACATACTACCCTGCTAGATTTAACTTTGTGTAAATTGAACAGAAAATTCCTGTACCAAATTATGAATTGTGCTAATGTAATTGTGGATTACATGAATACATGAACTATATTCATCTTGTTTAGATGCTGTCTTTGTGAACAAGGCAATACATTGTTAGGCGTCATGTAAACAGCCCCGCTGCCTGTAACAGTAATTGCAGAGACCCTGAAGGAAAGGAGAGAGAGACCCTGAAGGAGAGGTTTAGTTCTCGTGACTGCCATGTTTACCTGAGTGCTACATATGTTAAGGACTAAAACCTCAGCTCAGTGCCTGATGATAAAATACACAACAGATATGTTCCTCCCTGTCCAATCTGCACTGCATGATGAAACTCTTGAGGGTGGATAACAGGTTTAGCACATTCAATATAGGCTTTTTCAAGGATGATGTTAGAAAGATGGAGGCACATCCACCCACCTCCTATATGGTTTTGCATTACAGGACAGAACAAGTGGTTTCTGATGTAAGTAGGGCTGTAGATCGTTGAAATGAGGTGAATTAATTAGCCAAAATCTTTTTCTTGAAAAAGTCCAAAACAGGTCCATTTTCTCACGAGCAGTAATGTTAAAAGACGTTTACAAGAACCAAATACTATTGGTCTTATTGTCCAAAACTTTCCCAGGTAGCTTTAATGGGCAGCCATCTTGATTCATTATTACACAAGCTAGTACCATCGTCCATTTATGCCTCTTTTGTTTGCTTGATGGTTTTATTTTAATTTTAGTTTATTTAACATTTTTTGCCTCCGTCTTTGTTTTGCAAATTTTTTGTTTGTATTATTCTTATTGTTTTTATTTGAGTTTTGAATTTTCCTTTTATCATTTTCTTTATCTCTCCCATCTTTTTTATTTTTTTTGTTTTTCAATCCCTCCCTTCCCCCCCTTTCCCAACCTCCTCATCCTCGACCCCCCCTCCTTCCCCCGCTGTCCTCTCCACCTCACCAGAGCCCTCAGCCCCCCCTCAAGACATTAAGTGCAGCAGCACCAGCTCCACCTCCCTGCGGGTAAGTTGGCACCCCCCGCCTTTGAAGAGTCAGAACGGTGTCCTGGCAGGGTATAGGGTGCGCTACGAGGTGGTGGGCCCGTCAGAAGGCGGCAGCGACGACGACGAAGCCACAGAGGAGCTGACGGTGCCTGCCACCGAAGAGCAGGTGCTGCTGCAGCAACTGGAGAAGTGGACCCAGTACCACATCACCGTGTCAGCCCTCACCGTGATAGGGCCGGGCCCTGAGAGCGAGCCCCTGCTCTGCCGGACAGATGAAGATGGTACATAAATCGCCGAAGCTAAACTTTATCATGAGATGAAGTTATTATACGTCCGATTGACAACATGGATGTGCAGAAATGTCCATCTTACAAGCCAGAATTAGAAAAATAAGTGTCATAAATTGGTCCGAATACTTTTCTAAATGTTGTGGTGTCAGAGATAGAACTTTAACCATCGGACTAGTAAACCACTTAAAATACATAACACACTAGGGAAATCAAGAGTGTTGCTATTAAAAAATAACCAACCAAATGTAATTCATAATAGCTACCACATCCGATATCCTGCCTCGATCTGTATGCTTTTAACAGTATCCCATCGCTCAGCAGAGAGCCATAAGCATTTATGAGTGCATTACACTGCAAGGCCGTATCCATTTGCCTTTATGGTAGAAACAGTAGGTAGGAGGTTAAAAAAGCAGGTGTCCATCCACTAAGGTCGCAGCGGAAATCATCTGATAGGAAAATTTGGTTCACAAACAAATTATTAATAATGTTCAACCAGTCCTTACTTGACCACAGTTGCTCCACTGAGACGTCACTGTAAGTGTGGACCAATGTGAGGCTCTGTTGACATTCCCTATGCTCATAAATAGATTTTTGGTTCTTTCCACTGTTGGTTATTCCTCCACATGTGCGACAGGTTTGACACAAAGAAATTGAAAAGCAAAGAAGCTTGCAAAAACATCTCACCCTCAAAGGAACAAAAAGATTACACATCTGAGTTGGATCACAGTCAAAGGAGCAAAGCAGTTGAAAAGTAAAGTACATAAAGTGACAAGTAGAGATGTAAGAATGTCACAGAACATCTGAATCACTGATGGATGGCTGACATTGCCTTCTATTCTCCACAATCCATTTATAGCATTTTTTTCCGACACTGAGCACAACAGTGGAGACAATCTTAAATTCTCTCCATACCTTTTAAAAGATACTGCTATTAGAGTTTGCCGGGATAAAAGCAGTAACAGTAGCTATAACAAAAAGTTCTGATGTCATTACAATGTGTGGGACCTGAATTGATTGTGTGGGAGAGACTGGGCGCAGTGGAAGAGTTTTATTAGTGGTGCATCCTTCTCAATAAAAGCCTGGAAGCAAGGCCTCCCATAACATGACGTCATGACACAGTTGTATGTGTCATGTATTTTGCGCCTCGTGAAATAAAACATTAACGATGTACTTGTTGTTGAACTTGTGAATCTAAGCCTCAGCAATTCATAATAACTTCTTCATCTTGCTATCCATAGTTCCGGGGTCTCCTCCAAGGCGTGTGGAGGTGGAGGTCCTCAACTCCACCGCACTTAAGGTGATGTGGCGCTCCATGACGCCAGGCAAGCAGCACGGTCAGATCCGTGGTTACCAGGTTCACTACGTGCGAGTGGAAAATGGCGAGTCAAGGGGCCTACCCCTCATCAAGGACGTCATGCTGGCCGATGCCCAGGTATGAACATCTCACAGCTTCCTCAAAAAAAACAAAAACTGGATTCATCAGAAATGCCGCACGTCAAGGCGGTTTACGCTCGCAGGAAATTGCAAAAATAGTCATGTCTGCCTTTGAATCTATTTTTCATCAATGAGCAGAAATAAATCAACACAGTTTAACCGATGTGATTATTAGAATTTTTCCTGACATAGATTGTAAATTGTGTCCTTCATCCTTGCCTGTTGCGGCTGTGCAAATATCGAATAGCACGAGAGGCAAATGGGGTTCGCTTCCGTCTTGGATTTCATTTCATATCGCTGTAATTCCTTTTCCCCTCAGCCCACAACAAGAACTGTAATCAAACCTTCACTCATCCTGTCCTCCCTTTCCTGCCTGTATGGCTTTCATTAGGAATGTGTAGACCCCTGCTTTATGGCAACATATACCATGACATTTCTGATTGTGTGCTTGTATCAAATGCAAAGACTCAAAGAAAATGCTGATTATAGTATTCTGTGCCTGGGGCTCGTAAAAACAAAATTGGCATGAAAACATTTCACCCAAAAAAATCAGCCTCCACTGACAGCTCGAGTTGTAATTGAGCTCTATAATGGCAATGCAGTTTTGAAGGAATTCTGCCAAATTGGGACTGTTGTGCCCAGTGGCAATCATTATATTATAGCCTTGAAGCAATGTAGGGTTCAAAAAACACTGAAAAGAATAGTTGTTTGCATTGCTACATTTTCTAGGGGGGGTGGGGAAGAATCTACATCTATTGTTTGCAAGTGAATCAAGGACCAATCCAAACCAAATGCCACCAGCATCGCATTTATAATTTTGGTGACCCACAAATCCAAAAGTAGAGCTTTGATAACTTAGATTATAAGATCGTAAGTTATTTTAGGTTCTAAATCACAAGATCCAAGTGGATGCATCCAGCCAGAACTCACCAAAACACCATTTTAGTTGCCTTTTTATGAAACCTTGCATCTGAATAGCCTAACTGTAGCCATCAATGATTAAACACTGAGGTAACCAATCATTAGCTGCACAGCAACATGCTTCGTAATCTCCAGGGCCACACAGGCAGATCTATACAACCCTCAACAGGCAGATCTATACAACCCTCAACCTTGTTTCAACTGCTCCTCATAACTTCGGCTTCAAACGGCATCTCTTTCTCCTGACCTCACAAAAGCAGTGACCTATTTCTGATACCAAACCCTCTGCTCCCGAGCCTCTGATGCCTCTCTCTCTCTCACAATCCTATTTCTTCTTCTCCCCTTTTTCTTTTCTCTCTCTCTTTCCCTAAAAAAAAAACCAAAATGCTTTCTCTCCTGCACTCTCCTCTTTGGCGGGGGGGGGGTTAGTGGGAAACGGACGATACAGCTGAATATGTGAGTACGAAGTTTCGCCTGAGTGCTTTGTTTAGCTGAAGAGGGTGTAAACAGCGGGTATTGCATCAACCTGGTTGGATTCGCGGGTTACCCGGCCCCTCCGGCCTTTTATTCGACAAGTAAAGTGGCTCAGAGGTCTCACCTCAGCCGTCTGACCAGCCAACGTCTGTACTATTTCTATAAGCCACGAAGGAAAAGAAGGACAAACTTTCATTGCCAGTCCAGCTTCTACAAAATGGAGGCTGATGCAATATCCACTGCCCACTGTGCCTGGAATGCTAATTCTACTCGTGCCATGCTGTGTGTTGATACAGTATGTTTCGTCTTGTGATCTTTTGCTGTGTTGTGGTTTCTTTCCTTCTTTCTTTGTGTGATTTTTAAACCATATTTTTTTTAGTTTATTTTTCTATGTGGTGCCTTAGATTTAGTGTTATGCCTTGAGTTCATACACTTTGTGTCTTTTACTGAAAATACAGAGAGAAGCTTTAGTAGCGTTGATGTATGATCTTTGAAATCTTCTGTAAAATCTTCATCACATACCCGACGATCACTTACAACCACAGATCGTGCCCTTACTTTGAACCCGGATTGAAAACCTCAGCCCATCTGCATTACGTGAATACCATCTCAAGTGCAAGACAGTACTTATACCTCATTTACCTTTATTGACCTCTCCCCATCACTCTGCCAACCAGCCTGTTAAAAACCTCATTCTGCGTCCGTTCAAACCGGCTCCTTTGAAAGATTCATTAGAATTGATCGGAAGCCTCTCTTTGAAGAGGACTCAAGGAAACATAATGAGGCTGAGGTTAGAAACTGCCAGCAAATAGCTTGGATGTATTCAGCATACATTAATCACAAAGTTAAGATGTTGATTGGAATATTGCTACAGGAATAAGAGGGGGGGCACCTCCCCATTTACATTTATAATGTCCCTCTTCCACCAAGACAACTCTGAGGATTGACCTCATGTAATGGTCTCCCACTACACAGGGGGAAATGCTATATTTAATGCATGCCTAGTGGAAATTAATAAGGGAACCAGGAGACGCTTCACTCAGATTAACATTCTGTACAAAGCAGCTCCAGCTGCATAAAGTGGGGTCATATCATCAAAAATTCAACACACATTTTGACATTTTCCTGTTTCCGTCTCTTCCCCCGTGTCCCATAGGATATGGTCATTGGAGGACTCAAGCCAGAGACCATGTACTCCATCACGGTGGCAGCATACACCACCAAAGGTGATGGAGCCCGGAGCAAACCCAAAATGGTGGTGACCAAAGGGGCAGGTCAGCATAACAACAAATCTTCTCTATGTATTGTATTTTGTTTTCTCCTTTTGTTCAAGCAGAGTTCGAGGCAGTGGTTATTTTTCCAACCTGTGGCTAAAGGGCATCTTACTTGGGGGTGGTTCCTCATCATTCCCACACTCCTGACAGGTGTGTGTGGGACAGGTGTCAGGGAGCGTGACACAGCCAAAGGGGCCTGAGTGACTGCTGTCACTCTCCACCCTCCTGTCATGGCAGGCCTGCTGATGCCAGTCAAGTGCACTCGGTCTGTTCCTCAGACAGAGAGCTTCTCCTCTTTTATTATTAAAGTGTAAAGAAATGGTTTTGCGCCATGGGGGCCAAGATAAATAGAGAGGGGTTAGAGGTGGTGGTGGGGGGGGGGTGACACCCTCAGCATCCTTTTTCAGAGGTGAAGTTGTTGTCCTTGTTCTGAGGGATGTCAGCATGGCCTGGTGAACAGCAGGGTTCCCTCTGGTTGTGGGATTTCTGAAATGCCATGGAACTTCCTGTGATCTGTTTCAGGCAGCGGAGAAAGGGTGTTTTGTAGTTTCTGGGGATTTTAAAGAAAACAAGCCAAATCATTTGAATGAAATGTCTCTTTTTTTCTCCACATAAAACTTAATTTTAAATGATTTGCATTCTTCAGCTGTAAAAAGTAAAAGATCAAATGTCAACAAAATCATCAAATTCTACTTTCAAAGTAAGATCATATGATTGCAAATACCTCACATTAGTTTACCAGTCAACAAGCTCTATTGAACACTCTCTTGTTTTTGTTTTTTTAATTAAAATGTATTTAATGAAATACAACTAAAAACAGATGTTATTATATTCCACATTTTCTACCCAGATACTATATACTGCACCATGATCCATGTCCCTCACCATACAAACTGAGGTTTATATGTCCTCCACAAAATCCACCCATCAAGTGGTTTATATTTGTAGTGTGATGCAAATAAATGAAATATTCAGACACATGAATGCACAGATTTTATGCAACAGTTCTTTCTTTTCACAGACAAGCATGCAAACGAAAGCAACTGGCCTCAGAAAGGAAGGACGTCACAGTCTGGTTCTTCTTAGGAAACACAAAGGCCTTAAAGCACAAAGCATGATCACAAACAGAGTATTGAAAAGTCCATTCACAGCAATGGCCATGTTCTTTCATGCTGCAGATGTTCCATCAAGCCTCTCGTAGTTTGACACTTCAAAAATAATCTATCTCAGGATTTTTCAGGATATAAAAACAAGTGGAATCGCACAAATGTCACTGACTTACAAAGAAACATTTATTCTGCAGCTGATATTTGTTTTTCTGAATGGATGCCAGGTTTGAAAAGTGTCTTTTTACGCTTCATACTTTCCAAACTCTTCCTTTGAGAAACAAACACGACCAATGAGAAAGGAAGTATTTGAGAGCATCTATAGCAGACTTTATTGACAA